>CM056717.1:18033481-19233481 GCA_029849275.1 Papilio elwesi | reverse complement strand
ATAATACTGATGTCGCCGAGTCCGACATGTGCAGTAGCTTAGCAATACGCGTGGCATTTTAAAATGGCCGCCAAGCATACCCCTTACAGAAGACACGTGTCACCACGTGCTTAAATGTATGCATGTATAACAACGTCCTGCTTTTTGAAGCTGGTTAAGAAATAGTTCTGCGTCGTTTTTGAAAAATCATTAACTGAGTCGGTATAAGGAAGAATTAAATTTATAATTAATTTCTATTCGAGTTCTATACTGCCACAGATACTGACGAACATTGTGTGACAATAAGTTAGAGCTTGAAAAATAATTTGTTTATACATTTATTTAAACTTTATTTGGAAATCAGCTTTCAAGTCCTTGTGTTGCAATAGGGCTTAGGCAAAGAAGCAACTGCTAAATTATTTAACCTCAAAAGAGATGGCCGGTAAATCCGGGCGAAACATAAAAAGGAACGTATTATTAAAATTTAAATTCTTTTCATCAGTTAAAGAGATACATAGAAATTAAAAAAATGACAATTCCACTACTACTACCTACCACGTGGTAAGTTTTATATCCACGAAAAAATGATGCATTTAAATAGTGAAAAGTTGCAATGGGAAAAACTGTAAAAAGTAATAACTTACCCAGAGTTAAATGCTAACAAATGATTGTTTCACTTGGTCGACGTGGCAGGCGCCGTCAAAGTCCATCAGTCGCAGCAGCTCCCCACAGCCGTTCTCGAACAACGCGGACGATAACCATCCTTACCGCCTTTGCTCGGTTGCCACGTAGGTTCTTGAAGTGTATCGGAGAATTCCTGCGTTAGATAAAGGGCATTAGGTCAAAGGTCATGTCAAATGCAATCGAGAATGTCCCACGTGGTTTTGCGAGAGCACGCCATTACAACTTTGTCTTCTATGGAACAATGAGAAATTCCGAGATCACGTGGCTAATATTATACTTAACTAACAATCCGCCCCGGCTTCGCCCGGGTAGATAAATAAAAAACAAAATTAAATATGTATACCTGTTGAGTAGTTTTTAAGCATATCCGGAACAGGCATACATGAGTTGAAAAATAAATTGAAATACCTAGTATTTAAATGTTGCTACTCACCTATTTTGATGTTCTTCTCTCAGTAGCAATGCTGTGAACTGGAGACCAATGAATTTACTAATTAACTAATGTGTTAACCCTTTGAGGCCCACGCGACCAAGTGAACAGCGATGACCTCATTTCGCGATACCACGACAGCGGGCGTGTTCGCAAAATGCAAGGCTTGCACATAATCAATGACAAGTAGAGGTTTGTTTATCGTAATCTATGAGAGTGATTTTAAACGTTTCCAAAATATCGGTTTAATTTTAATTTCGCTTCGTACCGACACCAATGAAATAATTTAAATTAGTTAGTAGTAATTTGCCCATTACCTTTATAAACATCTTCAAGATTTGCGAACCATTTAGAGACTAACGCCATCTAGGTGCCATTTTAAATAACAACAGACGCAATTAAGATTGACATATTGATATGTCCACACCTAGGCGATCTGTCAAATGTCATAGCCAGTAATAAACGAGTATCCACGATTGACGGTTGTTTCAATTGCGTTCGAACACAACACTGGCTACGAGGTTAACTTACCTTAAATGGCGTATTTCGACCACAAATTCCATGAGTGGCATATTTTCAAAGGGAGAATGTCGCAGTTCCTAAGATTGAACAAAATTGAAGACGCAGACAAGAGCGGAATTCTGCTCACACACATCACGGACGAGACATACCGACTAATGCGTAACTTAGCGTACCCGCAGGAGGTGGATTTATTAAGTTATACGGAACTCGTAAAATTTCTCGACGATCATTTCAAGCCGAAACAGTGCTCATATGTAGATAGGGCAAATTTCTACGTAGCGATTAGATGTCCAGGCGAATTTTTAGGAGACTGGGAGGCGCGATTTAGAGGTCTGGCAAGTTACTGCGACTTCGGCACCGCATTGGAAACGACCTTGAGGGATCGTGATGTCCTCGGCCTGGGCCCGGGTACCGAACGCGATAAGCTGTTCGAACAGAACCCGTCCACACTGACGCTAGCTCGGGCTATCGAGCTGGCGGAGCAGGCTGCGTGCGCCAAGCAAGCGAGGCTGAGGTGCAGTAGCGAAGCGGAGCTCATCAGGGAGGAGCCAGTACATCAAGTGAAGTTTCAAGATCGTTGCGGCTGTGGCAGCGACGGTCGCAGGGTAGGTGCCCGTGAGGAGGGCGCCGCCCCGCGTCGTGATCTACGGCGGGATCCCACCCGTTGTTCAGTGTGCGGTTTGAAAAGTCATGAAAGTGAGTGTGTTACAAGGGTTATACGTGCCAAAGGTGCGGTAAAAAGGGACACTTAAGAAAGATATGCTTTAACTCTAGGGACACGCCCATGTCGACTCGGCAAGCGAGAGGGGCAGAAATGAGGCCAAGAACTGTGAGGGGTGCCAAAAATTAAAATTGAGGTATGTGACTGACACTCCTATTAAAATTGATGTAATAATAGGTGATCAGGATTTGACGATGGAGCTCGACACAGGTTCCGGTAAATCTGTAATCTCAGATGATTTATATAGAAAAATACTTCCTAACTATTCTTTAGAAAATTGTGCCTTGAAAATGTGCCTATATGATGGCCGGAAGATAAGCGCGCTAGGGTATTTTAACGCCGAAATAACCTACAACAAAATTAAGTGTTTTAAAAATTTATGTAGTTAAAAATGGAGGGCCGCCTTTACTAGGTAGGGATTTTATGTCAGCCTTTAATTTGATCAAAACAACTGATTTAAAATATTTAAGCACTGACACAGAGATTTGTAATTTATTTAATAAGTTTACAGACTTGTGGCGCGACGAATTGGGTGCCTTTAATTACTTTAAGGTCAAATTGCAACTTAAAGAAAAATCAATTCCAAAGTTTTTTAAGCCACGCACTTTGCCCTTTGCCCTAAAGGATAAAGTCGAACAAGAACTAAGCCGGCTAGTAGGCTTAGGTATTCATGTGCCTGTCGATTACTTCCGGTACGCTACTCCTATAGTTCCCTATTAAAGGACGGCGGTCGAGTGAGGATTGCAGGAGATTTTTCTATTACATTAAATAAGGACCTTATCATAGAAAAATACCCCTTGCCGCAAATCGAAGAGGTTTTCGTTAAGATAGGCGGAGGCGAGAGGTATAGTAAAATTGAGTTAAAAACGCGTACAATCGATTTATATTAGACGAGTCATCCCAGCACCTCACGACTATAAATACGCACAAGGGACTCTTCAAATATACTAGGCTCGTTTACGGTTTATCGAATGCGCCTGCTATTTTACAAAAGTGCATGGAGACACTTCTATCGGGAATAGACGGAGTCAGCATCTGGCTCGATGACATCTGTATAACGGGACATGATAGAAGTACTCACTTAAGACAATTGAGCGAAGTACTAGCTAGGCTTAGCAACGCAGGTTTACGACTTCAAAAAGGAAAATGCGACTTAAAAAAGTGTAAAGTTACGTTAAAATACGTTAAAGTTAGTTAGGTTACGTAATAAGCAAGGACGGTTTAAAAACTAGTCCCGATAAGGTGCTAGCAATCATTAATGCACCGGAGCCCACTAACGTAACGGAGGTGAAAGATTCTTAGGCTTAGTAAATTATTATAGGACTTTTATTCCAAACGCCTCTTCCTTATTAAGCCCCCTACATGAGCTGCTTCGTAACGTAACGGGGCTAAATGGGATAGGCAGCGCCGCAGTATGACAGCTGTGCGACGCGAGTTAGCATCGGAGCGTGTGCTGGTGCATTTCGAGCCCAGTGCACAGCTAGTGCTGGCGGTAGACGCGAGCCCAACAGGGCTCGGCGCCGTGCTCGCGCAGCGAACGGCGCGCGGCAACGAGCGCCCCCTGGCGTATGCATCCCGCTCGCTCACTGCTTGCGAACGGAGCTATAGCCAGATACAAAAGGAGGCGACGGCTATTATTTTCGGGGTGAAACGTTTTCATCAGTATTTATTTACCGATTATTTTTCGTGCGCCGATACAATCTGACGACGTGTCGTCCGGCGACATCGAGCAAAACATGGATTCCCACTATGCATTAAAGTTTTTAGATGAGTCTTCGCCGGCCGGCACGGCGCACGACATCGGCCAAATAACGGCGCGCGACGAGACGCTTCAAACCGTCGCTAGATATACATATGTTACACGGTTGGCCGAATAAAATGTAAATTGATATTGCCGTATTTTCAATGCAAGTCCGACCTACAAATCGAGAACGGGTGCTTATTCAGAGGACATAGGATAATTATACCGACGAATTTGCAAGATAAGGTGTTAAGTGAACTACATGACTCACATTTAGGTATAATAAAAAGCCAAAGTAGCGCTCGCAGTAGGATGGCCCGGTGTCGACCGGGACACCGAACGCTGGATCGGGTGTTATGAGGCGTGCGCCAGTGTACGCCCCCCCCCCCCCGCTCTGCCCGCCGGCCGCCACGGCGCCGTGGCAGCGTATACACACCGACTACATGACTGTAGGGCAAAGGGTGTACTTGTACTTGGTAGTGGTCTACTCATTTAGTAAATGGTTAGATTGTCCGCACATGCACAACGGAACGTCATCTGCCACTCTAATTGCGAAGTTAAAAGGACTTTTTTCAATTTTTGGTATACCTAACACGTTAGTCTCGGAAAATGACGTAAAAATTAATTCCATCGAATTTAAAACATTTAGCATTCTGGCGGCTTCCCAAATCACTTAAAGGCGACACATATACCACGATGCCGCCACTCTTACGCCCAAACATGACCTCAGCCATGCTGGACGAAGAGAAAGCCGAATGTCTCTCCCAGTAGCCTACCGGTCGACCCTGCCCACCTCCGAATGGTGGACAGCGAGGTCGATCGAAGGAAACACGAACCGCTACGCGACTCCGTTCCTCCGGTAACATTCGACGAAGTTAAAAAAAAATATATATATAAAAAAAAATTATAAAAATATATAAAAAATATATAAATTGGAATCCCGGTTGGCCAGCATTAGGGACGCCATAACCAAGATGGTCGGGCCTACGCCAGGCGCAGCACCCTCTTACATTTACATATTTGAATATTGTACAGCTATTAACCAATTACAGAGCAGTTACAAAATAAATTATGACTACATTAATAATAAAGCAAATAGAATTAATAGGAACTCACCCCAGCGGGGTCTTAGCACTTAGAACTTCACGTTTAGGATAGCAAATATAATTAGTTTAGTCTTAGGATAGCAAACGATTCTTCACGACGCTTCACATGGTATGACCGTTGACTCGCCCTCTCCCCCGCGCCTCGGTCACCACCGCTTAATATTAAATATTCGTTTATTCATGTCTTTTGTTGCGGATTGGCTACGCGATGCATAGATTAAGTATCATTTATTACAACGTTACAACTTAAAAAAAACATACATACTTCGCTTTTTAAATAGTTTTTTTTTTTCATAAAAAGTATCCTATGATACTCCTAATACCTCCAAGGATATGTGTACAAAGAAGCAAGAAAGGATGAAAAAAGATTGTCTGACAGTTTCAACGCAAACATGAAAATGTTTTGAAAATATGTCAAAAATGCCAGAGGCTGCAAACTTTTCCTAATTTTAATTATTTATTGCATGTGCATTTTGTTTCCAGCCATGTCCAGTTCCAGCAGAAATTTTTAAACCATCTGAGTCTAATCAGTCAGACTCGGATGAAGAAATTATGGACAAACTTGTACTATCACCAGAAGAACCTTCAACTTCTGTAAGTATATTACTATTTTATTTGTATAGTATGTTACAGTAACAGCTGATGCTTGAAAAACATACATTCTTCGCTTTTTATATATATTTTTTTTTCATAAAAAGTATCCTATGATACTCCTAATACCTCCAAGGATATGTGTACAAAGTTTCATGATGATCGGTTGACTAGTTTTAATGTGAAAGTTTAACAAACAAACTTACATTCACATTTATAATATTAGTAGGGATAGTAGGGGTTATTATTATTATTATTAGTAGGGATATCATAATCGTGAAGTAGAAGTATCTTGCATTTCTTCTGATCAATGAGGAGCCTAAGGCTGGGTTACATTCGTCTTCCCATCTCCAATCATTTTGAATAAGGAAAGTAACTATGATAAGGGGAAGATAATTGGATGGAGGAGGGGGATAAATATGAGAAGGATATACCCTTTTTCCTGTTTAAACACTCCTCTGTCCATTTCCATTTAGAGTTGGCAATGCATCTGTAACTTTTTTGCTTGCTTTGGGATGCCTATGGGTAATGGTAATTTAATACTGGGTGAATCAGTTGTTTCTTTTCCACCTACTTCTATAAGAAAATAAATACTTCTTAAGAAATATAAAATTAATTGTCAAAATTTCGTGAAATTTATATGCATGGAAAGTTAGAAAATTTAAGAAAACTTAAGGACCGTTATAATTTTTCTAATGTTGACAGCTGGCACAATTAACAGAATGTTAACACAGCTATACACATATGCGCAGGAAACTAAAGATGTTAACACTTTAATAACCTAAACGGGGTTAAAAAATAAGCTGCATTTTGTAAATATTATTATTATTGTTGTTGTCTTAAAATAAAAAAAATATTTTTAGGAACCTACAACGCAAGAACCCTTAAGATCAAATGTGAGGCGTAGAAGATACTATAAAAGGACATTTGCATCATCTAGTGGCATCCAGAAGATTAGCCCAGGAAAAATATCTCCACGTCCAGTTACGATAGAACAGTTTGAATCGAAAAGACGTTCTATAAATAGAACAGTGTCAGATACAGATAAAGAAGAAGGTCACAGGGTAGTCGAAAATAATGAATAGGGCGAGGAGAGTAACAATATAAGTGTGAGCGATCTCACTGAAGACTCTGACTAGAGCAAAAACGAAACTGTCACTCCTGTTGTGCAGAAATAATTGTTTACAAAAGTCTTGGAAATACTTAAAAGTGGGGATTGTATGGTAGGATTGTATGGGGATTGTATGTTGTAGTGTTAGATTCACCGCCAATGTCGAATGCGAACAAACTGGAAATGCAGTCTTGGCTCGCCAGGAATGAAGTGCCATACAATTTAAATATGAACAAACCACAGCTGTTTAAATTAATTACGCTGAACAAGGATAACGCTAAAAAATATATGACCGATGAACTGTTCAAGGAGTCATCGAGAGATTATCTGGTACTACGATGTCCGCCTGGACATAACGACTTAAATATGACGCATCTCTTTTGGTTTGAAGTTTCTTGCCAAGTTAAATATGATTCGATTACCATTAGACAGAAATTGTCCAATCTCATACAATTATCCGACGTGGTACTTCATTAAATAAAATATAGTACCCAAATGTACAAAATACATTTAATGAATAATAAAGTGTTACATTCTCTATGTGTGTGTTAAAAACATTATTATGTTTAAAAACTTTGCATTTTGATTAATAAAGGTTTATCAGTAGTGAGTTTAATCATTCAAAAGTGCCATTAGACTGAACATATGAGGTAAGGAGAGCGAACCACATGTACTTAGTAAATTATCAATGTACTATTATTAAATCTTTAATATATTAAATAAGAAAGTAAGTCTTTTTGAATCACAATCATGAAGACAAAGTGAGTACCAAAAAATGTTTACAAGATGTTGCTATTTGACATAATACTTCAAAATTATACTTTAGATTATTTATTTATTTATATTTATTTTAAATAGTAATATTTACGAAAAATGCGTTTTTTAAATTATTATTTACAAAAAACCTTATCTGTACATACACATAAGAAACACCATTTAAATAAATTGATAAAAACTGCATAGATGCAATAAATAAGTGACGGATCATCTGTCTCGTTCACTATGAACTACCTGTCTCGCTCATTACACGACGATTTAACGCAGTGAGATAAGGTGTAAAAGTATTATTTAAGGCAGTCATTCCCAAACTGTGGTACGCGCGGTAATCCGATAATAGCTACCGATCGATTTGAAGCTCGGCCCTCTCGGGCACCCTCGACTCGGAATGCTAAACGAGGACCCCTCTCGGTGGCCCTTGAGCCCAGTCACTCCATGGAGCATCCGCCGAAGCGACCTAAGAGCTCGGCGGCCTCCCAATCCGGTTATAATAAGGGAGCCCTCGAGCTAAAAGCCTAATTCTAGTTTTTCCCCCTTCCCACCCTTTTCTTATAAGTAAAGGATGGGAAGGGGAAGAAAACTTGATGGAGGGGATGTATAGGAATTGGAAATAAACTAGGCTCTGCCCTGGATATCAGTGGCGCCCTCTCCCGAGAACATCAGGACTATATCGTCAGCAAAAGCCTGATAGCGGATGCCCATTTCCTCCAGCTCCACCAGAAGTGGATTCAGTGGCAGGTTCCAAAGTGTTGGTCAAGGACATGTTCAATGTGCTGCGCCATAAAGAGAGCTGCATTTGCCGCAGCTGCGATGACACATTTCCCACTCTGGTTAGTCAGGTCAGTTTTCCATTTCATTACGATGTTACTGTCATCACGAGAACTGTGAATAGGGTGATGCATGGGTAATTTGTTAGTATGTATTGTTAGTAAATTAATTTGTTGGTATATATGTATATTACATGGGTAACTAATATTTACCAACTTTTGACTAAATTTATCAATATGTCTATATTGCCTTATGGTTAGTCTTGCTAAAACTAAAACAGCTCAATCGGTTTGCTTAATTCTTTGTTATTTAATCGAAATAAAATACATGGAATATTTTGGACTAAAAAAAACAAAAATGGAATAACAATATGCGTTTACAGTGGACCTATTGTTTGACAGCTTTATGCGTAGTTTATGTTCATTCATATACCATGAATGTTTCTCATAACGCTTGGTAGCACGTAATTTAAACGTAATTTTCAGGTTTCAGTATTGTCCGCTAGCGGTTTCAACGTGCATTGGTTCACGGCCACGCCTGACCCGAGCATTTCCAATTTCAAGCCGTTTGTCTTCACAACTAACGCCCAAGTGTCACAATTCACTGTGAGCCCTAACGAGGTAATTATATATATATGTAAGTGTATATATGTATATACTAGTGACCCGCCCCGGCTTCGCCCGCGTACCACTTATTATGTTGATTCGATCGTATTCCGATTGCGCACGGATTATACCGAGGATTCCAGCTATAGACGGAATATATTGGCGTAATATTCTAGTGTAAGTGATGAAATACTGAATTTCAGATACCGTCGATCGATGATTGCAAATGGTGATCCATCTCACTACATTAAATTGTTAGAGAAGGTCCGACGATGTCCCACTTGGTTTTAGAAAGTATTGTATTTAGAAAGTACATGTATGATGTTTTCAAATCGTCCAAGAATGAATACCGATATCGTGAAAGTGTCCGCGAGCTATTGAAATCTTTCACGCTCTAGCGTGTAGGTATCCACATTCAGAACTGCTGCTGCGAATATGTACAGGTTTAATACAGATGAAACTAAACATAACATTTAATAGTAATTCTATTGGACTTATAAATAAAACATCAATAAACGTCACGCCTATATTTATTCAAGTTCAGATTTCCACACATAGTTTGAATGAAATTGACAACTACAATTGTTGACAACGTTTTAACCTTTTTCTATTAGATGGCGCTGCGGCGAGACGTTGTTAACTGGCATCGCGGTGTTGAGATTTATGTGTCGCCGTACAAGTACTCCGCGGAGCTCGCGACGGCTGGCTAAAGAGGCTTAGGCTAGGCGCCCTCTGCGCCCTGCCGCCTCGAGCCCGGTGTAGCTGTAAATGCCTCCTCAAGGCAAAGAGTGACCCTTCAGTCACAAAAAAAAAAAAAAAAGCGACGGCTGGTTGTAGTCATTCATAAAGTAATATAAATGTTCTGTAGTGTTTTTTCCTTGTGTCTTTGTATTTGGTTGAGTGTTTTGTAGAAGGTCTGGTCGTTCAAAATTTGGGTGTTACGTAGGAAGCGAGCGAACAAGTGGTCCTTCGCGCCGAATTATCGGTCTACTCTTAGTAGTGTTGCGTGTTGGGACTTATAAAAGCTTAGAGTCGGACATATACGTAAAGTGTTTGTAACACTTTCAATAGACTAAACGTGTCTTTGTTGTTTGGGACTTCGTCGTAATACGAACGTTGCATTCAAAGTTTTACATTTGTCAATTTTAAGGTATCCTAGTTTCATTACCTTATTTTTATGAGTTTTCAATTTATTTTGTAGTATTAATTAAAAATGGAACAAGCTAAGAAATTAATTAAACCTTCAAGATAACAGAATTGAACAAATACAGAAGTCCCAAACGAATTTCTTAAAATCACCTAAGTCTAGAATAACTACGTGTTATATTGAAACAAGGCTTGATAGTATAGAAAGGATCTATTGTTCATTTAACAAGGCTCATGAAGAATTATTTTCACTAATTCTTTGTAGTCAAAGGAATTCCATCGAATATTTTAGTTCCGATAAGTATGAAATGTTAGAAGAACTCTATGCCAGTTACAAGGCATCTTTAAAAGAAAAATTAAGAGAATTATCAAAATAAACAACAATAAGCGATACACTTAGCCCGAGTAGAACCAGTACAAATACCGAAGTTAAGCTGCCTACGATACAAATTCCCAACTTCTCGGGAAATTACACAGAATGGCCATCGTTTAGAGATTTATTTATTTCTATAATTCATAACAATGCAACTTTAGATAATGTTCAGAAACGCCATTACCTGAAATCTGTGGTATCCGGTGAGGCCGACCAATTATTGCGAAGTATCACAAGTACAAATGAAAACTACACTCAAGCCTGGGACACATTATACAAAAGATTTAATAATAAAAGATATATTGCAAATAATATTGTCATAAAACTATTTCGATTAAAAATACTTGGCCACGAATCAGCTCATCATTTAAAGCAATTGCTAGATACCACAGCGGAGTGTCTCAGTTCTTTAAAAAATATTGGAATTAATACGGAGACCTGGGATGACATAATCGTTTATATAACCGTTTAGAAATTAGATCCAACCAGTCATCGGTTGTGGGAGCAACACATATCTGCGGAGAGTGATGAGATGCCGACCTTTAAGCTGTTGTCTCAATTTCTTGAAATGAGATTTAAGTCCCTGGAGATGGTTGAAGATTATACAAGGCCAAGCAAGTCAAAAACATTTCTCTCGACAGCACCAGTGTCTTCAGCAAAATGCACCTTTTGTAAAGGCGATCATTACATCTTTCAGTGCAAAGAGTTTGTCAGACAAAGCCATGAAAAGGGAATAGATGTTGTAAAGGAAAATAATTTATGATTCAACTGCTTAGTTCCAAATCATTCCGCCAAAATATGCTTGAAGCACATCTTGTAATATTTGCAAAAGAAAGCATCATTCGTTACTACATCCCGGGAATAAAGTCATACAAACATCAACAGAACAGCAACGAGAAGAAATACACAAACGTGAAAATGAAAACATCGATAGTCATTTTGTAAAACAACCTGACCAAGTGCTGCTTGCTACAGCACTGGTAGATGTTTCTTGGAATAATGGCTATACACACATCTATCGTGCCCTTCTTGACCAGGGATCACAGGCTTCGTTTGTAACCGAGAACCTTGTTCAATCAGCAGGTCTAAAAAGAATTAAAATCAACGGCAAGGTTACAGGACTTAGTGAAGGGAGCAAACTACATACCAAGTACGTAGTCGAGTTGAAATTACGCTCAAGAATTGAACCACACTTCACTATGTCTGTAAAAGCCTATGTGTTAAGGAAAATTACGAATTACTTACCTTCAAGAAAGTGCATCATTACAGAGTGGCCAGAAATAGAATCAATTGCACTAGCGGATCCTACATTCGATGTGCCTAACAAAGTAGACATATTGCTAGGGGCTGAGGCTTGTGCCACAATAATAGATGATGGATTGTTAAGGAGCTCTGCAGGGATGATTGCTCAGAATACGAAGTTAGGTTGGATTTTATGCGGAAAAACATCAGAAACACCACCTGGAACATCAAAAATAGTTGTGAACATGCACATATGTGACTGCGATAACACGTTACTACGAAAATTTTGGGAAATAGAAAATGATACAAATATTTCAGGTCGAAAACAAACAAAAGAGAAAATACTATGTGAACAAATATACAAAAACACAACCTTAAAACAAAGGAAAATAAATACAAGGTTCAATTACCTTTTAAGGAAGACTGTGATAATCCTATAGAAAAGTGCGGAGATACGAGATATCTCGATTTATTTTATTACACTTAGAAAGGAGATTTAAACGATATGAAACATTGAAACTCGATTACGTCAAGGTAGTTAAGGAATATCTAGACCTTGGGCATATGGAATTAGTTAACGATAATGCGGAGAAATCACTTTACTTACCACATCATGCAGTTATTAGAAATGATAAGGATGCTACGAAAACAAGAATAGTGTTTGACGCTTCAGCGAAAGGTTCCAAGGGATGTTAGTTAAATGATACTTTTTCCATCCTATCCTTATTAGGAAAGGCTGGGAAGGACTGAAATTAGGCCTCCGGCACCTCACTCATCACACGAAACGCAGAATACTTCTACTTCACGCCTGTTTTCTGTGAGGTCGTGGTATTTCACCGGTCGAATCGGCCAATTCGTGCAACAGATGTGTATAGGTTTATACGGAGTGTTGGTGTAATAAAATAAAACTTTCAGATATAACGCGTATAATCGGGCAAGTTACAGAGTTGGACTGCGCGCTAATATAGGTGGTTGAAATTTTACGTCACTATAATTATCTGAATTATTGTACATTGCTATTTTTATTTGTAAGGCGTATTTGCGCGAACAAGATGTTCTACCACTGTTAAAATACTTTGTGGATTATGTGTGCGTAGACAATCTTAGTTATGCAGACGACATGGTGTTGCTGGGTCCTTCAATTGGGGACTTAGAAATCTGTTGAGGATCTGCGAGTCTTATGCTTTCGCATGGTTTGTAGTACAATGCGAAGAGTGAGTTTATGCTATTAAATCTAACGATAAAGGGCTGACCACATTACCACCACTCACACTTATCGCTGTGTCTGAACCGTTTTCTGTTGTTGTGTTGTTTTCCGGGTGTTTTCTGTGAGGTCGTGGTATTTGATCGGTCGAGACGGCCCTGCAGTGCAACAGATGTTGTTGCGGACTCTACCACTGTTTTAACGTTGTAACAATCTTTTAGATGGACATATTAAATTGCATAATGGTCCTGTCTTACAAAATACGCTTTTTGGTTTTGGATGTTGCAGGAGGTCTCTAGTAACTCATCAAGTAACAATGAGAGCTTAGTGTCAAAAGAGTACATCTCCCATACGGGCTTCATTCTTAATCGCCTTACAAAGATTTCTTGCACTGGAGAAAAGATTTAAAAGGTGTGCTCTGTATTTTAAATTATATAAAAATAAATCCTATCTTATATATCTTTAATTATAATTTTACCTAATATATATTTTTATATGTTAATATCAAGTTAAACCTATCTGTATGTATTTTTAATTTATTTCTTAAGTTTAAGAAAAGGGCCTTTTATTATTATAATTTTAATTAATGTTTAAACATTTAGATATTTTAATAGAAACTCGGTTAGAAACCTTTTTTTATGTATTTTTCGTTTTTAGAACAATAATAAAAATAGATGACATGTCTGTCTATACAATGATTAGTTCAATGAAATAAATATATTTACGATTGCATTTTTATTAAAGAAACATATTTTCAAATATAAAAGTATAACACTTACAACTATACCAGCCAGCCGCCAACACAATGAACTGTCGACGGTCGCGTCTATATCCAATACAATTGATTTTAGTTTCAGCTGTTTGGCATTTTTTTTAAATTTACTGTTATTTTTTTCTGTCGTTATATAATAAAAATAATAATAAATCAGCCTTTTCTAGAATGTTCCCCACTGCAGGGACACAGGCCTCCCCGAGAGAGGGAATGAGCCGTGATCCACTACGCTGGCCCAGTGCGGTTTGGTAGATGTCACATGTCTTCGAATTTTGTGACTCTAAGAACATGTCGGTTTCCTCACATTTTTTCCTTCACCGTTTTAGAGCAGTGGTGATGAAATAAACTATACAATGTAAAGCGCCTGCCTGGGTTCGAACCCGCAACCTGCATTATGTCAGTCGGGGCCTAAACCGCTGAGCCACCACTGCTTCTCATTATACATATATGCAGTATGAAAGTATTTGAATTTTTGAGGTTAGATGTTACAGCATATAAAAGCCGATGTATGTATGTTCCCTATAGAACTATAAGTATAACTATATCAAAATTAGCACAGCGGATCCTGTGTTTGATAGCAACCGATCAACATAATTAGTGGTACTAGCGGGACACTAGTTATATATAAACTCTTTCGACTAACATCGGAGTTGTTAGACATCTTCAGGTAGCCGTGTCTTTATCGGACACACAGACAGCATTCTAATAATCCTTAATCTGTTCATTTTCACAGGAAATAATTATTATTATTATAATTATCACTATATATATAAAACTTCTATGTACTTACCGTTGAATAAAAATATTTTATATTCTGAATAAAATAAAATAATTCTCCCGATTGAATTCAACACCTGATGCAATTAACGATGTAGCCGCAAATCGTCGCAAGAGTATATAACGGAAGCATTGTACTTGGTTGCCAGCTACAAACATACATAAGTAATTTGTGCAGTGGTTAAATAAAAAAAATACAAACTAATGAAAAAAAAACGTTTTATTGTATATTATATAAAAGAGGGATTTTTTTATGTTCTAAAAGCCCATGAAAGCTATTAGAATTTGCAGAAAATCTTTTTTTTTAAATCAATATTTGATAAAGGACAGACAGATAAGTAAAACTATTGAAACATTTCATGATATAACATGGAAACAATATTAATTAAGTATCACAATATATATAACATGGAAACAATATTAATTAAGTTGTGCAATATATATAACATGGAAACAATATTAATTAAGTAGTACAATATATATGACATGGAAACAATATTAATTAAGTATCACAATATATATAACATGGAAACAATATTAATTAAGTAGTACAATATATATGACATGGAAACAATATTAATTAAGTATCACAATATATATAACATGGAAACAATATTAATTAAGTTGTGCAATATATATAACATGGAAACAATATTAATTAAGTAGTACAATATATATGACATGGAAACAATATTAATTAAGTATCACAATATATATAACATGGAAACAATATTAATTAAGTATCACAATATATATAACATGGAAACAATATTAATTAAGTTGTGCAATATATATAACATGGAAACAATATTAATTAAGTAGTACAATATTTATGACATGGAAACAATATTAATTAAGTATCACAATATATATAACATGGAAACAATATTAATTAAGTTGTGCAATATATATAACATGGAAACAATATTAATTAAGTAGTACAATATATATGACATGGAAACAATATTAATTAAGTATCACAATATATATAACATGGAAACAATATTAATTAAGTTGTGCAATATATATAACATGGAAACAATATTAATTAAGTAGTACAATATATATGACATGGAAACAATATTAATTAAGTAGTACAATATATATAACATGGAAACAATATTAATTAAGTTGTGCAATATATATAACATGGAAACAATATTAATTAAGTAGTACAATATATATGACATGGAAACAATATTAATTAAGTATCACAATATATATAACATGGAAACAATATTAATTAAGTAGTAAAATATATATGACATGGAAACAATATTAATTGAGTAGTACAATATATATGACATGGAAACAATATTAATTAAGTTGTGCAATATATATAACATGGAAACAATATTAATTAAGTAGTACAATATATATGACATGGAAACAATATTAATTAAGTTGTGCAATATATATAACATGGAAACAATATTAATTAAGTAGTACAATATATATGACATGGAAACAATATTAATTAAGTATCACAATATATATAACATGGAAACAATATTAATTAAGTATCACAATATATATAACATGGAAACAATATTAATTAAGTTGTGCAATATATATAACATGGAAACAATATTAATTAAGTAGTACAATATATATGACATGGAAACAATATTAATTAAGTAGTACAATATATATAACATGGAAACAATATTAATTAAGTATCACAATATATATAACATGGAAACAATATTAATTAAGTAGTACAATATATATGACATGGAAACAATATTAATTAAGTAGTACAATATATATATAACATGGAAACAATATTAATTAAGTTGTGCAATATATATAACATGGAAACAATATTAATTAAGTAGTACAATATATATGACATGGAAACAATATTAATTAAGTAGTACAATATATATATAACATGGAAACAATATTAATTAAGTGGTACATATATATATCAAGATAAATAATTTTTTTTAAAGAAGTCGACTAGGGTTGAAATTTTATATCGGGGCTGTCAGTAATCTAAGTAATCACTTAATTCCTTCAATTTAAATCTCCAAGCGTATATCTATCAAATGAAGATTATTTCATAAGATAGATCGACCCTTGAATAAGGGTAGGTACAGTCGGAGCATTCCACGGTATTACACTAACAAAAATGATACCAGTTGTACAACCTCTGCTATTTATTAGACAAAATAATTATTTCTGGATAAATGCTCTATTGTTACATGCACATTTATAAGTTGAATTGTGTCCACGTCGTCGTCGGTTCGTCGCTTTTAAGGTGTAATACCGCCGATGTGTACGATTGTATATGCTACATTACATGAAAAAAAAAAAAAAAAAGTAAAAAAACTTAAGCACAAAATAATTAGCTTTGGGTACAAGCTACCAAACATTTTTATGAAACGTTACTAAAAAATCAACCACCAGGGATCCACTTGGAATTGCCTGGGAATGTGGCTGGACCCCGTTGTAGTGTATAGCCAATAAATAACTATGTGCGTCGCTTTTTCTGGTGGCTGGTAGGTGATAGTCGACAACAATTCAGGAGTTCTTTGTTGCAGAAGATTACTAGAAACTGTTGAAGGCAGCAATTTTTTTATAGTACTAGGTGGCAAGTGAGCAAGCGGTTCACCCGATGTCAAGTGAACGCTACCCATAGACATCTGCAACTAACTAATAAGTTGCGGATGCGTTGCCCACCTTTAGCCAGATGAGGGGACCAACAGAAAATGGTTATTTCCAATTCATATACATCGCCTCCACCGTCAAGTTTTCTTCCCATCCTTTCCATATAAGGGTGGGAAGAGGGAGAGAACTATAATTAGGCCTCCGGCATCTCACTCATCAGACGAGATGCAGAATACTCTACATCACGCCTGTCTTCTGTGAGGTCGTGGTATTTCACCGGTCGAGCCGGCCCATTCGTGCAACAGATATTGTTGTTGCGGGCTCTACCACTGTGTGTGTGTGGACCCGCTGCCCAAATTCATTTAACAGCTTGCCAATATCACAAACAACTTGACGTAATAACAAGTTTTTTTTAAAATATATATTTATCTTTTTATTTCTTGATTACAGAAAAAAAAGTATATACTAGTTTTACTACAGTTTTTGTACCGTATAATTTCCCACTATCTATTTACCGGGCCTCGTTTCGCCGCGTTTCTCGGTTGGTTGTGTTATGAGTGAAGCGGTGGGCGGGCGACTTGGCTGCGGTTGGCCGCAATGCAGTCCAATCCATCATTGTACCGGGCACCGGCTGGCGGTTACTAGCAGGCGCAGGCGGAGTTACGACTGGAATGATGAATGGGTTATTGCCTCAAAAGCAAATGGTACAATAGACTATATAATAAAAAGTCCCAAGATTGTTGATTGTTTATTAATGTGTTCCACTCATCGTTTTTTCGATAGTTCGACTCCTCCTCCTAGAAGTGAGCGGCCGCGGTAGATCGAATTAATACATAGACCTTCAAGTGACCGGCCTACCTCGGCAACGTTAGCGCACAAGTGACGTCATATTCTCAAATATGGAACCCACAGTATGAAGTCTACATTAACAGACTCGAATCAATTCAAAGACGTTTTGTCTTATACTTACAATATAAATGTAATGCTTTAGATTCCAATTATGAAGCCCGATGCAGAAGATATCACTTTTTACCGCTAAACTTAAGACGTGAAGTTGCTGATATAACTTTATATGCCAAATTAGCTCAATCTGTAATAGACTCTCCGCAACTTCTATCTAACATAGAAATAAGGGTACCCACAAAGTCGGTTCGTAAATTAAATCTTATTAATATTCCCTCTTCAACGAATTATAGACGGAACGCTTACTTTGTGAGATGTGCAGGCTTAGTTAATAGACTGGTTGACTCTCATGACTTAGACCTCTTTTACTCTTCGCCAACATCTATCAAGAACGAAATTATCAGAAGCTGGATGAATCCGTAATACTTTGATTTCTCTTCTCTTTTTGATTTTGCCAACGCTAACAGGCTAATTTAAACGAAAACTATATGTGATAACATGTTAATGGTGTTAGTTATATTTTTTTTATATTATTCATTTATCGTAATCTTTCACTGTTTGTTTTCCAAATAAAAAAAAAATCTGCGTTACACATGATCTTATATAACGTACATGTAGATAAGAAGATCTTGGACCGCGACCAAAACGGGGTAGGTGGCGCCAGTCATATCTTGTCATACAACAACTTCAGAAGTCGTTAGCAGTTTATCAGTCACTTACAAATATCTACGTTCAAAATTATCTTTTATCTGTTTATCTTGTTTTTGGGACTTACGGAAATAGGCCTTTGGTTGTGAAGTTTCCTGTTCCTTAGTTTAGATAGTGCTGGTGCTCTTGGTATATCGTCTTCGGTACATATAGTATGTCGGTTATCGTCATATATAGTATATTGCAGAGACCTTCTACTAAAATTTATTAGAATTCACAATTTCTTATATTCGTATAGCTTTTATAGGCAAAAGCATGCATATTAGCTTTTATACAATAATGCCATCTGGCGGCAGCTGAGAAGCATTAATAACGCCTAAACCTTCGCAGTCATTGTTACTATTATGAGTGTCACGAATTTTGTAAAATAACCATGGGAAATAAGTAAAGTTTGACTTTATAGATTTAAACCTAACGAGATGAGCACACAGAGAGAATTAGCTAATTAACATTATTTTAAAACCCGAACAAAACTGTATACTATTAATAATCTGTATTTTGTAATTTAAAAAAAGTGAGTGACCTTGAGTTGATCATTGACAGTTGGCATTTTGTTTTGGTATAATATAAATAGTAAAAAATTGAGTAAAACAATAAATCAATTTAATATTTTTTGGAGACACAGAAACAAGAGTGAAAATAAAAATATGTTGCTATAAAAGCTACTTTGTCATTAAATTAAACACTAGAAACTATACTCAAAAAGAATTAAGGTTACAAAGAAAGAACTTCGGAGTACTAAAATTAACATTACAGTAACATTCCACACATAATTTTTAGACCAATTCAAAGTCCTTAGTTTAATGACATCTGATTGATATGTGATTGTTCAAATATTGATATAAACACAGCTGTTCATACATACATTAAAAAAGTTTAAGCAATACCTATACCGAGAAACAAGTACAAGTAGCATCGGGTTCAAATAAAATAACACTTCTTCACGAGTAACAAATCACCTCGGATTTGGGTTTATCAATGACTCAGTTAATTATACTGCAAACATCAGGAGTCTACTGATTTAATCCTTTAACCACACCCAGGAAACAAGGAAAGCAAGTGCAGAAAAAGTGCAGCCGGATGGGAAACATAGAAATGTGTTATGTACATAGCAAAATATAGTACTTTGTTAAGTAAATTTTGTTCAGTTTTCAATAAAAACCTTGGAATCATTTCGTCTTGTTTTATTACAAATATTCTATCAATCTGCATTCAATAAATTAATTGCTTAATTTACCTTTAATCAACCAATTTTTCAATATTTTGTAGACAACATAAAACTAGACAATAGTAACATTTAATCTTATATTAACAAATTATTATGACTTCGTAGTCCATTGTGATTGTAACACAAGTTCCATGATGCACATTGTAAATTATAATGTCATCAAGGCTAGGCGATGACCTATTCTTCAGTCATTATCAGATTCTAGATGTATGGTTGGTGTAAAATATATGTAGTCAACATTTTCTTGCATCAGGGACACTGATTAGTATTAAAAAGAACATATTTAATTCAAACTTAATTTTTACAAATAGTGGTTACTATTTCGAACCTTGTTACCATATACAATAAGTATATTTTTATTTGCAGTTGTCTTCTTGGTGCTTAAGTTTCATAAAGCACTACTAAGTATCTACAACTTGATCTGAAGAAATGCTTTTGAAATATGATAGGTTACCTTGAATGTATGTACATGTTTTTATGTACATAATAACGTATGGTTATGCCCTTCTTTTAATACTGGAGCAAGCAGGAGTGTCTGTTGCCCTTATTTGTCAGCTCCAACGGGAACACAGGATACAGGTTTGTAATGGAAATATAAATACTCCTGCATTTTGTCAGATGAGTTCGATTCCAGACTCCCTCCCTTCTCATTATTTACTCCCTCTAGATAAAGGCTGCTGGAATCACATGACTGCTGACTCATTTGCTTTCTGTCTCATAGTATAAATAAGTTTTAAATTTAAAAATATAGACTTTTCATGAGTCGGAGAGTACATCAACACCAAAGCACCTACAGTTCCGTGGTTTTTTCAAATGCTACCTACACGCCATATATAGCCATGGCTACCATGGTAAGTAGTTTTACAATCACTCCAGTAATGGGCATAGGCCTTTCCCAATGCCTTCTTTAGTTTTGATTCTTAAATTATTTATTATTATCAAATAAGCTCTGACAAATTAGAATATCTTTACCCATTTGTTTTTATATCTGAACCTTTATTTTGTATTTTAAAAGGGTAAGTCAGATTTTTTAATTGCCTTATGTGA
The DNA here is from genome assembly GCA_029849275.1 of Papilio elwesi. Classification (NCBI taxonomy): domain Eukaryota; kingdom Metazoa; phylum Arthropoda; class Insecta; order Lepidoptera; family Papilionidae; genus Papilio; species Papilio elwesi. Next base: position 19,212,433 of record CM056717.1, on the reverse strand, counting down.
CTTAGAGGATGAATTTGCCTTCAATTTACGCCTTTGTACGATCTTCATAACTGTTATTAGTACATGTGACAGAGTTGTTGAGTACATTACACTATGTGATTATTATAGTTGAATGTTTTAACCAGCTTAAGACTTCTATGTTATGCTCTAAACTCTAAACAATGTTTTCATGTACTTTTTAGCTAAAACCTGCAAGCTAGGGTCAAGCCGCTCCTCAAAATTGGGTCAAGCATCCCCAAAGAACAATCTTGGATCCATAACTGCTGTTTATCATTCTTTTAATGTTAAGTACGAAAGTATTATAGGTATAAAGATGCATACACATTAGAACAGCCATCACAACAGACTAATTATGGATTAACTTGGTAACTATGGTACTATCTGTTCCTCCATTTACATTGTGCTTTGTGAACATTGACACGTTTCCATAACAAATCTTATATATACAATAATGCCACAAATGCAGTGGTGTTAGCAGAGATTTCTACTTGTCAGTGTCACGGTACTTGTACACCTCTGTAGCTTTTTCCCATATTCATACATCTACGCATAAATCGTCACTCATAGTCTTATCTTGTTTGTCGTCATCTGCCTGCCCTTTTCCCACTCATGTGGGGTTTGCACAGTACGATTGAAGTCCATACTGTATAAGTTCTGGCTACAGTTTTTAGTTGTTTGTAAAACTGAAAACATATCTACAATCGGAATGAAGTCAATCGTAGACCACCCAGGGATGTTAATTAGTTGTTAAGGTATCATGATATCACCCATGACAAAACAGATTTGTATTACTAAACCTGCTTTTAGGTCACATATTGTCTAAAGAACAGAATCGAAATCTTTAACAACATACGAATTTAATTCATCAAAAGGGGATTGCACAAAAGAATAAAAGTACAGGTCAGTAATTCATCAGACGATTTGCCCACTTTTGCACAACTTTGTGAATTCTTAGAGAATCGTTTCCGAGCGCTAGAATAAACCAAGGGGTGGGAATAATACTGCCTCTCATGCAAAGGTAATGCGTAGAACTACTGTTACTTGCCCATTTTGTAATGAAAGTCACAAATTAGCAAAGTGTAAGAAATTTTGTAATTTAGATAGTGACTTAAATGTATGTTTTAATTGCTTAGGAAGCCAGCACATAAGGAAAGCATGTCGTGTTCCTCTTAGATGCCGTACATGCCAGCAGAAACATCACACGTTATTGCATACTATGAACCCCACTGCGGTGTCCACGGAAATGGAGGCTGTGGAACCTACAAACTCACAGCACTGTAACTCAGAGCATGCACCAAATAATGGCAGTGCAAATATAGCCACTCATTTCGTTAATGAACAAGCGCACGGTCAGGCTTTGTTAGCCACGGCTCTTGTTAGGGCAGAGTCGCGAAATGGGACTTTTTAAATGTGTAGAGCACTGTTGGATCAAGGATCCCAAGCATCGTTTATAACTGAGGTAGCGGTGCAGTTGCTTTGTTTGAAGAAAGTCGTAGCAAAGACTTCTATTGCTGGGATAGGAGGTAATCATAGCGATATTGTATCTAGACATGTTGTTAATCTTAACATACAATCGCTGTATGACCCCCTCTTTTCCCCTTAGAGTTACTGCCCATGTTTTGAGTGCACTAACTTCAGTTATATCCGACACAAGTTTCGAACTTGAGGATTGGTCAGATATTCGTAAATTTTAAAGATAAATTAATTCGTAACCTTTGGCATGTCATGTGCTCCATATTTAGCAGTCAAGTCATTGCAACAAGTTGCTCGCGATGAAGGTAAGAATTATCCATTGACTGCTGAGGAGGTAATGCAAGACTTCTACATGGATGATCTAATGACTGGCCTTCAATCTGACACAGAAGTAATAACAATTTATAAAGAATTAAACGAATTAGTACAAAAAGGCGGATTTCAGCTACAAAAATGGTCGAGCAATAGGATGCACTTATTAGATAAATTGAAGGAAAGTTCATGTAAGGATTTAGAACTTAAAATTGATAAAATAACCAAGATTCTAGGACTTACCTGGAACAGGAATACAGACGAGTTCGATTACTCAGTAAGACTGTCACCTTCGGCTGCATCTGAAACAAAAAGAACGGTAATATCACTAATATCACAGCTCATGATCCTTTAGGATGGATAGCGCCATTCATAGTTAGAGCTAAAGTTTTTATTCAAAAATTATGGGTTGCTGGCAAAGGCTGGGATGATGAATTACCACCGAAACTCCTACAAGAGTGGACAGATTACAAAGCAGATTTGGAGAAATTAATTAATTTTCACATTCCTAGATGGATAGGGAATAGGGACGGTTGTACTGTGCTGGAGCTGCACGGCTTTAGCGATGCATCTAGTCTAGCTTAGGCAGCTGTAGTTTATTGTCGAACCATTGACTCTGATGGCCAAATATACTCCCATTTGATAACAAGTAAAACGAAAGTAGCGCCAATTAAACAAATATCTATTCCTCGGCTAGAGTTAGTAGTAGCTGAAGTAATGAATGTACCGAAGAAATATATCCACGCTTGGACCGATTCGTCGATCGTATTAGCTTGGTTGAACGATCATCCGACTCGTTGGAAACAACAAAACATATGTGGCTAATCGAACTTCATTTATTGGATAAGAAAAGAAAAGAGCCAATAGAATATAGAAGACCTCGTTCAATATGCACTCACGACGAGACAAGAGTTACTAAGGTTCATGCAACTAGCCTCATAACTGGTTTTGATACTAACTGGGGATAAAAATATTCATCGTTAAGGAGTGAAGGATGTAGCTTTTTGTAAACGATTTTTGTACGCAACAAAGCTTCGCAAAGCAAATATTGAAATAACATATTACCTTGCAGTCATAGATATCCGTGAAGCTATAAATCTATGCATTAGGCAAAGACAACAGCAATGGTTCCAGGCGGAATATGTTAACCTTAAAAATAAATTGACTTTAGACAAAAAGAGCTCACTATATAAGTTGAATATTTTTATTGATAAAGATGATATATCGCGTGTAGGTTAGGTAGGAGGCAGGCTCAGACTCTCTCAACTTCCTAATGAGATTAAGCACCCAGTTGTCATTCCTCATGACTCATGTCTGGCCAAGTTGATTGTTGCCGACGCTCACGAAAAAACATTTCATGGAGGGCAGCAATTAATGATCAATTTCATACGCGCTAGATATTGGATTAGGCGAGTGAAAGGTCTGAAAAAAATCAACTGAGGGTTTTTGGTAGCATTCAAACGATTTGTTGCCAGACGTGGTCATTGTCGCCATATATATATATATATATATATATATATATATATATATATATATATATATATATATATATATATATATGGATAATGGTAGCAACTTTGTTGGTGCTGCCAAGGAGTTGAAGATCACTTTTTCATCAAGAAAGTGGAATGTTTAAAGAAATTGCAGCTGCTCTTGCCAACTCTGAAACCGAATGGTATGTCATCCTTCCTCACGCTCCAAATTCCGGTGGACTATGGCTAATTCTAGGCTAATTCTAGGCCCGTCTCTCAGGGCAATAGGGATCCAGACGATGCCATACCTTTAACCTCCGGGCACTTCAGTGGGACATCCACTGGTAGTTCCACCCGACTATGATTATGAGTGTGCTACGGTGAGTACTTTACGTAGGTGGCAATTAGTACAGCGTATGGTGCAGTATTTTTGGCGTAGGCTGTAAAAGGAATATCTAACAGATTTCTTTCAGAGGCATAAGTGGGTCATTCCAAGTCCAGATTTTAAAATGTGGTTTTAATAAAGGAAGATGACTTACCTCCAGCGAAATGGTTATACGGAAAAGTTGTTCAACTGCATCCAGGAAAAGATAATTTAACGCGTGTCGTCACTCTTCAGTGTAAAGGCTCCACACTGAAGCGTCCAACATCAAAGTTATGTTTGCTTCCGGTAACCAAGTAAGCATTTTATAGTGTAAAAAAATGTATTTTGTCTATAAAGTTTTGTGTACGTTTTGTTTTATGCAGGTCGTTGTTATACTTGTCTTGTAATGGCTTACCTTGTTATGTTTATTGTTGGTTTTATGTATGACTTATGAATTTAGTTAAAATGTTTACGAAGTCTGCTATAAAATCTGTGTTCTTTGCATAACTATATACCGTTATAATAATGGCGTAGGTTAAAACACTGTCCACTATGATTTATTTGTTAAATGATGCAGTCCATTGCTCTTGTCTTATATTCTTTAAGTTACTCATGGTGGGCGGCTTTAAAAGGAAAATATACCTTTTAGTGGGAGGTATGTTCAAGCTCTAATGTGATTCTGACTCCATCTATGAATTAAAGAAGTAAAATAACATATTTTACATGTCTATACATGTTTATATACCTAGATGGCGTTTATACGTCAGTGAACGCAGTATAGTTATGTTTTGTGAAATTGTACATAAGCTTTTATTGTAAATAATTATATTGTCTTGCTCGGAAGTGCTGCGTTTTATTCTAAAGGCCAAACGGGGCACATGAGAGTTTTGGATAGTCTGTACCAAATGTTTATGTTTTTTTCCTACTTCACACCTTCACCCTTGTGACACGAAATGAGCAGACAGACAGATAGACAAAAATTTTAAAAAATGTATTTTCGTTATAAGTACCCCGTATGTACTACATCATGTGTATTCAGTACGGGAATTTTATTTTGATATTACAAACAGACACTTCAATTATATTTATCAGTATGTGTTCGCGCAAATACGCCTTGAAAATAAAAGTAGCAATGAACTATCATTCATCTAATTACAGCGATGTAAAATTGCAGCCACCGACATTACTTTTTTAATATCGGCCTAATGAATTGTATTCAGTACACCTCTGTAACTTGCCCGATTACACGCGTTATATCTAAAAGTTTTGTCTATTTAATTGCACCAACACTCCGTATAAACCTACACATGGTCCTTCGAGCCGGATTAAGCAGCGAGTTTGGATTAATTGTGGAATATTATAATTGCAACGCAATCAACGGATTATCCCGGAGATTTTGAAGAAGACATTAGTTCGGACGTCCGGAGGTCACCTTGAGAACAAAGGACAAGAACATACTCAGCACAGCACAGTGTTTAAGGAAGTTTCTTTTTATGTTTTAGTACTGTTGTGTTGTTTAGTTTTCTTCAAGTTGGTTATTTTACAGATTTTCGCCTATCCCTAAGATGACCGAGGAAAGGGAACTTATTAAAAAACGAGCAAGTTATAAAGGCCGTTTGACAGCGTTCAGTAATTATGTCAGCGACTTACAGGAACCATTCACATCGTCCCAGGTTAGCGTATTAAAACTGCGCGTAAGTAAAATTGATATTTTATACAATCACTCCGATGAGGTTCAATTAAAGTTAGAATGTTTAGTGGATGATATCGATAGTCAAATCAGTGAGAGAAATGAAGTCGAGTCAATTTATTTTAAATTAATTGCGAAGGCGCAGGAGTTCATTTTACGTCATGATAATAATAGTAAGGATAGTGAGCGCGCAGACAGGTGCGGCAGTCCGGCGCGCAATAATAACTTAGTTAAATTACCCACCATACAACTGCCAAAGTTTAGCGGTTCGTATGACAACTGGCTAGAATTTCGCGACACATTTTGTAGTTTAATACACGCAAATGACGATATCGATGACGTCAATAAGTTTCATTATCTCCGCGCGCTCGAAGGGACAGCCGCTGCGGTCATACAGGCTATTGACTTTTCTGCCAATAATTACTCAGTCGCTTGGGATTTATTATGCGACCGATTTGATAACAAAAGGCTTTTGATTCAAAATCACGTTACGGCATTATTTAATACCGAGGTAGTTACGAAAGAGTCGTTTTTTATACTGAAGCGCGTTATCGACACACTTAATAAGAATCTTCGAGTACACGAATTATTAGGGGAACCCATAAATTATTGGGACACCTTATTAATTTATATAATTAGCCATAAATTAGATTCAAGGTCATATCGTGAGTGGAAGGAGTACAAAGGTCACTTAAGCAATAATGAAGCTATTTCTTTAAAATTATTCTTAACATTTTTGCGAAGTCGTGCAGACCTTCTAGAAACTTTAGAATTATCTCGCGGTGCTCAAATCAATCAAAACAAGCCAAATACAATTAAAAGCATCGCATCTATAACAAAGGATTCACATCTTCAAGGTCATGGGAAGTGTGAGACGTCAAACAAACTGTGTCCCAACTGTAAAAGTGATCACAAATTAAATAACTGTCCGAAGTTTTTAGGCCTTACTTGTGATCAACGTTTAGCACTGTTACCCCAATTAAGGGTGTGTTTCAAGTGTTTACGTTCCGGCCATTATGCAAATCATTGCAGAGCAAACGGCTGCAAAGTATGTAACAAAAGACATAATACTTTGATTCACATTTCAGACCTGAAGCCTAGGCCAACGTCCAATTCTTGTGCAAGCACCGAGGATCGCCCCCTCCTTCCCCCCGCGACACCATGCGGTGACGAGCCTACCGGCAATGTCACACTGTCTGCCCAACATACGACCTATTCATCTAACAAGGCGCAAGTACTCTTAACCACTTCTCTTATAAAGATTTTCGACGATCGCGGCGATGAACACCTCGCCCGCGCTGTGCTCGACAGCGGCAGCACTTCATGCCTAATTACTGATCGGTTGAGAAGATCCTTAAACTTACCTACAATTGAGGTAAGCGAATCATTAGTCGGCATAAATAATTCAAGGTCACGCATAGGTGAAATGTGTTGCGTACATTTTAAATCATTAAATGAATCTTTTTCGACAAAGATTTTCTGCTTTGTTTTGCCAAATATTACTGACGACGTACCCAGTCAGCAAATATCATTAAACGACTTACATAAATTTACCTAGTGACCTCTGTTTAGCGGACCCCAGCTTCCACACATCATCTTCCGTGGATTTAATTATTGGTGCGGATGTCTTCTGGGATCTATTAGGGCTACGTAAAATCAGTTTAGGAAACGGTAAGCCGGTGCTCTTTGAATCTAGACTAGGTTGGCTAGTTTCAGCCCTGTATACAACAGTGGCCATGTACCGCATTCGATTCCGAACTTTAAGTCTAATTTTATGGTAGTAAATTCATGTAATGATGTTTCTTCGCACAATTATTATTCTAATGATGACATTCAAACCCTTTTAACGCGGTTTTGGCGCCTCGAGGAGGTCAGCCGTCAGTGATCAACTTTCTCTGAAGACGAGAAGATGTGCGAAGAACATTTTATTAAAACTACATCTCGTCAGCCAGACGGCCGGTTTTGTGTTAGGTTACCATTGACACAGTCACCTGATGTATTAGGCGGCTCTCTGCAGCACGCCAAACGTTGTCTTCTATCTCTCGAGCGGAGAGTCAAGGGTCAGCCCGAATTTAAAAATAATTATACTCGCTTTATGTCAGAGTACTATCTGTTAGGTCATATGTCTGAGTGTTCATTTGATTCCCAGAGATGAGCATACTATATACCACACCATGGAGTCGTACGTCAGAGCAGCTGAACAACTAAACTCCGAGTTGTTTTTAATGCCAGTAACCGCACTACTTCAGGTATTTCATTGAATGACTTGCAATTATTCGGGCCTAGCGTGCAGGATGATCTCATGTCAATTCTTATTAGATTTAGACATTATAAATACGTTATAACTGCGGATGTCGAGAAGATGTACAGGCAGATCGTTGTACATCCCGATGACAGACATCTGCAAAGAATTGTTTGGAGAGAGGATGGCACAGCCAGCGCCCCCTACCTAAATCATCATACACGATTTTTATGTTGATGACTTGTTAACTGGCGGCGATTCTAGGAAGAGAATAGACATTTAAAAATGTATTTGCGTACGAATTTGAGACTGTTGTTTTGAAGGGGTATTGTTCGCAAAAAATATTTTTAAATGTCCTAGTATGATTTTTTTAAGCAAGTATTATACCATTTTGGAATTGTAATAAAATTACCTATATTTTTAAGTTACTCGCCGGAGTTGCATAGTACTTTTTTTTCAGTACACTTGGAGGAAGTTGATTGAAATCGTATTTACTTAGTTCTTGACTGGACAAGAACTTAATTTTCTTTAAAATCTTTGTTAGTTGTATTTTTTTTTATTTCATATTGATAAAGGATTATTGACGATAACATAATAGCTTTTTTTTAAATGTAGCAATATTTGTAGGTCATTGGTTACAAAATTGCCCCAGAAGGTGTAAAATTTTTAAGTTTTTAAAAAATGCCCTTTATTTTTTTTAATACCCAGAGGGAATTTTTATTTTATTTTTCTGGTGACCCTTGTGACCACCCCTATCATCCCCCTTCCTATGTACGTAACCTTTTGGGACACCCTGTATGTTCGTAGCGCAAATAATAATACTGTTTCGGTGCGATTGATTCAGCGAAAAGTCTCGTGGCGCCTATAAAGCCCACCACGATACCGAGACTCGAGCTCTGCGCTGCGCTCGTCGGAGTCCGCTTGTACGAAAAGGTGCTAAGTTCTCTGCGAGTTCAAGTAAGATCAGTCACTTTTTGGACAGATTCCACCATTGTTTTGGGTTGGCTAAAAATGTTACCGAGCAAACTACAGCCATTTGTGCGTAATCGAGGAGCCGAAATATTAGACAAAACCGGTTCACATATCTGGTGTCATGTCCCCACTGATCTGAACCCGGCGCACTACGTCTCACGCGGCGTTAGTATAAATAAGATTCAAGATCTCGATTGTTGGTGGTCTGGACCTCAATTTTTAATAGGCGACATTTCTGCTTGGCCTAGTAATCCTACATTATACGAACGGTTGCCTGAAGTACGTTCTGAAATTTCATTAATAAATAATAGTGCTAAAAGAGCCTTAATTGATTTAGAACATTTCTTCGAACGACCTTTTGAACGACCAACTTTAAAACTAGTTAAACGTTTTAATAAGGTTGTCACAAGTCGAGTCGTTTGATGAATATAGTATTCTATTGCAAAATAAATGCTTACCAGCTAAGAGTAAACTTTTAAAATTTAATCCATTTTTAGATAATAATAAATGAATGCGGGTCGGCGGCCGCTTAGAGAATTCTTTGTTTTCATATGAGAACAAACACCCAGTTTTATTACAGTCCACTCACAGATTTACAAAGCTACTTTTTGAATATACGCATGTAAAACTTATTCACGCCGGCCCCCGTTTATTGTTAAGCTCATTAAGAGATACATATTGGCCGATCGGTGGTCTTAACATAGCAAAGAGAACTTTTCGTCATTGTTATTTATGTTGTCGATTTAAAGGAAAGGTACTAAGTCCGATCATGGGTAACCTTCCGCAGCGACGCGTCAGTGCTAGCGGCTGTCCATTCGAGAGCGTCGGCATCGACTACGCTACACCTATCATGTCAGCCAGTCGCCAGGGCCGCGGCTGCAGACTTGTCAAAGTGTACATACAGTTGTCTTCGTGTGTTTCACAACTAAGGCCATACACATCGAGTTGGTAGGCGATTTGACAAGTAATAATTTTTTGTCAGCACTTCGTAGATTCATTCCGCATCGCGGCAAGCCTAAGCATATTTTCTCCGACAATAGAACCTCATTCGTAGGTGCGTATAATGAAATCGGTCTTCTTATTAAAAACAATTGTAATTCGCTACCTGGTGACCTAGCCCCTGAATGCATTGATTTCCATTTCTTACCCCCTCATGCTCCTCATTTCGGCGGTCTATGGGAGGCAAGCGTTAAATCTATTAAATTCCACCTCAAGAGAATTTTAGGTAATTGAACCTCACGTACGAGGACTTAAACACTGTGCTAGTTCAAATTGAGGCAGTTCTCAACTCTCGTCCGCTAACACCGCTTTCAGCAGATTCTATCTACCGCTGACGCCGGGACACTTCCTCATCGGTCGCCTGCTTACCGCGCTTCCGTCGGAATGCCATGACCACTACTCCAAAAACAGATTGAGTCGGTATCAACATCTGGAACAGATTCGACAGCACTTCTGGCGCAGATGGAGTAAGGAATATATATCGGAACTCCAGCAAAGGACAAAGTTATAATAATAATAATAAAAAGAGGAAATACCTGGACCTGGCGCACGAGGTGATCGATATGTGGGGTGGTTTGCCGACTGAAATAATCCCGATAGTTGTCTCTGCGAACGGGTTAATCCCATTCACCCTCTCTGAACATCTGAGGCGACTGGGACTCCGGGACGGTGTGCTCCGAGCGCAAATGCAGTAAGCGGTGCTTCTTGACACCGCCCGAATTGTCCGCCGGTTTCTCTCCCTTTCCCCCTAACCCTCGGCCGTTTGGTCTCCCCTGCCGAGGGAATCCCGTCTGGTTGGGATTTATTTATCTGTGTATTTATATATTGTATATATTATATGTTATATTATAGTATCTCTATTTTGGATATATTTTAATCATGTATTTATTTTATGTAATGTATTGTAATATATTCATACCCAACCAGACGGAGAAAACATTTTAACTACCACAATAATAATAATAACCTTTATTAAACACAAAACTAGAAAAACTGGTACAAATTACAAAAAAGGCAACTTTATAATTAGATTTGAAATTCTAAATTATTCTAAATTCACAAAACTTAGATTCCCAATACACTGTATCCTAAATAGGCTACATAGCCTGTGGTAAGGTATTACAGTGTTTTCCTGTTGTGTGCGTGTGCATGTGTGTGTGTGTGTGCTAACTAATGTAAAAATATTAATATATGTAAGATTTTTTAGTTTAATTTCAACAGAATGTGTGTATGTGTTCGAGTTTAAATGCGCGTGTGTGTGTGTGCAAACGTGTTGATGTGTATGTATGTACAGATGTGAAACTGATTGATATATCGTGGTGTGACAGGTTAAGAACATAAATATATTTTGAGTCAATGACACTTAAAATGGGATAGGTAAATAATCCTCGGTTTCATTGTAGGTTTTGGTTTGCAGAAACGACCGAACTAATTTCTTCCACTGAAAATAGGATAACGCGTAAATCTGACAATGTGTATTTATTTTGTTATAAAGATATGTACCTAAAAAGTAAAAGAACTTTTAAGAAAGAAAGTAGACCGCTTGTATAATTGGAATTGAGCAAATTTTGTCCTTCCGACGCTTATTCATTTGCTTGTACGGTATCTTCCGGTGCAGCTGGAGAATTGTGTTAACGCTAAATCGATGTGCAAACTCTTTGGTAGTATCAAAGAGGTTGTATGCTACCAAGAGGATTGTACTGGCCATGCATATCGAGATATATAAAATAAAATATAATAGTTGTAAAAAGAACAAGAAGAAAACAGTGAGATGTCATGATAGAAAACAAAATGGTTGTTGTAAAATAGCCGATAAAGACAAGATGGTATTATTGTAAATAGCTGATATAAAGAAAATAAAAGAAATTTATTTAACACCATCGGAACTGGTTTCAATTTCTTAACAAATTGTGTTTAGGATAAACATCTGCCGCACATTTAACACATTACAGTATTTTATAATTGGCTAGAAGGAAACAGGATCGGTCCAAAAGTGGCTACTTTTAATATAGCTCTATGGGCTACTTCTAAATGATGCATTGTAGTTTTGGAAGCACCGCCCCAGCATGAAATACAGTAACTAAGAATGTAATGACACAAAGCGTAATAGACGCTTTGAATAATGTATGGATTACCCACATATCTAAGAGTTTTAAAAATGTAAATCGACTTCCTAAGTCTTCCTGTAAGAGAGATAATGTGGGATTTATAATTTAAATTTTTGTCTAAAATAATTCCTAGATATTTGGCACTAACTACTGTAGTAAGCGGAGGACAATTGTTACATTGCAGCGACAAAGCATTACATGTATGTGTGAAAAATAATTATTGAATACTAGAAGTAGTGTCGGACCTAATATGCCAGGACATTGCTTTAGTTTCTTATACATATACGGAATCCCTGTTCCTAATGCAGCGGTGTATTGCGGGAGTATCCACGGTTTTAGCGTTTTCTTTTTAGCTGAGGTTTGTACGTATATTGTGCTTTCTTGGATAACTGTATTCATTAATTCAATAAGTTTATTTGTGGCAACATTTGCATCTAATGTTGAAAAAATAGGTGTAAAATCAAGGTTGTTCATTGAATGGTCTGGATTTTTCCAATGGTAAAAGTGGAAGGCTTTACAGGAATATATGAAGTTTTTAAACAAAGTAGTGAAGAGTAATGATCGGTTAACGTCGATTCATATATAAATGTTACACTAGTATTCTTTGGTTTTACTAAAATATGATCGAGGCAATTTGTGACCCTCGTCGGGTGCGTGTGAGCCGGGAGGAAACCATGGAAAGCGAGAAAGTTAAGGTATTCGTGCGATCGAGAGTCAAAACTATCTGGTTTTATGTCTATGTTCATATCACCTATTATAAGCACCGATTTGAAATTGTGGGTGGATGGCAAAATATTTGTAAGAGAGGACAGGAAAGAAGTAATATTATCAGTCGAAGGGGGCTTATAATCAGTCCTGATGCTGACTGCTGAAAGTCAGGTTCTTCACACAATGCATGTAACGTAGATTTAATGTAGACGACGACTCCGTCGCTTTGATTGATGTGGCTTGAAGTCTTATAGGCAGTGTAACTTTGTAGTATTGGAAGTGTGTTATTTGTTGAACATGGTTACCAACATTCCGTTAGCACCAAAATGTCACATTCGAACGAGATGCGATTTAAATATGTTTCTAAATTTAAGAAATTACAATTTATTGACCTAATATTTTGTATGAATATTTTTAGAAAATCCTTTGGGCTCTTCATATATAACATTGTTTGTTCAGAGGTACAATAATGAGTTTCAGATACGCTAAGCTCATCAATACTTCTAATGACAGAATTTGTTTTATTAGCCATTTCGTATAATATGGACAAGCCGGGTGGACCTAAAAATAAAGTTAAGCGCCATAAGTGTAATAAGAGATACCCCGAAACTAAACTAATAAGTTTGACAAGCTTTACTCTTAGAATAATGTAACACAACAAAAACAATAGTGAAATGAACTACTTAAGTGTATGTAGTAATGCAACAGTCACATTATAATCTTTTTAAATAACTAAGAATCAAATGGCGATGACCCCGAGGAACAGGATTGCAACAAAAACATAAAATATAACAAATAAGTAAAAGAAGAAACAAAATTACAATTTCAGTTAGCATGCATTTTTTTTTATAAAGTACGACCAATAATTTAACTTAAATGAATCATCGGCTCCCAAGCTATGCAACAATAAATCATGGTAAATATGCGAACAAAGTAAATAGTGAGTTATCAAAAATAAGTATTGTATTAATATTGTACAACATAAGCAAATATTGTTGTAAATTAGATGATAGCTTATAACATTGAACAGTTTGAAACAAAAAGTTTTTTTTTTTTTGTGACTGAAAGGTCACTGTTTGCCTTGAGGAGGCATTTACAGCTACATCGGGCACTAAGCGGCAGGGCGCACAGGGCGCCTAGCCTAAGCCTCTTTAAGAGTAACTAAGCTCGAGGGCTCCCTCCGTAGAGGGAACCTCGGCTCGGGCCGTTACTTTAATATTATTACCGGATTGGAAAACAAAAAGGTCGTCCAGATTGGCAAGCGAACAATCCCAAACAAGTGCATGTGTAATGAATAAGGCGCAGTACAAGATAGGAACATCGCGCAATATAAAAACATTGGTCGTTGCGTACAGCCCAACTACTTAACATACAAAAAAACTATTTGTGTCCCCTTCAGTACGTATTCGTTCTACAGCCATCATCCTTCCTAGTGAGTATTTGGCCACGTCTCGTCCATACGTACTTACAGTGTGCACGGGTTGCCGCTTCTTGTGCCTTACCAAATAGCTGTCGATTGAGTCTTGTGATTCGTTCGTTGATATAAAACTTTTTCGGCTCTCCAGGATTATTCATGTCAGCCATGGTGAGACCGCGACGAACCCGCGCGGAGCGTAGCACATCATCGCGCTGCGCCCGTCGCGCCAGCCGCACGACCACGGGGCGCGGTCGCTGCAACGCGGCCTCCCCGCCGCTGCGGTTGCGACGCGGGGCACCCAGTCGTTCCGAGTGTATGATGTCGCGTTCCTCCAGGGCTACCCCCAGCTTCACAGCCACAACACTAACGATGTTCTCATTTCTCTCCTCCGGCATTCCAGCTATTTCTAAATCGTTAACAATAGTTCTTGATCCCGCTCATTCAATTGTAGTTCCATATCCTTTAATTTATTTTCGAGGTGATCGACGTTACCGATTGTTTTTCCTTCAAGTTTTTCCTCAACTTTCAGATTTTTTTCTTCTAGAGTCGTTATCCGAATGCAGCATGCATGCAAGTCCTCTTTAAAATCCTTTATTTCTTTTCTTGTTTCCCTCAGATCATTTCGAAGTTCCGTGACCCCCTGCATCAGTTCGCGAAGCATTCGAGTACTCTCCGCCTCATCCTTATGATGATGCCCCTCGGGTATCTGCGTGTCGTCTCCAGGTCTTGAGCTTTCAGATGAAATATTCTCACCGTGCTTAGACCTGCAGAACTGGCATGACCATCCCATAGGAATAGGCCCCTCTGGCACGGAGCTGCAGTTGCGGTGGTAAACACTCGAGCATTTTGTGCACCGCACACAGTCGGCATTCGCCGCGTACTTGCCACAAGAACGGCACTTTGGCATTTTGTGTCAATAGATGACGCCACCGATATTTATTAAATTATTACGTTCAGCTTAAATTAAATAGTTTAGGGGAACACTACTAACTTAACAAAAATTTACAAAACCGTAATACAGCAAAGTTTTTAAGATTCCTTAGATATTGTAAAGGCTTGCACAATATTAAAATTGAAAGGCATCCAAAGAATCGTACTCACACTTTTACAAACACTTTGCTCTAAAACTGGGCGAAATTTCGACTAAACATTGGTATTCGCTAGTGGGGGCACACTATGCTCCACTCCGTAATATAATACCGCTTAAATGGCGACTGGGTCGGATAACCGTAGTACACCCTGGAGAAGACGGCGTCACCCGCGTTGCCGACGTGCGGACTGCGACAGGAGTCGTGCGTCGAGCCTTCAGCAAGATCTGCCCGCTACCTCAAGACGATGACTGATTGTGTTGAAAGACGAGCTTTCAACGCCCGGGGGCATGTTCGCGCAAATACGCCTTGCAAATAAAAGTAGCAATGAACAATTCAGTTAATTACAGTGACGTAAAATTGCAACCACCGACTTACTTTTTTAATATCGGCCTAATGACTTGTGTGCAGTGCAACTCTGTAACTTGCCCGATTACACGGGTTATATCTGAAAGTTTTATTTTATTACACCAACACTCCGTACAAACCTATACACTATATTTATGATTGAAGTCAAATCGAATAAAGATCATTGATGCACAGATTATACAGCTTTAATAGTACACGTTGTGATTACTAGATGGCGCGAGTAATATGATTTAATTATTTTGATATACCTATTTTTAACAATTTTGCTGTTAAAACAATGTCAAAAGGTCACGGCCTCATAGTTTGCGGGGCATGTGTTCGGGTATTGCATTAGTGGCGTGTGTCCTCTGCTGGATGTGGACTGCGGGACAGGCCCGGGCTGAGGGCTTGCTGCTCCTGTACCGGCCTCGGGACATTAGTACTGAGTGCGCTTCCTCGCAACACCTTCGGTTCGATCTCTCTTTTGGCATGGGCATGTCCGATACCATCACTTTAGTATGTATACTTCGAGTATTTTGTAATATTACTTTACTGTATTTGTAGTAAGTAGCGTATACCGATAATAACTACCTATCGACCCGAGGCTCACCCTCTCGGGCACTCTCGAATCGAAATGCTAAACGCGGAATGAGTGACAGCCCAAGACGAGCTCCCATCGCGGGGGCTCTTGAGCCTGGTCACTGCAAGGAACTTCCGCCGAAGCGACCTAAGAGCTTGACGGCTACCCAATCAGTAATAATAATAATAAAGTAACGGCCCGAGCTGAGGCTCCCACTACGGAGGGAGCCCTCGAGCTTAGTTACTGTTATAGAGGCTTAGGCTAGGCGCCCTCTGCACCCTGCCACCTCGAGCCCGGTGTAGCTGTAAATGCCTCCTTTAAGCAGTGATCTTTCAGTCCCAAAAAATATAATAAAACTTTAGCGCTATGTGTATGATTCCCTAAAACAATTCTAGATAAGTTAAAAGAAATAAAATAGTGCCAGGAGTATTATAATGGATTTCAGAGTAATAATAATATAATAAATCGGCCTAATTCTAGAATCTTTCCCACTGCAGGGATACAGGCCTCCTCTCCGATAGAGGGAATGAGCCGCAATCCACCACGCTGGCCCAGTGCGGGTTGGTGGATGTCACATGTCTTAGAATTTGGTGGTTCTAAGAACATGCCGGTTTCCTCACGATGTTTTCCTTCACCGTTTTTGGAGCAGTGGTGATGAAATAAATTACACAAAGTAAAGCGCCTGCTGGGTTCGAACGTGGTGGTACGTAAGTCGGGGCCTAAACCGCTGAGCCACCACTGCTCTTCAGATTCAGAGTAATATAAATGAATTAATTGTTAATTTAACTAATCATTGTCATATTTAAGGTGTTCCACACCTTGAACGATTTCGACTACGGCTGTGAAGTGGAGATCACAACGGAATCGTCCGAGCTGTACTTACTCGTCGTGATCCGGTACCCGAACAGTATCGCGAGTAATTGTGCTGCGAACCGAGACGCGTTCGTGGTCCTCAAACGGAGAAAGTGCCTCCGCTTGTGCGACCTGGTCGGCCACCGCGACGTACTCTCTCGCTACTATATCCTCACGCTGCGCGAGAAGATACGATTCCGTTTCGTCAGCAACAGCAGTATCAACAGTGACATGAACGTTAGTACATCACTTTATTCTAGTTTAAGCTTTAACACACTCTTAGAGTGGCCGCGGATATAACCGAGTTGTTGGCAGCAGTTGGTCTCGGGTTTTTAATGTTTATTTGTTGTGGGTGGTTCTTTATTTATGATCATTCATAAGTGATGTTTTCCTCGTTTGTCAGCTCATCAGCCAGCTGCGACTTGGTACTGTTGGTTAGTGGGGCTCGGGTGGGTGCAGCGGGAAAAGCTACTGAGCCTATTAAGTGTTGTGCTTGGGGAGGATGGCCACATCCAGCCAGGTAGGATGGGAAATAATGCAACAGGAGGGCACATAGATAATTAATTTCAATGTCTACTTCCTAATATTTAGTTCTGTTTATAGTTTCTTTGTATGTTTGTATGTTTAGTTTTAAGATTACAATAATTATGAGCAATTGGGGTGAACAGGCGAACCTGTATCAAATGAGTGTGACAGCGGCGCGGAGCGCGCCTACAACCGGTTGCCGGGGCAACGAGACCGGCTGCAGCATCGACGGTGGCGATTACTGCTTCACCAGCGGCGTTGTCTGCGACGGTGTCAACAACTGCGGCCTCGCCGACTGGTCATTATAATCATTGCTAGTCCGTTTGTGATTTATAATAAACTATTGCACACCCATCTATCACGTCGTCGTATTGTAAGTGGGATTGTGGTCAAGCTCTACTCTACTTTATATGAAGGTTCGACGAACGACGCGCGCAATGCGGGTTGCCGGTGGAGCGGCTGGGTTGGGCGCCCGTGGTGGCAGTGCTGTGCGCGCTACTGTGCGCGCTGTTGCTCACAGGGCGCGCGCTGCTACGCTGTCTGCCGCCGCCCGCCGCCTCCTTTTTCATCTTCAATGCCAACGAGGACAATCGTCTTTGCATCGCCACTGTGTACCAACCGCCCACCTCGAACAATATACCCACTGAATCTATCAGAAAGTACTCTATTATACCGGTAAGATTTCTGAACATTTTCTCAAACTTCGCCACCAATTAGGGTGGTTCAGATAGTCCCAATATGGATTAGATCATGTCTGGTCAGTTTCATACATTAGATTGAAGTACATGCTCAGTACGTAAATATGACGCTACGAGTAAGCGTTGTGAAC
The DNA here is from genome assembly GCA_029849275.1 of Papilio elwesi. Classification (NCBI taxonomy): domain Eukaryota; kingdom Metazoa; phylum Arthropoda; class Insecta; order Lepidoptera; family Papilionidae; genus Papilio; species Papilio elwesi. Next base: position 19,194,454 of record CM056717.1, on the reverse strand, counting down.
CATGGAAAAGTAAATCATATCGAAAGCACAAGTAAACCGCCATGTAACTTGTTTTGTTTTACGTCAGTCATTTGTTTAGTTTTATTCTACACAATTTTCAATGATTACTGAATAAAATATGAATTTATAGCAATATTTAATTCATACAACACCCTCTTTTTTAAAAAATTGAATTGACAAAGTACATCGGCACTACACAATATCGTCAATTCACGATAGATGGCCTAGTTAAAATGTCGACGCAACGCGAAGTTACGCAATAGCGAACAAGCGTGAATTCACCCCACATTTATACAAGCGTAGTTCGTTTGTTGTTTCATAAAATTCGATATTTCGACAATTTTAAAATCATGTGTTATTTTATTAACGAGGTATTCTCGGATTCATCGTCCGAGAGCAATGAACAGAACAAAGATGTAGATGTCGCTGTCCTGCCATCAAGCTACAAGATGGTTACAATAGATGAAGACAACGCGCCATCAGCTAAAGTCGAGGTAACCCTTTACACTACCTTCAGTAAACGAACATACGAAATCTGCCAAAGGCTGTTATTACAATACACTGTGCACTTGTTAGGAAAACATAATTAGGAAACCATAACTTAACTCCACCAAATTCGAACAAATTTGACATCCGAATTGGACCAGCGTGGTGGATTAAGGCCTCTCCCTCTCTCGGAGTGGAATCCAGTGGCTATGCAGTGAGGAACCATGCTAAAAGCTAAAGGTAAATAATTTGCAGGAACCAAAACGTCGACAGAGGAAGGCGACCTTAATAAAGTCGGTGCGGGCGAGCCTTCAACGGAGAATGCGCTCCATTGTCGGCCACAACAAATTTTCCCATTGACGTATTTTCTCACATTTGGTAGACACAGCTTAATTGGTAAGGAAATATTAACGCCGATCTATGGATCCCTTTCTTTTCGTAATGGGACTACGAACCACAGATGGATCATTGTAATGTGAGGCATGAGGTGTTGTGGTACCAGCCGGATGGTATGATAAATTAAATACACATATTGCTTACTACCACTACTTTATTTACTAACACTCTAATGCATTAACATTACTTGAAAATCTACTCTTAATTTCATCTATAACAATAAAACGATTAAAATTGTTATATGGTATTTTTTCCCTGAACGCTGAATCTATTTTTTTTTCATAAGTGGTGGGCCAATAAGACATTACTTTTTTTTTCATAAGTGGTGGGCCAATAAGACATTACTTTTAAAAAAAAATATTCTTCATTTAAATCAATGTCTCGAGGTGAACTCGTAATTTGAAGTCGGTTCAAGAATAAAGCAAAGCAATCTCTTATTCGGACATCCCTATATATAAACGATTGGTGTGTACGTTGTGTTACATCAAGAATATCATTTTGTATGTGTGAAGAAGAATATAATTTTTGTGTTCACTTATTAATTACTTAATGTCAAATTTTAAACAACAACACCTATGTTTTTTTTTTATTTCAATAATTTTTAATTCAACTACAGAATAAATACGTAAAGATCTACACATCACTACACATGGTTACATAATACAATTAATAATTATTAATATTTTAAAACGTTGTAATTGTTGAGCCATCCTCGTAAATAGCACAGGTCTCTTCAAACTCCTGAAATTCAAAATAAGTTTCATTAATATTACGTAAATGTAACGTATATTATATTATTTACTAGTGACCCGCCCCGGCTTCGCCCGGGTACCACTAATTATGTCGATCCGATCGTTACCAAACACATGAACATCCGCTGTGCCAATCTGTACAATCCCTTAAATTTCATCGAAATCGGTTCAGCCGTTTCGAAGTCTATAGGGAACATACATACTTCGCTTTTTATATACATTTTTTTCATAAAAATTATCCTATGTTACTTCTAATACCTCCAAGAATATGTGTACAAAGTTTCATGATGATCGGCTGAGTAGCTTTCGCGTGAGTGGGTAACAAACAAACTTACAGTCAAATTTATAATATTAGTAGGGATATTGATATGGTTGGCTCCGCCGGTGAAATACCACAGCCTTACAGAGGACATGCGTGAACTGCTGAACTTCTAAATTTAATTCTAGCTCCTTTTTTCTCATTCCTTTCTAATAAGAAAAGAATAAGAGGGGGAACAGGATTTGTAGGGGATGGATAACATTGATCAGGTTACTGTTTTCTCGTATGCCACCTTCTTAAATAAATAAAAAACAGTTCTTTGTTATATATATTATTATATTATATTATATACTAGCTGTTACCTGCGTTTTCGCCCGCGTGGAAATAAATTCGAGAAAACAATTTAGAGGGTTTTTCACTTTTTGCGTGGAACTCTAAATATTTTGCTTGAATTAAATTAGCCTATTTGAATCCCAGCAATATCCTATCTTCCACTAAAAGTCCCATCCGAATCGGTTCAGTCGTTTCGGAGATTACCCGGAATAAATAGACAGACAGATAGACAAAAATTTTAAAAATTGTATATTCGTTATAAGTACCGTATATACATCATGTGTATTGAGTATGGAAAGGGTATTTTGATATTACATACAGACACTTCAATTTTATTTATCAGTATAGATATAGTCCCAATATTATTAAAATACCGGGGGCTTCGCTTCGCACTCAGTCGTTTCTTTATGTTGCTTGTTAAAGTTCTTGTAACTTGATTTCAAGTATACTAAGTTGGTATGGTAACTGCGTGCAGTAACAGGTAAATTTTGCAACAAGCTGTTATAGGATAGTAGGTTATATTTTTCTGTCCCTCGGAAAGGTCTTTTGGGTATAGAGGTATGTAATGTTCCAATATATATTGATCTTACCTCGGGGATTGGCTTTAGTTCTTGTGCAAGCAGTCGCATTCGGATTTCATGGCAGTGAGTACGGCACCTTCTGAAACGAGAGTATTGTAAATTAGCTATAAATACTCCCATACATACATATACCATAGTGATTTTGGTGGTAACAAATACCTATTCTCTAGCCCTTTTAAGACACCCTCAATTGTAAAGTGGGATAAGGCACATCTGTAACTAATGTGATCTATTGGTTTTGGACTTGGTTGGTGTGGCCCTTCTAGGGGTCCTTCGTCGACCGTCCATCACCCGAAGGTCATGTTAGGTTATTTAAATGAGGGTTGTACAATATAATATTTTTATATTATTTTATGGTATAATTTCACTCTGATCATCCGAGACACGTGACCAAGTGAAAGATATGGCAAACAATTTATTTCACAGAATAACATCACTTGACACAAATTATAAGTTGTAACACCGGAAATGTATCATAAGTGAATTAAATGCCACCCTCAGTGTTTAGTGTATTATACGTAGACTAGATGACGCCACTTGTGTTTTAGAACGCGGTATAGAAGTGCTATGTGAATTAGGATAAGTTCGCAGATAAGTTATCGCTCCCCGACCAATCCGGTAATAATAATAAAGTAATGGCCCGAGCCGAGGTTCCCTCTACAGAGGGATCCCTCGAATTAGTTACTCTTAAAGAGGCTTAGGCTAGGCGCCCTCTGCGCCCTGCCGCCTCGTGCGCGGTGAATCTGTAAAAGCCTCCTCCAGGCTAATAGTAACAAGCTAGCCACAAAAAAAATCGCTCTGTACACTTTGCCGATAAAGTATTTGGCTTATTGTTTAACTGGAGTTTTCTGGGTTATCCAGTTACTGCTTCCACCTTTGTGGGACTATTCCTCGATATTAAAATTAAAAAATACTCATAGTTGACGGCTAACTACTTGTTTCCACCTTTGTGGGACGGGTCAGCGTGTACGTCTCTCGCAATTGTTAGCTTTATTGGTTGCTAACTTGTACTCTGTTCTGTGTGTGAAACAAAACGTTTTCGAAATCTGTGTCTCACTTCACACGCCACGCCCTGAAGACACCCGTTACTAACTGTAATATGTTTATATGACTATATATTATTTATATACACTCATATATATATATATATATATATATATATATATATATGTATATATATATATATAAACACTAAATCAGTTTAATATAAAATCATAGTTTTTGTATAAGACAAACATTGTAAACGCTTCGTAACAGCCAAATAAGCTGATTTGTTATTTAAATATGTATAAATGAATCACCAATCGTGTGTTTTTTACGTGCAAGTATGTGCGTGCGTGTGCTGTTACTTACCCCATTGCCCTTGTAGACCAGCTTGCAATCCCCGGCGCCGCGTAGTACTTGTGTGCTAAACTTCCGAAGCATTAAGCTACTCAACAATTACTACATTATATTGTTTTAGCTTACGTACTATTTGCGCATCTAACTTGTATTTCAATAGATATAACGCCCTAAAAATTATTTATATCTAAAATAACACGACTACGAATACATCTACTACGAAAAAGTGATTAAGATGTACTAACTACTGCGAATACGTTACGCTACTAGAGGTTAAACATTAAAATTGTAACTATCGTGCAAATAAATTATAAGACTACTTCATATGTGTTTATAGCTCCGTGGTTGTGTATTGAATGCTGCAAAAGAATGAAACAAAAATATAAATATTATTATAAACTAGCTGTGCCCCGCGGTATCACCCGCCCTGCAATTTTACTCGAACGAAATTATATTACCTACTTAAATACTATCCTAACATCATCATCTCCCGACTCTTTTCCTGCTCATGTGGGGACATTGAAATGACCGTAGCGAAGCTTACCAACCACATATGATTGTGACCATAGTCCATACTATATAGATTCTGGGACAGTTCTTACGGCCGGCCGCCTGCCTAACGCCAACCTTCCTCGGGAATAATAAGCTACTAACCTAACCTAACAAAACATATTACAAAAGAATACATACATTATTTCGAAAATCGTCTACATACGTATAAATACTATAATTACCAGGGAGCGCCGTGCGTCACCGAAAGACGAAGAGAAGAGTTTTGAACTTTATAAACTTTCAATCATCTCATTTTAAAGATAATAATATATAAAATAAAAAGCTGAAGCTTACAACAATTCATTAGTGCAAACCGCACGCAAATCGGTTAATCTGTTTCTGAGATTAGCGGTGACAAACACAAAGATAAACAAACAAAAATTGTAATAATTATTGTCTATGGTTTTATTGCATTTATAAGGGCCCCCAATAATAGTTTTTCTCAAATACCTACCATGCACAGACAGCGATCAGTTACATTTTTATTATATGTATAGATTGTCTTTCAAAACTTTAATGTTAAAATATTTATAAAAGTTTTTACACTTTTTCATTAGCCCAATAGTATTGAGAAAAATGTTATTGATTTATGACCGCCATTTATAACTTCAAGTAACGGAGAAATGATTATCGTACTGGTTCGCATTTTTCCGCTAGGGTTTTAGACGTAATAATAAAAAATATAAAATTTTGAATTTAATGTATCATTTAAAAGTAACACTTAATTTAGTTATTTTTATTATTTTTTGGTTTTCTGAATGTATATTGCCGCATTTCGTTTCTTAATTTACACAGTTACTCGTAACGCCATCTAGTCTTGAAGAATAAACTAATTTTTTTTACTGTGGGTTGTGACCCCGAGATAAACTTTCAATCATAGTTCAACCTATTCAAGTGAACAGTTATTTCATAGCATTGTTATCGAACACATTGTAACCATCCTTTTTTCCTCTAGGGATTATTAAGAGTATATTAATGAAATTGACTCGGAAACATAAAATGTCTCCAAGTCGAAACACCACCAAGATCGTCGCTTTTATATTATATTAGGCCAATGATATATTTATAAGTGATCGTCTAGTTGTAGAACTTTGTTCTACTTTGTGAGTTGTAATAACTAGTTCTTCTAGGAATTATAGAGGAAGAAAGATTCGCCAAGCTTATTGAAGCCGTAGGATGCTTATTATTAAAGTCCTTAAACTCTATATAAAATTTGCCAAAATAATAATTTAAATTTATCGATCAATTGCATTTTCCAAAATATTTCATTAAAATTTTACTTGCAAATGGTTTACATGTTTTAATCTCAAATACCCGATACAACCCTACTATCGCAACATATATTTTTGTCTTTAAAAATATATGGAGGTACACAGCTCCGGCGGAAATCCCCGCTGTACACACCATACACGGTGAGTGCCGTCCACCGGTTGCACTCCCCCGGAACAAGGGACAACAGATCGGCCACCGTATATCGCAAAAAAAAACTGGTAAACCAGAATAATACAAATGAGCATATTAGCCACGAACCACTTATATACCCGTCACAGGAAGACTCGTTGATCCCATCAATGATCCATCAAAAGTTGTACCAAAGACCAAACATAAGCAGCATATCAGGTGCAGTACTGTCGAATTGCAACTCTACACACTCCACGACAGTCGATAAAGATAATACTCTAGGCGAAGCCGCTTCAGAGCAGAAATTTGCAATCAACACCCCGCAACCATTAATGACGCATTATGAACACAAGAAACACTCGTGTAATGTTATTGTAGCGAGCATGTATTATCGCGCTTACGAGACATGCTTGCGAACCAACAAGAAATCAAGCTTAGGCAATAAGTATCCGCTACCTCTATTTTCATCCGTATAAACAGAATCAATTTCGGTACAAAAGTTACTTGGCAATACATATAAACTCGACGTATCATAGAAGCAAGCCTCTAAGACGCCAAGTACCCATTATCAAAAAGCCGAAGCTCTGAGACATGGTTCTGAGCACGTTTAATAACACCGAAGTGCAAAACACACTCTTCCCAAACCAAAGCATAATTAGTGAACAAATCACTAACTACACCCTAGCCAGTATAAGTTTATAGTTACTTGGCAATACATATAAACTCGACGTATCATAGAAGCAAGCCTCTAAGACGCCAAGTACCCATTATCAAAAAGCCGAAGCTCTAAGACATGGTTCTGAGCACGTTTAATACACCGAAGTGCAAAAACACACTCTTCCCAAACCAAAGCATAATTAGCAAATAACTCACCAACTACACCCTAGCCGGTATAGGTTTATAGACATTTATTCATCGTGAGAACATGTCTATGCGATTTCCAGCATAATTTCACAAATCAACATTTTACGGAAATTGGACCCTGTATACCGCTTGTATACGATCCGTATTCCAAAACAACCACCACATAGTAATCGGCATTATTCATTTTATATATTTCCCCTCAAATATATCTACCATCAAAATAAATTAATTATTTCAATAGTTCGACGTCCAACGCTTCACGCCGGCCGCATTACTCATATAAGTAAAGTCATGGGTGTGTATCTACGTACAGGCAATTTTGATGTCCGTTCGCGGTTTTTAGGATTTTTCACTTTCGTATTTTTAAATTATTTTATTATATACGTTCATTATAAGTGTATGCAGTACCCTTTACCCTATTTTTGAATTTAATTTTAATAATAAAAAATCAATGCACGAACACATTTTTCAGACTTGGTATGCTTTTCACGCAAAATCAATACGAGAACACATGTAATTCTTATGCCCCTATTTTCCTTAATGTATTGATTCGATATCAATACTAATATGTATTTATATTACTTATAAGTGTTTTATAGGTCTTTAAGTACCTTTAATCACGATTTATATCTTCATGAGACCAAATAATGTAACTTTATATTATAATTTAAATATCAATATTTTGTAATGATATTCTAATATGTTATGCATATAACTATTATTACCAAATTTTTATATTATTAAATATCATATTTTAATGATTTAATAATGATAGTTACAACATGTTTGACATGGTTCTTTAAATTGATATATTTTTTTTATTTATAAGCCGATTGAGATAAAACAAACACTAAATGTTAAGTGAAGCTTACCACAATACAACAGTGAAAACCACGCCCAAATCGGTTAAGCCGTTTCTGAGATGAGCGGTATCAAACGCACAAACAAACAGACATACAGACAAACAGACAAAAATTCTAATTATCATTGTTTTGGGTTTTATTGCGATTATGAAGGCCCCCAACAATAGCTTTTCCCAAATATGTATAGATTGCAAACAAGGACATTACGTGGGTTTATAGTTTTTATAATAAAGAAAAACTCAACCTTGAATGTTGGCCGGGGGGGCTGTGCACATCGCAAATCACGAAACTGCCATAGGACAACTCCGTCGCGTCCAATGTCGCAGGGGTGACGCGGCGGGGAGGGGGTATTGGTATCTCATAGAAGTGGTTCTGTACGCTACATATGGGCGGGATGGCACCACAGTTACGGCAGAGGAGGCGCTGCTGAAGTTGAGTGGGCAGGGTGTTCACGGTGGGCACTCTCTCGAACTCGATCGGGGGTATCGGTGACAGCGGTGGCGTTGGTGGCAGTGGTCGCTGGGACCTGCGACAGAGCTGGGTGCTGGATCGGCAGATGTTGCTCGTCGCTCTTCTGGCACGCGTGGCTTGGAGACGGCGCTGTTGTGGTCCACTGTCGACAAAGCTCATAGACCGTAGACGAGGGCGTGCTCCCAGTACCGACGCGCTTTCGTTGTCGATGGGACAGGCACGTTCGATATCGATGGCACCGGGACGTTCGTTATCAATGGCACGGAGATGTTCATTGTCCATGGCACGGAGATGTTCATTGTCCATGGCGCGGAGACGTTCGTTATCAATGGCGCGGAGATGTTCATTGTCGATGGCGCGGAGACGTTCGTTATCAATGGCGCGGAGATGTTCATTGTCCATGGCGCGGAGACGTTCGATATCGATGGCGCGGAGATGTTCATTGTCGATGGCGCGGAGACGTTCGATATCGATGGCGCGGAGATGTTCATTGTCGATGGCGCGGAGACGTTCGTTATCAATGGCGCGGAGACGTTCGTTATCAATGGCGCGGAGACGTTCGTTATTGATGGCGCGGAGACGATCGTTATCGATGGCGCGGAGACGTTGGTTATTGATGGCGCGGAGACGTTGGTTATTGATAGCACGGAGACGTTGGTTATCGAAGGCGCCGCGGCGTTCGTTGTCGAGAGCGACAGCGCCGGCCACGCGTCCAGCGGCGAGGACTGGCGCGCCGATGTGTGTCAGTCCATACTCGGCGAGCTGCAGAAAGAACGTTGTGAGCTATTATTCGGTGCAAGTGACATGAAATATTAAACGGCAATTTAATTTGGTACCTATCACAGTTTGTAAATATATCGTAGGAATGGAGGCGCAACTTGACCAATGTTTGTGTTTTGTTCCGATTTAATATAAAGGTCATCAGAAAAAACAATTGAATAACATCAAGTCAGATCCTAATCAGATCCGAGGAAAATTGCTCCAATATTATGTTGGAAGCACCAAAAAAGCGTAGTATATCCACAGGCCCTGAGAGCCTCAGACATACATAGAACTGCCTCATCCGTGCTGAAGCTGTACTTCAGGCTGTAGCTTTGTCGAAATAAACTTGGACGTTACAAAAGATATAAATACAAAAGATGACTAAAACTGTAAAACTTTTATTATTTATCAAATATAATACATTTATTGGCACAAAACGGAACTAGCTAAATTTACCTCGTTGAATTGAACATGGACAATCAACTAGCCCCGCTGTCGGAACAAGATTATTAATTAACACTTTTGTTACTTCAAAGCTGATTTATTTAAAGCTTTATCGAAAAGAAAATACTGCCTGGAGACGTTTTATAAATATACATTTTATGTGCTATGACGTCATTAACACACTGATAAATGAAATATGTTTAACTAAACGTCACTCAATAGATAGGAATTTAAGGGAAAGTAATAATACGGCACTTTCTTATGTTAAGAATGATGTTAACGGTTTATTTGATTATCTCAAGTGGGAGGTCAAAAGGCAACTGTGCAAGTGTGGTAGTGATACTCACTTGATTGCTTCTCGCCTGGGCTTCCCTGCGCTTCAGGTATCTGGGCAGAGTGCTGAGGCTGGCGATGATCAACGCTATGTTCGGAATGTGTACCATTACGCTTATCGTCACCACTAAGATTGTATATGAGAGGCCAATACGCAACGCTTGAATATTGGACTTCACGTTGGGGTCCGCATGGATATCGTCCTGAAAACAATTTATACGTTTACATTTTTTTAATCAGCATTCTAAATAGTTAGAGAGAACAATCGTTTTCCGCTTTTCATAGATTCACATTAAGTTTTAAACGTGACAGAATTTGAGCCTGGTACTAGAGTAGACATAAACATATTTCTGTATATCTTTATGTATTGAACACACATCGTCTCGTTTAAGCAATACGTGCGTGGCGTCGTGGGAAGTAAGCGAGCCGATATTTATTTTCTTACGTGGGGTACCACAGCTAAACTTGGAGGAACAATCATGATATCGGTCTATAACAATCCCCTGCTAAACACAATTCTCTTCTCTGTCAACCACTCGATCAATTTTGTGCCAATAAAATTCACGTTCTGCCCAAAACACTAACGGTCTCTTCCTGCACCCACCACCCCATCAGCACATTAGTCCACTTGCCAACAACTTCAGTCTGGCCTGGCTTGAGTAATAAGTAAGAGTAAGTACACTGATCGGGTAGAATCAAATATATAATGTTACGATGAAATATGAATACAATAACATAAGTAAGATTGCTTACTGTTGGTTTGAGGAGCACCAAGAAGTCGCTGGTAAAGGTCACGCCGAGCGCGATGTCCATTGCAAGGGAACAAACGTACAATGTGAAGTGCGCATACGTTGCCACCTTTATACAGGTGCGCCTGCGTTTAGTAGCTATCACTGTACACAATGTTGTATGTTAGTAAAAAAATTTATCTAATAACAGTAAAGGTGTTTTGTATTGATAAAATAATACTAGCTGTGCCCGTAACTCCGTTTGTGTGTTTTGTAGGCCAACACTTTTTTTTCGCGTTAAAAAGTAACCAATGACCCTCCGCATGGTGTAAGGTATGTTTAAATCGGTTTAGTAATTTAAGCGTGAAAGCATAACAGACAGACACTTATAATGTTAGTAGGAATTACAAACAAGATAAATATATATTCAACAGTGGTAGAGCCCACAACAGCATTGCTACACGGATGTGCCGGCTCGACCTGTTAAATACCACGACCTCACAGAAGACAGGCGTGAAGTGGGAGTATTCTATCTTTCTGCGTTTCGTCTTATTAGTGACGCGTTGGAGGCCCGGTCCTTCTCTCTCCATTGTTTCTTACAAAGGATAGGATGGGTAGTCGAAGAAGATTGGACGGGGAAGGGGATATATATGAGAAGAAAATATCTTTTTTTCTCTCTTTCCCCTCCTCTGTCAGGTAGACAATTCATGCGACTCATTTGTTTGTTAAGGATGTCTATGGGTCACTTACTTAACACTAGGTGATCCGCTTGTTAGTTTGCAATCTTCTTACATAAAAAACTCTAATGCGCTGTATATAGCCCAGGCGTCGGCGATCACTTATAAAATATAAAATTATGTTGTATACGTACAAATAATCAAAGACAACGTAGCAAGGAAGCTGCAGACACTAAAGAAAAGGCTAAGTGAGGTCGTTATGCGGATTGAAGACGAACTAGTCAAGAAGTTAATGTGGCCGTAGTCGGTGCATGAAATATCTGCAATTAAAACCAAACTAATCAACTGTCAAATAACTTTTTCAACTGCTTTTAGCTCTTGGTGTTCAAACTGCCCCACTTTTTTATATTAGATAATTCAATTCACATTTAAAGTGGGGCTTTTAAAAAAGTCTGACTGTACTATGCAATAGAAGTAAAAGTATATGTGTGAAAAATAAAACTAGACGTGGGTATTGATAAAAAAATAAATGAATCGGAATCTTCTAAGAACAAACAGACATCGTTTTCGGTTTCTATTAATTATAATGGTTTCATGGCCATGGATATCAAAACTTGGGTGTTCCATGTATCATTTCCTTTACATTTATTCAGTTATCAACAACAAGGGTAGAAATGTTATGTGCTCTCAACTCGAGCTATATGATATTTTAAATTTCCTTCAGCAATTGATTATTACCATCAATTGTTGTACAGGATTTTTCAGTTACTTCAATTCAACTATAACCATTTTTAGATGCTTTATTTTATTGTCATTCATTTAATGCCGGAAATAAAATGAATGGGGCTATAGGTACAGTAGTGAGGAGTCAATGTGTCTACGAAGGCTCGCCTGGCAATACACAATGCTGTTCTAGTCCCCTGATTAATGTATGGAAGTGAGAGCTGGGTTTGGCAGAAAATGCATGCTAGTAGAGTTAATTCCATTGAGATGCGATCCTTAAGAAGTATGTTAGGCGTGACATTAAATGATAGCATTAAAAATAGAGGTATAAGAGAGGAGTGTGGCTTAAAAGTGGATGTTGTGACTAGAATTGAGAAAGGTATGCTTCGGTGGTTCGGGCATGATGAATGAAGAGAGAGTAACAAAACAGATTTATGTTGCAAAAGTGACTGGCAGCGTTGGCAGGGGACGCCCAAGGAGAACTTATATCAACCAGATTAGTGATAGACTAAAGAAGGGCGAAATAAGGAGTACCCGTAACCTACGAGCATGTATGCATAGATAAAGCGACAGAGGTATGCCAGGATCGCGCCAAATGGAAATCCGTTATCTGCGCCTACCCCTCGGGGTTACGGGCGTGAGTGCATATTTATTTATTTATTTATTCTTTTAATGCGACTATTTTATTTTTGTTTTTATTCAGTCGATATTTGACGCCATCAATTTTCCAATGGGACTTTTTAAGAAGCGTCTACGATTTTTTAAAATGCATGGTCTTTGGAAGCAAGCGGACATCTTCCAAACGACCCTTAAATATTCACTTCAATTTGATTAAATGAAATTACACACAATTGTTATTTTTTGCTTGTATATTTTTTTCGTGTACCAATAATCTCGTTTATAAACACATCACCATAACAAAAAAACAATAATAGCCAGTTAAACCGTTATTATTAATTAATACGGATTAAAAACAGAATAAAACATTGTAAACTTAAGTAGGACCAAACTATAAGAAATATAACATTAGTTATAATACGTAAAAAGTGTATGTATAATTTAGTAAGTCGAAATATTTTTCCATAATCTTCTTGTAAAATTTAGTAGACAATTTTCAGTAGATACAATGGATCGATCAAAACATACGTCGAGATCATTTAATGGGATCAGAATCTTAAACGGGAAATAAACAATTTCGTAAGCTTTAACAAAACATGGCGTGGTAAGCCGCAGTTCTTGGGTTCGACTCCCATCAGACAGACATCCATAAGCCCGAGTCAGGCTTATAATTACCTATTTAAATATGTATTTACAATATTTTAGTTAATTATAATAGAAGAAACAGGGGTGTTAAACGTAAAATAATTTACCTTGAAAGTATTGCTTGTACGTTGTGTACAGTATGTGTTGAGTATGTTCCATCCTTGCTGGCATCGCGCTGCAATCGTAGTGATTTGTGACCACAAAGGCCATCATCGGCACGTAAACGATCATTACCAACTGTGTGAAACAAAATTATAACATCAATACATCACGTTCACTTCATTTCCTTATTTGATAAGCTCATTTATGCCTCATAACACCATTTAATAAAAAATCGTTTACCGAATATAAAAAGGGAAGAAGTTCTGTTAAAACTGATTCCTGTAACACACCAAACAAAGCAGGATCCAGAGTTTGCTAAGCTCAATAACCATATTATTGAATTATTACATATTACTTGTTACTGGTTAGCCCCTTTCATAATCTTAAGCAAGTATCAAATCCAGATACTGTTTTTGCTGTCCCTACAAGACAACCAGTCACCCTTCCCCAGTCTCTTCATTATTAAAAACAGAGTTTCTTAGATTATGTATTGAATACATATATGCGCCATTTCAACACAAGCATATGCATGTTGCAAAGGTAATAACAACCTTTGTTCCCTACGCCCTACAAACGTCACTACGAGTCATGTTACCGGCCCACTGTTGCGTCACTAGATAGAATAACTTATAAGGCATGCGGGTGCTGGGCAAGTGGATTTGTCCTCTATATCATTAATGTGAACCTCGGAATATTAAACACCTAATCGTACAGAGACAAACATCCATTACGCACTCTACAGGTTTTTCCAGCGTTAGCGGCTGGACGTCATATCCCTTCACCAAAACATAATTTTTATTAAGGTTTACAAAATTAAACGTATTCCGCTAATAAAGTATCGGAATTGAACATAATCTTATGTTATTATTAATTTTTCAACTTATTCATTAGGAATTATGGTTTTAAGAAATCTCCGAAAACAACAAATGTTGTATTACTACCGGCTACGGAGAGTACTATAAAGGAAACAAGCCGTATCGACCAACACTACTCGACTCTGGGATCGGTCTATTATCACGGTATCGGGTCTATTGGCAACAATAGACCCGTCTGTGATAATACATCGGTCTACTTAGAGCGTGATATTCTGCAGAACTAGCGTTGGCTGACATTGATACTGCGGTACATCAGTAGCCAGACATTATTATTAGCACAACTTTCTATTTCGCACGTATAATGAACTAATTAACTAAATATCTCGTTTATCTGCCAAAAAATGATCACCGATTTGCCTCTCCCCACCCCTCAGGCCCCGTTCAACATTGACCAGGTTCAACACTCTCCACTACGTTGTGATGTGTGTTCACCATCCTTGGCCCCGTTTCATATCGTTCTACGAGGAATTGAACCTGCTATTAAGTTTAACCTTTCCAAATAAATGGAATTACGTAACTTATACACTAATAGATGATACTTTCATGGAAACAATAGGAATTGCTTGAGTTAATGTATCCAACACAGTGTGATATTTAAAATTGGCTTTGAGACGTGAAATTTATTGCTTTTAGTGATGCTAATATTTTAAGCGGAAAATATCAAACGAATGCCTTTTAGTCTGACATTCTATCATAATCTTTTTCTACTTTAATCCGTATTAAAAAGTTAAGACCGTACGTCAACCTTTGCGTAGGTGTTGTGTGGCGAGCTGTTACGCCGTAGCTCCTTCGATTTTAAATAGTAACTGACTTCGGTTTGGGTCGAGATATCTGACAGATCACTTTTGAAAACGCCGTACTGCTTAGATAGGCATATAGCATCATTTTAATTTGTCCACGTATCAATGCCGGGGTTGCCCAAGTACCAGGAAACCGTTTGCATCAGTCAAGCTGGTAGCTTTATAAAGTTTACAATGATGTTGAATTTGAACGCACGCGTTGCATTTCACATTCGTTTTAAATAATTAAGGAATAAGGTCCGATAACTTACCACAAGGATAATAAAATAATCACAATATTCACTTTCACTTAAGTCGCGAATTGAGAGGGGTGAGAACGTACTCGTATTGTGCTACGTCACTGTCCCTATCCTCCGCGAATAAGTGAAGTCGCGAATTGAGAGGGGTGAGAACGTACTCGTATTGTGCTACGTCACTGTCCCTATCCTCCGCGAATAAGTGAAGTCGCGAATTGAGAGGGGTGAGAACGTACTGGTATTGTGCTACGTCACTGTCCCTATCCTCCGCGAATAAGTGAAGTCGCGAATTGAGAGGGGTGAGAACGTACTGGTATTGTGCTACGTCACTGTCCCTATCCTCCGCGAATAAGTGAAGTCGCGTATTGAGAGGGGTGAGAACGTACTCGTATTGTGCTACGTCACTGTCCCTATCCTCCGCGAATAAGTGAAGTCGCGAATTGAGAGGGGTGAGAACGTACTCGTATTGTGCTACGTCACTGTCCCTATCCTCCGCGAATAAGTGAAGTCGCGAATTGAGAGGGGTGAGAACGTACTCGTATTGTGCTACGTCACTGTCCCTATCCTCCGCGAATAAGTGAAGTCGCGAATTGAGAGGGGTGAGAACGTACTCGTATTGTGCTACGTCACTGTCCCTATCCTCCGCGAATAAGTGAAGTCGCGAATTGAGAGGGGTGAGAACGTACTGGTATTGTGCTACGTCACTGTCCCTATCCTCCGCGAATAAGTGAAGTCGCGAATTGAGAGGGGTGAGAACGTACTGGTATTGTGCTACGTCACTGTCCCTATCCTCCGCGAATAAGTGAAGTCGCGTATTGAGATGGGTGAGAACGTACTCGTATTGTGCTATGCCACTGTCCTTATCCTTCGCGAATTACTTAAATCGCGAAATGAGAGCGGCGAGAACGTACTCGTATTGTGCTACGCCACTCTCCCTAACCACTGCGAATAAGTGAAGTCGCGAACTGAGAGGCGTGAAGGAACTCGTAGTGTGCTACGCCATTCTGCCTATCCTCCGCGAATACGTGAAGTCGCGAATTGAGAGGGGTGCAGGTACTCGTATTGTGCTACGCCATTCTGCCTATCCTCCGCGAATAAGTGAAGTCGCGAACTGAGAGGCGTGAAGGAACTCGTATTGTGCTACGCCATTCTGCCTATCCTCCGCGAATACGTGAAGTCGCGAATTGAGAGGGGTGCAGGTACTTGTATTGTGCTACGCCATTCTGCCTATCCTCCGCGAATACGTGAAGTCGCGAATTGAGAGGAGGAAGGTACCCGTATTGTGCTATGCCATTCTGCCTATCCTCCCCTAATACGTGAACTCGCGAATTGAGATGCTTGAAGGTACTCATATTGTACTACGCCATTCTGCCTATCCTCCGCGAATACGTGAAGTCGCGAATTGAGAGGGGTGAAGGTATTCGTATTGTGCTACGCCATTCTGCCTATCCTCCGCGAATACGTGAAGTCGTGGATTGAGCGTGGTCATGGTACTTGTATAAGATTTGAATTGAGAACCCCGTTTTTTACCCAAGGGAAACTAAAAAACGAAGATAGAAGATGGCTGGATACTACTATCAACTGCTTGGGATCCTATGATTTATAAAATTAAATTTCAAACATATAACTGCAAGATCTCAAAATACTGTTGCTAATTTCTAGATCGATCGAAGAAGAAACGATAATTAGAAATAAAAGCGCACTCCGAAAACGTTGACGTTAGGACGTCTGAACGATCTATCTATCCTTGACCATGAGCGCTGTTAAGTATTCAAAACATCGGGAAGAAAAGTTAAAAGAAGGAGAGATAAAATCCGTAACATGTATTAAAGCTTTTTTAATTTTACATTCTTATACAAAGGACAAGAGGTGTATAGAATATGGGCTCATTTGTGTTCATTCATTGAAGTTAAATTATCACTACAGCACGTACCTAGAAACGTACCTAGTATCGTGGGAATAGCTCAAACTTACGTTTTTATTTCACATAGCAGCCTCGCGAGATCAACTGTTTTAATTTGAAGGAAAATTCCATATCCGGTCGTATTGATGACGAAATGGGAATAGCTACCTGCCTCTTCTCAACATGTAGTAGGTGCGTAGGTAGTAATTTAAGGAATACCAAATAACATACATAATGTATCCATGCAGAAAACTCTTATGAAGGTGAAGGTGTTATTTTTAAAAATAAACACATTTGTTCCCGATGGGTACAAAGCGGTAGCGATTTAAAATAATAAAAAGTTTCAATTCCCTCGGAAAGTAAAATATAAAAGTCAATATAAGACATAACATAAATAAGAGTACCCACAAAGTCGGTTCGTAAATTAAATCTTATTAATATTCCCTCTTCTTCAACGAATTATAGACGGAACGCTTACTTTGTGAGATGTGCAGGCTTAGTTAATAGACTGGATGACTCTCATGACTTAAATATCAATTACTCTTCACCAACATCTATCAAGAACGAAATTATCAGAAGCTGGATGAATCCGTAATAATTTGATTTCTCTTCTCTTCTTGATTTTGCTAACGCTAACAGGCTAATTTAATCGAATACTAAATGTGAAAACATATTAATGGTGTTAGTTATACTTTTTTTATATTATTCATTTATTGTAATTTTTCACTGTTTGTTTTCCAAATTAAATAAAATAAATAAAATAAAAGTTTTTTTTAATACGTCCTCTCACTTCTTACTATGCAAAGTACATCTTTATACTTTAAAGGTTTGCTGCATAAGGGCAATGAAAACTAGTGCAAAACGAAGAAAGAAGACTTACAGAGGTGAGTGAAGTATTTACAAAAGAGAAGGTTTGGAACATTTTACAGCACAATATAAATAAATATTAAAATATTTAATAGAATATTTATTTGTTTACTGAACAATATCAAAGTATCACCTTTAAAATACCTTAATTTTAGCCATTTTAAATGATAATATGCTGCAAATAAGCAACATTCATTGCTATACAGGCGATAGCACCCATGTGATGCGATGCGATGTGATGTGATGTGATGCGATGTGATGTGATGCGATGTGATGCAATGTGATGCGATGTGATAGAATGTAACAGTGGTAGAGTCCGCAACAACATCTGTTGGACGAATTGGCCGGCTCGATTGGTGAAATACCACGACCTAATAGTAAAAGGCGTGAAGTAGAAGTACTCTCCATTTTGTCTGATGAGTGAGGTGGCGGGGGCCATTTCCCCTTCCCACCCTTTTCTCATAACGATAGGGTGGGAACGGGAAAATGGACGGGGAGGGGGATTAACGGTGAAAAGGAAATAAACGTTTTCCTGTCTATGCCCTCCTCTGTCCATTAAAGGTCGCACTTGTAACACATTTGCTTGTTGCGGATGTCGATGGGTAACACTTACTTAACACTAGGTGATCCGAGTTGTTAGTTTGCTATCTTCTTACATAAAAAAAATGTGGTGCGCTGTATACAGCCCAGGCGTCCGTGATCACTTATAAAATATACGACCCGCTCGATTGACCCGTTATTATATAAAATATTATAGACAATTGCATTTATTATTGCTTAAGTAATCTCCCAAATTGTTGACGCACAGCATTCTACTTTCTAGCGCGTGCCCGTTCCGCCGTCGATGATTGATAGTACTTGGAGTAATCTTGGATATACTGACTTTAATTTCATCACTAATAACTAGTTATAATAAGAAATTCTGAGTGCTTATTGTTTGTATGCTCCCATATTCTGTCCATTACAAAGGGATACTGCGTCGTTTGACAATGGAGTAAAGACAATCAGTTGTATTTCAATGAGATCCAGCGTTTGGTGATAAACAAGACGCGTACGTGTTTCGTAGTCAACACTAATATTATAAAGTCAACACTTTGCTTATGTTAGATAGGAATAAACTAGAAAACTACTCAACCGAGTTCAAAAAATCTTTGACTATAATATTACTATATTATCCCTGAATAACAAAGGATATATTTATTACTAGAAGGAATTTAATTAACAATAGCTACTTAACAATAGAGATTGGAGAACTGAATTTTCACAACCAATCAAATATTAATTTATTGACACTTTGCACACAAAATCAGAGTTACAAATATATTAACGATTGATAGAAAAATTGTGAAGTACAGGTGAGCATAACGCTAAAAGAGTTCTCTTACAGCTTGCCAAGCGACAGAGAGAGGTGTACTGGGTAACAAGTACTTATGTGTACACTATTATTACTCCTACTTCAATAATATTGATGGGCTGGTTGGCGTGGTTTGTAAGATATTTTCTTTTCTCGCCGCAGGTCGTGGGTTCGATTCCCACCCGGGACAGACATTTGTGTGCATGAACATACCTGCTTGTCCTGAGTCTGGGTGTAACTATCTATTTAAGTATGTATTTACAAAAGAAAATTAGTATACATATGTAGTATCAGTTATCTGGTTGCCATAGCAACAAGCTCTGCTTAGTTTGGGATCAGATGGCCGTTTGTGAATATGTCCTAGGATATTATTATTATTATTGCAATGAATTAGCAATTTTTTTTTCGTTTTCTTGATCCATAGAGAATCAGATCAGAGCGACCGAAGCTCAACAGTATTAAACTGCGGTTTTATAATAAACCAGTATTTATTCATCGACGTCTTATCAAATATATCAAAGTATTGTACAAAATGTTTCTTTAAAAATGAATATGATTTACATTAAGTTTCGAAAACATTTTGGGCCACAAAGGCGTCCTTGGGACACACTGCCTTCACCTAAGCCTTATCAAAGTTGTAGGAGCGCATAGAGGACGAATTAAATAAATGTATAAACGTCGATTTTTATATAAAATAATTGAATTGCGCGAGCCGAGACTCCATCAAGGCTACCTAGGACATATCTAAGCTTTGTGAAAATCGCCCTCCCTATCTTATACCAATTAATTTAAAACGTCTTTTGTACGAATATTACCTTTATTTAAGTTTATTGTAAATCTAGTGAGGGCTTATTTTTTTTTAATTAAGTGAGAGAATAACAACCTTCAAGTCCCTTTTCTCCCGTCATGTCAGGTCAGCAAAGCTTGACCGTAGTCTATACTGGTTAAGCTATGGTCAAAGTTTTAACGCCCGGCCATGACGAGAGGACAATAGTCCACAAGTTGGACATTTTATAGATATGTAAACAATAGAAATTTCAAAAGTTAGAAATAACTCGAGTCGTCATAACCATGGGACTCCGCGGGCGTAAAATCGTGTCGAAAGCTTACTCACTGAAAAAAAAACAATATTTTCGTGTCAATGTTACCGACAGTTTAAGCCCACGTGCTGATCACCGTGCAACTGACGTAAACTACTACGTAGGTGATTTTCTTTGTAAAATTATATAAATATTGCGCGATAAAAAAATAACGAAGCCAAAATTATGTTTAAATTGTTTTCATAAGACTACCAACAAATCTCGAGCAGTTTGTTTACCGAAGTTAATGAGGAATATTGAAGCGAACTAAAACCGGCGTCGCATTTAAAGGGCAATAGAAACTTCATTGGAAAGGGAATTCACAAGGTTACACTATGGATGTTTAGAGAACATAAATCTATACAAAATACTTCAAGTGACATGTTTGACAGAATTGAGAAATGCGTGTCATTAAATGCGTCTGCATATGCGGCAACGCATCTGCAAAACATTAGCTGCAGTAGATGCCTATGGCCAGCGATGATATAATATCAGGCTACTCCGCTTGCTCGTTTGTAATGTTTCGTAGTTCCTCAATTTATTATACAATGAATAAAATGCATCATGAACATTAATTTCTTCGAAGTGTATCATGAAAAGAGGCAAGTTTGCAGTTGGAGTAGCCGCTTAGCAGAAGCCCTTAGGAAAATATCCACTTTCCGAAGGGCTTCTACTGGAATAGAATAGAGAACATTTTAATAGGATTTGTTTATATTCATTTATTGGAAATACTAACAGCAGTATTATACTAGCCTCACGATGATTTCCTTCACCGTTTTGGAGCAGTGGTGATGAAATAAATTACACAAAGTAAAGCTCGAACGTGGGTTCGAACCCGCGACCTACAGTACGTAAGTCGGGGCCTAAACCGCTGATACACCACTACTCGAATTATGTAAAACAACATGAATTAATTCTTATGTTATAATGAAAAATATTTCCCACATTTGCGACTTAACACGACTTAAACGAAAAATCGATTTTTCGGTTGTCATAAGTGCGTAGTGTGCAAGGTGCAAGGCAAATTAAATAACTTACTATCGGAGCTTTCACTCTATCTTTTTTTCTGAAAACACTTATAATATGAAATGAAATTTATCACCCAAAAAGTTACATAAAAATACAGAGAAAGTAAAACAAAATAAACAGTTTTAGGTTGCAGCGCTGACTTTAGCCGCCCTTTTCTTACTGTGACTAAGTTCAAGGAAATTTGTACAGGGGGTGAGTCAGTAGTAATTAATTAATACAAAAATACTATAAAATAGAGTGAGTTGTGTGTGAAATGATAAGCTGACATGGCTGCCTTTATACGTATATTTAATTCATATTTTCTTGATCTAAAACAAGGCAAATTTTGTATTTTTTCCTGAACGTATAGGTATATTCCAAACATGTAAAGGTGGTGGGATGTTCCAACATTTGGCGACGCTGTAACAAAAACTACCCCAAAATACTGTCGAGTAGTTTTACACAGACAGTTCTATTGTGGCGTGTTGATAATTGAAGTATTTCAGATAAATTTAAGGGTTTGCGAGATTCAATAATCCCGAAGAGTAATGTGTCAAAGTGAAGTTGGCGAAACCATTAACAGCCAATTGGTCTTATTTAGGTAAAGTGTAACAAGCTCTAAGAGGAATTGGATAGCAAAAACGTGCGCAAGCATTCTGGACATTCCGTTTGGAGTCCAAAGACTGCATCACCATAATTAAGTTGTGACAAGATTAATGTTGTCACACGGGCGAATACGTAGTTGTACGTTTAAAAAAATCCGAATATAGTATAACATTTTTAGCTTTGTTTAGCAACGCTTTCGGTTGTTCCTTACAAGTAATAGATGAAGGTTAAAAGCCTAGTATTAATACAATGCTAACACAACAAATATTTGGGGGGTGGGTGGGGAAAGGGAAATATCCTTTTTCCTGTCTATCCTCTGTCCGTTAAGGTAGGCAATGCATCTGAAACACATTTGTTTGTTGCGGAGCTTGCTCGTTTCTCGTCTTATTACATTAAAAACATGCGTGTTTCATTGAAATAAAATATATTGCGATAAAAATAGAGCCATACGTTATCAAAGGTTGTCTTGTTTCGATTCGTTTGTGGCTAAACCCATAAGTAAAAATGTGATTTCGTTTAAATGAATCGGCACAGCGCGTGGCATACAACTGGCTTATTAAAATTTAGGGACATATTTTTAATTGAAAACCTACGAAAATCTAAGGAATCGTTTTTTTTTTAAAAGAGGAACCAGGAATCGCTTATCGATTCAATCTGATCGGTGATTTTCAATATTTCATTACCGTTATGAAATTTAGAAAGATAAAAAAATAAATGTACAATTTGGAAAAGCGGTATTTGATTGCTACCATTAAGTATGTACGGCACTAGTAACCAATGTGTTCTATTTTTAGTGTTCCTTACCTTGTCGTTTTTTTTATAATATTTGATTTCATTTTATAATTATAATAAATCTTTGTATATATTATAAAAGCTGTCGGAGGAATGGACCGAATTGAATCGGGTTACATGTCACGACCTCACATGACCTCACACGACCTCACATGACCTCACACGACCTCACATTTTATATTTTAGTTTTAGGCAGAAACTGACTGTAAATGCGCAGTTTATAATTCAACATCTCTAGATGATGCATAAATTACCAGTACCTTCGAGCTTCAGATACAATCGATATTACATTGTTGTCTTCGTGCAAACGGACGAATAATTAGCGTAATGTCTTAATGTCTAGGAAATAAAATAAAATTATACGCAAGAAATATTAACCACTTTCATTTTCTTGATTTCTCTTCAAAAATTAACAATTATTTTTATTACATTTAACAAGTAATTAATTATTAACATTTACAACATAAAATAGTGTTATTCAAATATTGTTCGTTTTTTTATTTAATGTTATCTCAAATGTAAAATTTAGGATATTATTTTTTTATACATTAGTTAAATTAATGAAATATGCATAGAATTTTTTGAATAATCGTACTTGTGTATTCATTTTGAAGTATCGCCAGCACGTGAGCATACATTCGGGGATAGATCGAGAGACGCTTAAACTAATCAATATGAAACGCGGAATCTGCAGGCATATAAAACTAAGGTTTTATTATCCCACGAAAAATTGTAGACTTCGATAACGGGCTGTGAAGGTAAAATTAAGCTTTAAAACATTTCCTGATTTTAGTTCCTATTCACCCCTTAATTCCTATTGACCCCAATTTACCAGCATATTTTCCGTTTTTAATACAAATAAAATTAATATGCGCTCACGCCCGTAACCCAGAGGGGTAGGCAGAGATAATGGATTTCCATTTGGCGCGATCGTGGCACTCTCTCGCTTCTACATTCATACATCTACGCATACATGCTCGTCGATTATGGGTGCTCCTTATATCACCTTTAATAAGCCACTTATTTGATCGATGTTAGTTTTTTAGGGCGTCCCCTGCTAACACTACCACTCACTGCTGCAACATAAATTTGTTTTGTTACTCTCTCTTCATTCATCCTTTCAACATGCCCGAACCACCGAAGCATACCTTTCTCAATTCTAGTCACAACATCCACTCTTAAGCCTCATTCCTCTCTTATAACGCTATTTTTACCTTATCATTTAATGTCACGCCTAACATACTTCTTAAGGATCGCATCTCAACGGCTTAACTCTACTAACATTCTTTTAATATTAGTAAAAATTAAAAACATTACTACCAAACTCACATTCGAATTTATAACATATTAGTTAGGATAATGGGTTAGGTGATAGTTTAGTGATTGCAGAGGTCTAAAATATTCCATTCGTTGATAAGAAATTAAAAGAATAAAACTTGAACCAATTTGTTCGATAGCTTTCGAGTTTACGTGTACATTTTTTATTCGAGTTTCTATTACAAAATTCATTTCAGAGCTGGCTGGATAGATTTAAATCTACTTAAATACATGTCTAGTATAAAAGGGCGTTTCCATGAAGCTATTGTTACTGAACATCTTAATGGAGATGAAATAACTCTACTCTTATTGGATTTTAAATGCGGTTGATAAAATTTCAGCGTTAAGATACGTGCAAATGTCAAAGCTGAGCTAAGATAAGCGAATGCGCTATTGTTCTGGGGTTTTTATTATTAATAATGCCATTCAGCGCTTTTTATTTATCTTATGTGCCTAACGCTTAAATACCGTTAAATACCACAACTATTTTTAGAGTCAATCAACGGAAAATTGGCTTCCAAACTTCACCTTCCCGTCGTGAGAGGTAGCGGTTCGAACGGCCCATTTGATAACGTCTGCTGTCCATCTTTTAGCTACCGCTATAACTACTGTTACAAATGAAATATAGACTACCCTTGAAATCTAAACGAGGTACATTGTTCTAAAATCTTGATTCGATAACTCGATATATTATCACATTGATGTCGCTAAAGCCTGCCGGCTGGAGATCCTCTTTTCGTGTTGAAAGTTTCTCTCGTTTGCAACAAGTGCACCACTTAAACCACATTACTCCTTCGTTACCTTCGCAATATATTTATGGGATTAATTAAAACAAAAAAAAACACGAATGATTTCGCATTTGATCGGATGTTTCTGAAAGGCCTGTCAAAATATTAATCAACTGACACTGCTGTCAAAACAATTTCAGTTTCTTAATAATATTAAAAACAAAAATGGATTTCATTGTTAAGTATTTGTAGTACGCATATATTGAAGAATAATATATTTAGTTTATATGTGGGTATATAATACAACTAGCTGGCTCGGCAAACTTAACGCCCACGCAACCCCCCATGCGGGAGGAATTTCGTATACCGACCGACCTCTACTCGGCGATAGGAATATTCCTTCCAAATCTCAAGTCTCTAGTCCGTATGGTTCCAGAGATATCGTGATGAGTCAATAGAACTGGAAATCTCTTATCTCTCTCTCGTAGAAATATATTTAGAATTTGTTTAAATTTACAAATAAAAACAGACAACTGAACAACTGTCTATAAAAAATGTGTAATTAAAGTCTGTATTACCCAATTGATAGTAACAGTTTTCAATTAATTTAATTATATAGCAATCGGACTCCTCGTATATCCACAATTGAAAATACGCATTAACTGACAATGAAATCAGTGATGGGTTAAAACTATTGAAATATAATATTGTAATACATTTAATAACACTAAGAAATGCATGAAATGAGGAAAACTACCTCAACACAAAAAATATTACTTGTTAGTAATCGGTTGTAGATCGCTACGATTGGGTTCGATATGGATGTCAGATAAATTTCTTGCAATCAATTTAACAAAATTATAAACATTTGTCTCTACGATTTCTGCTTTAGGTTGCTCCTGATTCAATCATCAATTATATTATCATTTATGAAGGTAAACATTAGTTTAGGACACACACAATGTGCGTCGCAGAATTGAGCCCAAGTTCCGTTTCTTTGAATGTTCTTCGGAAAAGCAAGTAATATTACAATCGGTAAAATTAAAATGGTACCGAGATATCAAGAATTTCATGTGAATTGAAACAGAAAAGGAACTAAAAATGACAAAACCGATTTGGATATTTTTTCTGTATTCTTGCCCTTAGGTTTTAATGTAAAAAATAAATAAATAAATAAAATACATCAAAATTGATAATTGTGAAATTTTAGGGTTATAAAACATTTAAATATTCACGTAGGTGGCGGGGCGACACTATCGCTTGACTGCCGCGTGCATATCACATAAGCATTCAGTATTCTTTTGACACGAGTTCGATAAATTTGAGTCACCGTGAAAATAGTTGCCTATAATTTTACATTGCATGTATTGAACTGTATTGTATTGATTTTAACTTTATAATACTGAGGAGGGGTCGACCTGACATAGCTCGTCGAAGCAACGCAGTGAATTACTTCACGTGCAAACCGGACCGATGACCAATGCGAAACGCGTAATGAATTTATAAAAATAATTCTGATGACAAGTGAAACGTCGTGTCGATTCCCATGGATATGTTGGCGGAAAAGTGAAATTTCCGTTTTCGGGCATGGCAAGTGCATTATTTTGTTTGTTTACCAACCGGAAAATAGTTTTGCAAAGCACCAGATGTTACAGTAGAAACAGGATCCGCCTTACACGCTATTTGTTTAGTTGATTGCAGCACTTATTAACCTCGACTTTGCAGAGGAAGATTAAGAGTCACCTTATGGACAAAGTCAAAGAGACAACTGGTATCAAGAGAGAACAAAGTATGAGTCGCATGTTCGCGTCGCTGATAATTTACCCGGTAAAATAAATGTTAAACTTAACTTGCGAGACAGCTTTGCATTAAATATTAACTAAATTTATTTTTCAAACAGGAAATTTAAAAATAAATTATAGACTTGACTGTATATCGTAAGACATATGAAAGAATAATTATGGTAGGTGATTTTAATGGAAGGGTTGGTATGAAAGTGTATTGGGAGCGTATGGTAATGAATGTGTTAATAGAATGGCGAAAGTCTTCTCGCGGTGTGTATGGAAAATAATCTTGTTGTTTCAAATACCTTGTTTTGCCACAAGAAGATTCATATGTATACATGGGAAAGAGGGCAAGCAGACTTTGTAGTTGGGAAAGACTGTCAATTGACTGAAAATTGTCAAGGGTTTATTTATGCGTTGGCACCTGACTCTACTATGTGTCGAAGTGAGAGCTGGGAGCGGCAGGAGCAAAGCATGCAAGTAGAGTTTATGCCGTTGAAATGCAATCCTTAAGAAGTATGTTAGGCGTAAATTTGAATAATTCGATTTCAAATAGCGTTATAATAGCAAAAGTGTGGCTTAAAAATTGTGAATAGAATTGAGAAAGGTATGCTTCGGTGGTTCGGGCATGTTGAAAGGATGAATGGAGAGAGAATAACAAAACCAATTTATGTTGCAAAAGTGAGTGGCAGTGTTGGTAGGGGACGTCCGAGGAGAAATTACATCGATCAGATTAGTAGTTTACTAAAAAAGGACACCCATAACCGAGCATGTACGCGTAGATGTATGAATGTAGAAGCGAGAGAGGTGTGCCAGGATCGCGCCAAATGGAAATCAATAATATCTGCCTACTCCTCTGGCTAACGAGCGTGAGCATGTATTCATTTTTAAATTTGTTCACAAACGACACCTAAACCAGACACGATGCACCATATATTATCGATCACGATGAAAGATAATAGTTTGCTACGAAAGAGTTCTAAGCAAATCAATTTATTTAGGAGGTACCAACGTCGCTTGGTCATCTCGTACTAGGTACATTTTACTGTACCATAATATTCACATTATCACATATCAGAAGGGGTCACAGGAGACTGAGGACCCTTATCCCCTTTAGGGTTAAAAGTAGGCTCCATTAAAAGCAAATCTTTCTTGCAAAAATTTAATTACTCACACAATGCTAATAACTGTTTTTCTATTACCCAGGCTACGAGTAGAGGATAACATTACAAATGCCTTCTAAAGACCAAGGAAATATAATCTTTCGTTTGAAATTGGTTTCAAAACATCTAAGGAAACTTAAAACGAGGTATTAGTACTGACACAAAGTGCGACTACAACACGTATGTATGTAGACAACTTTATAAGTTAATCAGAACAATGTAGGCTGTTTAGCGGAAGCAGTACGTCGTCATTGGTACCATGCAACCTCTTATAATTTAGGAAGATCACTCTAACCTGTGAACAGATTATTTTAATTTTCGTCCTAAAATACATAATTATAATAACACGGTAATAATTGAATCATCACATATCACCAAATAATAATGAGCTTTACGCACAGCTTGTACATATCGTTTTGATTTAATTGTTTAAATCATTAAAACATATGAGACATTTATTAAAAATAAATAAATAATAATTAAAAATTATATGTAAAGGTATTTTAACAATAAGATACGTACTAATTCATTAAAACAGTTCTGTTCTGAATGAATGTTCCTTTATTTTACTAGATTTTTAATGAACGTAAAATAACCTGCATAATGCATTTCGTGTTTGACCGAATAAGATAAAACCGGGTGAATAATGTACATGTCGAATCCAATTGGGCTTACTGTCCCGTCTAAGAGTCCTAAGTAAGGCGTGCTTGCGTTGGCCATGTTCCCCTATCCATGCCTCTACGCCCAGTAAATGTCTATAATAATTAGTGGCAATTTGATTTTCCCATCACAAAGACTTTTTAAACGGTCTCGTTCCAAAGTAGAATTTTACAGTGTGTGGTATTTTGCAGTTTCACCTCTGACACTTCACAATTTTTAGACCCTTTGTAATATCTCTGTTTAATTTGTTTTTATTTTATTAATTAAGTTTTTTCGTTTTGTGGCAAATTCATTCAATTAGTTGTTTATTTTAGTTTAAAACACACATACACATATAGGCATTCATTATAAAATTTAATACGAAAAAAAAAATTCTAAAAAAAGTCTGTCGAAACCTTTTCCGCGTTCAAACGACTTCCGATCGCATTTCGTAACGCCCTCGTCACGCATTCCCTTGTTCACTTTCCAAATCCAACGTGACCAAAAAGTTTTACTTCGGAAAGAGTTTAATTTTAGAGACAATCGTAGAAAAACTAATCAATCAAATCGCAATGGTCACGTCTTTACAGCACATTATTGCGTATCTAATTAATATTATGTATTTAATTTATTTATTGCATTTTTAAAGTCGCGACTGTTTAACTTTTCCAATTTTCATACGTAAAAAACAAATTTAAACTATATTAATTTTAATATTTCTCATAACTTAAACGTACAAGTATAAGTAAATTTAATTTAATTAAATTACATGAAATCGACACATAAAAAAGAACATCGCATAATTAGACGCGCCATGGCGATATAAAATCGAAATACTAAGGAAAATTCTAAAGTTGAATGCAACAATCGGCTTATTTGGAAAATGAGTTAACATAAAAATTGTACTTACTAAATTAAGAATGCAGGAAATCCACGTTGTCACAAGATACACCCCCATTCTTCCAGTTTTATCCATTTTAGAATCACAAATTTAATCTCAATATCACTTTATTTTTATATCAACAAATTAATTACTCCGATGTATGTACTCCGTGGTCGGAGTTGAGCGCGGGAATGAGGTGGACTCCGCGTCTGCCGCGTCTGCTCTGTATTGTAGTTGGATTGGAAGCTAAGGGCGGGATGTTACTGGTAGTTACCTCCCACTTTCCTGCCCGCGCACCGAACTGATCCTATTTTCCTGGAACGCGTTAAATACTTGTCTCCTTTTTATTTCGTAATATTTTTAATAAATGTAACGATTCCGCTTAGATTTTTATTGAATCGATGATTGAATTAATTCGTCGTCGTTTCAGCCGTTATCTGTCCACTGCTGAACGTAGGCCTCCCTCCTTGATCGCCACAAAGATCGGTCCCCAGCCACCGGCAGCCAGTGGGCTCCCGCAACTTTGACCAGATCATCGGTCCATCGTGTGGGAGCGTAGGTACGCTGCGTCGACCTGTAAGCCGACACCACCTTGGGACTGTTGGTCGCCCTCCTGGAAGAAGGGCATGTTTCCGGACTTGAGGATTATCGTGTCCTCCCCCTCTATTCGGGCTTCAGATAACCCTATAACATCCCATCGTAACTTGCTCAATTCTTCTTCCATTTCCGCGATCCTCTCGTCCGTCCGCAGTGTGCGCGTGTTTAGTGTTGCCAGGGCCAGTTGTCGGTGAGTGTGGTAGCCGGGTCTCTTCCGGAGATTCTTAGCCCCCCCTGCCCCGCCGTTGTCCTGACCGATACCGTAGCCAGGAAAGACAGGGCCGCCGGGTACTGATTACCGTACTGAAAGGACGCTGCTGCCCTTCCTTAGTGGTCCTGGACGCAGTTAAGCGACTAATACCTGGGTCAAATTTAATTAATTGTTATATTAAAATTTTGAAAACACTCGTCGACTATTCTCATAAAATTGCTTTTATCTACCACCAATCTGATCGATATAAATTTATTTAAGAGGAAAATGAATTTTAAATTTTATTTATTTTGTTTCACATTTTTTTTATTTGATTGATAATTTATAATTTGAAGAGCCATTGATAGCTATGTTTATTTATGGCATTATTTATTTAATCTACAGGTCTTTGGTCTCATATTTAATATATCCAGATAACATTTAAGTCTGTATAGCATACATATATGGAGGGATTCTACAGCAGGCATGTTAGTATGTTATTCGTCTATTGCTTAAAGAACACAATGATATACTTAATTAACATAACCAAGGGAGTGTAGGAGTAAGAGAAGCGTCAATTAATAAACAAAATAAAAGTATTTAATGGATGCCTAATATACGACTCCCGGACATTTCATTGGTTCATGTTATGCTTAGTGTTTTGTAATTTGATATTTTGAAGGCGTAATCGTCTTGTATCTGGACTGAGGCGTTGTTGTTGGTGTTGTTGAGATGTCGTTGAGTTGCAGTTTGCAGTCTATTTATAAGTGAATAAACTACAACTTGTATACATTTATTAAAAGAATCTCATTGCTGACTGACATTCGAATAAATTGATTGGACGTTTGAAGACCAATTTGTAACCTCCATGATACCCGAAGTTAAATCTTCTGGTTTCTAGTTTTTAGGTCTTGAAGAAATGCTCTCAAAAACTATTGTAGATTTGGCGGAATCACGAAACTGTGTTCAGGAGGCCGCTTCAAAAATATGTGGCACTTTGCTCTCCATTTCAGAAGATCGTGTATTAGATTCGAAGGCAGACAATTGCGTTTTTATTACAAAGAAATATCTTATTAGTAAGGTTGGGAAGGGGAAGAGAACTTGACGGTGGAGGAGATGTATAGGAATTGGAAATAACCATTTTCTGTTTGTCCCCTCCACTGTTCATTATAGGTGGGCAACGCCTGCAACTCATTAGTAGTACTTCCATTTTTAGACTGTGCTCACTCTACCCGCATATTGAATAGCAATAAAATCATATTTACTTGAGGCACAACCGTATTTCTTATCATTTCGTAAACTCGGAAATTTTATTAAAAAGTTTCCTCAACTACGAAAATAATTTCAAATTATGTGGAAATTACTTTTTTTGTGTTAAACCACGTGCCAAAACTTGAATCGATATTAAAAGGAAAGTATGATGGACCGGTGTGATAAAGGTATGATCGTACCTTTGATAGCTCTCCGAATTTCCTAACAGCTACCTTCGCTGTAAATAAACATAGAAATGTGAAAATATACAAGGACAGAAGTTTTTAAGGAAAATAGAATGAAATACGACATTAATATTAAGGAAAAAAATGTCAAGTTAAAAAGGACGCTGTTACAGATTTACTCCGATAAAAATGTCACAACTGACGACCATGTATACTTATAATATTATAAATGTGAATGTAAGTTTGTTTGTTACGCTTTCACGTGAAAACTACTCAACGGATCATCATGAAACTTTGTTGTATTAGAAATAACATATTATACTTTTTATGACAAAAAAAGGATATAAAAAGCGAAGTATGTATGTTCCCTATAGACTCCGAGACGGCTGGACCGATTGCGATGAAATTTACAGGGATTGTCCAGATTGGTACAGCGGGTGTTCCTGTGTTTGGTAGCGATCGGATCAACATAATTGGCGGTATCCCGGCGAAGCCGGGGCGGGTAACTAGTTGCATATAAATGGGTTAAACCTTTATGTGCTACGCACATCCACCACCATGCATCGAATATATTATTTAATTTATTCTTCCAGAAAGTTAACTAGGACTTGCTGATTTACAAGATATATAATTAGAAAAGCTATATTTTAAAAATGCCATCATAATTTCTCGAAAGGAGTTTTTTTAATATTATTATTTTAACAACAAATTGTTGTTTGATTGCCTTTCGTAGCGGTATGTGTCCTTTTGAATGACGATTGGCAAATTAATTTTGATAAATGTGTTTGATTTGGTACTCAAACAAAAACTCATTTGAACAGTAATCTACGAAAACGAATTGCTCCGGCTCATTATCCAGAGCATGATACCTGGATAAATAAATATCGGAAGGTATTCCTGGTTGCAAAATGATATTTATTTTGAAAGATAATCTGAGTTATATATATATACATCTTGAATAGGTCGGGCGTCGGGCGTTAGGGTAAGGAGAATGACACGTAGCGAAACACATTAGGACATTACAAAATATAATCTTGGATCGATAGTAAAGTAAGTAGACCACACTCCACCAAATACGTAGCGTGTGTCTACGATGCAACCCGATTGCCGTCACTCTTCGTAATGTAACGTCCGATACCATGTTCGCTGTTACGCTAGAGCTTGGGGTTCTGTCAGAGTGACTGACAGCTCGAACGTTTTACTCGTCAATTCACTCTACATTCGGCCAGTGTCCGACATATACATATATACTAGGGAACATCGTCTCTAACCGACTTCAAAAATGATATTATAATTTCGACTGTATGTTATTCAAATCCGATCAGCCGTACTTGAGTGAAAGAGTAACAAACATCCACACGTATAAACTTTCGAATTTATAATATTATGGCGTTGAAATAGCTACATTTTGAAATATTTTGACGAACACTTTTTTTTATTTTTCGTATTTCTTTTTGCAAAAAAAGTATCCAATGTTACTCTTACTACAACTACTTACAAATACCTCCAAGAATATGTGTACAAGGTTGCATGATCATCGGTTGAGTAGTTTTCTGGTGAAAGCGTAACAAACAAACTTACATTCACATTTATAATTAGTATTAGTAGGGATAAAAGTCCTAATGTATGTGACGATTCTTTTAAATTACAAGGAAAATAATGTACAAAATAAAATTATTGTTCTGAAATATATCTGACAGGGACCTTCTGTGGCCTCGAAAACCTTTCTTTGTGTACTAAGTAGTCGATTCTGAACAACGACCTCCCATCGCCGCCAAGTATAAGTATAAATGATATTATCTAATGAAAAAAATAAATACTTGACTACAATTTTACCAGATAGCGATATTGTGGTTGCTTAACAATGCAAGTTTTCTTATATAGTACAATTTTTTACACGGCCATCTGATCCCAAACTAAGCAGAGCTTGTGCTATGGCAACCAGATAACTGATATACTTAAATATACTACTTGTCTTTTGTACATACATACTTAGATAGATAATTACACCCAGACTCAGGACAAACAGACATTTTCATGCACACAAATGTTTGTCCTGGGTGGGAATCGAACCCGCGGCGGACGGAGAGAGTGCAGGCTCGTAAGAGGAACGAGGAATTAGTAAATTCGAATGTCTATTTATTTTCAAATGTCTATCTCGTAACGGTGCTCGGGGCTAAAATGAAAATCTATTCTCTTTATAAATAGATCCTAGTTCTCTTGTGTAGTTTTTTTGTTCTCATGTCACGTCTAATTAGAGCCATGTAACTTAACACGTAGTATTGATCTAGCGCTGCATAGCTACGACTAAGTGAGGAACATTAACGCCCTTTGTTCAGGGCTGTCGAAAGTTAAGAGTTTTCAGTTACAATAGTCAAAGGAACAATGTTCTTGTGTGTTTGCCTTTTTGTAATTCGCTCAGTTTCACATGTAAAATAACGAGCTTCATTTCCAAGATGCCGAAACTGATATATAAATTTTGGGAAATCGAACTTAAGAACGTACATAATCCGGTTAACGGATTTCCTTAATATTTTCATGTAATGATCTCCAGTTCTTAAGGCACCGTTTCGAAAGGGTAAAACTGGACCCTATTATTAAGACACCGCTCCATCCATCTATTTCTCTGTCACCAGGCATGTATCTCATGAACCGTGATAGGTAGACAGTTGAAATTTTCACAGATGATGTATTTCTGTTGCCGCTATAACAACAAAGGCGATAAAAAAACAGAATAAAATACATATTTAAGCTACCATATAACAAATGTTACTTTTTAGCGTTTTTTTTTTACCAAATAAAAAGAACCCATCTTGTACTTACTGGGTTAGACAATAACCCCCGTCTCTTTTCACCGATCCATGTATGTGAACAGAATTTAAAAGGAGAGAGCCTGATGGTATAATTTATTTCTATACAGAAGCCTAAATAATTACCCGACTAATTTACAAGTGTCAACGACTGGTAAGGGGCATGAAGCTTCTTTTATAATGCAGGCGTTCTAAGGGATGTCTTCATTTGATATTCAATATATAAATGGGTGAAATAATACAATGCACAATGCTTTTCTATTAATTTATATTGTATACAATATACGCGCAGAGGTTCGAGTGTTGAGATAGGAATTCGTAAGTGAACTTAGACTGTTCAGTTCTACGATTCCGGCAAATTGTTGAGAAATATTAAGTCTGCTTATTATGGTTCAGTCATTAGTTGTTGCACGAAACAGCTTAGAAAATACTAGCTGTTCCCGTGACTTCGTCCGCTTGAAATTCAATCAAATTATAATTTCAATTAATTCCCTCAATAAAACTCTTCATGGTAATATTATTACCGGATTGGGAGGCCACCGAGCTCTTAGGTCGCTTCGGTGGACGCTCCATGGAGTGACTCGGCTCAAGGGCCCCCGAGAGGGGACCTCGGCTTGGGCTGTCACTCATTACGCGTTTAGCATTGCGATTCGAGGGTGCCCGAGAGGGCCGAGCCTCGGCTCGATCGGTAGCTATTGTCTGACTAATATTACGACCACTTCGGAAAGCGTTAGCGCTGGGAGAAGAAGTGGCGGAAGAAACTCCAGCAACGCTTCTATCATGAGTAGGGGAGAAGACTCTGCCGGCTATGTGGCCGTATCGAGAAGGTAATAGCCGTCCTCGCCGGCGAAGACGGTGTGTGATTTGTTTGCGATGTTGTTTCATCCTAGCCTGAGCGATGGTTATTGCATCGTCTCGATAGTCGAGGACGTGCCTAGGACGTCTATAGTCGTGGCGGAACGTACCGAGCGCGATGGGTTTGTAGGTGGCGGCACCTACGACTAACGGGTTGGGGTGACCGGCGGCGGAGTCGAAATAGCGGCGCGACGCCAACTTCAGGTGTTGAGCTATGGTGGGCAGCTCTAAATCCACGTGTAAATCGATGTTGCGCATGAACCACGGCGAGCCAGTGGCCCTGCGCATGAATCTGTTTTGGATCAGCTGAAGTCGGAGTATTTGTTTTGGGGAAATGTGCGCGAATACCGGACTAGCATATGTCATGATGGGCCGTACGACAGCTTTATAGAGTGTCACCTTGTTCCGGAGGGACATTTTACTCTTAAAGTTAATTAATGGGAAAAGGCGGCCTAGTACGAAAGCCGCCCGGTTCCTGACCCGGGTCACGTGAGCGGCGAAGTTAAGTTTATTATCAAGGATGACACCTAGATATTTCACCTTATCTTCCCAGGGAATTGGGCTGTTCATGAGGTGAATGGATGGGAGATGCGTTAATGAATGGGCTTTCTTATGTCGCGAAAAGAATAGGGCGGTGCTTTTTGCTGGATTTATTTCGATTCTCCATTTCCGGAACCATGCACCGAGAGTGGTGGCTGCGGTCTGGAGGCGTCGACATATAGCGTCAGGCTGAAGGCCCGACGTGAAAATGCAGGTGTCATCGGCAAATAGGGCAAGCTCTACACCGCGTACGCGCGGTATATCATTGGTGTAGAGGGTAAAGAGGACTGGGCCTAACACCGACCCTAGAGGCACCCCGGCTCGAACGGGGTGTGCTTGAGAGCACACTCCCTCGACGCGGTAGCGGAACGTTCGATTACTGAGGAAGTCTCGTATTATGCATACGAGACGACCGGGCACTCCGTACTTATACAGCTTGTATATGAGCCCGTTATGCCAGACTTTATCGAACGCCTTCGCCACGTCGAGGAAAAGTGCTCCGGTGCTAGAGCCGCGTTGTCGTTTGGTAAGTATGTGCTCCGTGATGCGGTGCACTTGATGGGTACATGAGTGTTTGGCACGAAAGCCGAATTGTTCGGGAATCGGTAGTCCTTTAGTGTTCATAAAGGTACGTAGGCGGGCTAATATTAAACGCTCATAGATCTTCCCAAACGTTTTGAGAAGACTTATGGGTCTGTATGACGTAGGGTTTGTTGCCGGCTTTGAGGGTTTGAGGAACCCTATGACTTCAGCGTCCTTCCACTCGCTGGGAAAGACGCCTTTGGTCATTGCCGCGTTATAAATGACAACTAGGAGCTGGATAATAGCAGCAGGAAGGAGTTTGGTCACCCTATTGGTGATACCATCTGAGCCGGGGGCTTTGCGTGGACGCAAGTTTTTAATTAATTCCTTAACTTCGTCGAATGTTACCGGGGGAACGGAGTCGCGAAGCGGTTCGTGTTTCCTTCGATCGACCTCGCTGTCCACCATTCGGAGGTGGGCAGGGTCGACCGGTAGGCTACTGGGAGAGCACTGGGCTTCGAGGCTGTCAGCTAGGCATTCGGCTTTCTCTTCGTCCAGCATGGCTGGGGTCATGTTCGGGCGTAAAAGCGGCGGCATCGTGGTATATGTGTCGCTTTTAAGCGATTTGGGAAGCCGCCAGAATGCTAAATGGGATGGCTTTAAATTATTAAGTGTTGTATCCCACCTTTCGTTCCTGAGGGCGGCTATGCGTGCTTTCGATTCACGCTGTAGTTTACGTAGCCGCTTTCGGTGCGATTCGGTGGGATACATATCATAAGCTCGGGTGGCCGCGTTCTTACGTCTCAGCAAGTCCCTGGCATCCGGGGGCAGCTCCCAGCGATGGTTGTCCGTCACTGGGATCTGCCTCGAGCAGTCCTCGATGGTGTTTTGGACATGGCTTGTGAGAGATCCGATTGCGACGCCCATGTCTTGCTCATTAATTATTTGGTCGGGGACGGAATCAAGTTGCGGCGAGTCAATGTTCTGTAGCTTAGCACTGAGCTTGTGCCAGTCCACGATGGTCTTGGTTTGGGGCGAGGCTGGCGCAGAAGGTCCTAGCCGTAGTATTACTGGTCGGTGATCCGAGTGAAGCTCGTGAATCACTTTTATTTCGCGTAGTTTGAGATTAATATTTTTGACAATTGCTATATCAAGCACATCCGGTGTATGTTCCACTGTGTGAGGGTAATGAGTAGGCTCTATGGGCGCTACGATTTCGAAGTCGAGTAAGTCCGACAGCGAGTCGAGCGCGCGACCTCGTGTGCTGATCTTAGTTGAGTTCCATCGGATGTGCTTACTATTAAAATCGCCGGCAAGAATAGTAGCTCCTCCTAAGGATAGAAGGGCTTCGAAGTCTGAGCGCAAGATAGTTGCGCTTGGTCTACAGGGAAGGTAAACTGAAGCTATCGTTATGGGGGCATGGCCTGTCATGGCTAGCTGGCAGATCGAAGCCTCTAAGTGCGTTAGCGCGGGCGTGTCGATCGGTACGCAGTGCAGGGATTTTTTATAGTAAACTATAGTGCCGCCGCCCGGGGCGCCGGCTCTATCGTTCCTAACGACTTTATAATTTGGGACATTCGGGTCCCTTGTTGCAGGCTTAAGAAATGTTTCCTGCACGAGTAGTACGTCGACTTGGTGGTCACGGAGGAAGTTACAAATTTCTTCGCGTTGTGTTTTGACGCCGTTCGCGTTATAAAATGCTACGTTAATCGATTGCGGTTTAAATCGACCGTAATTGCGCGTGACAGTCGGAGGACTATTTTTATTTTTAGCGTTATGGCACAGGAGAGGAGGCTAATGAGGCAGCGGGGGAAGAGCGCTTCTTGCGCTTCTTTTTGTTTTCGACGACCGTAAATAGGCCGCCTTTGTCCTCTGGATTTTCGGGGGACAGGGGAGAGTCTAACTCCATTTCCGAGTCGCTGCCGGAGAAGGACGCGGCGCTTGAGACTGGAGCGGAGCTCGTGGTCTCTGAAGGGGGTCCGGTTTGCGCTCCTATCTGAGAGGCCGTAAAGGCCTTGAACGCATCCGGGAATTTCTCCCGGAAAAACTCTAAGATGGCGGTGGCACTTACTTCCGCCATTTTTCCTACCTTTCTACAGGCGGTCCCGGTGGGAGGCCGGGGTGTGTATCCCTATACTAAATTTCAGAAACAGAATAATATAAATATTTAAGGGGGCTATTTGGGCGGGGGAGGGGGTACGAAACCGTTAGTGCCCGAGCTCGATTGCACTTGTCTTCTTTTTTCTGTCTTTCTTTTTTCTTAGGCGTCTGTAGGCGCAGGCCTAAGAAGAGATGTAAGGATTGCAGGATAGGTGACATGATTAAGAAGGGAGTTACGATTAAAATTACCGATGATATATCGACTTGGGAGACGAAAACAGGTTGTACCGACTGCATATAAAGTAGCAACAGGGCAGGAACAAAAACCAATTTTTAAAATGTTTGTTTGTCTGTTCTAGCAAATCTCTCTCTGGATTTTGATAGAGCTTTTACTCGTTGATACTTGATGCTGTAAGAAAAAACTAAGAATAATTTATTTTGTACAAAAGGTTCAACAGAGCCAAGTAAATGATATTGCACACGGCTGTAGCAGATGAAGAAAACGCATTTTAATAAAAATTGTTTATTTTTGAACATAATTATAAAAGTTTAAATGCCGGCTCTATGATAGATGTGCAATAGACCTTGTCGATGACAAAAATTAAAAAAATAACTGTCAACAAACTTCATTCTACATAAATATGTTTATTTATGAATTGATAAATTATATAAAGCGATGTCATAGTAATTTACATAAACACGAACAGAATGCTATGATACCTGAGGAGACTCTCGCTGGCTTGCTCCTTGTGTGCTGGGAGTTTATTCTACTCTAGCTATTCAGTCGCTGTCGTCATTGCGTTCAAGTCTTCAAATGTCATGCCCAGGGTTATCGTCACTGGTACTCTAGCGGTCATCTCCCTCTTTATCCGCATCCGACCAGCATCGGAATTCCCTCTCGTTATTCTGACAAACCGACTCCTAAGCGTACCTTCGGAGATGTATACACTATACTTCGCGCATGGATATGTGGGCCTCTCAGCAGTCGCCGCTTCACCATTCTACTGTACGTTTTCAAAATATTATCTATAATTAGCACATTATATTCGATACACGTAGATATTGAAACACTACAAAGATATTATGTTAAGGAGTTAGTTTCATTTGTAGTTTGATTTATCCGGCCTATAACCGCAATGACCTTACGCAATACCAGAGCGAGTAGAGGTTATAGAGGTGCCTAGGAGTGATTTACTTTTCCATTATTCTAGGCGAAGCTTGGCAATGGATCCATACTTCGAACATTGTGACGAATGTATTGATACTTAACATAACTCAACATTAATTTAAATTGATGTACACGTGCCCTCGTTCGTTTGCTCTACCCCTACCACGGCAAACTTGGAATCGTAGCTGGCTACACGTACGTATAAGTCGAGGTACGTCCACTCAGGATCACATGACTTTAAATTTTTATGAAATTAAATTAAATATGAGAGTGTTATGCTGCGGGTTGCACCACCGGCTTGTTGTCTCTACGCACCCAATTTTCAAGCAAAGGAGGAGTCAGTATTCCTAGCCAGCTGCTTCTACAAGTCTAGATAAGGCAACTTACAGCCATCACCTTCCATCTCCTCTCGGTGACCTACATATTATATGCCTGTCTGTCTGTTTTGTGACAGTGTATGTTTGGTTTATGGAAATAAAAGGATTTTTTAAATTGCATAATCAATTATTATATTAATTCAAAGCATTGTTTAAACAGCTTAAAGTATTAATTTTAATTTTATAAAAGTATGCATTACGATAACATGCGATACCTATTAGATTTCGACCAAGAGGTACATATAACAATGGATTCATTACAAAAACATTATAATTATATTTTATATTCTAATTATAATATTTAACAATAATAAAAAATGAAAACATACATTTCGTAAAGTAATTACACGATGTGTACAAGTTGTTATATCCAAGGTACACAGTACCTAAGAACTATACACAAAGTGCAGTGGACCGCATGCGACGTCCCATGCCGGCGTCACTGACGGAACACATGACATGACTTAAATTCTAAGACAAAACCTATTAAAAATAATAGTAAAATCATAAGACAATAATGTTTTTTATATATATATATATGTCACCGACCGATGTCAGAGCAGATATGTACTTTACAATCAGGGTAGGCGACTTCTACACGGTCGGCACGTTCCATGAAATGAAACGTCGAAAGCGTCGTCGCGCTGATTGGTCGAAACTCGTATCCAGCGCCTTTTCTTTTGCTGGCAAGCTGTTGCTAAGCTTAAACAAACAAAATGTTCTTATGATGTCGTTTTCAATTATTTTCGCACCATCAGTAAGTAAAATTATAAGTCCCTGTCCGTGTCGTTGGAGAATAAATAATTTGTGTATATTTTAGTTACTAATGCTGCGTAAATAAAATGTCATTTATTTGTTTAAGTTTAGCGACAGACTAATGGCGAATAAAAAAGCGAATCTCAAGTTTCGACCAATCAGCGCACAAAATTCGTTTTGTAGTCAATGACAATTATGTCTTGGATAGATAAGAAAGAACCCAGATAAAGCTTGGATAGACAAGATAAGAGAAGCCTAGAAAAGAAACGGCACATTCACAATACTTCGTTAAGCTGAATGATTATAAAGTGCCTGGCCTTACAATCGGACGGTGACACGTACATGACATTTTCGTAAATATCACTTCAATGAAATACAATTTAAATTATCAATACAACATATTAAATATTAAGATGAACTAATTTAAATAAATCATGTGCATGGATTTGCATGAATAGTACACTGAGAACGGTGTGAGGGGGCTGCGGAGCCACTGGTTATCTGGGTAAGGGTTGCAGCTCGGGTCTCGGCAGCCTCTCCATTGGCTCCCAAAGCATCCTGCTCAGATAAACAATACATACATTGTTTACTTACATACACTTACATACATTTCATGTAGAAAACTTATAAATAAGATATTATATGCATAATGTGTAATATTTTGTTCAAAATAAATATAAATGTATTTTATAATTAAATTTAGTATACATCGAATTTATCTACATACAAAGAGAATACATAAATACTAACTTCCCTGTGATCGGAATAAACCTAATTTTACGGATTTTATCGCGTTTATTTTACCCACTTATTTTTAATTAATTACTTCTACTCCGATCTATGCAGAATGAGCTCACTGTATCTTTAGGTCTTGCAGTTGTTTGCTTGAAGATGTTTTTGCCATTGGGACGTGTGACACCTCAGTCCCCCCGGTGACCATGAGCGCTGTAAAGTACTCGAAATGTCGGGAATTAAAAAACATACAATAAACGCGATAAGTTCCGTAAAATTAGTTTTATACCAATGGGTAGTATTCGCGTAAATATAAGATATCATTATTTCCTGTGATAGTTTAAATTTGTTATTAATTACATAAATAATAATACACATGATGTATAAAAACATGCAGTACAATTAAAATATTGGGTCAATTTTTAAGTATACACAAAACATACCCATCACAAAAATATATACCCGTAATATAAAAAAAATCAATTGCAAGATTGGTTAGTTAGTTAGTAAACAGAAAACTAGTTGTGTGACCGAGCTTTGCTCGGCCATTTTCTCATTATTATCTTATCATATTGTGTTTTTTTTTTCAGAATAGGTAATTCATTATTCGGATAATATAATACCTGGAAGACAGAGCTTTGTTCGCTATTTTTATTACGCGTTTATTAATTTATTCTCTACCCTGAAACTATATATAAAACGAGATTTTCTGAAAATGTATCCTAGTTAGATCGACTTATCGCCCCCGAAACGCCCTGCTTACTGAGTATCAAGAAAATCGTCGGAGCCGATTTCGCGATACAGATTATATATGTCACCGACCGATTGTAAGGGTAGGCGCTTTATAATCGGACTAGGCAAATTCTAAACGGTCGGCACATTGTCAGTTTCACGAATTGTTGTGATTATACCGGTTCTTTTCTTGGCACTTTACAAAGAGGCGACGTAAGACAGGCGCATATTTATCCAACAGACATGAATGTCTTTGCCTACAAAACGAACTTTGAGCGCTGATTCGAAACTTGAGACCCGCTTTTTTGATTCGTTGCCAGTCATCCTTTAGTCAGTCGCTAAGCGTTAATTTTATTTTCTTAGCATTAGTAACTAAAATATACACAATAGTTGCAAAACTAAAATTACACAAGTTATTTATTTTCTAACAGACAAATTAAATTTATAATTTTAGTTACTAATCGTATGAAAATAATTAAAACTAAAATCACAAGAACATTTTGCTTATTTACGTTTAGCAACAACTTCCAAACAAAAGAAAGAAAGTGGTGCATGAGTTTCGACCAATCAGCGCGGACGTTTACCAGTGGTAGAGTCCGCAACAACGACTTCTGTTGCCAATAATACATGGGAACAAAAAATACCACGACCTCACAGAAGACAGGCGTCAAGTAAAGTATTCTGCTTATCGTCTGATGAGTGAGGTGCCGGAGGCTTAATTCTAGTTTTCTCCCGCTTCCCACCCTTTTCTTATAAAGAAAGACTGAGAAGGGGAAGAAAACTTGACGGTGGAGGGGATGTATAGGAATTGGAAATAACCATTTTCTGTTTGTCCCCTCCTCTGTCCATTATAGGTGGGCAACGCATTTGCAACTCATTAGCTTGTTGCGGATGCCTATGGGTAGCGGTACTTATTTCCAGGGGCCGCTTGCTCGTTTGCCACTTTGTAATATAAAAAAAAAAGTTAGTTGCAGATGTCTATGAATAGCGATCACATGACATAGGGTGAAGCGCTTGCCCGTTTGCCACCTAGTACTATAAAAAAAAATCCTTTTGTCGAACCACATTTTTATTATCTTCACAAACTGCTTACTGCACTCCGCCCCACTAGAAAGTGTCTGGAAATGATATAATGATTCGTTCAACTGAGAATGTGCCGACTGTTTCGAATTTGCCTAGCCCGATTATAAAGTGTCTGCTCTGACAATCTGTCGGCGACATACAATTGAATTGCTCATTCAAAGGTATTTTGTACTTACTAGGATAAACAACGAACTAATGAGGTTATAAATCGAGGATTAAAGGGGTATAGATAACGGCAATATGTTTTGCGTGAATGTTTAGCTGCAGTGTGAACCCACCGTTATATTTG
Organism: Papilio elwesi; assembly: GCA_029849275.1. Taxonomy (NCBI): domain Eukaryota; kingdom Metazoa; phylum Arthropoda; class Insecta; order Lepidoptera; family Papilionidae; genus Papilio; species Papilio elwesi. The sequence continues at coordinate 19,150,902 of CM056717.1, read as the reverse complement.
TTAATAATATAATGTTATTAGTCTATAAATATTGCAAATCGTTTCGCTATGCGACATCAGATTGTTCCCGTTGAGCTAAAAATAGACTCCCATCACTTTTCTTCCCAACTAAGCTTCAGCCCAGGTGGCTGTGTACCCTACCCTGCCTTTTAACCCGACGGGGTGGTTTTTAAATACTAAGCGAGACAATCGAGAAGCGGGTCGCCTGATGCCATTCGACCACCGCCGCCCGTGACCATCTGTCCCATTTATATCTTGTATCAATTTATATTTTATTATTATAATTATATATTAATATCAATACATATTTAAAATCTATATTAAAATGTTGTATGACTCACAACGGTAGAATACAATACGCTTGATATCGTCTGCTGTTTGATCAGCACATGGCCTCACGCGCACGGCTGAAAGGGAATGTAAAACAGTAAGTTATAATTGGACTGTTCGTTGCACGAAGCAGACCAAAGATGGTTAAAACATTGAGTATTGACACGTCAAGGTCGCGGGAACTCTGGATTATGACGGAACTCGCGTCAATCCCCGTGAGAACACTACGTTCAACAGCGGACCTAGATTGGCTACTGATTCAAAACACATCGTGTAACATCTCGAATGAGTTCTCGCGATATCGATCAATTAGTTTCGTACACTTTGATATTTATCAAGATATAATATATATATAATAGCCCGATTGTTTGTGAACACTTCCGAATATCCAATAGAAAAGTGAAATTTGGCTGAGCTGTTGTTAACGTTTATTTCAGTTGGTAAATTACTGTAATAAGCCAAGTGAATGTGGTATTAAGTGGGTTATAGGGTATAGTAAGCCGTCTTTACAATATATATGCTGTAACGGACTTTTTGTGTATATTAAATAGTGAGGGAACTGCGATGAGGAACTGGACTGCGTTTATTATAACGAAATGATGAACTCACGAGCGAATGTATACATAGAATTTTTTTTTGTTTTGCGGATACGAAGAAGTGGGAATCCGCGCGCGGCCGCAGCATCTTGCGTAGGCGGCTGTTAGGCACGGGGTCTAATATCCAAGGGTCGCAAGGGCTCCACGCCCAACGTCGGTCCAACCAGAAAACAAAAGTCGCGTACATCTCGGTCCTGAAATGTAAATATATACATTTCTTTGTGTAAGAAATAATGTGACGCCCGTAACCCAAATGTTTAGTCAGAGATCACGGATCACGGCTCGTCGGTTACGGGTGCTCCTTATATCGCCAAGTTCTCCTAGGTCGTCTCTCAGTGTGTCCCACTGATTAACAGAGAACACAAGCTGAAGCACTGAGTTCATTGAGGAAGAGTCCATTGGACCAGGACAATTGGTTCCGTGATTGCCTAGAACACGCATATAGGGCGAGCGAAACAGCTATACATGGCCATATGTTTGGCACTTATGACATTGCTAATTGTTTATGCGGAGGCTTGATGATTAGACCGCTAAGGCCATCTCGTCGGGTTTCAGTTCGAACCCGCTTATACTGGGTATGATATAAATGTCTGTTTCATCTGAGATTGGTCGTGAACACCGTTGCATATACACGGATATACCACGCACCGCGCAGGGGCGCGACCCTCGTGCGTAGCGTGTGGCCACCGCTCGGACAATTTCCTTGTAGCAAGTATGAGTTCACAGAGGCTGTATATGAAGGTGTAAGACTTTGTAAATTCAAGTGATTAGCTTATATTATTTGTTTATATTTATATAACATAGTTATTGCAGTATTCTGCAAAGGTGATGTATTGTATTGGTAATAAATAAATAGATGAAATTCAACTAACCGTGGTGTGTCATCAGCACCTAAAACTGTTTCTTCGAACCCGTCCTGCGCTTCATCTTCTGAGTTCCATGCCCGCAGCGACATCGACGTATCGGAGCATTCCTGCCTATTGAAGAAGATGAGATATTTAAAAGCAGAAAATATTTAATGCCATGAAAAATAAAACGATTATAAATTACATATATTAGTTAAAAAATTAACTAAAAAACGATTGGTCGGATCTTGATTAAAAACCAACGGGACGACACGACAAGCACTAGCTGTCGAACGAAACAAGAATCGTAGAAATCGGTTCACCAGGAGCGGACTTCTGAAGTGACAAACATAAAAAAGTGTATTGTTTTGTGTGAAGTTGCTAACCGAAACATATATCCGAATTCCCGCCCGGATTCATACACTTCTGGCTGAAAAGTACAAAGTAAATAGTATTCAGAAACAAATAGGTAATGAGTCACACAACAATATGACGTGACTGACCCAGTCTTGTAAAACTGACGATATACAATATAAACACTCGATCCAGGTCATGTTGACATTTTAAACACAATTTTAATAACAAGATCGGGAATGTGATCAGGTAGAGCAATCTACATACATCTTCTCTTGTCGACCTGTCGCCGTTATTTCAAAACCAATACGATTTAGGGTTCCTTCAAGAAGCGATGCAGTTCTTCTGGGGTTGCGGATATAAATAATAAAAAGAAAACTCTTGCAACTTACCTCGAATCGGTTATGTGCTGAGTCGCGGTCCATCCATAATAGAAACATTGACACTACATTTATCAAGAGCGTTACTCCGCACTTGGACATTACGAGGGCCATCTCTATTGAAACGAACGAAGTGTCCCCTTCGGCATCATCAAATCCATTTGCTCCGATATAAGATAAAAGCTGTTGCAATGTCTGCGAAAGTAGTAATCAATTCTACAACCGACCGATCCGCCGGAGAGGTCACATGTCGGTTGCAGAAAACGTTGCAGATTTACATTGTTGAATTGAAAAAATGACGTGCAAAATCAGAATTAGTGACTTGTTGAATGAAATCAAAAACTTCAGGGAAGACTTCAGCTCGATGAAGACAGAATTCAATACCGTGAAATCCGAGATGCATTCTGCAGCGCAGGTTATTCAAAATCTAACCAAAAAGTGGAGCGACTTAGAATTACGCTTTAATGGCATGGAGGGTAGATTGGTATCTGTGGAAGATAAGATATCCGAGATTTCAAAAATTCAAAAAGATTTAAATCGAGCTAATCTAACTATTCTTGTATTGCAAAATATAAATAACTTTCAAGACCAGTTATCTCGTCAAAATAATTTGGAGTTATCAGGTGTACCTTTACGAAGCGGCGAAAATCTGAATACTATTCTAATCGATGTATGCAGAGTGGTGGGCTTTACACTGCTCGATACGGACGTTGATACAATCCATCGTGTATACAACAATGCCCATACAACAATCCCGGCCCCGACAATAGACAAGCGCTGCGTCATCCATCCATCATCGTTCGCTTCACCCAGCGCCGGCGCAAGGATCAGCTCCTGGCCGCCGTGCGCGCGCGTCGCGGCCTAACCACCGCGGATATAGGGCTACCCCGCCCCGCACTCAACCTGTACCTGAGCGATCATCTTACACCCGCCAACAAACTATTGTTAAAACGGGCCAGGGAACTCAAAGTTCAACGTAATTACTCATATCTCTGGGTTAGAGATTGTAAGATACTCATGAGAAAAAATGATAAATCCAATATTATTCGCATTTCAAAAGAATCTGACCTTCTGAAGGTAAAGTGACTTCTCCGTTTCTATTTCTATCTCTCCGTTACAAAACAAAACTCAAACAATGTTATATTCCTTTGTAAAAGCAATTCACCACTTCAAATTAATATAAACATTAGGCCATTGTTGCTTAATTCGTATCGTGACAGTCTTCACATAAAAAATATCAACCTACTATGTCTCCTTAAAATTTATAATAGTGTCTTATGTAAAGTATTACATATTAAATAATAGTATATTATGTTGTGTACAAACTTATATGCCCAACTAACACAAACCCCCGTGTAATTAAACTGTTCATAAATAGCAGTCATTATAATTCACAAAATACTCCATTGGTCTCCTCAAAGTATGGTTTTTGTGTAATCGTTATTATTAAAAATGGCTAAGTTAAACTGTCTAAATATTTACTACCAGAATGTCAGGGGAGTGCGCACCAAGTCTTATTCATTCCTTGCCAGCGTTCTCCAGTCTAATTATGATGTAATCTATCTAACAGAAACTTGGCTAACACAGACTTCGACAGCTCTGAGTATTTTTATAGTAATTATATTGTATTCAGAAGGGACCGCTGTGCCTAGGAGGGGGTGAGGGGCGGAGGAGTGGTAACTGCGGTCCGCAACGGGCTATTTGTACAGCAGCGGGACGCGTGGCGTTCGGCACATGACTCTGAGGAGCTGTGGCTTACAATCGAATTGGACTCGACGCCTGCGGACGAGATGCGCGTGCGCCGGGTCTCATTGCGCACACGTAATGACTCAACGCGTTCACTACACATAGCCTGCTGTTATTTCCCGCACAATTGTAATCTTTTTCAGTCGTTACAAAAGTTTTTTAATAATGCATATGAAATATTACAGCAAAATGATAATAATAACACTTTTTTACTATTAGTTGATTTTAATATAACTCAAGCCGAATGGTGTCAAAACGAATTATCTCAAGTTAATTTACTAAATACTAAAAACTCTATCAAAGTGGCGCTTCTATCCGATTTTATGAGCTTAAATGATATCTTACAATACAACGCTTGTTATAACGTTAACGGGCGTAATCTTGACCTTGTTTTAAGCAACCGCAATGTTAGTGTAGCAGCTTGCCCTTTACCCTTCGTCCCGGAGGACTGCCACCATAAATCCCTTGAAATAGAACTAAATTTTTCCTCTGCATTATATATAAGAAATAGCGATCGCTTTAAGTATATCTATCATTCTGTTAATTTTGACGGGTTAAGGAAAGGTTTAACAGACATCAACTGGGTTCAAAGTCTTAATATTTTAAACACAGAGGAGGCAGTTACTTACTTTTATTGCGTGCTGTATGAGCTAATAGAATTGTTTGTTCCTAAAAAACCTATGAGGGCTAACAAAACATATCCGCCATGGTACTCTCGACCTCTTTTAAAACTTATTCGCGCAAAAGTAAAAGTGCATAGAAATTGGAAGACATATAAAAATAATCGAGACTTAGAAGATTGTAAGTTTTTGCGCAAAAGGGTAAAATTACTCGAAGCTGAGTGCTATCGCAATTATATATCATATGCATAGGTAAGATAAAATAACTTCATCTCCGAAATATTTTTGGTCTTTCATAAAATCTAAATTCTCTGCGAATAGTATACCCGCTCATATGATGTATGATAACCAATCTTCAACTGACTCTGAAGAAGTATGTAATTTATTTAATGAATACTTTAATTCGGTCTTTGTGACCAGTCGCTATGGCACCCTTAATTTGAACGACGTTCCGTCGCCCTCGCTGTTAGATATAAGCACTGTTAACATGTCTCATGACTTGGTGTTAAAACTTTTGTTTTATGGCTGTTTGTATTGCTGTATACCTGAATAAATAAATAAAAAAATAAAAAAAAATAAAAAATACAATTTGATCATTTCATGTTAAATTACAGTTCAGTAGCCAGTTTCTACTGGTGAGGAGTACTTACTTGCGTGGCGTTAGCGTCGCTCAAGTAACTGAAGATGGCGGCTACGTCATTGGCGCACATCATTAATGTTGCCAACAACCAGACTATTCTTATACGTGTTGCCTGCATCCGGGATAAATAAATATTCATTAAATAAATAACATTTAACAGGGACAGAGCCCGCAGCAACATCTGTTGCACTAATAATTAATTATATTTTAATTGTAATAAAAAATGCATTTATTGTTATCTTTAAAAAACAAAAACTACAAAACATAGTAAACTAAGCATTAATTACTAATAAAGATAACAAAAGGTAACAGGCTAAGCGTGTACCGCATTACATATAAGCCACGTGGTGCTGGTTTTCAGCCCAACCCACTAGCAGCCCTGCGCCTCTTCAGAGGAGCCTTTTACTTATAAAGAAACAATACTTTAAAAGACGTAAAAGATAAACCGCACTAATTAACATAAATAAAAAAAGAGTCTACAAAAAGAAAAACCAAAAGAATACAATAAAAAATAAACTGCAACAAAAATAAATAGCAAGAATATGACAATTCAATTGTAGTGCAAGCTATACTGATATGAAATTTTGCTATTTAACCAATAATTGTTTCTTAAATGATTTTTTTAAAAATTGGACAGTTACCGGCCCGCGTTAAGGTGGGGGTAAATCGTTCCATATCTTTGCAGCAGCATACTTGAAACTTCCTCGGTAGCCGGCAGTCCTATGTACTGCGATTTTAAGGAAATTGTCAATCCTTTGACGTGTGTTCCTACTGTGTGCGTCTTCAAATCAGTCTAACTTTAAGTATAAATATGATGGCTTTTGAATTTAATAATTTTATGCACACAGCAGGCCAAGTACAATTCCCTTCTCGCTGTCATGTTTAAAATTTCATGCGTGTTTAGGTATGGAGTAATATGCGAACGTTTCGGAATATTATATATTCTTTTTTGTCTTTTCCGTAATTCTAGGTCCATAAGCGATGTCACAGTAATTAAAAAGAGAAAGTACAATCGACTCGACAATTGTTTTTCAGACATTTTCGGCTAAGTATTTACGGAAATGGTATAAGTGCTTTAGTCTATATAAAGCGTTTTTTATTTTGCTGTTTAAGTGTTCTTGAAAACGTAAATCTCCATCCATCAGCTGTCCTAAGTCTTGCACGTAATCCACTCTTTCTATTTCTTGGCCAGATATCACTATCCTAGGGGACCGTTTGACAATAGCTTGCCGTTAGTGACCAGACATTTAGATTTGTCCGGATTTATTTGAAGTGAATTTCTTGTGGTCCATTCAGATAAGATATCCAAGTCCTGATTAATCTTTGCTTCTGCTTGTTTTAAATCATCAGGGCGAAATGAAAAATACAGTTGAGTGTCGTCTGCATACAAGTGATATTTGCAGTGATTCATTGTCATCATTATATCACTTGTATATAAACTAAAGATAATTGGGCTAAGTATGGAACCTTGAGGTGTGCCACTACTGATATCTTTAACTTTCGACCTAACATTTACACCTTCTGCATTTAAGATTTCAACATACTGTTTTCGGCCGGAAAGGAAAGACTTGAACCATCAGCTAGCATTGTCAGATACACCACAATAGCGTAATTTGCGTAGAAGTAGCTGTATATTGATATTGTCGAATGCTTTAAAGAAATCTAGTAAAATTAAGAGGGTGCCTTCTCCCATATCTCCTGCTGAGAGGATATCATCGCTTACTTTTGCCAAGGCTGTAGCTGTCCCATAACCATTCCGAAAACCTACCTACCTAAGTACTCAGTTAATTGATTACAGACAAACTTTTCTATCACCTTAGAAAGTACCGGCAAAATACTTATAGGCCGTAAATCTTTTAATTCTTCGACGTGAGTCTGTTTAGGAATTGGTTTAATTTTTGACTTTGACTTAATTTTTGATTTTTGTATAGAATCATTTACTATATTTTTTATAATGCTACATGTAGATCTAAGCGTCAATCTGACTTATCTATCGTTATTCCACCGTGACCCATAGCTTTCGTACTAATTGATTCTATAATTCTTTCTATCTGATCCTCTGTACAATATTCAATTTCAAATTTACTGTCTGTGCAGGTATTATTAGCAAAGAAGTTCAAGGTATTCTCGTCCGCTGCAATAGAGGTCAGCGAATTTAAGAAGTCGTTAATTTCGTCCGGATCACATAAGTGAGAAGGAATCATTGATGTACCTGAGACACCAAGCTCTGCAGTGCTTTTTAAATATTTACTCATATAATAAGGCCCTTTTTGTTTTTATTAACATAAAAATTTAAAAATCCGCGTTTTTTGTATTAAATCCCAAGGTATACTTTCTAGGTCTGTATTAAATGTATCCATATTTATCACATCTATTTTTCTTTTACAAAAGAAACGCGCAGCTTCCTTACATTTTCTTATTTTCAATTTCGCGATTACCACGGCATGATCACTAAGCAAGGGGTTATGATATACTCTAACGTTTTTGCAGATGCTTGGAGAGTTCGTTATTATCAGATCGAGTAATGTAGCTGATTCTTCTGTGATTCTAGTTGGTTTATGGACTATTTGCTCTAAATTGTGGTTTGTGAAAAAAGTGATAAGTTCTGACGCTGGTTTCTTATCTGGCTGCATTAAATTGATTGTTAAGGTCACCTAATAAGAAAATGTGCTTACAGTAACCAAATACTGAAATCACGTCACTAAGTTCCTCAATAGCTGTGTGTACTTTAACTGATTCTAATTTTTAAATTACGACGCATATAAAAGCCAATAATAAACCCTTAACTCCATGCGGTCGCGGTTTATGTTTAAATGTATATCCTGGAATCACAGGTGCATAGTTTTCATTGCCAGGTTTTATCCAGGTTTCATTAAGTGCAAGTATGTCCGGCTCATATTTTTCAATGTAAACAAGGAGTTCGTCTCGACCAGTATTCAATGAGCGGACATTTAAAAGTCCTAACTTTAAATTAAACGTTTTTTTCGCCATGACGCCTAGTTATTGTATATATTCTTTTTCAATCATAAATCTAAAAATTAAGGCAATAATACTATGACAATAATCCGTAGAGTAGTTTATCAGTGAAGTCTATGATAATGTATGTAGTTGTTCCAGGTTGCGAATATGTATATAATCCGACGATTCGGTTTTTCTCATATATATTCTGCCGCTTCTTACCTATAGAAATTTGTAATTTAATTCCTTGGCTCGCAATCTCGCGGCAAACTGAAGCGCCTTGTTAGCTGGGGACAAATGTTCGACGATGTAAATTCGACGCGGTGGTTCCGCGGCTATACTGAGATTGTGAGTACCCAGCTTGCAACTACCGTTGGTCCGCTTGAATTTTGCCGTACATTGAAGAAACGTTTAATCTGGTTTTTAAATTTAACATGGATTGGTCTAGGCCTCGATGATTGCGGATTTGCTTTTGCAATTCTTTGGCAATGCGTTATATCTTCCTCCCCTATTTCACAAGAAATTGTTTTGCTTAACTGCATGACTGTAGTTGTTAAGTTTTCTGATTTGCTCTCTGGCACGCAGTGGATTTCTAAATGTTGGGCTCGTTGCTGTTGTTCAAGGCCGTCTAGTTGCAGTTTCAGGTCGTTGTAACTTTTTTCATTTTCTCAGCATCAACTTCTAATTTTTTTTTCTAAAAACAGCTTAACCGATTTGGGTGCGGTTTTCACTTATGAATTGTCGTAAGCTTCACTTAAAATTTTGTGTTTTTTTATATATTATTATCTTTCAAATGAGATGATTGAAAGTTTATATATTAATATTTCTTGTTAGGTTAGGTTAGTAGCTTATATTCGCGAGGAAGGTTGGCGTTCGGCAGGCGGCCGGCCGTAAGAACTGTTGCCAGAACCTATATAGTATGGACTATGGTCACAGTTTAAACAATCATATGTGGTTGTTAAGCTTTGCTACGGTCATGTCGGTGATGAGGTTGGGGTGGTATTTAAGTAGTAATAATAAGTATATTCATTTCGTTTAAGTAAAATTACATGGCGGGTGAAACCGCGGGGCACAGCTGTAATAAATATAATAACAGTAGAAATATCAGTTGGAAATTCTTAATACTTATTTTTTGGTGCCCCAACTTACGAGGTCGTAAACAGCCGAATTTTTTGTTATTGTTAATTGCCTTGAACACGTGCGTTATTACTTTACCATTTTATTTACTTTAAAATTAAATAGCAACAACACCGGGTGAAATGTAGCTCTATACAGATAAACATTAAATTGAATTAAATTGTTTGGTATACCAGATTAAGTCAGAACCTATTGGTACCTACATAATTCCTACATTTATGAAATATGTATAATATATATATATAAATATATATATGTGTGTGTGTGTATATATATGTGTATATATATTATCATTTATTTCGCCGTATGCATTCTTGTCTGCCGACTGTCCGCTGTGGCAGACAAGAATGCATTATCGAGAAATTCTGTTTGAGCGTCGAGCATTGTCATCCCTCCCCCTCCCCCTCCCGCGCCCCGTACCCTTCAGGGATAGCGCGCATGCGCCGTGCCGCGCCGCCGGCATCGGTTCGGATGTGTATTGATTATATCATTTTAGGGGCTTCATATTATAGTCGGGTTACTAATAGTAACCCTAAGTAGATTACTATATATATACGCAGATTCCAGCCTGTAATCTATATCTGTGCCAAATTTCATCCAGATCCGTTCAGCAATTTTTGCGTGAAATAATAATATACATCCGTATATACATACTAACAAACGACGACTGACGAGAAAATGCAGGTGTGTCATCAGCGAACAGAGCTTAACTTCTACACCACGTACGCGTACGCGCGCGCGGTATGTCATTGGTGTAGAGGGGGGAGAAGAGGACTGGGCCTAACACCGAACCTTGAGGCACCCCGACAGGAATGATACACTCGCCCGACTATATATACGGAACGACAAGAAAAAAGTCAATAGTGTGTTTTAGAACTTAATCTCACCTCGGTATCGTATTAACGTCAGCGTAGCTTGTTAAAATGAAAACACTTCTACGAACGTCACACCGCACTGTTAGTGAACAGCAAAATTCGAGGAAGTGGGTTCGTTATAAATCGTTGCAATATTTTGGAATGAAATGAAAGAAACTATATTATCACTCAACTGAGGTATACAGAGATGACGATCGTTAGTTACATTAATCCAACCAACCAACCAAACCTAATACACACATCCGCAAATACAAATAACACCGAAACCATAGCGTGGCGGCCATTTTATATCACTCAAAGTATAAGAGATGCAGCAGGAACTTTATTATCGTAAGTATTTGATCACAATTCCAAGAGATGGTAATAGGCATTGTGATCATAAGTTGGCACACTTTACTTTATAATAATAAATATAATAAATCGGCCTTTTCTAGAATCTTTCCCACTGCAGGGACACAGGCCTCCTCTCCGAAGAGGGAATGAGCATAATCCACCACGCTGGCTCAGTACGGGTTGGTGGATGTCACATGTCTTCGAATTTGATGGTTCTAAGAACATGCCGGTTTCCTCACGATGTTTTCCTTCACCGTTTTTGGAGCAGTGGTGTTGAAATAAATTACCCAAAGTAAAGCGCCTGCCCGGGTTCGAACCCGCAACCTACAATACGTAAATCGGGGCCTTAACCGCTGAGCCACCACTGCTCCGTTACGTGCACTTTAGTTTAACATAATTGTAGTGTTTGAACGCACTCGTGGACAACCGTCACTCGTGGATACTCGTTTATTACTGTCGGCAATCACAGGACATTGTCTTCGGTGTGTACATCTCATTCCTCCACACTTAATTTGCCAAACCTAAGAACAAGAAAAACGTACCTTAATAGTGTTTCAAGGCTTAGTCTAGAATAACTTAAATATTACATTTTAAAAATACTTTTTATAATCAACGGGCTTCCTTTTACGTTTTTTGCCTGATTTATGCCAATGAGTCGTTTGGCTGTGAAACCTCGGCGCTACACTGGGGCCGCCCGTCGTGCTCCTGCCGCGTGGGCTCTTCGTCTGCGGACTGTGCGGACGCGGCGGAGGCAGCGAGGGCGGCGACGCCACTGTCTGATATCACCCCCTCCCGCTCTTTATCTACACAAGCCTCACCTCCTTCCTCCTGACCATCTGTAGCGCAGATCACTGGAGGTGCTGGTGATATGTCAGTTGACAAAATCACCTCAGCCGCTGGCATCAGCTCCTGGGCTGGAGGGGAAATATTTACGCCAGTTGTCACAGACATAGGCGGCCCGTGCTCCTTACGCCATTCGACATCAGTCCCGCTTCTAACATCATTCCCATTATATTTCCTTATCTGATCGACGTGTCAAATACAGTGCGCATTTGAATTTTTTATAACAATTTTATACATGCTATTTCCTATTTTCTCATTTATTGAACCTAACTGTCAGATCTTTACGTCCACTGTACCATCGGGTCCTAACCGTGTCCCCTATTTCAAAATATCTTTTATCAAATTTTTATTTTTATTGTAAATAATTTCAGCATCAAGATATCCTAGCGGCTTATCTTACGGCCATCATAGAGACACATATTTAATGAACTATGTTCTAAAGGATAGCTAGAAAATCTTTTCCTATACAAATAGTCCGAAATTACACATCAACCAGAGCCTGAATCGAGTTCCATTGTCAATTCCTGATCAGCCTATTTTGATAGGCTGGTAACTGACCACCTCAAATTAAAGTTCTGGCACTCCTCACAGTCGGTGTCCTCCATGTGGCCCGTCTCGTGTGCCGAGTCGACATGGTCATGGACATGATAAACTTGTGTGTCCCTAGCATTTACACAAACTTTTTTTAAATGTCCTTTTTTTCCACACTTTTGGCACGTGTAACCTTTGTAACGGCACTTATCGCTTGCATGGTTTTTCATCCCGCACACCGAGCAGCGCGAAACCCGCCGCACGGCACGAGCCCGCTTGCACCGACCCAGCGCCCATCGCCGCTACAGCCAGAGCGATCTTGGAACTTCAGTCGATGTACCGGTTCCTCCTTGATGAGCTCCGCTTCGCTGCCGCACCTCAGCCTCGCTTGCTTGGCGCACGCAACCTGCTCGGCCAGTTCGATAGCCCGAGCGAGCGTCAGGGTAGGAGGGTTCTGCTCGAACAGCCTGTGGCGTTTTGGACCCGGGCCCAGGCCGAGGACGAAACGATCCCTCAAGGTCGTTTCCAAGGCGCCGCCGAAATCAAAATAACTCGCTAGACCTCTTAGTCACGCCGCCCAGTCTCCTAAAGGTTCGCCTGGACTTCTACTTGCTTCGTAAAAATTTGTCCTTGTCGAAAAATGTTCACTGCTTCGGCTTGAAGTGACCGTCGAGTAACTGGACGAGTTCCGTGTACTTTAACAATTCCACGCTATAATTATACGCTAGGTTACGTACTAGACGGTATGTCTCATCGCTTATATGCGTGAGCAGAATTCTGCTCTTGTCTGCGTCTTCAATCTTGTTAATTCTTACAAACTGCGATAATTTTCCTTTATATATTGCCCACTCATGGCATTTGTGGTCGAAGATTAGCATGTTTCCTACGTACGCCATTTTTTTTAAATTAAATATGTGGGTAAGTTAATCCTCGTCGCCAGTTTTGTTTTTTTACGCAAAACAACCGTCACTCGTGGATACTCGCTTATTACTGTCAGCAATGACATGACATTGACAACTTCGGTGTGTACATCTCAGAAAGAGCTTTTTGTCTGCCACAATCACAACAAGGGACATTTTGGTGTTACTAAGACAGAAGATTTAATAGTCAGAGATTATTGTTACGATAATTTGAAGGATAAGATTAAGTCAGTACCAGAGAACTGTGTATAATGTATCCTGATATCAAATAGAAGATGAAAAAAGGAAGGATTCTTGCATATGACCGTTGTCTAGTTATCATATTGATCACCTTGGTCCGCTGACATCTACGAATAAAAATTACAAATACCTTTTTACGGTTGTAGACGGATTTACGAAGTTTACCCAACCAAGACAACATCCACTGATGAAGTTCTAGATAAGTTACATACAGCAACAAACACTTGGCTCGCCGCAGAGGGTTATTACCGACCGCAATGCCTCTTTTACTTCAAATGCCTTTAAAGAGTATTGCGAAAGAGAAGGCATATTGCATCATACTATCACGACTGGGCAGCCTAGAGGCTATGGACAAGTAGAGGGGATTCATCAAGTCATTATCAATGTATTGAGCCAATTATCTATTGAAGATCCTACCAAATGGTATCGCCGAGTTGGTGAAGTACAACGATGTTTAAATGGAACTTATCAAAGGAGCATCAAAATGACTCCATTTGAGTTGCTAACTAACTGTTGAGGACAAAAACAAAGAAACACTTTATAACCAAAGAGAAGACCTACGAAAAAAAGCAAAAGAAGTATCCTGAAGATTCAAGAATAAAATATGACAAATTATAACCGAAAGCGTAAGGAAGCTAAGTCCTATGAAGTTGGCGACCTCGTTGCTATCAGAAGAACACGGTTTGTTCAAGGTTTCAAGGTATTCCGCAAATATCTCGGTCCTTATATTTCTTGTATTCTTATTTCTTATTTTTCGTGAACTGGTAACCCTCGGCAAGGTCATTTTGTCTATTTTTAAGGTCAGATTGGGGCAGACTGTTTAAATGTACGGATTGTGTAAGTCAGGGCTTTAACCGCTGAGCCACCACTGCTCTTCGTAGGTTGCCGTTAGAACCCAGGCAGGCGCTTTACTTTGTGTTATTTATTTCATCGCCACTGCTCAAAAACGGTGAAGGACAACATCGTGAGGAAACCGGCATGTCTTAGAACCACCAAATTCGAAGACATGTGACATTTCAAATGTTTTCACGTTACGAAAATAACATTTTACAACTTTTAAACTGAAAAATAAACCTCTTACCGTTGTTATAGTTGAAATAGAATTAAATTTCAACTAAGTTATTTCCGTTAAAACTGTGTAAACATACGAGACAAAAGAAGCTAAAATAAAACATAAATAAAAAGAACAGCAGTGATTTATCTGAAATAAGTCCTTAACTTTCGAAATCGTTTATGAGTGTGGTAAACAATGTGATAGTTGGATAAAGAAACAACATGCTATTTCAAAGCAACTGTTCCGCGGTAAGCCTCAATAACCGAAGTGAAAGTGTTCGTAAGTTTCGTATATATAAGTACGTAAATCTTTTCATTTTCGAAACACGAATACGATTCAATATAATGTAAGTAAAATCGCCATCTATTTCAGGTTCCAGCAACCATTGCGTCGTCAGTGCCAAACCAACTTTTTCACATTTTAAACTATTTTTTTTTTCTCAAAACTATTTTTTCTGTTTTATGTTTTACATTTAAAATTAATTGTTAATCTTTTAGCACACTATTTGTCTTCTCTTAGTTCAGCTTGAGTACATATTTCTCGAAACTAAATAAAAAACAGAGTTCTCTATACGGCGTGAGGGCAACCACGCTGCGGACACTGTGTTTTAATTCAAAAACAACTTTATACTTATACGAAATATTTATTAACTAAGCTTACATTATTAAAGTTATGACTTAATAGGTAGATACATTTGATTTAAATGTTTAGTAAATATTTACGTTTACCTAAAAACGTATCACCTTCTGGTAGGATTTTCAGATAGACCAACAGGTGGCGCTTTTTTGCTAAAAGTTTGCACATTACACAAGCGTACTACAATATGACTTTCTAATAAATAATTTTTTTAACTCATCAGTAGAAACCCGCTCTGGCTTTACACACAAAACACGCGTTGTGTGTGACGACAGCCTAGATGTTAAAAGATGTATTTATTTTGAGTCAATAAAGTAACACCGCTATCTAACATAACATATGGAGGAACAGTACATCCTGAATAACGGAATTGTATATACGAAGATTTTAAACTATTATTAAATATCTTCTATATTTTTTGTTGGAAGTTTGACGTAAAATTATAAGTAATTTATATAATAATTTCGTATATTTATGCGAATTTACGACAAGCAGATTGTGATGAAACTTTCTTTAAAAAGAAAGGTTTCTTGCCCAAATAATATACGTAAATAGAAAAAAAATACTTACTGTCAAATCACAAAACTCGCTTAAAATCTACATTTTAGAGAACACGTTTAACCATCTTGTTA
This sequence comes from Papilio elwesi, assembly GCA_029849275.1. Taxonomy (NCBI): domain Eukaryota; kingdom Metazoa; phylum Arthropoda; class Insecta; order Lepidoptera; family Papilionidae; genus Papilio; species Papilio elwesi. The sequence goes on along the minus strand of CM056717.1, from coordinate 19,135,232 downwards.
TTTCATATAAACAAGTCGGAACATAAATCAGACATTAAAATTGTACGCCTGTTGCTTAATTGTAGGCAAATATTTCAATATGAAAGTTTGCTAGTAACTTTATGAAGGCGCTAGAACTTAAATTAATATTTTAAAATGAAAGTAGTTATATTTTAAAAAGTTGTTAATTTTATTTTGTGTTCGGTCAGTTTTTTTTAAATTTACTTGCCATTGGTTACTACCTACCTAGTAATAGTGTTTTATATCTACCTATATTTAATAAATATCAGTCAGTATAAGACGCAAGGTAATCGAAAAGTATTTAGCGTATACATAACAATAATAATATAATAATAATAATCTGTTTATTATCAGCCCATGAGTCCATACATACATTGTTTAAAAAATGTACAAAGAGAAACTTAAATATGTAAAATTAATTAATATACATATAAAATAAATATAAACATAAATTATATTTATTTTGTAAGCAGAGCTACCCAGTGCCGCCAGAATGGTGAGCTCCATCTGCACGCCACGGTGCTCAAGAGACCATTACTGTCATCACATTTTCTCAACCGGTGCATCAGGGATGCTGTTCTTCTGCGTATGACAGTTTTAAAGCCATCTGTACCCATGTCCATGAAAATGCCAGATACACTACAAAAACGTGGTAACCGTAGTAGCGTCCTGAACCCGTTATTATATTGAACGCGTAGGGCATTGTATGCTTTTTGTGAATAGTTGACCCACAAGCTGCAGGTATATAGTGTCTGACAAAATGCTTTAAACAATGTCACTTTTACGTCTTTAGAACATCCTGAAAACCTGCGAGCCAACATATTACACCTCACAGACAATGCTCTACGCTCCCGGTCTATATCCAAGTCATCGGAAAGGTCCTCGTTAACTATATGGCCCAAGTATTTAAATTGAGTTACCCTTCGCAATGCAATACCATCAAGGGATACTGACGGAATGGACGAGAGAGTTCTTTTACTCACTTTTATTAATGTCATACTTTAAGCCATGATCTTTGGCATACATTTCACATATACGAAGCAGCTTTCTTAATGCACTAACAGAGGGGCTCAGTAGTACCATGTCGTCCGCGTAACTTATGTTGTTTATAGCAACGCCATCGACGTGGCAACCGATTCTACTCTGGGTTAACTCGACTAGCAGCTGGTCAATATAGAGGTTGAAAAATGTTGGAGACGTCAGTCCCCCTTGCCGTACCCCACATTTAAAAACAAATACATCAGAAAATGTGTCGGCCCTTCACATTGTTTGTTTGGTTTTGTTACCAAAATTTGAACATTTGGATTAAGCCTATGGGAATATTAAGATGTTTTAGTTTATTTCACAGCTTATCATAAGAAACTAAGTCAAACGCCTTGGACAGATCCAGAAAGGCAGCATATACAGGTGTTTTTCTTTGTGTATAGTAGCCAACAGTGTGTTTGAGTGCCAAGATTGCGCTTTCAGTGGATAGTCCTTCTCTAAAACCAAACTGTGCATCATTCAGTATAACATATTGTTTAAGGCGAGACTCGAGCAGACCGTCGAGTACTTTGGATAATATTGTAGCCAGCGATATAGGGCGGTAGTTATTTACATCACTTAAGTCTCCCGTTTTATTTTTAGCGACTGGTACCACTATTGATTTTATCATTTACGGAGGTATGTAACTGTGTCTAACACACAATGTATAGAACATAGCTAGCACCCTGTGCACGTGCACCCCGGCGTGCTGTACGTGCTCCACACTGAGGCCGTCATGTCCCGGTGATTTTCCGCTGTTCATTTTTCTTATAACTCCAGGCTCCAAGCTCAAAGCTCGAATAGGTTTCGATGATGTCAATTTAAATTGTAAAAAAATGCTCATAGATGAACAATCATTATTAAGTACCTATATTCAAAATTAACGCAACGCAGAATCTGTTATTTATTACAATGACACAAGATATATTAATTATACATGTACATTTATCAACACATTTCACCGTGGGTCTCCCACTGACGTATAAACATGTCCCGATACTAAGTTTCTCTCCCTCTTAACCTCTCAAGAAACTGAGACGACAATATTTTTTGCGTGTATGTTTCCGGCAGTGTAAGCCCACGGGCGCAATAATTGTCATCTTCAAATCTATTAGAATACAAAAATTGTATATAAAAAATCGAACAAACGCGCGACCGATGAAATATATATTTAAATTTAACCCAAAAAATTACACATTAAAGCCCTACCGAAGGTAGATAGGAGGACCTCAAGTAGGTTACTGAACTTAAGCAGAAAGCAGATCCGAATAGCCGTGGCAGCGTTCACAGGACACGGCCTATTCAATAAACACCTGTATAATTTAGGAATCACTGACAGCCCTCTTTGCAGAGCGTGTATGGAGGAAGAGGAAACGGCGTCACACGTCATGCTACACTGTCCTGCAGTGTCCCAGTACAGGGTTAAGTATCTTGGCACGCCGGGATCGCTCCCGGAGATCATCGGCAACATTAAGGGGTTGCTGGGATTCTTCGGAGAGTTGGGCTGGCTGGAGTGATCCATGTCCCGCCCACACGCAAAATACGCGCTAGTCGTAGAGTTGCGGTAAAGTAGCCCCAACTACTAAGTAACTAACTACATATTGTAAGTATATTAATTATGACTTAGATAAGGTCGAAACGTAAAACTTTTGTAACGCTGAAAGTTCTAAGTTCGTTACATACGTCATTTTACGCGAACGAAAAATCTTTAAAAAAAAATGTTGATGTTTTTTTTAGGATTCTGCAATTTTTTTTGTTGTTTCACTTTCATTTCATGTAACGAATACTCTCTGGAAGGATAACAATGAGTTTGTGTCGTAAATAGTTGTAAATAAAGATAAATTAAAATTCGACTAGTAAATAAAAATAATGGAAATGTCTAACAATAAATTTTAAGTTTTTAGTACGTACGTTACGTTTTTTTTTGTATGGCATGTGTCAAAGGAGACAGATGTGTCTTAAATTATTTTGAATTTATTTATTTCGTAGGATGTATTTTTAATATTGTTAGTTTGTTAATATTATACGAACGTGTAAGAAAAAAAACGCAACGGATTTATCTTTAATCACACTGACAAAAGAAATCTTAAGTACAACCAATTATTCCCAAGGATGGTTGGCGTCAGGCGGCCGGCCATAAAAACTGTAGCCAAAACTTATACAGTATGGAATAGAATCATACGGTGCCGACCCCACATGAGTGGGAAAAGGGCAAGGACATGAGTACGTACGTTACGTACGTAAAAGTTTATATCAGTTTCGAGTCAGTTAAAAGTTAGGCTTGACTTATTCATTGCTTGGTAATTTACTTACTTAATAAGATTATTATGTACATACATATGAATAAAAAAAATTACGTTTTGTTTGTTTTTTCATATGAAGTTATTGATGCAATGTGAAAAAAAAAACTAAGCACCATACAAAGTTAATAAAGCATAATTCCAGTTTTATTGTCTATCGGAATCTAATTATTTCAATTTATTTATTAATAATTTTTATTACAGTAGTATATAATTAGTCTAGTTTTATTGGTAATAAAATATAATAATTGTAAGTATTATTTAGTTATAAAACTTAGATAGACAAAATTCTCGTTCCAAGTTATAATTCAACGCGTCTGAAGTCGCGGGCAAATCCATACTTATATTATAAATGTGAATGTAAGTTTGCTTGTTACGCTTTCACGCGAAAACTACTCAACCATCATGAAACTTTGTTCACATATTCTTGGAAGTACTAGAAGTAACATAGGATACTTTTCATGAAAAAAGTATATAAAAAGTGAAGTATGTATGTATGTTCCCTATAGACCTATAGACTCCTAAACGGCTGCACCGATTTCGATGAAATTTACAGGGATTGTCCAGGTTGGCACATACCTGTGTTCGGCAGCGATCGGATCAACATAATAAGTGGAACCCGGACGAAGCCGGGGCGGGTCACTAGTACTTAATATAATAATACAGTTTAATAACAGTATACTAAATAATAAAAATAATAGTACTGAAGTGATGCCCGAATTATTTATCGTAATAAATCATTGTAGTATGTGTGAAATTGTATAATTGTGTTAAATAAAAAATTAAAATTGTATAATTATACTAAACAAGAAAATTAAAATTATAACTGTGTCATTTAATTATTTGGCTATTCAATAAGAGACACAGAGCCTAAACCTGCCACTAGGTGGCATTGTATCTTCGTAAGACAGCTTTTATAAAAAAATATATATACAAAAAGAAAAAGCATTGAAAAATAGTCGTAGATCTAACGCATCGTACTACATTTCTAATTACTGTACTAGAAATGCAATTCGCGTGGCTTAAATCATTTTTTTATAAATTAGCGCGTCAGAAATATCTATATCTCGCTCCGCAACCAAATTGAAGATGACAATTACGTAATTTAATATAGTAACTAGTACAATAGACAATAGTACCTCAGTCCGGTCATAAATTCTGTCAAAATCTTTTTTTTTTAATTTGGCGAATACTGGCCATTTATTTGTCGACTAATTTTAAAAATTCAATTCATTTTCATTCATTGCCAAACATGGAGCGAGCGAATTAAGATGTGCAACGCTGTGGTTACGCGCTAACAGAGATTTTTGAATATTCTGCAAAATTTGAAAATAACAGTACGGTTGGTTTATTGCACCATCAAACGATACACTGCAGATTCAAGCTTCGAAGATTGTAAGCGGACCGGCTGACCTCGAACAATTAAGGCGCCAGCGGTCATTAAATCAAGAAAGGCGTGAATCCAACGAAATCTTGTTCGTAAACAAAAAACCTTAGCTCTTAAGATGGCAATCAGAAGAACCACGGTAAAAATAATGTGAAATGAAGACCTGGGACTACGAGCCTATCTTAAAAAGACCGGACAGGACGAGGGATTAGAAAAATTAAGCTTTGCTATGGCGGTACGCGGTAATAAACAGTTGCTTCAGACAGGCCAATTGAAGTGTCTATGTAATGTCAAAATAACATTTCCATACTCAATACACATGATGTAGATACGGTATTTATAACGAAAACACAATTTTTAAAATTTTTGTCTGTCTGTCTGTCTGTTTATTCCGGGTAATCCTCGAAACGACTTGACCGATTCGGATGGGACTTTTAACCTCTATACTCTGTAAGATTATAGAACGTATATTGAACTCCCGCCTCATTGCCTACCTAGAACAAAATGATCTCCTCAGCGACCGACAATACGGATTTCGCCGAAATCGGTCGACAGGAGGCCCTCTAGTGTATGCCACTCACGTATTTGGCGAGGCCTTAGAGAACAATGGGGAGGCAATTGCTGTCTCCCTCGATGTCTCGAAGGCATTTGACAGGGTCTGGCACTCTAGCTTAATTAGTAAACTTCCAGTCTATGGCATATCCCCTGGTCTGATGGAGTGGATAAAGGACTTTTTTAGTGAGTGATCGCTCCGTGTCGTCATCATCTGTTCCTATGACGACCAATGCCGGTGTTCCTCAGGGTTCCATTCTCTCTGCCACTCTCTTCTTGCTGCACATTAATGACCTGCTCATTCCCGGTATCTATGGGTATGCAGATGACAGCACAGTTGTAGAGAGATATCTACCGAATGGTCGGACCAGTAGTACTCACGTAGAGCGTCTTAATCACACACTCGAGGCAGTCTCTTGTTGGGGCAATGCCAATCTTGTGAGATTCAACGCCACCAAAACACAGACGTGTTTATTCACTGCTAAACGGAGTCAGTTCACCTTAGCTCCGACTTTTCAGAATGTATCTCTGGAATTTACCGACTGTCTGCAGTTACTGGGAGTCGAGATCTCGGCGAACCTTAACTTCGGACGGTTCATCGAATCTAAGGCGAAGGTAGCTGCTAGGAAGCTTGGAATCCTTTCTAAGGTTCGGCGGTACTTCACACCAGGACAGCTTTTCCTGTATGGAGTACTGCTGCCATATCTGGGCAGGTGGAGCCAAATATCAACTCGCGGCACTAGATTCTGTGGAGAGGCGGGCCAAGAGGCTGATCGGTGACCATGACCTTAACTTGACCAGTCTTGAGCACAGACGTAAAGTGGCTAGCCTCTCGGTGTTTTACAGATTGCATTTTGGGGAGTGTGCGCAGGAATTACACGATTTAATTCCCCCATCTCCATTCTACAATCGGACATTTAGACATACGGCAGGTCTCCATCCTTTCATAGTAGAGATACCGCGCGTTCGAACGAAGCGATTCGAATCATCGTTCACTGTGCGTACGGCAAAGGATTGGAATAAGTTGCCAGCGTCAGTATTTCCGTCCGATTATGACGTGGGTACCTTCAAGAGAAGAGTGAATATCTTTAGACCACATCACCACTTAACTCTAGGTGGGATTGTTGTCAAGCGCTAGATTATACATAATAAAAAAAAACTAATGTGTTCGGGATTCAAATAGGCTAATTTAATTCAAGCAAAATATTTAGGATTCCGCGCAAAAAGTGAAAAACCCTCGAAATTGTTTTCTCGAATTTATTTCCACGCGGACGAAGTCGCAGGAAACAGCTAGTAATTAATAAATCGTGTAACATAATAAAAGTTTGTGGCAGAACTTATGACCCGTCTAAGTGCTCGTACAATAGTAACTAAGCCTACCTTGATGTCAGCGACTGGTCATTTGGTTGATTTTCTTCTGCCTCGTCCTCAGATTCTGTAACAAAGATTAAAAAGGGTGTAGATGCGGCTTGCCAGGCTAAAGCTACGTATAGATTGTGGGTTCTGTCCACGACGGAACCACCAAGTGTGCGTGAGCGCGGAGTTGGAGAGAGGCGACCGTGGGTCAGGCGCGTGTTGAACACAGACAGGGCGCGGACGTGCGCGTGGTGGTCAGGAGTCGACTTTAAACTTAAATTATCTATACAGGTAAATAGAATTGAAGTGCGTGTATGTAATATCAAAATAAAAATTCCATATCTATACACATGATGTATACGGTTCTTATAACTAAAATACAATTGCTTAAATTTTTGTCTGTCTGTCTGTCTGTTTATTCCGGGTAATCTCCAAAACGACTGAACTGATTCGGATGGGACTTTTACTGGCAGATAGCTAATATTGTCGGGATTCAAATAGGTTAATTTAATTTACGCAAAATATTTAGGGTTCCGCGTAAAAAGTGAAAAACCCTCGAAATTGATTTCTCGAATTTATTTCCACGCGGACGAAGTCGCAGGAAACAGCTAGTTGTAAATAAATGCTTATACATTTGTGGCCTATACTTAGCATGACGTCTGTGTACTCAGGTAATATCTCTATGTTAGTGCACAGGAACAAACGTAACGAGATTTTCGAGTCCGGATTTAGATTTTATTCCATTTTAATTTTTTGAGGTTATAATATTAATTTTTAACGCCTATAGCTTAGTGGTTAATGGTACGGACTGCGTAACATGTCTACTTATATATTATTATCGAGGAGGGTTTTCATCAGGTACCATATATTTTTAATTGAGCAGTGATGGCTCAGCGGTTTACAAACTAGGTTGCGGGTTTGAACCTAGGTAGGCGATTTACTTTGTATAATTTATTTAATAACCACTGCTCCAAGAACGGTGCACGAAAACATCGTTAGGAAACCGGTATGTTCTTAGAACCACCAAATTCGAAGACATGTGACATCTACCAACCCGCACCGGGCCAGCGTGGTGGATTACGGCTCATTCCCTCTCTCGGAGAGGAGGCCTGTGTCCCTGCAGTGGGGAACATTCTAGAAAAGGCCGATTTATTATTATTGTTTTATTAAATTTATGTATTAGTAGTACAAATAAGTTTCCGCCGTTTTTTAACACAAAACAAATATTTACTAGCTTTTACCCGCGGCTTCGCTCGCATTGAAGCCATTAAATAAGTATCAGAGATCATTATCATAGCAATGAATCAATATGTTAACTCTGTTTTATTGCTTAGCGGGGATTATCAATTCTTAAAATGACTACGTGCAATGAAGTTTAAGAAACTTACAATATACTTTATTGATGCAACAACAAATGTTAAAATATATTTCTCTGTAACAAAAATAAATAATTTTAAATTTTAACAATTTGAAAATATACAAATGCAGAGTATTAATGTAGGATATTCTGTAGACTGTAAGTTTTTCCGTTGGGTGCAAATATATGTAAATTCGGGCCTTAGACACACGCGAATAGGCTACTTATAGTTGACCATGAGAGAAGCATGGCTTTTCTAGATGCACTCCCGCTACCTGTAATGTCTGTCCTTGTGCCCCACGTTTTAGCATATTATAAGTCTGTAACACTATGTCTCGTGAAGAGCACGGGTCACCAGTAACCAAAACAGCCACTTCATTGACCATTGGCGCATTATAACGCCTCTCATGGTCGCCACGGGGAGTTCGATCAGCATGAATGACGAGTTTGTAATTATCTGAAGGCCAGTTGTCTATTGCACTTTTAAAGATCTTCACCAATATATATATAAATATATATATAAATATATAATATCCTTACGCATGAAATTTCGATGGCGCGTGGTCTGCATTTTTGCATTATGAATTCTTCTCGCCTGCGATTGTTTGGGTGTTTCTATCGATCTTCTAGCTGCCTGCAGCGTAGCTTGTCTTTCTGAACGAACTCTTGCCTGAAGAGGAGTTTCCACTGCTCTCAAAACACTTTGTCGCTCTGCTTACTGTTGTCTTCTCCGCTCTTAGTGAACCGAAGATTCTTGATTTCGTGCAACTTTTGCTGCACGGGCCCGCGATGAAATTTTGTATATATCAGACTTCCGCTTCCGAGGCATTTTTAAAGAAAAACGGAGTAGAAATTAAAGTCAAAGATTAAGATCAAAACTAAAGAATAGCATCTAACCACAAAAATGACATCTAACCTCAACAAATCAAATAGTTTTATGCTGTATATATAATGACAAAAAAAAATGTGTGTGTACTTATGTACGCGCGTAAGAAGTTACACTTTTTTAGCATAAAAAATAAATGTATTTAATAATACATCAAAAAATGACTTTAAGTTTATTCATTGTCTTAATAGTTATCATTTTCGTAATTTACTCATTTATTTTTATAAATATTTATTATTTATGCAATTTAATAATAAATATCAAAAATTTATATTTTAATTTGATGTTCGATTTTTATTTTTATAATATTTATTTTATAAATTGTTTTATCAAATTTATTTCTTTACTTTGTAAATGTTAAATAACCAATAATAAATATTTAACATATTTAGCTTCAACCTGTTACTTTTGTACTGACATTGCTGCGCGCGCATCTTAAAATTTCACTATTTAGCTTCAACCTGTTACTTTTGTGTACGTACTTTTTTGTACCATTCATAACACGGTTAAAGAAGTATAACTTTAACAATAAATATAGAAAAATCCCAAAAAAAAGTATCCCATGTTACTTCTAATAGCTCCAAGAATATGTGTACAAAGTTTCATGATGATCGGTTGCGTAGTTTTCGCGTGAAAGCGTAACAAACAAACTTACATTGACATTTATAATATTAGTAGGGATAGGGATTATAGAAGAACAGTAATATAAATTTATTTAAAATATTGCCCATCACTTGCAACCACTTTTTCCCATCTCTCAGGCAGCATTCGAATTCCACGTCTGAAGAACTCCTTGTCTTTTGAGGCTATGCACGAATCAACGCAATTTTTGGTATCCTCATAAGATGTGAACCGCTGCGCCGTCAGAGCATGTGCCATGGACCGGAACAGGTGATAATCGGACGGTGCAATGTCTGGTGAATACGACGGGTGGGGTAACACTTCCCAATCAAGTGTTTCCAAGTACTTTTTCACGGGAGTCGCAACATGTGGACGAGCATTGTCATCAAATACACAGCATAAGTTTTTTTTCCGTGAATATTCGGTTTTGCTGTTGATGTTGACGCGTGGCCAGGTAATCCCCATGGTGTTCTTCTTTTTGGATTGTCATAATGTATCCAATTCTTATCACCAGTTACGATACGATGTAAAAAACCCTTTTTTATGTCTAGCAGCAGCTCACTTAAGCATAATCGGCGTTCAATATATCTCGGCTTTAATTCGTACGGAACCCAATTTCCTTGTTTATGAATCATTCCTAATGATTTTAAACGATGTCAGACTGCTTGCTGAGTTACTTGTAAGAGCAAGTTCTTTTTGTGTTTGAGATGAATCTTCCTCCAATAACACCTCCAATTCTGCATCCTCCTAAATTTTTGGCCTTCCACTGCGATCTTTGTCTTCTACGTCGAAATCACCGTTTTTAAACTTTTGAAACCACTCTCGACACGTTCTCTCACTTAAAGCACCCTCACCATATGCTTCTACGAGCAATTGATGCGCCTCAGCAGCAGATTTTTTAAATTAAAGAAGTAAACTAATATTTCCCGCAAATGACGCTTACTTGGCTCAAATTTTGACATTTTCAACTTATAAAATTATATTTTACCAATATAATATTAATAGGTTATGTTGTTCTTGAATGTCGAAACTATTTTTAAGCCGCTTATCATCTGCGAAAGCTAACCGAAACTCCGTGCCGCGCCATCTACAATAAAACGGCGGAAACTTATTTGTACTCCTAATAACAAATTTAATATATTGACAAGATGAAATATATCTAATAATTAACATACCTTCTGTTTTAGCGAAGGAAGTTAACTGTTACGTACAACATCTTCCCACGACTAGGAAATTAGTGGACATCCAATAAAAAGGTCACATTATGATCATAAAATTTCCAACACACACAGCACACACATTGGACACATCCCTCGGACTCCCGATGAGTTACTTTCATTCCGTATTCCAGACTCATGAGCCAAGTGGTACATTGAATATTTTAAACTCCCAAAACTTGATGGAACCACCATTTGGCACAGAATGCGATGCAACGAACTCGGGACCACGATCAAGCCTTGTATAGTATTGATTTACCAGATGGGGCATGCGCAGAATAACTTTTCTGTTATACATACATGCATGTATATTACGTGCCCCCTACGCCTAGATTGTGCGTTTCTTAAACGCGCAAGGTTCGACTAAGTATAGTAAGTAAACGTTACAAATAGAATTGTTCCTAGCAGCAAGGGATCGATTTGTACATATGCATGAGTTGAAAAGTATAGCTCATCATTCCATTAAGTTTTGTTTGTTTAATGTGACGTAAGTATTTAAGCAGTTTGAAGGACCGGTTGCTTATCACGCAGCGAGCCGTGAGTTCGATTCCCAACCAGGACAGACATTTGTGTGCATGTCTGTTTGTTCCGAGACTGGTCTTGATAATCTATTTAAGTATGTATTTACAAAAGAAAATTAGTATATGTTGTATATCAGTTATCTGGTTGCCATAGCACAAGCTCGCCTTCGTTTGGGATCAGATGGCCGTGTGTTAATAATGTCCTAGGTATTATTACTATTATTGGTTTTAAAAGGACCCTTCCCATTTGTTAGTAATCAGCAAAAAAAACTTCGATTTCACTTAAATACTGTACACAGTAAACATTCAAGGCGGACAAGCGTCTGGTCATCGCGAGGGTAGAGTAATTCTCCACCAGAGAAGATATGCAGATGTCCTGAGAGGCTGTGAAGGCTAGCTATGTACTATGTGGACATAGCTAAAAGTATGATGTAATTTCCAATGATGGTATTTGTGGCGCCGAAAAGTGATACATAAACTTTTAGATTACAACTAGCTGTTTCCCGCGACTTCGTCCGCGTAGAATTAAATTAAAACATGTATTTCACTTCGCAGGATAAAAGAATATAATTGTATTTTTTACAATAAAACGTAAAACATCAGTCTCAAAATTATATTTTGACATTACAACAAACAATTTAATTTTATTTATAGATTACCGCCAACTCTACCTAAAATCGTCTAACGCCGTTAAAGATGTTTTCAGTTCAATAAGCACGTTGCCGACGCTGTCGCTAACGCATGTTGCGCATGTCGATCTCGCGAACCTGTAATATTTACCCCTACCTACTGTCGTTTAACGCTTCAAATAGTAAAATGTTTGTTATTTTACTACTTAAGGCAACCTTTGTGCCATTCCAGGTAACGGGCGGCACCGCATAGGTTTTTTCAAAATTTTGAGGGTTTTTCACTTTTCGCGCTCAACTCTAATTATTTTACTTAAATTTAATTAACCTATTTGAATCTCGACAATATTATCTATCTTCCAGTAAAAGTCCCATCCAAATTGGTTCAATCGTTTCGGAGATTACCCGGAATAAACAGACAGACAGACAAAAATTTAAAAAATTGTATTTTCGATATAAGTACCGTATATACATCATGTGTATTGACTATGGCCTTGTTATTTTGATATTACATACAGACACTTCAATTTTATTTATCAGTATAGATTCGTCGAATACCTAACATAGCTATGAAAATATAGAAAAAAAAATATCCACTGATATAGTTAAGCAGACAATATTGAGAGAGTTTTGAAAAATATGCAATCGGCCAGTATGTTGCCAGCCGTATTTTTTTCAATGTACTTTATTCTGCTAGTCAAGCCCTATCATTTAATACCTATATAGAAGGAGTTGTGAACAATATGTAATCCGCCAATTTGTGGCGACGCTCATTTGATTGTACGTCATAAATTTTCAAATTCCGGCTTATATATAAAAAACGACCCTTAAGGAGTAAACTGCAATAATTAGGGTTTAATATAAATTCTGCTATTTTCTTCGTAGTACTTTGTTATTTGATATAAAATATATCCTTGTTCAAATTTAAAGTGCACTTTGTAAGAAGATTGCTTTTTCTAATCACACATCAAACTTCATACACTTCATTATTTTTTAACACTTTTTTTCATTTACAAATTGCAAAGACTGCATCGCTGTACATTATATTTAACCATTCCTATCCATATATACTGCACGTTTTGTAAACCCAACTTGTAATTCCGTACATTAAAGTGGCTCCTAATATAGTACGGTGTGCAAATAAAATAGAAAGGCTGTTTTAGTTTCTTGTTTTTTTTTTATATTTACAGTTTGAACTCTTCATATATAGGTGGAGCTCAGCGTATTCAATCTTCGTTCACACATTCTGTGGTAATACGGGACTGTCGCTATACTAATTTTGATGGTACAGAAATACTATGTGCGTTAGTAGAAATATATGTACGTACTCTCGATTTAGGAGCACTATAATTTACTAGCTACAACGCTAACGGTAGCGGACGGGCCTTGCAAAATATCGGCGTTGTGTCTTTTAAATGTAATTTAATTTTTGTTTTGAATGTGCCTACACCGTTACAGAACACTTCTGGAAATTCATTCCTTAAATTTACAAGTAGCGAGTCACCCGGCTGGCATATTTTATAAATTTTAATTGCATCTAAGTTCAGTTTTCGTAGCCACACACGGCCTAACAGTGGCGGCCCACCTCGCGCGATAACAAGCAATGGTAACTCGGTCGTCTCGCTCCCACTCGTTACGCGCACCGCGACGTAACCGAGAGGTACGATCGCCTCGCCGGTGTACGACTGCAATTTAATATGATCTTTAATAATAGGTAAATGATACAAATATTTAGTATAGAATTCTTTTGACACCGCCGATATTCCGCTCCTCGTATCAATTTCGAATACAATATCTATATTTTCTACCTGTACTTTATAGTGATAGGGTCCGTCTTTTACATTGTTCGTAACAGCTATGATATGATGTAAATAATCACTCACGTCGCTCGCGGAGTCACAACTTTCAATGTAATTTTGAAGTTTCATCCGTCCACCGTTAGCCCTATACCCATTTTGTGAATACATTTGAGCCACGTGGCCTTTTTTATTACACTTATAGCACATTGACGCCTTAAAGCTACACTTATCTACCGCGTGAGCCTCCTTCCCGCAGCACCTGCAAGCGGGCCGCCGCCGTCGCGCAGGCTCCGCGCCCACGCGGTGCAGGCTCGAGTCCCAAGCCGCTCGGTGTCGACGTCGCTCCCTGGCCGTTGTAGGCCAGGGTAGGTTGTAACGACCTACCCACATTTTAACAATATAATACAGCCAACAATATATTTTGCTCTTAAATCTAAATCTAATTGTTTTCCCAACCGTTTCCAACCGCCAACCAAATTTTATTCATTCCGTTTTCTCTTCAGCTTTCTTAGCAAGGCACATTCCTAAAACATTACATGACGCCCATCTCTTCTTGCGTCTTGACCGATACTTATCCAACTACCTACCTAACCAAAAAAAATACATATCTACATTATGCATACTATTTGTCGGTAGTTCCAGATATTACACTGAGTTGCGCGCAGACGAAGCGAGATTCAAGTTTCTCGGTGCTGCCGGTGCTTGGTGCCGCGTTGCCGTGCACGGCTCGAGCAGATTGAGATAAGCCTTACCGGTTCCGAAGGGCTTGGTCTTATATCTACCTAATTCATTGCGTATTTATTTATTTTCTTCTCTTAAGATCATGTCCTTGGAAGTAAAAGAAAACGTAAAAGAATTTTTAAGGAAACGTAGCATTATAAAAGGTACATTATCAAAGTTTAAAGATTACGTAAGTATTATAAACCAAGGGGGCTCTAATAAATTAACTAATATTGAAATTAAGGCGTTATCTTTACGCATAGATAAAATCCAAGAATTATTATCGGATTTTACCGAGTTGCAATCGGAAATTGCATTGAACTCGGCCGTAGATGAACAGTTAACAGAGAGGGAAAATATTGAAAGTCAGTTCTTTTCTCTTCTTTCCACGGCTCAAGTGTTGATTGAATCGTCGAGTTCTAATAAGAATTCCAGAGATAACGAAAGTGTTTCGAATGAAAGTCAGTGCTCACATTCTTTAAGTTCTATAAAACTTCCGACCATTTCCTTGCCGTCATTCGAGGGAAATTATTTAAAATGGTCGGAGTATCGAGATACTTTCGTTTCTCTTGTGAATTCGAATGATTCCATACCACTGATAAATAAATTTCTTTACTTAAGGAGGTGCCGCTGTCGTGATTAGATCCATTGAGTTCACCGTCGACAATTACAAAAATGCGTGGCAAATATTGTGTACGAGATGTAACAACAAAAACCTCTTGATAAATAATCACCTTAAAGCTTTATTAAGCGTAGCTGTTATCGTAAAGGAATCATTTAAGGCATCTTTACGCCTTAGCGTTAAGGAGTATTTTAGGCAAGCATCGTTCTATCATACGGTGTACTTTATCGCATTTACTTGTCAACTTGTTTTGCTTCTGAAATTATCTCAAACATGGCGGGTATGTAGAAATATAACACATTTCCGATGTCTTGTTACTAATATGATTATTTTGCTTCGCTTTAGATCGAAGTATTATTTTTTTATATGCATTGATTCAACAAGTTTAATAATATTTATAGCAATGATTAGTTTAAGTGCAATAATACGTTTAAGGATATATATATATATATATATATATATATATATATATATATATATATATATATATATATATATATATTGTAGTACTTTTGTATCTGATACCTTAATTTATTTTGTTACGAAATATATTATCAATGGCTACTCTGATTATATGCTATCAGAATGTGCGAGGACTGCGGACAAAAACATTACATTTATATAGAAATATATGCCTTAATTCGTACGACGTAGTATGCTTGACCGAGACCTGGCTTATTGATAGCATAACTAATAGTGACCTGTTTGATGACCGTTACATTGTTTGGAGACGCGACAGAGATTATTTGAAAAACAATCAATCGTTAGTTAGGTTAGGTTAGGGGAGTTCTTATAGCTTCATTTATCCTTTCAACATGTCGAACCACAGAAGCAGTTCACTAACAAAAGTAGTGAAATATAAAAATTAACCTTTTTCAATCATACAAAACTCTATTTTAATTGCGATCAAAATTTACTCTCCTCTCCGAACGTGTCTGTGAACGAACCAGAAATCAGTCAAGGTACGGTCAGTGAAGCTTAGCAAAATCGATAATCCAATTGGATTTCATTTAAGATTTATCGGACTGACCTCGTATAGTCAACTGAAGTGAACAGCTCATGTTTTTAGAGGATTAAAGTCGCTTGTAAATGATTTTGAAATCCGACCGAAACAGTAATTTCGAGCCAATTAAATCAGCTGCAAGGTATTAAATTGATGGAATCATATGGTCAATCGGTTTTATTACGATCGAATAGAAGTGTGCTTTAATTTTTACTTATTGAACTGAGTAAATGCAATATTTCGCTTCAGATGGTGGTTTACTTCGGTCTAAAACCTCACATTAGTCCACTCGGGGAAATGGGTGAGAAAGGGAACGCGCCGCGTAAGTCAGCACTCGACCAGACCAACCACTCACTCTCAAAGAAAGTGATTGCGTTTCAACGACCTTTGGTCTTTGCTCTTACACAATTTAATGGAATTAATTTCGTGTTAGATAAATAGCAAATATCAGCTTTTTCATAAATTAACTTTTATTCCCAAAATCAACCCATTGTATTAAATCGATACAAAATTGTGATCCGCCGTTGCACGTTTTAGGGGATACGGAAAATGGTGTGAGGGGGTGGAATCAAAAAGCTAAACTTAATAGCTTGCTTTAGAAACAATGCGAGCTTGCAGGTGCGACTTCATTCGCCGAGTGCTTCGCGTTCGAGACGGTCGTTCGTTGTTGTTTCCTCATGAGTAAAAGACAAAATTATTTATCAGTAAGGCTTATATTAAGGCCAACTCTATTAGGGTAAATGACAATGTCACTTGGGTCTGCACAGTACATGCCAAGTGAATACACCGCAGCCCGTGACGTCGAGGCTTTATAGTATGAATACGTTCGTTACGTTCGTACCTGTGACAATCTCTGCCAACATTAATTTAATACCATCCGCATCCGTATTTGACGACAGATTTTCCAAGATCGTTAATGAGGAGTGTCGAGTGGCCAGAGGGGGGAAGCAATCTTAATATAAAGCCTCAGTAAAATTAATGTTTGCAAATTGTGTTGTATGTCAAAGCCGGCGATGTTACGTCACGGATTAAGATCAGAATCTGACTTAATTTATCATTCGAATTGGAACAACATTGGAATGTCGTATTATTTATCTCAAGTAAATTAATTTCAATTTACCGACTGTTGTGAAGCCTTGTCACATGTTTTTTGCGCCCTTAATTTTAAGGGATAAACTTCCAATCTAAGCTATCAGGGTTTCTGGCGTTAAGAGATCGTACCCATATGACGTGACCCATTTTTATCTTCCCTCGGTAACCACCTGTGGTATATGCCAACACCAAAAAGCGCTTTAAATTGCGTGCCATATTCAATAAATCTCTAAAGCGCGCGAGATAGCTAGCTAGTAGGGGCTTTTCTCCTCAACTCAACAACTAGCGCGTATTTTGCGTATGGGTCCAACATGGCTTACTCCAGCCAACCCAGCTTCTCTAAGAATCCCAGCAACCCCTTATGTTGTCGGCGATCTCCTGGAGCGATCCCCGTGTGAAGCCTGCCCATGTAAGTGTAAAAGGCCAGAGAGATGATAACTTTGGAAATGCCTTTTATCAAATCAAATTCACTAGATTTATCGATAGTTGTGCTGTAAGAACATCCTTTATCATTTACAATTACTCTTTCTATAACAATATGGTGTCTTTCACATGAATTAAAAATGCTGTTCGCGTTCCCTCAGCCCTCTCCCTACTCCCCAACTCCCCGTCCATCAACCCTCTACCCTCGCCGCTCCTCTGGCGCCCCCCTCTTTCCCTACTAGCCCATCGTCTGACTTGGCTAAAGATATTTTCACTTCAATAATAATATCACGTTGTACGAAATGATCTCGCGGATCTATAAGATTTTCGCCAACCAAATATTACCTAACGAGGGTAAAGAGTTGTTCACTTAAAGAATATTTGGTTTGGAAATTGCCCGCCTTCGCAAGTAGACTTGATATCAGTCCACATTGTAATTCCCAGGTTCACATTTAATAAGTTTCACGCAGAAGAGTTGACATCAATAGTGTAATAATCTTGGTTTTTGTATTTTTGCAGTCAACCCAGCTTATTTACGAAGTTGCGGTTCTTTCACGTGTCGACTTCTTGAATCATTCACTAGGCATTTGCTGTATAGCTTAAAATGTATATGACTATTACAAAGATGTTAAATAAATATTCTCTTACTCCCGTAACCCACCAGTGGTAGGTAGAGATCATGGATTTCCATTTGGCGCGATCCTGGCACACCTCTCTCGCTTCTTCCTCATTCAAACATCTACGCATTAATGCTGCACTAATCTGATCGGTATAAGTTTTCCTAGGGCGTCCCCTACCAACACTGCCACTCACTTTTGCAACACAAATTTTGTTTTGACCTCAACAAACAACCTCATCAGATTATAGTCGAACTAGGTGTATTATAAACTACCAATAAATTGTGAACTAAACGAATCATTCATTGACGTGTCATTCGATGTCAGTCGAAAGTTTATACGCCGAGGTCAAAGCGTCAAATTGTGAACATCTTGCTTGCCTTATTACGTCTCATCTTAGGTTTCTTTTTGTTTTTTTTGTCATCTTTTCATTTGACTGTATTAATGATTTTTGGATTGGACATGATTTTATCTGAGGCACACGTGGTCGCGGACGAAAATTACTTATACCTATATTACGTATTGTATTAAAAATATATATAATGAATGAAATGATAATATTATTGAAGGCAGATCGACATGGAATAATTTGATCAGCTTTATGCATGTGTATGGTGAAATGTGATGTGTAATGAATGTAGGTACATCTAAATAATTTAGGATCACCGCAGTGAACTACAGTACACACTCATGTATGTAGGTACGGTATAGTTGCTAATCCCTCAATATTGATGATTCAAACATATTGTGTTTGTCATTCGACAATGAATTGAAACGAGCAAGTTAATTATAATACTAGTGAGACGCCCCGGCTTCGCCCGGGTAGTACTAATTATGTTGATCCGATCATTACCAAACACTGGAACACCCGCTGAGCCAATCTGGACAATCCCTGATGAAATTTCATCGAAATCGATCCAGCCATTTTGGAGTCTATAGGGAACCTACATGCTTCTCTCTTTATATACTATTTTTGAACTTCGAACTTGAGCGAAAACTGAACCCCTCTAGTTCCCCCCCTTAGTATGATGAGGCCAGAGATATTGGGTTTCTTTATTTTAAAAAATTACAAAAACTTAACAACGAACTCAATGTACTATCTTTAAAAAAATTGCTTACGTCTTGTTTCTTGTAATTAATCTGTTTGCTGTTTTTACTCGCTCGCCTTACACCGAAATCTGTGTAAGTATTCTGAGAACCCTCCGTGACCTGTTAGAACTTGTGTCAGCACATGGTCCAATTCAATTTTGCGGAGTACCATCCGCTTGCTTGTTTGCTACCTTCTCCCATTAAAAAAAATATTAAGATACTTGCATTTCAGCCGCACGTCGTAGGTTCGACTCCCATTCAGGGCAGACAGTCTGGGTGTAATTATCTATTCCTAGTAGTTAGTAGTATATCAGTTATCAGGTTTCTATAGTGCAAACTAAGCTTAGTTTGAGATCAAATGGCCTTGTGTATAATGTCTGAGGTAGCTCCCAGTGTTAGATTACGTCATATCAATGGGAAAGAAAGTTTCCATAGAGGAGACGCGCAGAAAGCTAAGATAGGTGAAATAATTAATTAAATAAAACTACTCGACTCACGTTCGCGTACATAGGAGTTGGTACTGACAAATTCGGACCTGTCGATGGACCTTCTTCCAGGTGAGTTGGATTAGTTCGCGGACGCATCCAGCCTCGCACCATTGTGTTATTAATTGATAATTTTATGGTATGCAATATGCGTTTAACATAAATACCGAATTAAATAAATCATAAAGTACTATATGCATACTTGTAAAATATGCAGCGAATATGCCTTTTATAAACTGAACTGATCATGGAAATTGAATGGTCTTGAGAATAAATTGGATATGTGCATTCTAACGAGCCCAGTATTAGAGTACTCATGGCCGAAGACACGGTACAATTTTATCTGATTCATTTGACCGCATATAAAATGGCTAGCAATAGAATTGTATTCAATAAAATTTATTGAATAATATATATTTTTTTTAATTTAAACATCATTCTGCCTAGATAAAAATCAAAGTATTTGTGTGAAGTACTTTTCTCACCCGAGTTATAGTGACGACCTATTCGATAACATTTGAATCAGAAGAGATACATTTAGAAAGGTTGAGCAGGAATACCTCATGGTAGAAGTAGGAGAGGTCTCGAGTCACAAATGTAATGAGAATAAAACACGATGACGTACGATGACCCGTGTTAAGTGAAAAGTGTGTGCTACATAAATTGTTAGGGTTATACAGACAAAAAATAGAGCTTAAAAATGATTACAAAAATACGTTTCAGTCGACAGATGTCCTGAGTCGACCTCTCACCATTATCAAAAATCCATGTCTCCCTTTATGATATCCTATCTCCCATGATCAGATCATTGGTTCATTATGTGAGGGTCGACGCAGCGTAGGCAGGCTTCCTCGATCTGTTCGTATCAAGTAAGCCGAATGAAAATATTTCATATATTAACTTAACGTTGCAGTTTCGTTCATGCAACGAACATTGTACTGCAATTGTGCTTACACAAATATTACATGTTCGCAGATGACTTCATTATTTGTGCCCTAAATTCTTTAATCCGGTACGTTTTCGTAAGTTATTTTTGCGCATCGTTTCATATTAAATGTTCTTGTTTCGTAATTATTTTTAAAACATTTACTTTTTGTTTCTTTAACACATATATGAATTAAAGGTACTTTATTGTATATATACAGTCTATCGTAAGTTCAAATAAGTATATTTAACAAAACAAACCGTATTATCATTTGTTTGATGTTTGACCGGATAATCTACAATATTGATTACAATGTAAGGTCGTAGAGGTCGATAGTTAAAGGGATATGAGAAAAATATAGATATAAGTACATTGTGTTGTTATTGTATGCATTTTGTAGTATGTACTATTTGGGGTAAGCTGGGACTACGGCTTCCCGTTCGGCGCGGTCTTCGGGAGCAATGGATGAGGCCGGAAAGACACCGATCTTTATGCTAATCGTTGGGTCTAGAACTTAATAAGAATAAGATATTTAAATTAAGTGAAGAATTATAATTAACTCCGATTTACGTTGCTTGAGTATTGTAGTTTTTGAATTAATTCCTTTACCAAGTTGTAGACATTGTTTATAAAAAACTTAACTATACAGAAAACTGCATATAAAATTATACTTAATCGATACGAAAATAAGGTTCAAAATAGTAAATACTAGTCAATATGATGATCGCATCGAATATGTTTATTTAATTGTCCGTGTGTGTGTCTCTGGTGCAAGCAAATGTCGACTTGAAGGTGACGAACCTTTTTTAACTTTTCTAATCTATATGCTGTAGAGGATACAGGATACATTCGAACAACAGGATTACGTCCCAGGGGTTGGTAAAATGGAAATTATTGTATAATGTTGTTTAGCGAAGCGTAGTGGGCATAAAATAATGCAATATTATGAACATCCCATACATTTTATCAATGCTTTTAGCACTCCGTACCATTATGCTTGGCAACTAAACTAGACCTAATATTTGACGTTATTAATGTTGTAAAAATATTAAAATCGCAATTTATTAATGAGAGAAAATTGCAGCTTACGTGTACATACATTAAATTTTACAACCATTAAAGTAATTATGAAACAACGTTTAAGTCATTCCGTACTAAATTAAACTGTGTAACTAAATTGTGCTTATGTTAAAAGTTATTCCGTCGACAAGTTTAAGCATGAACTAAGTTTAATTTAAGAACGTTTTTTATAAACCCGAAACTAATTAATAAAACATATTCGACCATATAACGAAACGAATTTATGTTGCAAAAGTTAGTGGCAGTGTTGGTAGGGGACGCCCAAGGAGAACTTATATCGATCGGATTAGAAGCTTACTAAAAAAGGGCGATATAAGGAGCACACATGACGAGCATGTATGCGTAGACGTATGATTGTAGAAGAAGCGAGAGAGGTGTGCTGGGATGGCGCCAAATGGAAATCCATGATCTCTAACCCTCTGGGTTACGGGCGAGAGCGCATATTTATTTTATTTATTTATATGGAACCCGTAAGAAAGCAAGCGATACACTCAATGTATGATGTCATAAGTGGCGATTAATATCCCTAGCAACCAGATTCCGATACCGCAATCTTATCGCAATGGCTGACAAACTGCCTTGACATTGTCCTAACCATCTAATATTTTAAATGCGAATGTGACTTGGTTTGTATGTTTGTTTCACTTTAACATATGCGGAACTATGTTACCAAAATTCAAACGATGGGAGGACGATTTTTTAAAATGATCCGAGGCGCAAAAGACAAAAAGGAGTGGAAGTTACAGCGTGTTTTAGGTTAATTAAGAAAATAAATAATAATAATAATAAATCGGCCATTCTTAGAATGTTCCCACTGCAGGGACACAGGCCTCCTCTCAGAGAGAGGGAATAAGCCATAATCCACCACGCTGGCCCAATGCGGCTTGGCGGATGTCACATGTCTTCGAATGGGTGGTTCTAGGACATGCCGGTTTCCTTACGATGTTTTCCTTCACCGTTTTGAGCAGTGGTGATGAAATAAATTACACAAAGTAAAGCGCCTGCCGGGGTTCGAACCCGCGACCTACAGTACGTAAGTCGGGGCCTAAACCGCTGAGCCACCACTGCTCTCCTTATTAAGAAAATAGTAAATATTAATTAAAATGTTATTTAACTTTATCTAGAGTATGAGCAGTGGAGGCTCAGCGGCTTAGGTCCTTACTTACGTACTGTAGGTTGCGGATTCGGATCCAGGCAGGCGCTTTACTTTGTGTTACTTATTTAATCACTACTGCCCCGAAAACGGCGGAGGAAAACATCGCGAGGAAACCGGAATGTTCTTAGAACCATCAAATTCTTTAAGGTTATTATATATTCGTATTTTAAAAGATACCCCATACAAATTTGACAATGTGTGAGTAAATGTCATGATGATGTTAGATCGTAGATAGTCTTTAGTCGTTAGAAGTTTAATAGTAACAAACAAACTGACGTTCGCAATTTATAATATTAGCTTTTGCCCGCGGCTTCGATTTGTAAATAATATAAATTCTCTTTGTATGTTATTTAGGTGTCATTCCAAGAAGGCTATGTTATGAAAATACCTTTAATTGTGTTTCTGTTTATTGCGGTGTGATGCAATGATGCAAAATGCATACTGTGGGAATTGTTATTGAGACATTGCTTTAATTCCTCGAATTTTGTGTTGTCATTTATTGCTCACGATCAAAATGTATGCGATATAAAAGTGGGTTAGTTCTCTGTACTCAGAGAGCCACAACCGGAAAAGTAATCTAGCCGCTTGATTTTATATTGCCCGGTAATTAAAAATTCTGTTTCATTATAAATATCTCTCGAAAGTGTATTTAATTCATATAAAAGGCCACGCACAGGCCGGCAAACCAATAGGCATTTATTTCTCATTCCCCATGCTGGAAATTTTTGTAATACTATTCCACGTTAAACTATTACGAATTACAGATAACACGTGTCAAAAAGTTGTTATTAACATGAAACATTTCCATGGCAACCGATAATGTTAATTTTCTGTACTCGTGATTATAAATTCATGATGATCGGTTGAGTCGTTAAGGAGTTAGTGTGTAACAAACAAACAGACTCGTATTCGTGTTTATGATGTTAGGAAAAATAGATGTTTTTTCGAAGAGCCAGGAGAGTTTTTAAAAAAAAACTTTAAACGCTGTTTAATTGTTTTTTAAATTAAAATAAAGTCTCCTTTCACAAAAAAAACAACAAACTGTATTTAATATAGTTTCCCTCGGGATGGCATCGACCCAACGTTTAGGGTAAAAGGTATTCTTACCTGGAGCATATAATGGTCTCCGTTTGGTGACCATCATATTGACAGTAACGGATGCAGGGTTCAAAGAAAATACTTCTATTTCGTTGGTAATATTTACGATACTCGACTGTTTGATAAAATGGCGTAGGACGGAATCGAAAATAAACATAGAACATGCTTGGAAAGTTTATCTTTAGTCCGCCATCTTTAGATCGGATATTTGAAAATGCAAGGCGACGCGACGTCTCTTCGTAAGACATAGGCATCAAGATGACGCGATCTGTGCTGTAAGAACATAATAAAGACAAGTTTGCAACTTGACAAAGAAGATTGTAACTATGATTATATTTAAATTTAGAGATATTAACACATAAGATCATTTTACCTGCAGCGTTAGTAAAGGATGCCAACTTAGTGCTAGACTTTCAGAAAATTAAGACATTAAGAATTCTCAGTGCGGTTGGCGCCTAAAAAGAGCGGAAGAAACACATCGACACAAATGTCTGACAAATTCACTGTAGTTATATAAGTAGTTTAACAGTGGTAGAGCCCGCAACAACATCTGTTGCACGAATGGGCTGGCTCGACCGGTGGAATACCACGACCTCACAGACGACAGCTGTGAAGTATTGTGCGTTTCGTCTGATGAATGAGGTGACGGAGTCCTAATTCTAGTTCTCTCCCCCTTCCCACCCTTTTCTTATAAGGAAAGTATGGGAAGGGGAAGAGAACTTAACGGTGGAAGGGATGTATAGGAATTGGAAATAACCATTTTCCTTTTGTCCCCTCCTTTGTCTATTAAGTGTGGGGAACGCATCTGCAACTCATTAGTTAGTTGCAGATGTCTATGAGTAGCCACCTAGATATGCCACCTAGTATATATATAAGTATTTTCTAAAACAAAATTTTATTTCAACACCAACGTTCTTAGGTAGTGTGTAATTTGTTGTATAAATTTTCTATTTGTCGGTTTTTTTTTTGTAGAATTATTATGTTTAAATGAATTCAATTTCAGAAATTGAGTTCCAGTTTAAGCAGCAGAACATTGCTGAATTATAACTACCCTGTTACATACGTAACATCCCCCCTTCTTAAGTGTGGCGAGTGAAGCGAGGGCAGGATGTCCTTGTCTCCCTCGAAGTAACGCCTCGATGGCCTTACATTTAGCGTGACTTTTCGAACCAGTTTAAACCAGTAGCTAATAATACTTCATTCTCATCGTAAAATTAAAAGCGGATAGACCACTTTTCTTTGCATTGTTTAGGAGTCAGTTACAGTTCATGTAGATTTAAGTATTAGTATATAAATCATAAATGGAATCAGTGTTAAATATTTATTAGCCATGACAATGAATTTAAACTATTATTTATTTTATTGCGACTTGTTCTTTTAGTGTTCTTCGAGTGTATACAAACGTGCCATGGAAACTGCTATTAATAGAGAAGGAAAATATAGTAGTCACCAATAATAATATAAATAACATTTCTGATTTTGCTCAGCTGATTTTAGAGGAAAAATAATATAACATATCTTTTATAGATGTTATATTCGCCTAGCATTTTCAGAAAATTCATGTTAACCCCCTTCCCGTCCAATTCCTCTTCCCTTTCCCATCCCATTCTTATAAGGAAAGGGTGGGAAGGGGAAGAGGACTCAAATATTATACTACGTAACGAAATCTTGCGATGTAATTTTCACCTCTTGTAGGCGTCCAATTGACATGAAAATTATCGCTTATATCAAGGTTCAAAGGCAATACTTTTTTAATAGCTCCGTTTTGGTCATAAGGATAAAAATATGCGTTTTAAAATTGAGAATATTATCACCTGTTTGAAATAATTGGGATAACAATACTAAGGTAACACGTAAAGCTAACAAACAAGCAAAACTTTGCATGCTTTTTTAACCAGTGTT
This sequence comes from Papilio elwesi, assembly GCA_029849275.1. Lineage (NCBI taxonomy): Eukaryota > Metazoa > Arthropoda > Insecta > Lepidoptera > Papilionidae > Papilio > Papilio elwesi. The sequence continues at coordinate 19,109,375 of CM056717.1, read as the reverse complement.
ATTAACCTATCGCCATACCCCGAGAACTGTCTGTAAGAACTGTAATGTAAGATTTTCCTATAATTATATATTAATTTTCAATGGTGATAGGTTCAATAGGAGACGGTGACGTGACCTTAACAACAACTTGGTACTTCTTTTATTATTATAAATACAAGAATTCACAGCATTGTGTGATTGAACATTAAATATATACTTATGTTATTTTAAAGATGAGTAATTAGCTATTATCTCCAGCACTACGAACACGACACGTATGTAAATGAAAGTTTAAATTTTAATGATAATTCTGAAGACACAAATAATATTAAAATGAATAATGGGCTACCAGTATCAATGTTTGGGCGTACCATTAGAAAACCAGAATACTTAAATGATTATGTAACTTAGTTCTCTTATTTAGTGTTTTGTTATTTTATTATTGTAAGGTTAGACTTAAGAAGGGGCGATGTTACATATGGCATCCCCATGACATATGGCAACACTGAGGCAGACACACGAGGTGGCATTAAAGCAAGATGGTGAAGCATATTAAAGTCTTATATTTTATCATTTATTTCCAACACATAACAACCCTCTCCATAATAATTAACAAAGATATGCAGAAACTCTTAATCTGGAATCAAACCAAATTGGATTTTTATTACCACTCTCTAGTTATATAAAATGAAGTTTGCGAACGAACGAAATGAAGTCATACGTCATAATAGGTCGTACGACGGGTGGAAGAGCTATCCACGGAACTGCTCCTGGCTGTTTAGACGGCAACGGTGTTCATGAGAAAAGGGCCTTACTTATGGAATGCACTAAGAAAAGGAGAGAAAGAGGAGCGTATGAAGGGAAAGGAAAAAGGACCTGCCGGACCTCACTTAGACAGAACAAAGATCTGCTTCTAGCTTGCCGATGGTAGGTAATTCCCTGATTTAGTCAGCTCATTTGTGAAACAGCTGTTGCCGACTCTGTAAACGTGAGTTTACACTGCCTAAGACATATTGTCATCTCTCTGAGACATCCACAACAACACATGCTAAAAAAAATGTTTTACCACAAAATTATACCATTCATTCTCTTAGTTACCATTTAATTCTATAGAGAACTCGCGAACAGTGTAAGCTCCTTTGGCTGAGAGGCGGCGAAGGTTAACACATGCGATGACCTGTCTGCAAATGTATTTTACGTGTTCCTTGGCTGCTGGAAAATATATTATACATTTTTTAATTTAAATTAAAAAAATAAAACTTGATGATAGAAATCGAAAGGATACATGCAAAGTTTCTGATTTAATTCCACAGGGCTAGCCACAGATTGCGCTATGAATCCTTAACCTCTCAAATGTAGTAGGTGGTGTACGTATCACAAACTATTGTCACTAAAGTATCTTTTAAATAGTGTTCACGAATATTACACACCATTTTGAAATAAGAATGGGAACGGATATTGTGTCAAAGGCTTTAGTCAACGCTATTTATAACCGTATCATTCAAAGTCACATAAATTCAAAGTTAGACAGAGAAAGTATTATTTGTTATAATGTTTTCTTTATCTAAAAAATGATAACATTCGTTTATTAATGACCTTATCACGAACAATAGACCACTAGTAGAATGGACTTGGGACGATAGTCGCTGATACATTCACTTGCAACTCCTTTATGTATCGGATGCTAACATTAAGACCCGTGACAAAAGTTGCTATATTTCTGCATAAGTTGATCATGCACCTTAATAGGTATAATACCTTCCACGGACCTGCGTTGTCTCAGTGGGCGGAGAGGTGAACTCCGACGTGGCGCGTCCCCGGGTGGTGGATAGGGGAATGCTCCAGCCTGGTGCGAGCTGGAGTAGGGCTAAAACCCCGCGAACCAAACACCAAGGAGAGCCCGCGACCTCGGTTCCGGGGGACCCGATCCGGCGGGCCCACTTGTAGGCTGGCTGGAGTTGGCCGGCCCTTGGTTAAGTATATAAAAAGCGAAGTATGTATGTTCCCTATAGACCCATTTTTATTCGAACGTAACCTATGAAAGTATAGAGATTGTATGAAAATGATCGATTGTGAAGTTGACTTACATAGGACATCCTGTACTAGCACCAATTCGTCACTGACCGAAAAGTAAACTGCTATGATTTACAAATAATATTTAATCTAAAAAAACGGACAGACTATACAATACTATATTAGCTATGACACTACGAGAAGATAAGCAAATTTAATGATACTCCATTCATCAAAACCGGTCAAGCCTGGATCACAATGGAACAGACATACATAAATATTTACCCAACTTCTGATTCACTTGGGTAAAAAACTAATACAATGTTACTAGAAATACAATTTATTTCTAAAGAAATACAACGAACCGTTGTCTCATATGCAAAGAAGAGTAATGAGAATGCGTAAGGAACAAGTTCTACCAGGAAAGTCATTAGCTATACTCGTATGTATTCTTGGTTGCGGATCACAATTGTTTTTGACCACAAGCTGGTGGAGTGGCAGTCACATTGTAAACACTATTTACACTGGCATTAAAAGTTTAAAAAAATCTTAATTATTCTTTATTAACAGATAGGAGAGAAAATAATTTTTGAATTAAACTTCTATTATTTAGCCGTTTAAGGACAATTTTGCTTTCTTGGCTCACGTAGGCTAGACTATAGGACTTAGATTAAAATGATTGTAGCTCTTTAAATAGGCTAAATAAAAGTCCGGGATGACAAATATATCTTCTATGGTTGTCTCACAATAACCACTTTTTTCTTAGGAAACATTAATTATAACGCATACGCAAGTTACTACGCTATTATTCGTGTTCGGTATGAATTTAATGTAAATTATAATTGCTCTTCAAACTATATCATTCTGACCAACAGTTTAGAAGATATCAAAAGTTTAAAAATGCGCGCAACTATAAAAATGCAATAACACGTAACAAAGGAAAGGACAACACTAGTCCGTTGAAGTTTCACTTCTAGCATGTGGTCCAGTACATTTCTATCAGCGTCCGTATTTCCATCTCATTATAAGTTTCAAGAGAATAGAGAACAGGGTGGTGCTATACCTTGTTTCGCAGCAAGATGTATATGGTAAACAAAGATTTTTTATTTACGTATATTTCAAAATATTTAAGTTTTTCATAAGTCATACACAAAACAATTTAAGTTCACTTTATCTCGCGATTTTACAACGACACGAAATTACAACGTTTTCTAAGATAGTATTAAAGAAAGGCCGCTTTGTATTGTAATATTATCTGTTGTAGCGGCAACAGAAGTACATAATCTGTGAAAATTTCAATTGTCTAACTAGCACGGTTCATGAGATACAGCCTGGTGACAGACGGACAATGTACTCTTTTTGTACGGAACCCTAAAATCAAAGAGAGAGGTGTCTTATGAACCGGGTGTCCAACGTTTACGATATTTCGCTATTTTAAAAAAATATGGTATTTAAAATTAAAAATCTATACATATATGTATTATTATAATAATAAAAATATAAATGGTCGCTGACTGTACATGGAAGATATTTGAAAAACAGAATAAAGTAAATGTTTAAGTGGTTTCCCATACACCAACCGTGACTTTTTAGCCGTTAAAGATACGGAACCCTTCGTACGCCAGTCCGAACTCGCACTTGGCCGACTTTCTAAACATATATTCACGTTCAGCTGTGTAAGTATCAGTACAAGATGACCTCTCAGTTAATGGTTACTTATATTCCCTTTTCACAAAATGTTCACGCTTCAAACGAGTGTCAAATTACCGCAGGACCTAGTCGCTCTTAGATGACATAACAAAAGTAGCATCTTTTGTTCTCATTCTTGTTGTTATATATCCACGAACCGATTCTGAACTTTGAACTAAACGAATCGTTCACAATTTCACGTGTCATTACTCTACAACTTACGAACTGTCGATGTCAAACTGTGAACAGGTACTTTGCTTGCGTTATTACGTTAAAGGTGACAACATCTTATAATAAATACCTTACGAGGCATTCGGAAAAAAAATAACTCAATGTCTCACCTATGACTCATCGCTCCGTTCGATCGGCTGGGAGGTATGATTATTCAGTCATACATTATTCCGTACCGAGTGCTCTTTGTTTTAGGATTCGTTGTCACGAATTTGTCCCAGCGCCTTGCGCCCAGACAACTGGGATTGTTTCGTCACTTAAGGGTCAATGTAAATACATTACGTAAGCTATAGAAAAACTGTCCCAATTGGAACGTTTTGGAGTTTTAATTTTTCGATTGTTAATGAAATATCTGCAATATTTTTATAATATAATCATTGATATTTGACTACATTATCAAGATAATTCTTGCAAAAGTGACAACAGAACCCAGAAGGAAATAAAATTTGCTTATCATTTTTGTGTCTCGATCGAGTAATTTGCTAAGTGCAAATGTACTTCGACAGCGTGAAAATCGTTTCTCTGTTATGAAGAGCGCTGTTTTAATTTGATCGGAGAGAGTCCTCTCTATTATTTTTGGAACGATAAGTAACGGGACCTTCTTAACTGACCCGAATGTAAAACGTATTTAATAAAATAGATTTAGCATGTTTAAATATTAATATAACAAAACAAACTATTTAACGTCGTAACAAAACTGATAGGGTCAACCTTTCGGATCAGCGCAAGAGACACCGGTGCGTTGACAGCGTCAAACGTAAAAATGTTATTTAGCCAAACATAATACAATATTTATTATTATAACTCTGAAAAAATACAATAAAAATGAAGGAAACACTGACTACAATATAAATAAATATATAATTAATAAAATGGAATGAAAAACAAACAAAAATGAGACGCAATCCAAAACGAACGTGCCGTCAGCGGGCTGTCGATACAATTGACGCACGCCCAACACTACCGCGACCCGTATTGTCCTGTACCACGACGGACGAGGCAACAGCCACATCTCCGACACCATCACCGACGAGAACTCGAGTTAAGGACAACGCCGGGCCGCCCTCGCCGGCCTCCTCGCGACCAACACCAGCAAGGAGAGGTCGCCCACCACCGGTTCGCTTGGAATCTTCGGAGAATAATTCTCTGCCCGTGGCTCCCGCATCCAGTGGTGTAGTGCGCCGCATGAGATGGGATACTTTAAATGAAAGTGTCATGCGGGCCTACTTTGGGGCGACAGGAGGGGAACTAACATTACGGCATACAGGCCTAAAATGTTTGCTTTGTTTCAGACCCTTCACCCAACTGTGTCTGTGACTGCCCAACGATTATCGGATCAAGTACGAGCCATACAACGATGTCACCTGTTGGATGACTCTGTTCTTGAGCGACTCCGTCACGAAGCGCGACCCCTTCACAATGATGCTGAAGCATGCATCGATACCCCTTTGGTCTCTGAGGACGCCGCAGGGTTAACGGAACATCCAAGTGAAGAGGTATGTGTTAGTGATCAGGATATTGAGCGTTTGAGGAGTACTTTCGAGGATACGGTTTTGAAGTATAGATCCTTATCAATCAATAACAGACCTCACTTACCGCGATTGCCCGTTAACAGGCGGAATATTTATTTAGTAAATGCTGTAGACCGCCTGTTATCACCATATGTGGATTCTAGTCTAGATTTATGCGATACCAACTCAATCCTCTAGTGTGGGGCCATGACCCTAAAAATTATAGACCACAATAACTTGCTTGCCTACCATCTATAAGCTCCTTACATCTATTCTGAAAATAAAAATTGAAGCGCACATAAATGCAAATAATATTTTGTCCGCAAGTCAGAATGGATGTAAGGCTGGGTCTCGTGGTACTAAAGATTGCCTCCTCATCGATATGGCTATTTGCCAACAAGTTAGACGAAGTAGAAAGAATATTTCTATGGCCTGGATTGTTTACAAGAAGGCTTATGATTCGGTGCCCCATGGATGGTTAAGTAAAGTTTTGGAAGTGTACAAAGTACATCCAACACTCCGCACTTTCCTTGACTCATGCATGGGTGAGTGGACCACATGCTTTCATCATCCAGGATGGGGTATCCTTTCTGCTTCCTCTGATCGAATTGGAAATCGGCGTGGAATCTTTTAAGGTGACAGTCTGAGTCCATTGAGGTTTTGCCTGGCTCTGAACCCTTTAAGCACACTCTTAAAGAGTTCAGAGCTAGGTTATCGACTCCGCAGAGAAGAAGAGATCATATCACACCTCCTGTATATGGATGACCTCAAGTTGTACGCATCTAAAAAGTCTGACTTAATGGCGTTGCTTAAAATAACCGATAATTTTAGCAAGGCTATTGGCATGACATTTGGTGTTGACAAGTGTGCGGTCATAAACATACAGAAGGGGAGGGTTGCAACTTCTGAGAATTTGCAGCTCTCTCAGGATGTATCCCTCATTTCTCTGTCGGAGGCTGAAAGCTACAAATATCTTGGTATGTCAGAAGCAGTAGGCATTAATGATAAGTGCATGAAACAGCTGGTAAGTGAGCGGTTCTTCGGACGCCTGAAAAAAGTTCTGAAAAGTCTTTTATCAGGTGGAAACAAGAGCCGTGCATTTAATAGCTGGGTCGTGCCTATCTTACTCTTTTGGCGTACTGAGGTGGTCTCAAACAGAACTGGATGCCTTGGACAGAAAAGTTCGTCGATTGCTAACAGCATATCGCATGCATCATCCACGTTCGTCTGTAATGAGATTGTACATCCCACGGAAATATGGGGGTCGTGGCTTTTTAAATGTCAAAAACCTACATAACCGTGAGGTGTGTAATCTCAGGGGAGACTTCCTTAAGGTGAACGTGGAGATGTATCGGGATGTTGTAGCAGTGGACAAAGGACTCACGCCGCTTTCCTTGGCTTCACGAATTGGCGTAGGCTGCAGGTACTAAGTGTCTCAGACCGCATCAGTGTATGGAAGGGAAAGGAGCAACACGGTAGGTTCTATCGCGCCCTGACAGGGCCTGATGTGGACCAATTATCCTCCGTGGCTACGCTTCAGTGACCTTTTTGGGGAAACTGAAGGTTTTGTCTTTGCAATTATGGACGAAGTCATCATAACGAGCAACTACCGGAGGCATATTGAGGACGGGACGATTGACATTTGTCTGGCATGTCGTCGTCCCGGTGAATCTATTAGACATATTGTCTCCGGCTGTTCTCGTCTTGCGGACGGTGCATACTTGCATAGACATAACCAAGTAGCCAAGATCATCCATCAACAACTTGCCCTTAAATATGCCCTTTCGGATACTGAGGTACCGTATTACCAATACCAGCCATCGCCAGTCCTGGAAAATAGTCATATCACGCTCTACTGGGATCGATCTATTAACACAGACAGGAATATTGTTGCCAATAGACCTGATATTGTGATAATAGACCGATGTGAGAGTCGTGTAATGTTGGTCGATATCACTATCCCGCATGACGAAAATCTCGTGAAAGCTGAGAAAGAAAAGTTGATGAAGTACTTAGACTTGGCTCACGAGATTACCGCCATGTGGGGTATGAAATCGACTACCATTATTCCGGTGATCGTGTCAGTGAATGGACTTTTAGCGAAGAGCTTCGACCAACATCTTAAGAAGCTCTCGGTTGGGATAAGGGTTTGATACAAAAAGCGGTAATTTTAGAGTCTGCCCACATTGTGAGAAAGTTCCCCTCTCTGTAACCCTGACCACTGGTTGCTTGAAATAACAGAACTCCGCAGCCGGTGGAACACTATTTTTATATAATATATTTTAGAATGTCTGTTGTTTTGGTAGATTTTTTAAGGTATATTATAAAAAAATATGTATTAAATATAAATAAATTACATAATCATAATAATAAATCGACACAGAGATGTGGTTAATACACTACATAATTCTATATATATACAGAAAGCACAGGATAAAAAAAAACATGTCAAAATTAAGGATGTTGCATACCTCCAGAATAACAAATTGGTAACAAAAGTGAATCCAATTAAGTCCCATGTCACATGCTATATATTTAAAAAAACCGTGTTTGTAATTAAAAAGAATTACGGTTTGTATTGTGATATCGTGTAAGCCTTGAGGAAATACACTTGCACATAAACAAGGTATATCTAATTGCTCTTAACATGTAAATTAAGAATTTATACGTGTTATACTCATATGGTGAACGATAAGACAAGTGACCAGTCATAACAATTGGTGGCAGGAGACGTCCCAGGAGGACTTATTTCGGTCACATTACGTACTAAAGAAGGGCGATAATGGATGTGCCAGGATCGCGCCAAATGGAAATCCATGATCCCTGCTCACCTCTTTGGGTAGCGGCCGTGAGAGAACATTTATATATTTATTTATAGAAAATTGTACAATCAGTCGGGGTTTTTAATTTACTGTTACTTGTACCTTTGACAGTCTTACGTAATAAAATAAAAGGCGATGATATATTTTTGTCGTAATTTAAGAATGGAACGTTTTCCGCGTGACGCGAGGCGACCCATCGAGCATAATGTACTCGGACGAGTGGGGACGGGGAGGGCGGAGGGGGGTAGGGGCTTTTAGCGCGATAAGGGGCAGCCGGAGATAAGTGTTTTATTCAAGCAACATATTTTCAGACATTCGATTTATTTAAAAATCCTTATTCCTCAGTTCAAGAATCGTCATAGATTCGCATTCGATTATTCTGCGTTTCATCCGTTGAGTGAGGTGCCGGAGGCCTAATTCTAGTTCTCTCCCCCTTCCCACCTTTTTCTTATAAGGAAAGGATGGGAAGGGGAGGAAAACTTGACGGTGGAGGGGATGTAACCATTTTCTGTTTGTCTCCTCCTCTGGCTCAAGGTGGGCAACGCATCTGCAACTCATTAGTTAGATGCAGATGTTAGAAGCATACCGACTGATACACTGAACTGAAGGATCAGTGTCAGCGCAATTTGGAGCATGCGTCAGCAACAAACAGATTTGAATATTGAACAGTATATACAAGTTTTATTTTATTTAATATTCTTGTACTCAATTTTGAATTTTATTGTTAAGTAATAAAAGTTTATTTTTAAACTAATCTCCCCCACCTGCTTAGAGTTTTCGATTCTGTCGGCAATTCTGCCCTTTTACCTTTTTTTCTTTAATGGACATATTTTTGGAGGTCAAGGAAAAGCAGGTAGCCTTACGTTAAGTGATCATCGACGCCCGTGTAGGTGTATACAACACCAGAGGAACTGCAGATGCGTTTCCGTTGCGTTGCCTTTAAGCAAATAGTACGCTTGCTTCTTGAAAGACCCTAAATCGTATTGGTTTCGCAAAACCGCTGGGGATAGATTCGTGTGCAAGGCAGGAAGTGGCTTAGAAACTTTACAGTTGTGGAATGCCACCCATCTGCTACCAGCCCATCAACATTCACAAGTAAAATGTTTTAAAAAACTTTGCCAGTCATTATTTGGACATTTGGGAGACAAAAAAATACTTTACTTCTTACTCGGTCTTGGTAGTGCCCAGTCGTTTTACCTGTTGATCTTGCAAAAACTTAAAATACTCACCGGGTCGTCAATGTTCACATTTGAAACGTGCATTTCAGCTACTCGGGCAACAGAGTGACAACTTCGATTATATAAAGTATTTTCATACCTTAGAAGACAGTATACCGTGGAAATTAATATACATGCAATATACATGCCTATTCCTCGTTGTACATTGTTTTATCATATCGAATGGAATTGACTTCAATAATCACTGAGCCGGTAAACAACCCTCGATATTATTAATTCACGTCATCATATATCTGTCACATGACTCGACGGTCACGTATTAAGCGAACAAATAATGGCGGCTGCATATATAATATATTGCCACGTGTACTTTGTAAGATTGTCAACGTCATAAATGTTACCAAAGATTGTGTGACGTTTGCAGTACTGATACTAGAGCCTATTTTTTTTATGTGACGATTTGGCTTACGAGCAAGCGGGTCACCTCATGTTAAATGAGCGCTATAGACATCCGCAACAAGCAAATGTCTTGCAGGTGCATTGCCCCCAGAGGAAAGTATATTTCCTTTTCCCCGTTAACCCCCTCCCCGTCCATTTGAGCTACACTTTAAGATATAACAGCTAGAAATAGAAATTAATTTATTATTTATATAATTTCAAACGGATCAAAGTTACAAAGTTATTTAAGCCGATACTAACTTAACTATTAGTAACTTGACGTGGAAAAGTGATCAAGTTGAAGATCAAGCTAATTTAATTATCATCACCTTCCACCAGCTTGCTTAATTAATTTTTATAAAGATAAGATTTGTTTGTTTGTTCCGGAAAAATTTAAGAATTACTGAACCGATTTTAAAAATCCTTTCACCAATATAGAGCTCTGCTATCAGCGAGTAATTTAAGCTATATTTTGTTTTGTTTCTGTCTGAATAAATGCTCTGAACCATAAATGATCAGTCCAGATTTCAAGGTGTAGGAATTCATTTCATTTTATTAAGTATTAAAGTAACTTTTATTTTAAAGTTAAAACATTTTTTTGTAATGCGCAAATTCACTACGTAAAGTAATAATACAAAAAGTAACAAGATTATTTATATATACTAAAGCAAGAATTAAAATGTATAAATAAAGCATTGAAAGCGCCACCTCGGTTCGCGGCAGGTCGACCATAACCAGCGCCTCGAGGATAAATAATTGTCACTTTATGTTCACTTTATGGTGTAAACAGGATGGCGTAATTTAAAGATGACAGCTAGTGTTTGTCAGTTATGGGCTTAAAGAAAATTTCCAATTGGGACGCTTTCCGACCGCTTCACATATCAGTGAGTGAGTGATAAAAATACTAAATATTTTACATTTCACCAGTTATTACGACATTTTAAAAAGAATAAGTGTTAAAACGAAGTGTAGTTAAGATTTATGCGGTCGACTAATATGTGACAACAAATTAAAATTAGTTGTATCATACAAAGTGTAAAGAGAAAACAGACTCTTTACTAATGTATCAGCTTGTTGGACGTCGCTCCTGACTTTGATTAATCCTACAAATTGCCTATCGATCGCGCTTCAGTTTCCTAGGTACGGTAAAATACGCGGTGCATTTATTTCAAAGTGAATTATGTATTATACATTCTTTGCAACTACTCGACTGCGCGTAAGATTATAAAACCTTCTTTCGCCTTTAACAACACCTTAACACATTTTTTTTATTCTAAATTCAGTAATATTATAACACAAAAAGTAATCGATATGCCAGGAACTGTTGAAAAGTGAAGACCCGAAAGTTGTTAAATATTGTAAAGCTTCGACCTCACAGACTGGCGTTCTCGAATTCCTTGAAATTCGTCCATTTTCAAACAGCTTGTCTATATAACAGCTGCACATCCATTCGTTCAAACGAACTACGCCTCTCTAATACTGAACTGAAGCTCAATTTTCAACTGCCAGATAGAACTAAACATTCATTCACATTTATTTTAATCTTTAAAATAGTTTTATTAAAAAGATAAAGGAAGAAAAGTTAACCGCGGTCCATGAACATCCCCACGGTTTTTTCTTAAGACAAATGCTCGTTTAGAAAGCGAGGCATGGTATTTATTCAGCCCATGTCCGATGGGGAATGCACGAAGGAACGTTTGAATCAAGAATTTAATTAAAGCAGGTGACCTGTGAGCGATACCCGTACCGTAAATTAAGCCGATTAAATCAGTGGCGAGTACAAGCCAAAAATAATCAAATGGTATTAATAACATTTCAATTAAAGTTTATTTCGCGACCCTTAATGGTCTGCAATCACAATGTATCAAAAATATCATTGGACAGCGGCAGTTGCTGTCCGCGCGTTCACGTATAAATTTAAAATGACAAGCGAATGTCATAAGTCAACCACTAACGGCTGCCATGGTAGTGTGAGTCATGGTCAAGTTTTTACTAATACTTTCATCGTTTTCCAGTCCTTTCCCCATTTATCTGGGGTCGCGACTGTATGTTACCTTCTATATCTGTACCAATCTGCACACATATCTAACTTCACACCCTTACTTATAACATCTTTCATACAATCCATCCATACTTACTTCGGTCTTCCTCTAACATTGTAAACATCCACGTTCATTCTAATTATTTTTTGGCCTGTATGTCTTTCATTCTATCGCATAACATGCCTATACCAAGCTCACCTCTTGCTTCTCAATTTCTCTCCCACTATCATCTTTCAGTCTTACTAACGTACTCATTATCGGCCACGTGACCTCCTTTCACTCGAACCTAACATAATAACTTAACCTAATATTGATTACTTTTAAATGATACAACTCAAATTCATTTCTTCAAATTATTTTATTCAAATCAAGGAAACCCCAAGTGTGCGCATACAAAAAAAGAACAAAAGGTGCAAGGTAAAATACATGTCAACTAAAAAATATAATGACAAAACAATAACAAGGTCCCTGCAATTAATTGCAACATTGCAATGTAAACAATTGACAAAACTGTAGCGGATTCACTTAAACAATACATCACTTTTACTGTTATATTGATTCTCGCATATACTTTCTATTGTATTGTTTTACCGCTCACAACTTATTTAACAGTTCACTTGTTACTTAATGTCTATCTTATGTTTTATTGATTCTATTGTTTTTGGAACGACTTAAATAGAATTTCAGCGCCTGGTCCAGGCCTGGTACAATTGGTTGGTGGTAACCGTTTCAGTCAAGATCGCAGATTGCTGCACAATCAGTAATTGGTCTTGGACTCTTCACGTATATCGGATAGAAGTACGGTCTGGGATAAGCTATGATCCTAGGTAGCGGATATCTGTACAGGTTCCAGTTCAAAAACTTATTAAATGCAATAACTTGCTCTTCGAATTCAATGCATTCACGTTTTACTTGGGATACAATTTTCAATAGTTTTATTTGCGTTTCTTCGATCTCCGAGTCTATTTCCTCACGTTTAGCATATCCAGAAATTACCAGAAGTGTGAGCAGTTGTAGAATAAGAAAAAACTTGGTGAATTCCTGAAAATAATTTATACTTGTCAAAGTCATAATTAAATTTGCTGCAAAAGAAATCACACCAGGGTATACCAGAGCTCTCAATTCAAGGGCAAAAACATGTACTTTAAAGTGGGCTTGTCACTATTATATTTCGAAATCTAAATTATATCTCGCGATTGGTCTTCGCACTGTGAGATCTTTCAACTAGTCACTGTTAGGCATACGTATCATTGGGCGGATAGGGCGTAGCGGGGGAGCTAAAGATGTGCGGAGATATAGTTTGCAAAAATCGCTGTCGGACGAAAAAAAATTTTTTTTTAATATTAAATGAGTCAAGTCCCGGTTCATTTATAAACTAAATATTAATGTATCGATATAAAATTATATTATAATTATTTCGATAAATTTAGACTCGGTTTTCATTTAAAGTTTTACTTTTTTTTAATGAGATCCAGACCTCTATATATAGATATTTAGGCTAAATTAGTCGACATAATCGTTAGCTTTAATGAAATAAGAAATGGGACAATAATTATGACACTTACCATATCAGCAAATTATTTTTCAGTTCGTCGAATGAATGATTTGATTAAGTCCAACGTCTGACGTCCGCCCAACGCAAGGTGCAAAGTGAATTTAAAACTCGAGAACTTCGCGGTAAGGTTTTATATACGTTGCCGAATAAGCAAACGCATCGAAAAACGGTCGTCCGATGACACATTGATGTTTTCTGATTGATAATTTTCCATTAACGTACAAGAATCGCCGCCTAAAATTTTAATGACATCATTTTGAATACATTGCCGATGTGAACGAAAACAGTATTTCATGTAATCTGTCGTTTATTTATTTACTTATATACAGGTTGTAGGAAAAGGGGGTATATTGATGGTGGAGGGTTGGGGTTCGCCTGAGTCAATCGATATCATGACCGCGATATCTATTGATTTAGGCCAATTAATATTCAGCGCTTCTTAATGGTTTTATTATAAGATTTTTGTCATTAAATAGTAAAAATACAATTTTAGGCTGAAACTAAAATAACACACTAGTAATTTTCTTAAAAAAGTTAATTAATGGGGCTTTCGTTTAAGGTTCCCTACCACTATGAATCGCATCTACAATGAAATAAAAAGGCTTACTTCTAAGTTTTCTTTTAATGAAATTGTTTTCTCCCACTTGAACAAGATTTTATTATATTTTTACTCTATAATTTTAAATTTAATTTGCTATATAAGTCTTGTAAAATTTAATTTGCCTCGCATCAGGCTATCACGTCATCAAATATATCGAAGTACTTCGACTTACGAAAAATTTAAAACAAAACTACAAACATTTCCAATGAAATGATTGTGACATAAATAATCCCACAAGATAAATTATTTTTTTTTATTTATCTTCCACAAAGACAAACCATAGATTGGCTCCTTGCTCCTGTTATATGTCTATTACAACTGTAACTATTATGTGAACTTAGACAGACTAATAAACTGATAAAAAAGTGAACACAACCGACGGCTTTAATGAGTTAAACAACGTGCATAGATCAGTAAGTAAGGTGCAATTTCAATATTCTTATCTTTATTAATCTTTTAATAAATGCTTAGCTTTGTAAGAGAAAATTGTGACTTAAAAGAGTACGTCGTTACTAGATTGCATGAAAGCAGACTAAGAAGAGAAATTTATGAACCGAAAGTGATTGGTAGTGTTGTGCCGCCGCCTTAAGGGCAGACCCTATCGTTCCTAACGCTTTTATAATAAGGGACATTCCGTTCGCGTTATAAAATGCTATGTTATTCGATACCATTTGACTGGACCGTTATCCGCGCGAGGGTGGAAGGACTATTTATATTACTCTAATTGAATTCGATGCACTAACGATGTACTTATACTTGTGTATGCGGGCATAGTCGCGAGCCTATATTCCCTGACGTGTTTAAATATTCGTCAGCGACGGTTTCGTACCTTCTCCATATTAAGGGATTTGACCAGGTGCAATAGGTTTGGCGAGTGCTGGTTTATTGGCTACGACAAGAATCGTGGCGACGGTGGGGGTGAGCTTGAACTATGCGGAGGTTAGTGGTGCGGTTGTGTGCCTCGCGGGGCAGAGGGCAGGGAATTATGCAGCTGGCATTAGTTGGGCTCGCCTTGTGGCTTGACGGGGTTGTTGTTGTTGGGCAACGGAGCCTCAGAGCTCATGTCCTTATGAGTGACAGAGGACACAAGCTGGGAGACCAAATGTGGCCAGTTGAATTTAACTTTTGGACGAGGACATTCTGATCTGCTTTTGTCACCTAGGCTCTTGACACACCTATGGCGGGCAAACTGATTGCGTTTTATTAAATGGTATGACAGTGGTAGAGCCCACAACAACAATATCTGTTGCACAACCGGCCACATTGGCCGGTTCGACTGGTGAAATACCACGACCTCACAGAAAACAGGCGTGAGGTAGAAGTACTCTGAGTTTCGTCTGATGAGTGAGGTACCGGTGGCCTAATTTCCTCCCTTCCCTCTACCCCTTCCCACCATTTACTCATAAGGATAGGATGGGAAAGGGAAGAAGATTGGACGGGGGGACTTTTTCTCTTTATGCCATCCTCTGTCCACTAAAGATAGGCAACACATCTGCAACACATTTGCCTAACCTGCCTGCCTGTGGAAACCTACCTACAATATTGGTTTAAGTGTGTCAATGTATAAATAAATATATGCTCACGCCCGTAATTCCGGAGGTGTAGGCAAAGATTATGGATTTGGTGCGATCCTGGCACACCTCTCTCGCTTCTACATCCATACCTCAACGCATACAAGCTCAAGCTCAAGCTGGGTACTGCTCATATTGCCCTTCTTTAATATCTCACTAACCTAATCGATGATCGATCGAGGAGATGGATTCATTTTCCAACAAGATAATAATCCAAAACATAGTTCTAAACCATGCAGGGGATATTTAGAGCACAAAGAGACGGAAGGAGTTTTGAGAAACATGGAGTGGCCCCCTCAGAGTCCGGATCTCAATCCGATAGAGCTTCTGTGGGAGGAGATGGACAGAAACGTCCGTAGTCATTGTCCGACGTCAAAAGAAGACGTCTGGAGGACTTTACAAGAGAGTTGGAACAATGTTTCACAAGAAACTACCAATAAACTAATAGCCCGGTTACCAAGATTGGTCAAAAAAGTTATAAAAAGTAAGGGACGATTTTTCAACGAAAAGGTAGTTTAAATAATATATATTTTTATTAATAATAATTTCAATTATTGTAGTTTTTATTTTATTTTATGTAGTAATTATTTTATGTTACATAAAAAGTTCCCTATTTAATAAGGTAAATAAATAATTTGTAGAGCACTAACTTTTGGAGTTTTATTCAATATTGTAATTTTTTCAACGTGGTCTCAAACTTTTGACCGTCAGTGTACATATATAGCGAGCGAATGTTGTGTCGAAAGCGAAGTTGCCATATTATGACTTGTCAGCTTGTTTAATTTTAAGGTGTGTATTATTACCAAAAACATTGTTTCGAAATGATTACGTTTTTAATTGTACCAACTTTTGACCGAATTCGAAAAATAAACAAAACATTTATTAGGGCTAGATTTCATTGCACCAGTAACAATTCTGAGTGCTTTTGATTGCAGGCATTCCAACTTTTTAAGACCAGATTGTAAAATTGGAAACAGTAGAAATGTAGCATACTCTATTGTACTTTTGATTATGGCGTTATGTAATAATTTTTAATTATAAGGATGGGAACCCCACCAGACACCTGTCAAACACTTAAAAACATTTAATTGTTTTTCACTCTTCATTACTAAATAATCACAATGTGGTAAATCCTCGTGATTAATTTGTATTCTGTGTCTGAACTGAAACACTTGTGCTGCGTACGAGATAGTGACTATGGCTTGTATTTTCAAACATGAAGGAAAATAAAAGGAAATGTTTTAAGCGTGCTTCTTCACCTGTCAATGACTCCGAAACCACATATTTAGGTTTCCAAAACCTGGTTCTACAAATATTCTCTGGTAAGTGTCACCTCTAGTACCGAAAATAGATACACGCATTCTCCATCCAGATTCGTGATTGACTTGGGTGAACTATAATATAATTTTATCTTAGGTACTTAATTTACTTTATTCTCCTCTTCATTTCAGTTGCGAATTATGGTCAAAGTATTGTTGTCCGGACAAATCATGGTCAAACAAGGACTTTCAGTTGAAACTGCACACACACAGAATGCTATGTCATCGGCAGTTTAATGAAACAGCATTTGTGGATTTCCCATCCAAGAAATTGCTACGTTTTACTTCACCAGATGTAGAGGTAAGCTGAACCCAGTGAGGACCAAATTTAAAGAAAAAATGGTGTGAAGCATGCACTAGATGGGTAGGACAAACCAAAATGACGAGTTTGTGTACTCATTTTGCCAAATGAAGTGGGACAATGTAATGTAATGTAATGAAAGGCTCATTTGAGGTGGTCCTCAAATAAAAGGCACAGACATAATGAGGTTTAGGTTGAGGTTTGTACAAAGATTAAAACAACTAAGACTTGACTGTGAAACACTTTAACATTTTGGTACTTGAGGAAAGTAACATACAATTGAGAAAATTAAATGCCACAGGTATCATTGTATTTGCTTAGTATTCATAATAAGTCAACTAGTACATTAGAATTTCTTGTATGACTAATGCTATACTTCCTTTGCAGGATATAGTCTTGTAGCTGGTCCATAACAGCCTCTTGTGAATATATCCAACACAAATTACCCCTCAACATTTAATCTTCCAGGAACATCTGAAATTAGGACAAAAGTTTCAGAGGGAACACTCTGCAATTAATGACAAAATTCCAGATGAAAACAAGCCTTTTGAAAAGCAATTGAATCATACGAAAACTAAGAAATATCTGCAAAGTTAATCTTTGAATCACCAGCGATGCTGTGGCGAAACTTAGTTACAAAATAAGCCCAAATTTTGCTTTATTATTGAAAGCCCAAATAAGAAATTTTAAGAAGTGTGCTAAGGGTCGTAGATCGACATCTGATGATAAAATTACTGCATTAAGAGTATATAAAAGATCTCCCATTTTGCCGTTTGGCTCCATCAACTTTAAAAGTGCAGTTGCAAAAATATAAACTTAATGTTGGCATCAACAAAGAGCTCTTTGAAATTGTTGGGAAGTTTTCTGCCAAGAACCTGTGAATAATGAATATGTGCTAATATTTGATGACAATGCTCAACAAGTGTTACTTCAGCTGATGGAAACCAGGGAACAGGTAAACATTACATTTGATAGTTCTTGATTCAAGAAACCTATTCAATGTGATAATGTTTTTTAACTGCTCACATATAAATTGTTACAGGTGTAGCCAAATGAAGTCACACACAAATTCTTTGATCTGGACAAGTCAAATCCAAACTTAGTGTTTGCACACTCTCTCAGACGAGAACATCTGAATCCCAATACAAAGTAAAGGATGAGGGTTAAACTGGCAGTTCAGGTGCTGAGCCACACTGTTGCTGCTGGCGTGTTTGCTAAAATTTCACAAGGTAACTTGATTTATTGAAATTAATGCATTTTAGGGATTCCTAGATATTTCTAGAGTTCTGTCTACACGACACAACTGAAACCCTATAATTTTGCACAGTCCATCAGTCACAGCCATGTCACTTTGAGACTGGCCACTATATATTTGAAAATCTATTTGTTCTAAAACTCTTTTACCTTAATTATTACAAATGTGAATGTACCTCAGACTCTGTCTATCTGACTGTGTATATGTATAGCAAAAACTGTCCCTGCGGAAATGACATAGTGTCCAGCAATGTTGGCTGGTTAAGTAGTAAATACATAATATCAAAATTGATGTATGCTTGTATTGTAAATCATCATAATAGAATGAATTCTAATTCTAATCTATTACAGGTGAATTAACTGCTGTGATGGCAGATATTGTATCCAGAATGGACAAGCCATTTGACACCTTGAACAGCGACACGGTGGATCTGACAAGAGGGAAACCTTTCGCTACCAACTTGAAACTTTTGTCAACTCATTTTAAATTATTATTGCAGTCACTAAAATTTAAAGACCCAAAATGCACATCACCATCCCAAATAGGTTGGCTGTGGACAGTTAATGGGGTCGAAATGTTGTGGGAGAGCTTGCGCCAAAAACTCAAATGCATAAAAAGTCTAGCAACTTGACGGCTCCAAGAACAAGACAAGACAAGATCCATTAGAAAATTTATTTGGGTTCATTAGAGGAAATCGTGGTGCCAACTACAGTCCTACTGCGGGGCAGTTTGTCGCAGGGAAAGAAGCTCTTAAGAAACCTTTCTAAACTGTGAGTGAGTGAGTGAAAAGTTAGTTTAAATAATATATATTTTTTTATTAATAATAAAGGCAATTATCGTAGTTTTAAAATTATTTTATGTTACATAAAAAGTTCCCTATTTAATAAGGTAAATAAATAATTTGTAGAGCACTAACTTTTGGAGTTTTATTCAATATTGTAATTTTTTCAAGGTGGTCTCAAACTTTTGGCCGACAGTGTACGTCGTTAATGTCTCGTCGTACAGAAAGAGGAAGAAAGTGATAGCGTTTGCATCTTTCGTTATACATAGCTGTGCGATCTCTTATGCGTTCTATAATCAAGGTAGCTTAAGAATTTTCTCCGGATTGCCGCATTTCGATATTTATAAATCTCATATTGAGGGTTCCAGACTTGTGAGGCACATTCAACAATAGCTCTCACACAAGAACAGTATAGTATTTTAAAGGTTTTTAGGTTTCGGAAAACTGAGGAAGTGCGTAAAATGAAACCTAATGCTTTGTAGGCTTTAGAAACAATGCTATTTATGTGCTTATCGAAAATAAGTTTAGAATCATGAAGTATTCCGAGGTCTCGTGACTCATGTACTCTATCAATGATAGTACCCTTTAAATGATAATTTCCATTGTATAAGTGGGATTTTCCTGTAAATGACATAAAACAACGTTTACTGACGTTTAACTCCAACTTATTAGTACAGACGATAGTTATTTAGTTTTGTAGCGTCTCTCTGCCCGTGATTCTATGTTTAGGAACTTCTTGGACAGTTCTTGAACGACGTTGTTCGTTTGAGCATTCGTTTTTTGAAGCTGTTCAACATTAACCTTTAGACATCTAATGTCAGCAACAAGAGAGTCAAGAGGACTGAGTTCAGATGCTATTTCCTTTATTTCTTTCATCAGTTGAGCTGTACTGATGCCCTGTTGCGTGTTATCGGCTGGCTCCGGTGGTTTGATAGGTGGAGACTGCTTGCTTTGCGTTAGTCCTTGCTTACACTTAGGGCAGCGCCATGTAGCTTTTCGGTCTCCCAGTTTACGGTAACCACTCTCACTAACACCAGCACAAGTAAAGTGAAGAATATTCTTGCATATACTGCAGTTCGCACCATCTGACTTTTCTTGTTCTTGCCACAGACCGCCATAATGCAAACTACGCAAGGTTGGGAAGCATTGGCCAATGCAACTGCAATATTCACTGGCTATTATTATGAATTCGGCTTTATGGTTCGAAGATACAGTTCAAAATAGAGTGCGTATAGTATGTATTATTTTGAATGACTATAAAAAGAGCACACGTTAGGCTTGCTAAGTGTTGCGCGACTGACTGATATATGACCGGCATTTGTGTACGAAGGCAGCCATAGCCAGCATAAGAAAGTACATTATCTATGACGTATAATTTCGGCTATGACAAACGAAAAGTTGTATAAATAATATAATAAATCAGCCTTTTTCTAGAATGTTGTCCACTGCAGGGAACAGGCCTCCTCTCCGAGAGAGGGAATGAGCCGTAATCCACCACGCTGGCCCGGTGCGGGTTGGTAGATGTCACATGTCTTCGAAATTGGTGGTTCTAAGAACATGCCGGTTTCCTCACGATGTTTTCCTTCACAGTTTTTGAGCAGTGGTGATGAAATGAATTACACAATTTGTATAGCCTGCCTGGGTTCGAACCCGCAACCTACGGTACGTAAGTCGGGGCCATGACCGCTGAGCCACCACTGCTCTTATTATTATTTATTTATTATTAATATTTAATCTTTCGTCTTTGTTTTGAAATGAGTAAGAAAATACTTTACAATTGACAAACAAAATAGATCACGGATATTGCAATGTGAGAATTTACCTAATCGAGTCTATCTATATAAACTCTTCATTTGCAGCATACAGCATGGGAATATGGCATTTAGCAACATCCGATAGAGGGGGTTATAACTGTCTGTGCTCCGAGCCTGCCAGTCCAGTTAGTAAGTTATCATCCATTGACAACCAAAGATGGCGCTCTAATATAGTTTCATTTTTTGTGAAATTTCCAGTGTTTCGGAAAAACAAATATAACTT
Organism: Papilio elwesi; assembly: GCA_029849275.1. Lineage (NCBI taxonomy): Eukaryota > Metazoa > Arthropoda > Insecta > Lepidoptera > Papilionidae > Papilio > Papilio elwesi. The sequence continues at coordinate 19,088,052 of CM056717.1, read as the reverse complement.
GTACAATTTTAAAGACAATAAATACTTACAAAACTTATACTTACAAACAACGAATTTGTGGTGTGTAAACACCACGACACCACTGTTTTGGTGTAGTAGAGATGGACTCTCTTTTGTTCTATAATTCTATAATGTTTTGAAACTCCAGCGTCTTTGTAACCGGCTGAGGCATTATACCTATCAAAATTATTCTTATATATATTCTTTGCATTGTTTTCAATAAGCCATGAAATATTTATGACTTTATAGTTTGTGGTGATAATTACCAAAAGTGCATTCACCGGTCTGCGCGTGCGCATTTGCGCGAACAAGATGTTCTACCACTGTTAAAATACTTTGTAGATTATGTGTGCTTAAACAATCTTAGTTATGCAAACGACATAGTGTTGCTGAGTCCTTCAATTGGGGACTTAGAAATCTGTTGACGATCTGCGAGTCTTATGCTTTGCATGGCTTGTAGTCAGGGCCGTCTTTACCCGGGGGTTCAAGGGGTGTGGGGCAACCGGGCGCAAAGTTCTAGGAGCGCAAGCCGACCGCCATTCCAATAGGTGGCTACCGGGTACTACAATGACAGCACGCGAGCGGAGCCGCTCTATAGTTCATGACATTAGCGACATCCGCAGAGATTGAAAGATCTAGTAAAAACTACATTACGCCCCTCCAACATCGTTTGATCCGTCCTATTTGTGCATTTTACTTCTTTCAGAGCTTATTTTCAGTTCATTTCTGCAAATGTCCTATAATTCTATTGATATTTCCACAATTTTATTTGTGCAGCAGTGGAAATGACAGCATTTTGTTATTCCGCTATTTCCACAAATCAATCTGGCGGATTTTATTTGTAAAATATGATTTAAGAGATATAATTTAATTAAAAAAATTGCGCGTTCGATAAGGATTTCAGTGGTAGAGTCCGCAGCAACAACATCTGCTGTACGAATTGGCCGACTCGACCGGTGAAATACCACGACCTCAAAGAAGACAGGCGTGAAGTAGAATATTCTGCGTTTCGTCTGACGAGTGAGGTACTGAAAGAGTGGCACCTAATAGTAGTTTTATGACAATTATCTCGTCTAAGAATCTGACTACACATATAAAAATGAATTCCTGTTTCCCTTAGTGACGGCGTCACGTGTCAATGGCGGGACCGATTTCACTAATTATTTTTGTTTTGGTTATTGTTATTATCTGGAGAAGGTTCTCAAGGAAATTAGAATAATTAATAACACTTAACGACCATATAAACTTTTCTAATGAGGATAACCTTAGCGCTGTAGACATAGCTGTCAGTCGTTTGACAGTTGGCGCGATTGATTTAAGTAGGTTTGTGTGGAGAATTTGTCTGTGCGGAGCAGGGGCGAGTCGATAGTTTTTATTAAAAAAAAATTGAAGCAACTCACGATGTTGATTTATTATAACATCAAGTATTTTGAGAATCAGTGCAGAAAAACAAAAAAAATGATTGTGCCCTAGTGGTAATTATTTGAACCAACTGCCATGTTTACATCTGATGGTGGGCCTAGCAAGCCTATATACATATATATGCCGGCTCATCCGCTTTTCAATACGTCAGCTTATACAAATATACTTTATAAAAATGTCCATGCCCATAACGAACACCGAGCACTGGCACCAGAGTTTGGAACCGTGATAACATGCGCACTGTTATGAGCCTTCGGCTCCATTTTTTTAAAAAAAACACAAGATTGATTTAAGCTGCGACCGTTTGGAAGTTGGATGAAGACTGAGGAGGAGCCGTATCGGTAGGCGAGGCATTATCGGGATAGAAATGATGATGATGCAATAGGAAAGGAGCAGGCAATTGGAATAGGTTGCAGATACACTATGTAACACCTCCCTGGGCTAGACTAAACTTCGGGTTGAAATTTCGAAGTTTGGGAATTACACATTTATTGTAATACTTGGGATTGGTATAACTTCAGGGCGTTGCCGATGTTTATTTAGTTTGTAGTAGTGAGGTCAATTAAACGATGTTATACTCTTATTTCGATTTATTAGATACACTACAATATAATATAATAGGTGCGTCGTAGGCGAAACTATAGTGAGTTACGGCGTGCGTACGTGAGTGCGACTGGTGCACAAGTGGGCGAGGCGCATGCGTAAGCGCATAGCTCCAGCGGTCCGGGCCGCCGGCTTATTTGGCGATGATTAGACCACCATATTACTCCCCTCCAGAGGCCATGTATGGACGATAATATTCAGGGAATCTTACTATTCGACCTGATCTTGTTTTCCTTTGTATGTTTTCAGGCGGTGGAGGTGTATCATCGGGAGATTCATCTGGATTGTCGGTGCTGTCTTCTAATATGTAGGCCGGCTTCAAGCGGTCTATCGATACTGTGACAGGCTTGCCTTTTACTAATAATTTGTACACTTTTTCAGACCGCTCCAAAACAGCGTGTGGACCGGTATATGCAGGTTGCAAGGAAGCTCGTACTGCGTCGTCTCTTAAGAATACATGCTGGCAGTTGGTAAGTCTTTGAAAATGAAAAAAGATGGCTTGGAGTGTCTCGAAGCAGGCGTGGGCTTTAAATGATTTGCAAAGGAGCGTAATCGGGCAGTATAATCTGTGACGTCAGTTGTTCCAGCTGTACTCGGGTCGAAGAATTCTCCCGGTAAGCGTAGCGGTTCGCCATACACGAGTTCTGCTGTACTCGATTTGCTGTCTTCCTTATACGCGCTTCGGATTCCAAGTAACACCAAAGGTAAGACTTCCATCCAATTTTCCGTAGCATGACAGGTAATAGCAGGTTTTAGCTGTCTGTGGAATCTCTCTATAACCCCATTGCATGCAGGATGATATGCAGTGGTCTTTTTGTGTTTAAATCCTGATATCATAGACAGATGTTGAAACAAAGTTGATTCGAATTGTTTGCCGCGGTCTGTTACTATATCTACGGGGGATCCAAATCTCGATATCCATCTAGTAAGTAAAGCTTTTGCAACTGTTTCAGCGGCAATATCAGGTATTGGTATCACCTCAGGCCATCGAGTGAAGCGATCTATGGCGATGAGGCAGTATCGATTTCCATTACAAATAGGAAGCGGTCCGAATTAAGTCAATATGCAAATGCATGAAACGTGCTCGGGGCAGCTGGAATGTGCCCAATTGGGATGACACATGTCTAGTTATCTTAGAACGTTGACAAGGTAGACATGTGCGCGTCCACTCTCTGCAGTCTTTCTTGACACCGGGCCATACGTAGTGTTCTGCTACGAACTTAATGGTAGCGTTGGCACCAGGATGACTTAGCGCGTGCAGGGTATCAAATACTTTGTGACGTAAGGCCTTGATATGGGCGTGCTGACATCGCAATATAATTCGGCGCAAGTTCCAGGAATTTTCACCCTCTTCAGTTGTAATGAAGATCCGCTTTCCAGCATATCTTTTAACTCTGCATCAGATGATTGTGATTTAGCAAGCTGTGAGAAATCAATCGACAGTTCCAACTCTTCTATTCTGCTTAGTGTATCCGCGACCAAGTTTTCGTTCCCCGAAATGTGCCTCAAGTCGGTTGTAAAGTGGGATATAAAATCCAGGTGACGAAACTGTCTCGGAGAACACTTGTCTTTGCGTTGATGAAAAGCGAAGGGAATAATTTGACAGCCTCCACTTTCTCATCTAATGGCTTGATCCCATCAGCTGATATATGGTAGCCAAGGAATTTGACATGAGATTGACCAAACCTGCACTTTGAAGTGTTAATTATAATCCCATGTTCCTTCAGTCTATTGAAAAGTATACGAATGTGTTCAGCGTGCAGATCCCCATTTCTAGAGAAAATTAAAAAATCGTCGATGTACGGGTAGACAAAATCCAGTCCGCGTGTCATTTCGTCGACAAAGCGATGGAACGTTTGCGCAGCGTTATGCAATCCGTATGACATGAACGGAAATTCATATTATCCGAACCGTGTCGTAATGGCGGTCTTGTGGATGTCTTCAAGATTTACAGGAATCTGATGAAAAGCTTTGACGAGATCGATTGTTGAAAACACAGTACAGCCTGATATGCTGTGTGTGAAGTCATGCACATGTCTGATCGGATATCTATCAGGTTTGGAGCGAGTTTTTAACATTCGTTAATCTCTACAAGGCCGCCATCCGTTGTCTTTCTTCGGTGCGAGATGTAACGGTGACGCCCAGGAGCTCTCTGATAGTCTTGCGATACCTGATTTCAGCATAGACTCTATTTCAGCTTTTGCAATTTTTAATTTGTCTGGTGCTAGGCGGCGTGGGTTGCAGGATATTGGTGGTCCTGGCGTGGTCCTTAGGAAGTGTACGGTGTGGTGCTTAACTTCAGCTTGTTTTCTAGATGGGTTTGTAATTTCAGGAAATTCTTTTAGGATTTGTTCGTAGCGAGACGCGGCGATTGGTATCTTTATTGAAGAAATCGCAGTCGACGAGTGTGCAGGTGAGCATACGACGGAGAGTGTTGTCGTAATATCTAATAGGCGTTGGTTACGTATATCCACTAGAAGGCCGTAGAATTTCAAGAAGTCAGCTCCTATTATTGCCTTAGTAACATCACCAACGATGAACCGCCCTGAGAAATCGCGGCGTAATTCAAGATTCAAACCAGGTGAACATACCCATATGTGCTGATTGGTGTACCGTTAGCGGCAGAAAGTTCAAAATCTGCTTTAGGGCGACGCTCGTGTAGTGCTCGCCGTGAGAAGACGCAAACGTCGCTTCCTGTGTCGACAAGAAATTGCATCTTTGACCGACGATCCACGACGAATAGGCGACCAGACTAGTTGGGATGGTCGTTTGTCGCCATTACCGACCTCCCAGAGAGTTTTCCGTCTCATAATCGCACGGTTTCACGCAGCGCTTCGATTTTTCTCCTAATTTCCAGTGATACCAACATTTAGGGAACTTTCTGTGATTGGATTCTGATCTAGTAGTTTCAGAGCGGCTGCGACTTCTTCGGCGGTTCCGGGGCGAGATTGACGATCCAGTAGTGTCTTCATCTGCCTCCGTAGCTCAGCATTTTCGTTGGCCATCGCATCCAGTCAGGAACAAGGTGCAGATGCAGCTGACACTTGGGCTGTAGTGGGAGAAATGTCTTGAATCCGGTCAGCCAGGTCAGAAAGCAGTTCCAGTGACGCTGTAGGCTGAGCGGCTATCACAGTTTGCACGCTACGTGGCAATCTGCTTGTCCAGATAGTTTTTATGAAGTCATCTGGAACGTTGGGTCCCGCCAAGCTTTTTAAATGCCTTAGAAATTGAGATGGGCGACGGTCTCCCAGCTCTTCATGCATGAGTAGCTGTTTCATTTGTTTCTCACGTGAAGCACTGAGGCGCTTGATAAGTTCTGCCTTAAGCTTTCCGTATTTTTCAGTAGCGGGCGGGTTTATAATGATGTCTTACACTTCCTTAGAGTATTGATGATCAAGCTGTCCTATCACATAATTAAACGTAGTCACGTCTGACGTAATATTTGACACCGCAAACTGCCCCTCAACTTGTGCAAACCAAATTTCAGGTTCTTCTGGCCAGAAGGGTGGAACGCGTATCCCCGCTCTAAACAACTCGGAGGAGATAGTTGACACACGTCCTTTACTTTTTTGCGGCAGTGGCATGATTTTTAATTTTTAATAAGATTTAAAAAATCGCTATCAGCTTTTGACTTGTACCACACACTATTTCGAAGTACCCAATATTCTTTCGATAGTCTTTGCACCCACATTCATTTATTTGCAATGAATAATGAAATAAATATGCACTGCACAGGGCACTATCAGGTTCTTTTAATCCGTCACTCAGGTTTCAGTTCAGTTTCAGTGATACCAAATATGATTTATATTACAACTTGCCATGAAATCTTTGAAATCTTGTGAAGTGAATCTATATATATATATATATATATATATATATATATATATATATATATATATATATATATATATACCGTATAAATAATCGTGAAATCTATTGACGGCGAACATAATAGCCCAGCCCCTCTCGACATATTTAACATTCGTTTGACCACTCGAATTTTACACACGTCTTGTGTAACCCGTAGAAGGGTTCTAAAACGCTGCTAATATTTTTACAAATTTGACATAATACTTGACCAATCCTAGGAAGGCTTTTAATTCCCTGACATTTGCCGGTTGCGGTGTTCTGTTTACCTCATCTATCTTCGAAATCTCTGTTTTTAGTCCGCTTGCATCGATCGTGTAACCTAGATACGACATACACTTTTTTAAAAACACTACATTTACCTTTAAACCGCTCTCGGACGGTATTTTAAAGACCAGCCATATTATCCGAGTCATTTGCACTGCTTACTAATATATCATCTTGGTATATGGCTACATATGGCTAAACGTTTTTTTTGATGACGGGAACCACCGGCGTTCCCCATTCGCTCCATTCGACGGGCGAGATGCCCTACCTTTGGAGGCGCTCGAGTACCGCGTCGACGGCGGGTCGCAGCGCGTACGGCACGGGGCGCGCGCAACGCCGCACCGGCACCGCCCCCGCTTTTAACTCTAACTCGTCGTGCTTTTTTTAAACGCTCCTACGCCGCTTGAAAACACCTCGGGAAACTTATTTACCGACTGATCACTCGTCTTCGATTTATTACAACTTATATTGTCAACATGAGCTGAATATTTTGTGTCTGGAATAGAGGGAAATTGTATGCCAAACGCACGCATCCACTTGCGACCGAATAACGTTTTGCTGTCATCGCTATCTTTAAGCATGGCAGATTTCCTTCTTCCCTCAAGCAAGCCATTGTAACACCCGTCTACTCTATCTCTATATTACCTGCAATTTCTAAAATCCTAGAGAAACTTATAAATAATCGACTAATAAACTATCTCGACAAAGTTGGAATACTTTCTGACTCACAATATGGATTTAGACGCAAAAGGTCAACAGAAGACGCTGTAACTGCACTGACTTCTCTTATTGTCAAACAAATGTATTCAAATAAAAAGTGTCTAACGGTGTTCCTAGACATAAAAAAGGCCTTTGATACAATCTCTGCCAAAACCCTTGTAAGCAGTCTTGAAAGTGCTGGAATAAGGGGAGTACCCTTGGCATTGCTGACAGATTACTCACGCGCCCACTAAAATATACGTACAAACTGGCCCACCACACGCATTCACGTACACGCACGCACAAATATACTCACATCATTTATAGCAGAGTTAAATTTTAAAAAAAATGTGTACTTACACCGAAATCATAAGCATATTTAAAACCATGATACGGAAGTAGATACCCCCGTCCCAATATAAACTTGTAAACCGTGTGTTAACGAATAAAACATTTTTGCGTTGAGTTTACTTATTATTCCCGCTCCAGTGTCACCTTCCATCGCTAACGGCCTCCCGTTGACCCCCACTTTCAAGATCCACCTTTTGTCCTCTTCGTTATCACTCAACTTATACAACTGGTTCCCTTCGTCCTCACTAGAAGTCCTATCTTCGTATTCCACCTCAGAGGCTACCTTATGCACGTTACTACGCTTACGAAACCGACACACTTTGGCTACATAGCCACATGGCCGCGATTACCGCACACAAAACACTCCACATTAACAAATTAGTAATTGATTACTACTCTAAATGGATAGAAGTAGCCAAGTTGAGTGAAAAACCAGCCAATAATATAATCAACAAATTAATGGTCATATTTTCCACACACGGCATTCCTAAGTATATTGTTAGTGATAACATGCCGTTTGGAAGTCTTGTATTTTAAAAAATTGCACAGTCATTAGATATACAATTGATTTATGCTAGTCCCAGATACCCTCAATCAAATGGGTTAAGCGAGAAAGCAGTGGGCATTGTAAAAAATATAATGAAAAAATGTAATAACAGTAAGGTAGATTTTAACTTAGCTTTGTTATGTTATAGATCAACTCCAGTAGCTGGACTTGATTACAGTCCATCAGAATTGTTAATGTCTAGACTTTTAAGAACAAATTTACCTTGTACCCCACACCTGACACCATGTTATGTATTGGAAATGAATGATAAAATAAAAGACTTTAATATGCTTCACCATCTTGCTTTAATGCCACGTCGTGTGTCTGCCTCAGTGTTGCCATCTGTCATGGGGATGCCATATGTAACACGGACAGTTCTCCTGACGATGCGATTGACCGCATCGAAAACAGCTGCTCCTACTTGCGGGGAGTGGCGCGCCCCACTGTTGCGGCGCCGCGCGGCCGAGGTCTCTGCCCGCGAACGAGCGCTGGCTGCGTTGCATTCCGCCTCGGCCCGTACCGTACCCGCCTCCGTCCACGGCGTACACTTTCTCCGTTGAGTTGGAGTTGCTAACGGCCCCTGCCGTCTCTTGCGAGTCTCGTACGGCAGCTTCAAGGGACAACGCCAACTCCACTGCTCGATCGAATGTCGACTCCGTCTCCGTCAATAACCTCTGTGTGATTTTGTCGCTCCTCAACCCGAACACGAACTGATCTCGTAAATTCTCCTTGAGAGTTTCTGTAGTAGTAAAGACGCACGTCTTGCTGAGTTTTTTAATTGCGCTAAGTATTCTGTTGTCGATTGTGCGCGGTTTGTTTGTATGAGCTGAAAATCATTCGTTCGGCTATGATCGACCGTTTATGCCAAGTGAATATCCACAAACCTGACCAACGCGTCGAAATCGGTATTTTCGAGCTTTTCCGGGAAACACAAATCGAGCATAAGGTCTAATGGTTCAGTGCCCACGACTGCCACTAGGTACTTCGAATACTCCGCCGGTTTGATGCCATGTACCGCGAGCCCTGCTCGCAACGTGCTGAAGTACGTAGGCCACCGATCGACATTTAACTTAAATTCTTGTAGTTGATTGATGTCCATGGTCACTTCACTTGCTTCACACTTCTGGCTTTCGTTTTTGATCGACATAAATACGCTAGGGCTCTTCAATCGTCGCCAAATGTTTTGTATGAGAATACACGATGTGAATGGAACCGCCACGATACGAGACTGAATTTATATTGAGTACCCGCGATAAGAAAAAGAAAATGTCTTCGGCCAAAACTACTTACATTATTAACTACATACATAACAAATACGAGGGTCACCACTTATTTCTTTTTGGAACTTATCTAGTGTACAACAAGAATCATTAATGATGTTAAAACCTGGGCGAACAATAGGAGTATTTATTTTTAAATAATTAAATTTAGATATGAGTTTTGTATTTATGCAAAAAGCAAAACAATTACACGAAATAGTTACTATTCCTGTACCAATAATATTTATTTACAAACCCTTCTGGTTGCGGCACTCGATACGTGATTGTATGTAAATCCATTTGTAATTCGATATTGGTTTCCATAAGTTTACGTGTCCGTAAATAAAGTCTGTGCGGCATTGTGCTGGTAATACACTCACTATGTTTGATATAAGTTCACTTTCGCAACTAGGGTTAGCACTAGATGGGAATACGGTCACGACGTCACAGATGTACTTACGAGGGCTTATCACTCGGCACTAATTTAGGGAGCCTATCCTTGGTCATAGCGATATACATAGAACACGTACGTATAAGTCGAGGTACGTCCACCCAGGATCACACAACTTTAAATGTATGAAATTAAATTAAATATGTAAGTGTTATGCTGCGGGTTGCACCACCGCCTTATTGTCTCTACGCGCCCAATTTTCAAGCACAGGAGGAGTCAGTATTCCTAGCCAGCTGCTTCTACATGTCTAGATAAGGCAACTTACAGCCATCACCTTCCATCTCCTCTCGGTGACCTACATATTATATGCCTGTCTGTCTGTCTTGTGACAGTGTATGTTTGGTTTATGGAAATAAAAGGATTTTTTAAATTGCATAATCAATTATTATATTAATTCAAAGCATTGTTTAAACAGCTTAAAGTATTAATTTTAATTTTATAAAAGTATGCATTACGATAACATGCGATACCTATTAGATTTCGACCAAGAGGTACAATATTTTATATTCTAATTATAATATTTAAAAATAATAAAAAATGAAAACATGCATTTCGTAAAGTAATTACACGATGTGTACAAGTTGTTATATCCAAGGTACACAGTACCTAAGAACTGTACACAAAGTGCAGTGGACCGCATGCAACGTCCCATGCCGGCGTCACTGACGGAACACATGACATGACTTAAATTAACAATACAACATATTAAATATTAAGATGAACTAATTTAAATAAATCATGTGCATGGATTTGCATGAATAGTACACTGAGAACGGTGTGAGGGGCTGCGGAGCCACTGGTTATCCGGGTAAGGGTTGCAGCTCGGGTCGCGGCAGCCTCTCCATTGGCTCCCAAAGCATCCTGCTCAGATAAACAATGCATACATTGTTTACTTACATACACTTACATACATTTCATGTAGAAAACTTATAAATAAGATATTATATGTATAATGTGTAATATTTTGTTCAAAATAAATATAAATGTATTGTATAATTAAATTTAGTATACATCGAATTTATCTACATACAAAGAGAATACATAAATACTAACTTCCCTGTGATCGGAATAAACCTAATTTTACGGATTTTATCGCGTTTATTTTACCCACTTATTTTTGACTAATTACTTCTACTCCGATCTATGCAGAATGAGCTCAATGTATCTGGAGGTCTTGCAGTTGTATGCTTGAAGATGTTTTAGCCATTGGGACGTCTGACACCTCAGTCCCCCCGGTGACCATGAGCGCTGTAAAGTACTCGAAATGTCGGGAATTAAAAAAACATACAATAAACGCGATAAAATCCGTAAAATTAGGTAAGATATCATTATTTCCTGTGATAATTTAAATTTGTTAATAATTATTACATAAATAATAATACACATGATGTATAAAAACATGCAGTACAATTAAAGTATTGGGTTAATTTTTAAGTGTACACAAAACATACCCATCACAAAAATATATACCCGTAATATAAAAAAAATCAATTCAAAAGATTGGTTAGTTAATTAGTAGACAGAAAACTAGCTGTGTGACCGAGCTTTGCTCAGCCATTTTCTCATTATTATCTTATCTTATTGTATTTTTTATTCAGAATAGATAATTAATTATTCGTATAATATAATACCTGGAAGACAGAGCTTTGTTCGCTATTTTTATTGCGCGTTTATTAATTTATTCTCTACCCTGAAACTATGCATAAAACGAGATTTTCTGAAAATGTATCCTAGCTAGATCGACTTATCGCCCCCGAAACGCCCTGTTTACTGAGTATCAAGAAAATCGTCGGAGCCGATTCCGCGATACAGATTATATATGTCACCGACCGATTGTAAGGGTAGGCGCTTTATAATCGGACTAGGCAAATTCTAAACGGTCGGCACATTGTCAGTTTACCGAATTGTTGAGATTATTCCGGTCCTTTTCTTGGCACTTTACAAAGAGGCGACGTAAGACAGGCGCATATTTATCCAACAGACATGAATGTCTTTGCCTACAAAACGAACTTTGAGCGCTGATTGGTCGAAACTTGAGACCCGCTTTTTTGATTCGTTGCCAGTCATCCTTTAGTCAGTCGCTTAGCGTTAATTTTATTTTCTAATATACACAATAGTTGCAAAACTAAAATTACACAAGTTATTTATTTTCTAACAGACAAATTAAATTTATAATTTTAGTTACTAATCGTATGAAAATAATTAAAACTAAAATCACAAGAACATTTTGTTTATTTACGTTTAGCAACAACTTGCCAGCAAAAGAAAGAAAGTGGTGTAGGATACGTTTCGACCAATCAGCGCGGACGTTTTACAGTGGTAGAGTCCGCAATAACAACATCTGTTGTCAATAATACATGGTAACAAAAAGTACCACGACCTCACAGAAGACAGGCGTCAAGTAGAATATTTTGCGTATCGTCTGATGAGTGAGGTGCCGGAGGCTTAATTCTAGTTTTCTCCCGCTTCCCACCCTTTTCTTATAAGGAAAGACTAGGAAGGGGAAGAAAACTTGACGGTGTCGAACGGCATTGTTATCATATTCACAAAATGCCTGCTGCACTTCGCCTCATTAGAAAGTGACTGGAAATGAAACGTCATAGTGGCAATGATTCGTTCAACTGAAATGTGCCGACCGTTTAGAATTTGCCTAGCCCGATTATAAAGTGTCTGCTCTGACAATCTGTCGGCAACATACATTCGAGAATTGCTCATTTAAAGGTATTTTGTACTAACTAGGACAAACAACGAATTAATGAGGTCTACTGATAAATGTTTCATATTTCTTAAAATATTTATAACTCGTGTTAGCTATAATACTATCTCTGATGATCTGATGGCTCCATCATTGTTAGGTAACCCAATTTGATTTGTATGCAAGTAAGGTAAAAAGAAAATTGGTTCGTTTTACTTTACTTGCATACAAATAATATCTACATATATAATACGCATACATGCTACTATAAAAGGCGTGGGTTTCCACTGGCGTATAAACTTGTCGCGATACAACGTCCCTCTCTATATGTTAGTCTAAAAAAGCTGAGACGACAATATGTTTTGCGTGAATGTTTAGCTGCAGTGTGAACCCACGGTTATATTTGTTAATAATATAATGTTATTGGTCTATAAATATGCCAAATCGTTTCGGTATGCGACGTCAGATTGTTCCCGTTGAGCTAAGAATAGAAAAATGTATATTAATTCCGAGGAAAACTTCCATTATGAGTTATAAAAAATATTGTATACAATATAAAAAAAAATAATATATATATATATATATATATATATATATATATATATATATATATATATATATATATGTATATCCCAGGGACCACAATACACAAAATACTGAACTCTGCCTTCCCATCACTTTTCTTCAACTCAGGTGGCTGTGTACCCTGCCTTTTAACCCGACGGGGTGGTTTTTAAATACAAAAAGAGACAATCGAGAAGCGGGTCGCCTGATGCCATTCGACCACCGCCGCCCGTGACCATCTGTCCCATTTATATCTTGTATCAATTTATATTTTATTATTTAAATATCAATACCTATTTAAAATCTATATCAAAATGTTGTATGACTCACAACGGTAGAATACAATACGCTTGATATCGTCTGCTGTTTGATCAGCACATGGCCTCACGCGCACGGCTGAAAGGGAATGTAAAACAGTAAGTTATAATTGGACTGTTCGTTGCACGAAGCAGACCAAAGATGGTTAAAACATTGAGTATTGACACGTCAAGGTCGCGGGAACTCTGGGTTATGACGGAACTCGCGTCAATCCCCGTGAGAACTCTACGTTCAACAGCGGCCCTAGATTGGCTACTGATTCAAAACACATCGTGTAACATCTCGAATGAGTTCTCGCGATATCGATCAATTAGTTTCGTACACTTTGATATTTATCAAGATATAATATATATATATAATAGCCCGATTGTTTGTGAACACTTCCGAATATCCAATAGAAAAGTTGAAATTTGGCTGAGCTGTTGTTAACGTTTATTTTAGTTGGTAAATTACTGTAATAAGCCAAGTGAATGTGGTATTAAGTGGGTTATAGGGTATTGTAAGCCGTTTCTAAAATATATATGCTGTAACGGACTTTTTGTGTATATTAAATATTGAGGGAACTGCGGTGAGGAACTGGACTGTGTTTATTATAACGAAATGATGAACTCACGAGCGAATGTATACATAGAAACATTTTTTTGTCTTGCGGATACGAAGAAGTGGGGATCCGCGCGCGGCCGCAGCTTCTTGCGTAGGCGGCTGTTAGGCACGACGTCTAATATCCAAGGGTCGCAAAAGCTCCACGCCAAACGTCGGTCCAACCAGAAAACAAAAGTCGCATACATCTCGGTCCTGAAATGTAAGCATATACATTTCTTTGTATAAGAAATTATTAGACGCCCGTAGCCCAAAGGTTTAGTCAGAGATCACGGATCACGGCTCGTCGGTTACGGGTGCTCCTTATATCGCCAAGTTCTCCTAGGTCGTCTCCTACCAACACTGCCACTCACTTCCGCTACATGTTTCGTTATTCTCTCTTCATTCATCCTTTCAACATGCTCGAACATTAAGAAATAAGGGTTCTATGTCACAGCCAGTTAGTTCAACGTGAAAACGATTGGCTCAGAAAGCGATCAGTGATGTATTAGGTCGAAGTATATCGTGACTTACGATATGGGGTGTTTTATGCCGTCACTCAGGTTCGGCAGAGACGCCGACAGCCGCTTGTCCGACGCCGAGTAGACGTCGTAAGAGAAGGCTTCAAGTTCGCGTCTCATCGTGTCAATTGTCTCCTCCAGCTCTCTGGGCAATAAGTGTTCCATTTCTTTGAAGGTGACTTTCGGCTTCCTGCGTAAATAAAATATTTTTGTAATACATTTTCAACTGGTACTCACACTGATATTCGGGTATGCTCTGCCGATACTGAATTAGTATGTACACCCACTGGCATAACCCAGTGGGGTAGGAAGGCACGACTTCGCATCAACTCACATATTGTTTTTGTAAAATGCAAATATTTCCTTTAACCACTATTTGTTGTCTACGTTAAAAGTCACTTATGTTCGGTCGTATGCGGCCGAAGAAACTCCAGCAACAGAAGTTACAACAATTTCTTTCATAGACTGTAAAACCATACTAGCCGGCGAGTTTGCCGCGGCTTTGAATTTTACGGCGAAGGCGCGATCCGACTCCATGTCGAGCGAGTTTGCTGGTCTATTACATTCGAAGGCAGAATTCAAAAGGATTTGAATCCTTCGTTTGTGTCTGGGCAGTTGGTTGTTGTTTAAGTACAGACCAAATCCGGCTTAGGTTGTGCTAGCCACACGGAACGAAACAGGAGGAATGAAGACTGGCCAACTTTAGGCTGTCTGAATTTGTGGGCGCTTAAACTTAGTAGCCACGTAGCAATCGCAATAATTAGCAGTGTGTCCTACTGATTGACATAGAACACAAGCTTGGTCCCGTTAATACCTAGAACACTCATATAGGGCGAGCGAAACAGCTATACATGGCCATAAGTTTGGCACTTATGACATTGCTAATTGTTTATGCGGAGGCTTGATGATTAGACCGCTAAGGCCCTCTCGTCGGGTTTCAGTTCGAACCCGCTTATACTGGGTATGATATAAATGTCTGTTTCATCTGAGATTTGTCGTGAACACCGTTGCATATACACGGATATACCACGCACCGCACAGGGCCGCGACCCTCGTGCGTAGCGTGTGGCCACAGTTCGGACAATTTCCTTGTAGCAAGTATGAGTTCACAGAGGTTGTATATGAAGGTGTAAGACTTTGTAAATTCAAGTGATTAGCTTATATTATCTGTTTATATTTATATAACATAGTTATTGCAGTATTCTGCAAAGGTATTGTATTGTATTGGTAATAAATAAATAGATGAAATTCAACTAACCGTGGTGTGTCATCAGCACCTAAAACTGTTTCTTCGAACCCGTCCTGCGCCTCATCTTCTGAGTTCCATGCCCGCAGCGACATCGACGTATCGGAGCATTTCTGCCTATTGAAGAAGATGAGATATTTAAAAGCAGAAAATATTTAATGCCATGAAAAATATAACGATTATAAAATACATATATTAGTGGAAAAATAAATAAACAACGATTGGTCGGATCTTGATTACAAAACAACGGGACGACACGACAAGCACTAGCTGTCGAACGAAACAAGAATCGTAGAAATTGTTATAAATAATAGACGCACTACGCAGCGCACCAATATGTTATATATATGTTCACACCAATACACTACTACACTACACACACACGTAGGGTTAAATTCGCCTAGCAACTGCGCGCGCGACGGATTGGCTAGCGAGCCGCCATCTTTTGAATTGTTTAACACGACCGCCAGCGCGCGAGTAGCGACACTATCGCTCCCACGTAAGTACGCTGTCTTCTTCCGCTCGGTCATGTTTTGTTTAAATCTCGTGTACTGTACTGTATCTACTACCGTTTTACCTATAATTGTTGATTGTTTAAGTGTCATAGACGTTATTTACCAATCTCATTCGTTGTTTAACTGAGATTCTAGGTCTGTTGCCCTTACAATAGTTAATTAATAAATAAATAGATAAATTTCAACTTACCATGGTGTATCCTCATTACTTGAAAATGTTTCTTCGAACCCGTCCTGCGCCTCATCTTCTGAGTTCCATGCCCGCAACGACATTGCCGTATCGGAACATTCGTGCCTATTGAAGAAAATGAGATATTTAAAAGCAGTAAATATTTAATTCCATGAAAAATATAAAATAGAAGACATATTTTGATTATTACGTAAAGCATTTCAAGTTCAGCCAAGAAAGTAAAACTAATAAAATTATATTACGCATTATTAAAAATAACTAAAAAACGATTGGTCGGACTTGATTACAAAACAACGGGGCGACGCGACAAGCACTAGCTGTCGAACGAAACAAGAATCGTAGAAATCGGTTCACCAGGAGCGGACTTCTGAAGTGACAAACATAAAGAAGTGTATTGCTTTGTGTGAATTTAGTTCTCGTAAATTTTCGTGCCCCGAACTTATATATGCGAAATGGATTCTAAGTCTTGCCAACCGAAACATGTATTCAACGGGTTTTGTTCAATTTCATTACACATATATAGTACACATATCATTTCATATAATAATTTTACATTACATTTTATGTTTTTGATGGGATATATTATTTTATTTATTTATTTAATCCATTTTCGGGTTCATCCCTGCCTCTGTCTGTTGCCTTGTTGCAGATTCCTAGTACAGTCGCTTATCATAAGGTCGCTTGCTCAGTTTCCAGTTTCCTCTCTTTTAAAGAGATTAGGAGTAACATTTGTATTACCTTAGCCGAAAGCGGCCGCTTGTCGATCGGCGCCCGGATTCATACGCTTCTGGCTGAAAAGTACAAAGTAAATAGTATTCAGAAACAAATAGGGAATGAGTCACACAACAATATGACGTGAATGACCCAGTCTTGTAAAACTGACGATATGCAATATAAGCACTCGGTCCAGGTCATGTTGACATTTTAAATACAATTTTAAAGATCGGGAAGTGTGATCAGGTAGAGCAATCTACATCTCCTCTTGTCGCTCTGTCGCCAGCGTTATTTCAAAACCAATACGACTTGGGGTTCCTTCAAGAAGCGATGCAGTTCTTCTGGGGTTGCGGATATAAATAATAAAAAGAAAACTGTTGCAACTTACCTCGAATCGGTTATGTGCTGAGTCGCGGTCCATGCATAATAGAAACATTGACACTACATTTATCAAGAGCGTTACTCCGCACTTGGACATTACGAGGGCCATCTTTATTGAAACGAACGAAGTGTCCCCTTCGGCATCATCAAATCCATTTGCTCCGATATAAAATAAAAGCTGTTGCAATGTCTGCGCAAATAGTAATCAATTATACAATTTGATCATTTCATGTTAAATTTCAGTTCAGTAGCCAGTTTCTACTGGCGAGGAGTACTTACTTGCGTGGCGTTAGCGTCGCTCAAGTAACTGAAGATTGCGGCTACGTCAATGGCGCACATCATTAATGTTGCCAACACCCAGATCGTTCTTAAACCTATGCCTGCATCCGTGATAAATAAATATTCATTAAATAAATAACATTTAACAGTGACAGAGCCCGCAGCAACATCTGTCGCACTAATAAATAATTATATTTTAATTGAAATAAAAAAACACGAACGTTTTGAATGGCCCCCGCCATTTTATAACATTTGATAAAGCACAGGTCCTCGCAAAAGGACATCGGTTCCTACTCAAGAGCGTTGCATAGGTCACCGCTAATCTCAGAAACAGCTTAACCGATTTGGGTGCGGTTTTCACTAATGAATTGTTGTAAGCTTCACTTAACATTTAGTGTTTATTTTATTATATGTTATTATCTTTAAAATACTAACTAACTATATATTATTATTTTTAAAATATATAGTTCAAAACAGGACAGTTTTGGAGATTTTACAAGCATCAGCTAGGCACATGCATGTGTATTGTTACACGTATCTAGACGATTTTAGAAATTATGTATGTATTCTTTTGTAATATGTTTTGTTAGGTTAGGTTAGTAGCTTATTGGGGGCGGCGGTGTTACGCATGCGAGCGAAGAGCACCGCCCCAGGCCCCGACGGGATCCCTGGTCGCGCCTGGGCTCTGGCACTGGGGCCGCTCGAACCGTGGGTTCGGGCGCTGTTCAGTGCGGCACTGGAGCGGGGCCAGTTTCCGGGAGAGTGGAAGAAGGGGAGACTGGTCCTGCTTCGAAAGCACGGGCGCCCAGCCCACGAGCCGGAGGCGTACCGGCCGATCGTTCTGCTAGACGAGGTGAGCAAGCTGTTTGAGCGGGTCGTGGCTGCTCGCCTCGTCCGCCGCCTGGAGGCGGTGGGGCCGAGTCTCAGCGCCCACCAATACGGCTTCCGTAGGGGCAGGTCCGCCATAGACGCCATAGCGCGGGTGAGGGCCCTTGCGGAGGCCGCGGTGTCCCGGGGTGAGGTGGTGGTGGCGGTGTCGGTGGACATCGCCAATGCCTTCAACACCTTGCCCTGGAGTTGCATCAGGGAGGCGCTGAGGTACCACGAAGTTCCTCCTTACCTCCGGAGGACCGTGGCGGCCTACCTCTCCGAACGATCGGTCGGGTGCCCGACTAGCAACGGCTGGTCGCGGAGGGCAATGTCGTGCGGTGTTCCGCAGGGGTCGGTCCTTGGGCCGCTTCTGTGGAACATCGGCTACGACTGGGTGCTGCGCGGAGCCGTCTTGAGGGGCGTTGGCGTTACTTGTTACGCCGACGACACCCTCGTGACGGCTCGGGGCAGCACCCACAGAGAGGCCCGTGAGCGGGCCACTGCCGGCGTGGCCCAAATAGTCGCTCGAGTGAGGGGACTGGGCCTGGAGGTAGCCTTACACAAATCCGAGGCCCTGTGTTTCCATGGGCCTTGGAACGCGCCTCCGGCCCGGTCCTCTATCACGGTGGGCGGAACCTCCATCGGCGTCAACGGTACGATGAAGTACCTAGGACTCGTCCTCGACAGCCGATGGAGGTTCGAAGAGCACTTCAGGCGTCTGGTCCCAAAGCTTGAGGGGGCGGCGGGGGCCCTTAGCTGGCTTCTGCCCAACCTGGGCGGACCGGGCTCGCGGTGTCGCCACCTGTACGCAGGCGTGGTGCGATCAATGGCGCTCTACGGAGCGCCAATTTGGACGGACGCTCTGACCGCCCGAAATCAGACCCTGCTGCGACGGCCGCAGCGGGTCATGGCGGTCAGAGCGATACGAGGGTATCGCACCATCTCTTGCGAGGCGGCCTGCGTGCTGGCGGGGACACCGCCTTGGGATCTGGACGCCGAAGTGCTCTGCAATATATACTGGCGGAAGGTGGACGCCCGACGCCAGGGCGAACACCCTGCGCCGGAACAAGTGCGGGCGTGGCGGAGGGCGGCGGAGGCCAATCTCGCCACCCTGTGGCGGGAGAGGCTGCTGCATCGAGGCAATCCGGCCCGTCCTAGAGCTCTGGACGGGTCGGACACATGGAGTCCTGTCCTTCCACCTTGTGCAGGTTCTCTCGGGACATGGCTGTTTCGGGAGATACCTGTGCAGGGTGGCGGGGCGGGAACCCAACGAGGGGTGCCACGAGTGCGGCCATGCGGAAGACTCGGCCCAACATACGTTGGACGCTTGCGTCCACTGGTCGAGTCAGCGCGCCGCACTCGTGGAAATCGTAGGGAGAGACCTCTCGCTGCCTGCCGTGGTTCGCGCCATGGTGAGCGGCGAGAGGGCCTGGAACGCCGTCGCCTCCTTTTGCGAGGAGGTGATGACGAGCGGGAGGACGACGCAGTCGCGGACCCTCTCCGCAGCCGTAGGCCCGGGCGCAGGCAGCGCGCACACGACCGCTGCCTGCCTACCTAGTGAGGAGCTCCGGGCGATGAGACTGTGGAGTTTATCGCCCGTCGCCACCCCCCCTCGAGACGGGAGGCGCACTGGAATGTTACGGGTGCGCCTCCAGACGGAGTCCGGGGACCATGAGTCCCCGCTACCGAGAGTCTGCCTCGGACAACGCCGGCTGGGTCGCGGAAGATTGCGCAAGCGTTCCCGTGACCCGGCCACCAGGCGCCGCGTCGGAACATCGCTGGGATCTTAGTGGGTATACCGGTCAGTACCGGGGAATCCCACATACCCTGACCCGGAACTTCGGTTCCGGGAGGGATGCATAAAGCATTTCCCAGCGTTAAAAAAAAAAAAAGGTTAGTAGCTTATTATTCCCGAGGAAGGTTGGCGTTAGGCAGGCGGCCGGCCGTAAAACTGTCCCAGAACCTACATAGTATAGACTATGGTCACAGTTTAAACAATCATATGTGGCTGTTAAGCTTTGCTACGGTCATGTCGATGTCCCCATATGAGCGGGAAAAGAGCCGGGAGATGATGAGGTTAGGGTAGTATTTAAGTTGGTAATTTCATTTTGTTTAAGTGAAATATCAGGGCAAGTGAAACCGCGGGGCACAGCTAGTATATGAATAAAGTTCCAAATTCAAACAAGATCCGATCGTACTTCTCGTGACGGTTTCGTCGCGCATTCACCAGCTTACTTCCGAAGTCAAGCGCGCCTAAAGAAGTTTTCACTTGAAATACTTACGGAACATTATTTCACCGCCGATTATCCCTAAAATGGCATTGGAAACGGCTGCACAGTTTAATGCTGTCGTCTTTTTAAATGTGAACGGCGTCTTCTCCAGGGTCCCCACCGTTTCCCCCAGCTTGATGGAGGTCCCACAGTAGGTTGGTTCTATAAAGATGTACCCAATCTTGTATATAAAATTAGAAATTAATACTACAGGTCCCGGGTGGCCAGAATAGTAGTGCAGTTTGGCAGCTGCTACCCCTCGACCGCCGGAGTACCACGATCTCAGTTTATGTATTGTATTGTATTATGTACTTAAGATCCTTGCTGTGGGAACTGACTGGTAGTTTATGTACCGTGCTGGTATATAACGGTAGTCAAAGTGCACAGAACTTGGCAAATTATTACCATTTTGTAAAAGATGTTCTAAAAAATAAAATAATAAATTTGTAATATTTGCCAACTAGTTCTATAAGTCCAGTGAGACATTATACGTGTGTTGAAGGTTTGTGGATTGTTCATATTGATGGAGTGAGAATCAAATTGTTGTAAATAATAATACTTCTATAAAAAGAAATAGACTTGGTTTACACTTACCATGCAGGTACATTATTTTAATGCCAGCTAGATCCGGGGAATGAAGTGGCACATTTATCCAGCAATGTGCGTTCATGTTCATGAATGTCGCGAGGGCTATTGCAATGATGGCTTGAATCTAGAAACAAGATGAAAAAAACGGTAATTATTTTTATTATTTATTTTTAGTTAAATAACTAATTGGAAGTTTCAAAAAATTATTTGAGGTTGTTCCAAGATGAATATAGTATACTGCATCTGAACATTTTTTTTTAGTTTTTTTAGCGAAAAAGTTCAGAAATGATATTATAAGACATTGTACTCACATATTACGTTTGTTTAGTATTTAAAACAAAAGTACAACTTGCACAGCTTCAATCTGACAAAAACTCTTAATTTTTTCAATTAATATTTTTTTATAATAAAATGCTACTTAATATTATAAATGCGAAAGTATGTAAGTATGGCTGATGGATGTATGGATGTTTGTTATTCTTTCACGCAAAAACTACTGAACGGATCTGGATGAAATTCGGCACAGATATAGATTACAGTCTGGATTAGAATATTGTCATGTGTTATTTGATATTAAAAGTAATATAATAATAAAGTGTGGCTTAAAAGTGGACGTTGTGACAAGAATTGAGAAAGGTATGCTTCGGTGGTTCGGGCATGTTGAAAGGATGAATGACGAGAGAGTAACGAAACTAATTTATGTTGCAAAAGTGAGTGTTGGTGTTGGTAGGGGACGCCCTAGGAGAACTTATATCGATCAGATTAATGACTTACTGAAAAAGGGCGATATAAGGAGCACGCATAACTGACGAGCGTGCATGCGTAGATGTATGAATGTGGAAGAAGCGAGAGAGGTGTGCCAGGATCGCACCAAATGGAAATCCATGATCTCTGCCTACCCCTCTGGGTTATGGGCGCGCATATTTATTTATTTATAATAATATAATACTCAATTTAGTTACTTTTATTATCTTTTGGTTTTCTAATTGTATATTGCCGCATTTCGTTTCTTAATTTGCACACAGCTACTCGTAACGCCAACTAATTTAAAATAAACTTTGCTATGGGATGGGACCCCGTGATAAACTTTCAATAACCATAATTTTAAAGATCCTAATATAACTAATAGCATGTATACCTAAAAGTTCAAGCTGTTCAACTGAACAGCTATTTCATAGCATTGCTATCGAACAAGTGTTTGGCATGGTTCTTTGAATTGATAAAACTTTTGTGTTTATAAACTGATTGAGATAATATAAACACTAAACTCATTCGTTAAACCCTTTCTGATATTAGCGGTAACAAACGCACAGACAAAAATTGTAATAATCATTGCCGGTTGACGTTGTTTGTACGATACTTGCTTTTCACGCCGCAGGTCGTGAGTTCGATTCCCACCCAGGACAAATATTTGAGTGCATGAACATGTCTGTTTGTCGTGAGTCTGGTCGTAATTTATCTATTTAAGTATGTATTTACAAAATAAAAGTAGTATATCAGTTATGTGGTTGCCATAGCACAAGCTCGGCTTAGTTTGGGATCAGATGGCCGTGTGTAAATATGTCCTAGGATATTATTATTTGGGTTTTATTGCGTATATTTGCGGGACCCGCAATAATAGTTTTTCTCAAATATCTTCCATGTACAGACAGCGATCAGTTACATTTTTATTATACGTATAGATTAACAATATGTTATGATCTTTAAAATGACAATGATTGAAAGTTCATAAAAAGTTCAAAACAGTCAGTGTCGGAGATTTCGCAAGCTTCAGCTAGACACACTGTGCATTGCGATATTCATAGCACACGCTTGTATTTCGGAGATGCACGGTCCTCCCTGGTAACGAACTACTTACACGTATGTCGACGATAGTAGAAATTATGTGTGTATTATTTCTTAATAGGTTTTGTTAGGTTAGGTTAGTAGCTTATTATTCCCGAGGAGGGTTTGCGTTAGGCAGGCGGCCGGCCGTAAGAACTGCAGCAGTTTAAGCAATCATATGTGATTGTTAAGCTTTGCTACGATGTCCTCACATAACAAGAAAAGCGCAGGGAGATGATGATGATGAGGTAAGGGTACTATTTATGTAGCTAATATCATTTTGTGTAGTAAAATTGTAGGGCGGGCAGAACAACGGGGCACAGCTAGTTACATATTATAAAATTATAATAAGCTGATATGAAAACACGGTTCAAAATAGCATAAACTACTAATCATTCTGAAGTTCGAATTAAGTATGTTTTGTATATATGTCTCTCTCACTGGTGCAAGCAAATGTCAACTTAAAGGTGACGTACAATTAGAACATTTCGATTGCAAAGTTTTTACAAATATATTGTATAATAATTTATCACATTGTTACAAGTGTCAATTGGGGCTTAATAAACGTAATATTCGATCAATATCATGTCTCCTATATCGAAATAAATAAAAAAAACTCACAACCTAACATTATTCTCTACTTTAATTCATTGTCTCGTTCTTTGGACCCACAATAAACTAATTCAATGCACAGCTTCAAAATCCACAAAAATGAAATAACTAAAGAACAAATAAGTTGATACACAAGCTGAAGATATTTAACTGAAATGGCAGATCCCAATCTTAGTCTATAATCTAAATATATACATTAGCACAGCAGTCAAGTGAGGAATATATGACATTTTAACAGTGGTAGAGTCCGCAACAACAACATCTGTTGCACGAATGTGCCGGCTTGACCGATGAAATACCAGGACCTCACAGAAGACAGGCGTGAAGTAGAAGTACTCTGCGTTTCGTCTCATGAGTGAGGTGCCGGAGGCCTAATTTCAGTGCTCTTCCCCTTCCTACCCGTTCCTCATA
This sequence comes from Papilio elwesi, assembly GCA_029849275.1. NCBI lineage: Eukaryota > Metazoa > Arthropoda > Insecta > Lepidoptera > Papilionidae > Papilio > Papilio elwesi. The sequence goes on along the minus strand of CM056717.1, from coordinate 19,064,009 downwards.
AGGGGGATAGGATGAGAAAGGGAAGAGGATTGAACGGGGAGTGAATTAACGGGGAAAAGGAAATATCCTCTTTCCTCCCTGTCCATTAAAGGTAGGCATGGTATGGGTAACGCTCACTTAACATCAGGTGATCCGCTTGCTCGTTTGCCACCTTCACACATAAAAAAAACCTGAGCTAAGAGGGTCGGCCTGTTAAACTAGCGCACATTGCAAAACACGGCGTGGAATTGACGCACTTTCGCAGAAAATAATACATTATTAAAAACTGCAAAGCAAGCTTTTAATGTTAACATAAGTGAAATTGTCAACTCGCGTCCGACGATACATTAAATCAAATACGCGTGTTTTATTACACTCAGCTAATTCACTTTGTTAAGAAATACTTCATTTTATATCTAACACCATTACCATGTATTGATATATAGTATTTAAATTAAATAAGCCTGTAGAAGAAGCGAGACTGCCCTGCCTACTCCTCTGAGTTACAGGCGTGAGCGCATATTCATTTATTTTATATCTAACACCATTAACATGTATTGAAATATAGTATTAAAATTAAATAAGCCTGTAGAAGAAGCGAGACTGCCCTGCCTACTCCTCTGAGTTACGGGCGTGAGCGCATATCTATTTATTTTATATCTAACACCATTAACATGTATTGAAATATAGTATTAAAATTAAATAAGCCTGTAGAAGAAGCGAGACTGCCCCGCCTACTCCTCTGAGTTACGGGCGTGAGCGCATATCTATTTATTTTATATCTAACACCATTAACATGTATTGAAATATAGTATTAAAATTAAATAAGCCTGTAGAAGAAGCGAGACTGCCCTGCCTACTCCTTTGAGTTACGGGCGTGAGCGCATATCTATTTATTTTATATCTAACACCATTAACATGTTTTGAAATCTAGTATTTAAATTAAATAAGCCTGTAGAAGAAGCGAGACTATATTACAAAATGAATATCAAGCACTTACCATTGTCACTGCTCTGATTATAGCGATAGTTCTCGTCGCCATTTTCTTGTTAAAAAATATCGGATGGAGGTTGACTCTTGAACAGATGGCAGGTTTCTGCTGCAGCTGACGGCGATGTTTCAGCTCGCAGCGGCCAACACGGTCCTGTAACAATATCACATGGACTGAACTTTCCCAGGCGACAACACGAGCCTACGTCGACCGCGTGCACTATGCACTATGAGATATAAGATTATGAGATGTAAGATATAAGATTAAATCAGCTAAAAAGAAATTTAATTCAAATTACGAAACAAGACAAACATCTTAAAATCCAAAAAAAATAATAAATACAATATAATTGAAGATATTTATTGATGAAATTATAGTTGTTTTTTAAATGGGCATAATTAATTTAATTATAATATAATGCAATTAAAATATTAATTATTAAAAACAAAATTTATAATTAAACAAGAATCGTACATACGTTGTAGTTGAAGGGTTAACGCAAAAGACGTGTTGAGGTTGATGAAGGCACAGCGCGCGCGTCGTTCTTTCAGGACGCTCTGATTTAGACTGGCCGGTGCGGGCGCTGTAGCAAGTAGCAACGTAGGCCAAATACCACAGCAAACGTTAAAACGGGGGCAGGTTCTAGAAACGTTAAAGGACAGCTCGCTATTGTCATTACATACTTTTAAGCTGAATTTGCTGAATTATTTTGCGATTGCTTAAATAGGCGTCGTAGTTGACTCGCGATTGAACTCTGACGGTGGTGGTAGCCATTTCCAAGCGGTTTTGTTTAAAATTATTTGGTTTATTTAACTGAAGCCGTTAATATATAATAATATAATTTACTGAATGATATAATTAGACAGAGTTATTATTACCTTGGCGACTAATGTTCGGCTTAACTTTCGCATCCCTTCTTCATATAATATATAACAGGTAAACGAGATTGACAAATGAATTGCTGATACATTTTTCTAGCTAACTCCAAGACTTCATGTTTTATAAAAGTTCATTTTAAGCCGACTTCAAAATGGAGCAGGTTGCCAATTCGTCCGTATGTTATTTTATGTTTGTTACCCCAGAACTCCGCTCCCGGTGAACCGATTTTGATAATTCAAAAATAAATATGTCTTAGAATTGATTCTTATGCGAAATGCGTAAAATTGTTTTATAATTTTTAGTGCATTTGTTGTTTTTTGAATGTAGTTTTTTTGAAGAAGGTTTTGTTTTTCTTTCGTAATTTATTTATTTCTTCGCCATCAAGATGTAAATTAGTGGTGCCCGGGTGAAGCCGGGGCGGGTTACTAGCTTAGAATATTTTGGTAGTCAAATAATAAATAACTAACTTAGTTTAAGTACATGGGGGATGTGGTCTATGACTGAAATAGGAATGAAGCGCCATGGATGATGAAGGATTAAAAAAATGGGGTTGGTGGAGGTAGGGTGAACATTTAGATTTGTATGTATTTTTCAATGAGACTTTAAATAAGAAATATTAAAATTTAAATAAGAAAAATATAGCAAGATACACCCATATCATTTAGGGGTGTGAAAAATAATTTACATACTATTCTCAGACCTAGAAAATATACTAAAAAAAATCGTATCAATCGAAACAACAACGTCCTTTCGTGTCACAGTGTAGGCAAGTGTCTCGTACTGTAGGTCGCGGGTTCGAACCCAGGAAGGTGCTTTATTTTGTGAAATTTATTTAATCAGCACTACTCCAAGAACGGTCAAGGAAAACATCGTGAGGGAACCGGCTTGTCTTTAACCACCGAATCGGGACACATGCGACTACTACATCCACTATTCCGCACTGAGCCAGCGTGGTGGTGGAGTACGGCCCCTTCTCCATTTAAAAATAACTGTATCGTTCATCGACGATTAATTAAAATCTAACAAAAAATATTTAGTCATCGAGCGCAAAGCAACGGCGAATTGTTTTCTTTGGGACTCTCGGCCACTGCCTAGACAAGGCATACAGTTTTACAGTTCTCTGACAGAGTGTTGAAGGTTGTTCCGGTGTTGAAGGGGGTTCCGGACACTCGGCACAGGCCGCTACGCAGGCAGGCCAGCTGTTAAATCGCCTAGCAGGACTTACATTGAACGAGACCGACGAGGATAGACCATTTGCATTTTATTATGTTATTTATTTATAGTGTTATTTTAGTCTGTGCTATTCATTATAGTGAATCTGTTACAATTAGTAACAATTATCGGCGCAGTGTTTAAGTACTAAGTGGCGTAGATCGACTATATAAATACGGTAGATTAGTGTCAGATAGTTTATTCAGCAGTAGACAACAGCACATAATGGAATCTCTGGTTAGTTTTTCTTTTAATTATAATTTAATTGTAGTGTGAAAAGGTCAGCGCCCTGCCGCCTCGAGCCCGGTGTAACTGTATATCCCTACTGGGGTAACAGTGACATTTCAGTAAAAAAAAAATGTTTGCCGGAGTTCACCTGATGACTATATATATATATATATATATATATATATATATATATAATCTGTGCTTAACTAATATATATACGTATACTTTATTCGACGTTTGAAATGAACAAATGCACAACTGATAAGTATAACTATTTTGGCTTGTATTAAGATACTCGCACGGTGGATGATTCTTGTCGCCATGACATTCGCCTTCTCGGAAGTCAACAGTGTTATGGCGGAGGCACATCCGCCATCGAGGCCAGCCGATATGTAAGTCCTAAGATAAGGTTCTATATGCGACTAACCACTTAAACTAATAACAAAGATGTTTTGTTATCGACTTCTCGGTGCTGAGGACCTCTCCAATTTCTCCGAACCGCTGCTAGAAACATGGTGGGTCGGAGTATAGATATTTTACTGTTTCCTAACTATTGCCCGCGGCCTTCGCTGCGAATAATAAATATTTGGCTACATATAAGTTAGTGTATAAAGCACGATGTGCAAACTGTAATGAGCAGGATTCTTACAAACGTTGAAATGAATTATTAATTTTGCTATGTCGAAGTGGGTCTACTTTCCACTCTTAGTCTAGTCACGCATTTTTTCTATATCTATACTGATAAATAAAATTGAAGTGTCTGTATGTAATATCAAAATAACATTTCCATACTCAATACACATGATGTACATATATACGGTACTTATAACGAAAATATAACTCTTAAAATGTGTGTCTGTTCATTCCGGGTATCACAGAGGTTGCCATAAGTAGTAAAATAACATAAACATCTTACTGTTTGAAGTGCATACCTCTTTAGGCGCGTTAAACGATAGTAGCTAGGGGTAAATATTACGGGTTCGCGAGATCGCCGTGCGCAACATGCGTTAGCGACAGCGTCAGCAACATGCTTATTGAACTGAAAACATCTTTAACTGCGTTAGACGTTTTAGGTAGAGTTGGTGGTAATCTGTAAATAAAATTAAATTGTTTCTTGTAATGTCAAAATATAATTTTGATACTGAAGCTTTACGTTTAATTTTGTAAGGTAAAAACAATTAATGTAAAAAATACGATTGTATACTTTTATTCTGCGAAGTGATTAAGAAGTTTTAATTTCATTCCACGCAGAGGAAGTCGCGGGCAAGAGCTAGTATTAATTTATTTTTGGCTTCCTTCGTAGTTTTCAGCATTTTAAGTGAACCGTAAGGCAGTGTGTACGCATACAAGCGATTTATTCGGTTATATTTTTGTCTTCATACATTTTAATGACATCCTATCAGCATCCTACGTACATTTGAAGAATCGAATCCAAAGCCTTGGTACAAACAAATTAATTAACTCTTGCGCCTATGCTATCTGTTATATATTTGCAGGTACGTGGTCCGCGCCACAATATATCAAGTGGGTGTTATAAGTAATACAACTAATGACAAAGCGGAGGAACGCCAGTAAGTTACTTATATCAATTACTTCTGTTCCTGGCTTTGTGTCCATTTTTTCAACCTTTCCGTATTCTATTCTATTCTATTCTATTTTTTAATTCTATTCGTTTCTTATTTACCTAGATGGAAAGTTTTGTAACTTAATTTAGCATGTAATAACTTGGAATTATAGGTAAAACAATAAAAAATATATGTACATTTTAAACCCAACTACCTAACAGTTACATAAATTATGTTTCAATGGTAATTTTACAGATTTAATAGTGTTTCATTTTTGTTTAGAATTATTTTTTTCGTATTACCATGGTAACCGATATTGGTGAACATTATTGTATCCTTGTCAATGTGTGTGTTGCAAGACGATCGGTTGAGTCAAGACGTCACAAATAAACAATCTTACCTTCGTATTTATAACACTGAGCTACATTTTATATTTTCGCAACTAAGCAATGTGACTAATTGTAACAAACATATTTATGCCAAGTCTGTGTCCGATTGTGACGTCGCCTAAAAATTGTCAATTCTCACTAATAAATGCGAAGATAGATATTTTTATTCGTCTGTTACTAATCGCGGCAAATGCCATCTATTGGGAAAAATTAACCATTTTTTATGTAATAATAATAATATAATAATAATATCCTAGGACATATTCACACACGGCCATCTGGTCCCAAACTAAGCAGAGCTTGTGCTATGGCAACCAGATAGCTGATATACTACATATACTACTTTTGGTTTGTAAATACATACTTAAATAGATATATTACACCCAGACTCAGGGCAAACAGACATGTTCATGCACACAAATGCCTGTCCTGGGTGGGAATCGAAGCCACGACCTGCGGCGTGAAAAGCAAGTATCTTACAAACCACGCCAACCGGCCCGCCAATATATATTTAATATGAGCACTAACTTAAAAACTGTATCTAAAAATTTATATTTTAAATTTTAAAAACGAACTAAGTAAGTATAAGTCGACTTTAACTTGTGTACAATGTTACCTGTCAAGTATGACAATATTTATGTATTCTTTTTTGGTTGAGCAGAGGCCATCAAGAGGCGATCACTTTTTACAACCGCAATGGTTCCGGTATCGATCTGAGTGGTATAAAGAATCCGCTCGTAACGAATGTTACAGCGCAGAGTATTCTTGGCCTGTCACCAGTGGCGGATATTAACCAGACACACGTCTTACCATGGAATACTCTAGAAAAATTAGCGCCATCGCAAACTGCAAATACTTTTGGTAATCTTATGCGTATTATCGTTTCATATAAACTGCTATTAGCTTTTGATATCAAAAGGTGTCTTGAACACTACCATCGTGCACGCATCGTGCATAAGGCACGCCGCAGCCTTTAACTTGTTAGTAGCTCAATACAACAAAAAGTGTGTGGGACAGTGGTTACCATCAACACCAAATAAAAAGATTGTTAATTATGTTAAACTTATGTTGTAACCTCACAGAAGGTAGCTGCCAAGTAGAAGTATGCTTCTGCGTTTCGACTGATCAATAATGAGCCGGAGGGAGACCTAATTTCAGTTCTCTTCCCCTTCCCATCCTTTCCCAACAAAGATTGGATGGGAATGGAAAGGAGAAGTGGCAACGCAATTCATTTCGTAGTTACGGATATCTAGTTACTGCTAATAATGAAACTATTTCACAGTGGAGCAGCAGGAGCCCGCCGGAAACCAAATCTCTGAAAGAAATGTCAGCGGCACTCCCGTGAAGACCGTCAATGGAGCGGCGGTGATCCCGCCTGGGGTCGGGATACCATCCCTGGCGCTCCCGCCTCTCATCACCTTGAACAATAACCTCTCCCAAATACCAGTACCAATACCTAATACCGCGATTGTACGTTATGCCAAGATTAATACACTGGTGAAAACAAATTGAATTGCACGAAAATTAAACAAAGGAAGATTTATGTCCAAGGAGTTTTAGTAAAATTATGAAATCAGTAGAACAATTGTATTGTGTTTCATTTTTCGTCAAGAAATTGGTTGCCCGGCGCCGTTTCGGAAAAACTCATCAACGGGATAACAAGCTCACAAATAAACTAGCCGCCAAGTAACCTAACAAATGTCACTTGAGTTGAATGAAGATGACTCACTTTTTGATAACGCCAGTCGCTGCTGGTGACGGCAATCGTTTACAATGATACCTTGTTTCATAGCAAGATATCATTTATGTTAACAAACAAACGGATATCCCATCGGAAATCGTGATAGTCATAGGTCAAATTAAATTGTGTAAAATTTATACTTTCCAAGTAAGTTTTGAAAGCTGAGTTTTAAGTTAGGTCCAATGATATAACACAAGAAGTAGCCACTAGCGGTCGACAAGTGAAGACCCTTTAGCTTACGTCACGTGCTTACATTTACGCTGAAGAGACAAACACTAGCTGTCCCCTTTTTAGGGATTAGTATCCAAAGGTTAAAACAGGAACATATTATTAAGACTCCGCTGTCCGCCCGACTGTATCTCTTGAACCGTGATAGTTAGACAACTGAATTTTCACAGAAATACTAAAAAACAGATTAAAGTAAATTTTAAAGGGGGGAGTCCCCTTTAAAATACATACAACAAATGTGAATTTTATATATAATGGTACGGAACCCTGCCTTCGCAAGTCCAATTCGTACCTTGCCAGATTTTCTTATCATTTTAAATACGCTTTCCTTTGTACACCATTTGACATGTGTTGAATTTTTATGTACATATATAACACGTATCTATATATTAAATTCTGTCTCAGTGTTAGTCGCCATACTCCTCCGAAACGGCTTAACCGATTTCAATGAAATTTTTCATATACATTCGGTAGGTCTGAGAAACACACATATATATATATATATATATATATATATGATACTTTTTATGAATAAATAATAGCATATAAAAAGCGAAGTATGCATGTTCCCTACAGACCTATAGACTCTGAAACGGGTGCACCGATTTCGATGAAATTTACAGAGATTGTACAGATTGGCACAGCGTTCGTTCCTGTGTTTGGTAGCGATCGGATCAACATAATTAGCGGTACCCGGGCGAAGTCGGGGCGGGTCACTAGTATAGTATGAAATATAATTGGTTAGGTGGGTGAAAAGAAAACGAATCATCCCAATTTAAAAAATATTTATTAGATATAGATAAAAAATTGTTTAACTTAAACTTATCTTACAAGTATTGGAATAAGTAAATGTTGAACAGTAACATAATGATAACAAGTAGGTTATGCCAGAAAAACCACTTACAATATTCAAAATTTAAAAAGTTTCAGTGAAGAGACGCATTAAATAAAAAATGCAATTACATGTAAGGTATGAATAGTGCATTGAGAACAGTGTGAGGGGGCTGCGGAGTGACGGGTTATACGGGTGAGATTTGCAGCTTGGGTCGCGGCAGCCTCTCCATTGGCTCCCAAAGCATCCTGCTCAGATAAACATACAGACATTGTTTACACTAAACAACAACATCCTGTTTAGTCCTCGATTACTACTCATGGGAAGTGTAAAAGAATTCTCGTATGTACAATGCATTTTATAAATGGAAATTACACACAAATAAATACACTGCATGTATATAAATCGTATGTAATAATATAAATTTGTAAAAAGTTGTATTTTTATGCATTCGCAACAATCGGTGTCCCGTTACGCTCGAGCCGAGAGTAACCGAATGAAGCCAAGCCAAATTATCCTAAACTATTTATTTATTAATAACAACTTAATAATATACAAGACATTGAAAATATAACATTTTGTGTTATTCAAAGAAAATAATTATTGTTTATTTTTGGAAAATAAAAAAAATGTTTTGTTTCGATTGTATGGATCTAACGATACTTGCAATGGACAAAATACTTCCTAGAAATACGTACATATAAACCTGATTGTAAATTACTTTATTTATGGTTTACGTTGTGTTAAATAAAATAAATAAACCCGGTATTGAAGAGCCCAAATTATCTTACGTACCGCTTCCCTTATGGATCTACGTAATTAATAAAGATGCCTTCACGCCGGTGACCCAGAGAGGGTAGTCAAAGAGTAAAGATTCTACAGAAGCGATAAATAATTCGCGACTCTGTCCGTCTACAGTCAAACTTTGCTTAGCCTGATTTCAGTATTCCTGATATAGGCAAGCTCGAGGAAAGGAAATTCTCACCACCTTGTATTCTATTTGTGTTGATTAAAATGTCTATTCGACGTTGTTATACTAGTAAATTTGTCTGTTCGTTTTACTTTACTTACATACAAATTATATCTATAATACATATATAATACACATACATGCTACTGTAAAAGCCGTGGGTTTCCACTGGCGTATACAACGTCCCTCTCTATCTGTTACTCTAAAAAACCTGAGACGACAATATGTTTTGCGTGAATGTTGAGCTGCAGTGTGAACCCACGGTTATATTTGTTAATAATATAATGTTATTAGTCTATAAATATGTTAATATAACACGTCAGTTTGGTCCCGTTGAGCTAAAAATAAAAAAAATGTATTAATTCATAGGAAAACTTCCAGGAAATCATATTTTTACATATATATGTATAATTAGCTATATTCCAGTAAAAGTCCCATCCAACTCGGTTCAGATATTTCGGAGATTACCCGGAATAAACAGACAGACGAAAATTTTAAAAATCGTATTTTTGTTATAGGTACCTTATATACATTATGTGTATTAAGTATGGGCACGTTATTTTGATATTACGTACAGAGACTTACATTTTATTTATAAGTATACATGTATATAGAAATAAAATAAACTAGCTAGATCAAGCTGTAGGTGAGCATGAGGTGTTAAAACAGCGGTAAACACATATAATATCAAGCACATTGAAGAATCATTTTCAAATCAAAACTCTAGTAGTACTTACATCGATAGAAAACCATTCGTCCGATGTCATCCTTCGTGTCATAATGAAATGGCGTCAGGTCCACGGCTGAAGGAGATCACGTTAACACAAAAAATGAGAGAAAGTAAATCATAGCGTTGAGATCACTACACAGCAGGGGACTGTTCTTTGCTTATCATTTGAGACACACAAGAATCAGACAGACAACATCTGTTGCACGAACTGGCCGCCTCGACCGGTGAAATACCACGACCTCACAGAGGACAGGCGTCAAGTAGAGTACTCAGCGTTTCGTCTGATCTGGTGTCGAAGGAATCCTCTTGCGCTGTCCATCCTATTCTTATTAGAATGACTTGACCCGTGAAGACGCGATACATAGAAAACAGAAATATCCCATTTTCTGTTTATCCCGTGCTTTAAGGGCAGACAACACATCTCCAACTAATTTTCTTGTAGGCAGAGTAAGGATGGGAAAGGGAAGAGGACTTGAGGGTGGAGGGGGCGGATAGGAAAGGGATATATTCCACCAACCATTCTGTTTAACCCTTCCCCTGTCCACTAAAGGTAGGCAACGTATCTGCAACTCTTGTTGCGGATGCTTATGGGTAGCGATCTTGATATCAGGTGAACCGCGTGCTCGTGTGCCACCATCTGGTAAGTTCAACAGTGGACCTAGATTGACTACTAATGAATTATAAACGCACAAAAAAAAAACAAATGTTAATTCGTTGTCCGATATATCTAATTACACAATCGAGTCCGAAATGCGAAATGATCATTTTTTCCTCATTTATTTCATTTCATCTGGTAGATAGGTAAATTAAAAAATGAAGAGATAAAAGAACTCACAATCGTGTCTATACAAGGTCTGCTTGCCCAGGCTCCTTTCGAGCGCCGGCTGGCATTGCCAGGGCCTGGGTCCGCGCCACGCCCTCATCGGGTCCAAATAGTTACCTAGCTCGCTTCTGAAGTTTAAACATAACTATCTCAGTCAGTGTTCTAAAGTTGCTTTAGCTTGAAAATGATTGGTTCAGATGTGTAACTTACGATGTGGGTTGATTTACGCTGTCAGAAAGGTTGGGCAGAGACGCCGACAGCCCGTCGCCGTGCGCCGAGTGCACGTCGTAACGGTACGCGTCCAAGCTGCGTCTCTGTTGTTTTATAATGGTTTCTAACTTTCTCGGCAATGTTAGCAACATTTCTGGGAAATAAACCCCAGGTACGGTGTCTCTGCGCTGCCCCCTGTACAACATAAAAACTCAACCAATGTTGTACTTGGCAATAACAGTTGATTGGATTTATTGGTCAACATTGAAATCTACCCGGTGTCAATCCCGGGGATTTGAGTTAGGAAAAATAGGAAAAAAACGTGTCCCCTCTTTTCCTGACTCAACTCGTCCTTACACTTTACTGTTTAACAACAGATCTGCCTCATTGTTGAGTTCTTAGATAGAAATAGCTTTATAACACTCACTCTCAGTAAGAGTATTTTGGGTGAAAGCACACGCGGGCCTGGAGGGAAATGAAAGAGCGGATCAATTGACCAAGTTGGCTGCAGTCAGAATGAAGACCAAAGCAAATTATGAAAGGGCACCGATTTCATTTGTCAAGCGACAGATTCGTCTGGACACGCTTGACAAATGGAATCGGCGGTATCAGGAAGGAGACACGGCCTCGACAACTAAGCTTTTCATCCCCGACGTGACGAGCGCCCCCTCCACACTTCGTAAGCTGGATCTTAATCCCGTGCTGGTTCAAATTTTGACGGGGCACGGGGGGTTCTCACAGTACCTGTTAAGTGCAAGGAGAGCCCCTCGTGCGTCTGTGACCCAGCACGGGAAGAGAGTGTGTTGCACATCCTAACAGAGTGTCCAGTATATGAGGCGGAGAGGACGGAAATTGAAATAAAGTTGAAGACTGAAATTAAAAAAGAAAACTTAAGTATTTTAATAGGAACAAAAGAGAATAGAGAAGAATTTGTCAAGTTTGCTACATCCTTAGCCCAAAATGTAATAAATAGAAATAAGGTATAAAAACTGTGATATTAATTTTAGGGTATTTATTTTGTATTTTAATTAGTATTTTAGGTCTTTTTTTAAATTTATTGTATTTTAATTGTATTTAATTGCAAATTTATTTTTTATTGTAGTATTATAAGTTTTAAATTAATTGCATTTTAACTAGATTTTACTTTTTTAATTGCTATGTTATCTTTTATTGAATTTAAAATTGCATTTTAATCTGCATTTATTAGTATTTTATCTGTCAATAAAGTATACCTGAAAAAATTATTTACCCCGTCAAAAAGGTCCCTGACCAAAAAATGTTAGGGGAACGAGAGGGCGGCATAGAGCCGCCCAAAAAAAAAACACTCACTCTCTGTTCCTTTCAATTCCTCCACGTCCATTCCCTTTATTTTGTACAGATGTTTCGGGTTCCGCGTGTATTTCTGCCTGTATTCTACGGGTGTCTTCGTTTATTAATTTTTCTAGCCTTTGTGGCAACGAAAGCAGCCTGTCCGGGACTCGGACTCTTATTCTAGAATCTTCTGCCGACAATGATCGTTTCAACTTGCTCCTACGTTGTAAAATAATTAATAAATAAGCATGGGCATATAGTACCACGAGAGGTGGGCAGAGATTATGGATTTTCATTAGACGCCGTCTCGGCACGCTTCTCGCATCAACTACAGTTTACACTACAGTTTAAAGTTAACTTTAACAGTGGTAGAGCCCACAACAATAACATCTGTTGCACGAATGGGCCGGCTCGACCGGTGAAATACCAGGGCCTCACAGAAGACAGGCGTGAAGTAGAGTATTCTTCGTTTCGTCTGATGAGTGAAGTACTGGAGGCCTTGTTCTAGTTCTCTCCCCCTTCCCACCCTTTTGTTATAAGGAAAGGATGGGAAAGGGGAAGAAATCTTGACGGTGGTAGGGACGTATAGAAATTGGAAATAACCATTTTCTGTTTGTCCCCTCCACTGTTCATTAAAGGTGGGCAACGCGTCTGCAACTCCTTTGTTAATTGCAGATGTCTATGGGTAGCGATCTCCTGACATCGAGTGATCCGCTTGCGCGTTTGCCACCACAACAATATCGGTTTTGTAAAATGCAAATGTGTTCTTTCACTAAAGTCCGTTGTTAACGCCAAGAGCCACTTTAAACTGATATCTTGTTCTATCAAACTGTCTACCGGCCTTACTATTATACTGCTTTAAATTAAGACACATTTTCTAGTCTCAATTATATTAGCCTTTGAAATTTGACTTAAACGAGGGCTGGTGTAATATGAACTTCAACGCACCCCTTGCTGCGATCAGCTCCATCGATCCTGGAGTTACGTACACGTACGTGATCCGCAAACAACGCCCCCCTCTGTTCCTGTCGCTCTACCACGACTGGACTCATTTCACGCAACTCCATTGATTCCTCAGCACCTTCACGACTATTGGAGAAATAGACATAAGAAATATACCACAAAATCAGTTTTTAACCGACTTCAAAAAGGAAGAGGTTATGAATAAATATTATTAATTGATCTTTGTGTTTATTTGCTTAAAATTATTTTGAATTCGGTTTTGTTTTTGTTAAAAAGTTGGTTCATTATTATATCTTGTCATTTGTATATTAGGTCGTGTAGTTCGTCGTGTAATAGTTCGCAAAGACCTAGTCTATATCATGTAGTAGTATAATTTACATTACCGAAAGTGAGGGCGCGGCAAGTTTCGCTGAGGGTGCATAGTGTCCAGTTCCGACGGAGCGGTCGACGCTTCTTCTGGCTGAAAAGTACAAAGTATTCAGAAACAAATAGGTAATGAGTCACACAACAATGTGACCTGAATGACTCAGTCTTGCAAAACTGATGATATACAATATAAGCACTCGGTCCAGGTCATGTTAACATTTTAAATACAATTTCAAGAATTTGAACTTATGTAGTCTCGTCTCGTCAAAATTAATGCCATTGAGATGCGATCCTTAAGAAGTATGTTAGGCGTGACATTGAATGATAGGATTAAAAATAGCATAATAAGAAAAAAGCGTGACTAGAATTGAGAAAGGTATGCTTCGGTGGTTCGGGCATGTTGAAAGGGTGAATGACGAGAGAATAACAAAACTAATTTATGTTGCAAAAGTGAGTGGCAGCGTTGGTAGGGGACGCCCTAGGAGAACTTATATCGATCAGATTAGTGGTTTACTAAAAAGTGCGATATAAGGAGCACCCATAACCGACGAGCATGCATTCGTAGATGTATGAATGTAGAAGAAGCGAGAAAGGTGTGCCAGGATCTCACTAAATGGAAATCAGTGACCTCTGCCTTTTCTGGGTTACGGGCGTGAGCGCATAATTATTTATTCTTATAAAAAAATTATATAGGCATGTCAGGTGAGGTAAATAAACAGAGATATATATTAATAAGCTATGCCCCATGTTTCACTCGCGCACCCATCGCCTACCCGTGTCGTGTTTCACGGTTAGCATTATTTATTTTTCTGATTGACTCCCAAGGATCGATCGATTTTAATATATAACATAATACAAATCTTGCGTAATAATTGAGCTGTTAAACACAAAAAGGAGTTTTCGAATCGGTAGCAGGTACTGAGATTAACGTAATGATGAAAAATTTCTTCAGATTAATTGTGTTAAATATAAAAAGTTGTCTATAGGCCTCTGGAATAATGTTTATTTTCTAAGAGTAAATGAATTTCAAAATCGGATAGCGTCACTAGTACCAGAGACCACCCCACATTACATTCAAACTGACAATCTTTAACTCTTTATAAATATCAGTATAGATCCAGACAACATCAGTTGCACTGCAGGGCCGACTCCTCAGCTCGCAGAAGATAGGCGTGAAGTAGAGTGTTCTGCGTTTCGTCTGACGAGTGAGGTGCCGGAGGACTAATTCTAGTTCTCTTCCCCCCACCCTTTTCTTATTAGGAAAGGATGGGCAGGGGAAGAAAACTTGACGGTGGAGGGGATGTATAGGAATTGGAAAAAACCATTTTCTGTTTGTCCCCTCCTCTGTTCTTTAAAGGTGGGCAACGCATCTGCAACTCATTAGTTAGTTGCAGATGTCTATGGGTAGCGATCACTTGACATCGGGTGAACCGCTGGCTCGTTTGCCACCTAGTAATATATAAAAAAAAACTGAACGGAATTAAAGCAACTTACCTCTATAGAATTATTTCCATTGATGTTCCGATCAAGTGAAAGTAAAACCAATAAAATGCAATTAATTAAAAAAAAAACTCCGCACTTAGACATCACAAGGGCCATTATTATTGACACTGCCGATGTGTCCACTTCGGCATTACCAAACCCAAATCCATTTGCTCCGATATAAGATAAAAGCTGTTGCAATGTCTGCGAAAATATTAATCAATTGTACAATTTGATCATTTCATGTTAAATTTCAGTTCAGTAGCCAGTTTCTACTGGCGAGTAGTACTTACTTGCGTGGCGTACGAGTCAGTCAGGTAACTAATTAGAGTGGTCAAATCCATTGCGCACATCAATACAGTAACGAAGATCCATGCTATTCTTATCCGTGTGCCTGCATCCGGGATAAATAAATACCCATTAAATAAACAAAATTTAACAATGACCGAGCCCGCAACATCTGCTGCACTAATTGGCCGGCTGGTGAAATATCGGAACTTCGTTGAAGTATGCTTCGGCGTTTCGTCTGATAATTGAAGTACTAGGAACAAATTCAGTTCAATTGATGGGATCACGAAACACCCTTGGTCCTGTTTACGTCTTGTAATGTCCATTAAAGAACAAATCTGCAACTCATTTATTGCCGTTGTCTATGGGTAGAGGTTACTTAACCAGGTGACCCGCTTGCTCAGCGCTTAAAACAAAGATGTTACTACTATATGTTGCGTTACTAATTGTTTAATGTCACTAAATAGTGGCCAGGCACATTAGCAATCTGCAATATTAACGAAGATCAGGAAGAAACTTTAAGTATTTTGTAAATAAAAATACTTACGAAATAGAAACTCATTCGCAACCAGCCATCCTATGGTAATAATGAAGCTCGCCCAGTTGAAATAGAAGGTCCGTTTAAACGTGAACGGCGTACGCTCCATTATAACGAACGCCTGGTCAGGCAAGCCGTCCACTGACTTGCCGATGCTTATCCGCGACCCGCAGGACGCTGGTTCTGAAAGGTGGGTCATCTTCTACATCGGAGCAACGAGTAAACATTGCCAGAACAGTCGTGAAGTTTCACAGCACGACCGCCACGAGTACCACGATCTCACAGCATTTCGGTTTGTTAGTAATTGTAGAGGTTCATATCCCTATCGGGGGTCCCAATCCTTTTTGCTAATTACGAATATTTACCCCCATAATAATAATTTTAAAGCAGCTTTAAGGTACACTGGAATTTTACAGACTTATGGTGGCAGTGTCATAGGTCGGCCTAGGCGAATTTATACCGACCAGATTGGCGACACAGTTACAAAAAACAGGATGACAGCTGGATGCGGTGCGCGGATGACCGCATAACGTGGAAGGCAGTAGGGAAGGCCTGTGTCCAGCAGTTTACTGAAATAGGGTGATTAGTAATGATGAATGGTTTACACCTACCGTGGAAGTACATCAATTTGATGTTAACTAGATTCGCCGAATGATGCAGCACATTGACCAAGCAGGTTGAGTGCGCGAGCATGAATGTCGCGAGAACTATGGAGATGATGGCTTGAATCTAGAAACGAAATGGTAATTATTTATTTATAGTTAACTAAACTAACTCAATGAAAGTGTGAAAAATTAAATAAATATGCCTTCACGCCCGTAGTCCAGAGGGATAGACAGGTATGGATTTCCATTTGGTGGGATCGTATCGTAAGTTTACATTAAAAAAAATAAAAACACCTGACGTTGTTGCGTGCTTAACTTGAATCCCTACTCAATATTATAAATGTGAATGTAAGTTTGTTGCGCTTTCACGCGAAAACTCACACTCAACCGATCATCTCGAAACTTTGTACACATATTCTTGGAGGTATTAGAAGCAACGTAGGATACTTTTTATGATTTTATTTATGAAAAATAAAAAAATAATTGTTAAAAAATCTAAAAACCTAGCTACTTCTACGCCATAATATTATAAATGTGAATGTAAGTTTGTTGCGCTTTCACGCGAAAACTACTCAACCGATCACCTTGAAACTTTGTACACATATTCTTGGAGATACTAGAAGTAACATAGGATACTTTTTATGATTTTTTTTATGAAAAATAAAAAAAAATTGTTAAAAAATCTAAAAACCTAGTTACTTCTACGCCTTAATATTTATAAAGGTGCGTGTTATATGTGTGTTCAACGTGATTGTAGTTCATTGAGATAGACCGAGCGAAAGAATTTAGTTTCCACTACAAATGATAAGGTTTCGTAACGTAAAATAAGTGTGTGACAGTTTGGTGGCATGGCCGATTAGATAGCTGTCTCATTCCAGTTGTGCGAAAGTCAATCATGATTTTATGACGTCACATCAGCAGTCGTGATATGACTGAAGTGCATTACTATCATATTAACTGTTGAAGTTGACGCTCAAATAATGAAAGTGAATCTAAAACCAAGCGAATAGGAGTCACGATTACGAGAAGCAAGCGTACTCCTTCAAGGCCGGCCTTGAAGGAGTACGCTTGCTACGCTTCCTTTTGAAATTGTATACATTAAAACGAAATTTAATATGTAAAACCCTTGTAATAAAGAATAGCTGAAAATTAAAAGACCCGTAGACAATGTCCCTGACCTTACCCATGTTACGGAACGAGAGAGGGCGGCGTACAGCCGGCAAAAAAAAGTATTGCGGATTTTCATGGGCGTCGGTGCTCACTTACATCATGCTGCTCGTGTGCCTCCTTATGAAAGGCGAAGAGAACTTGACTGTGGAGGGGATGAATAGAAGAGGAAAATAATAATTTTCTGTTTATACCCTCCTCTGTCCATTAAAGCGCAACGCGTCTTCAACTTTGGATTGGCTTGTTGCAGATGTCTATGGATATCGTATTTATATTATCGTATAAAAAATAATTGTCAATATGTCTGTCCAAACATGATGTCCATTTCGAAATAAGTAAAAAAAATCTGTCTGCAAAATAAATCATAGCACAGCAAGCACGCCAGGGATATTATATACTGCTAGATTCAAAATCCACTAAAATAAAATAATTAAAGAAAAATTAGTTGATACAACAGCTGAAGATATTTAACTGAAACGGCAGATCCCAATCTTAGTCTATAATCTAAATATATACATTAGCACAGTAATCAAGTGAGGAATATACAACCTTAGCTGAGAGGGTCCGCCTGTTAAACCAGCGCATATAGCAAGACACAAGCGCAGCGTGGAATTAAAATAGATTGGTAAGTAAATAATACCTTCGGTGAAGCTGCATTATAAATAGAATACACATTACTGTATAGATTCTTAAAGTCGCGTAGCAAACACATTTCAGTACTTGTATAATAACATACAAAGAAATCAACATAACTGCTTAATAATTTCGTTTAATATATGACAATTGCGAGCGTGAAGTATTTACTTCAAGAAGAGAAAGGGAATAAGAAGAACCCGGTCATATAAAATATTGTCAACTCAACTTTTACAAAGAGAGAAAGGTTGTTTCATTACAAATCATCTGTTCATGTTATTATTGAAGTATGAAATACTGTACCATATAAAAATAGACAGTAGACGGTAGTTCCTACTTCGAGAAGGTCACACCACGCGGGAAATTTCTCATCTCAACACTTACGGCAGTGTGAAGACTAAAGTCTTCGAAAAGTGTCCATTGCCAGTAAAGACACATGGAACTGAGATATAGCCCCACACCGTGGGTTCCATTAGACGGCTCAAGGTCATTCAAATGCCAATGGAGAGGGCAGTTTCCCGGCGAGTTCGTTTCAGAATTCATGTGATCCAGATGCCTTTGGTTCTACAAGCAACCGACATTGTCAGGTCCGCCTCCCAAAATAGGCCGATGATCTGGACAAGATTGCAGGAGCCCAGGGGACTGGATGAGGGTGGGATGCGACCGATCTTTGTTGCGATCTACGTTCAGCAGTGGGGCGAATTTCGGCTGAAAGGAGGAGGAGGATGGACTTCAAACAATTGGTTATATCTCCCCATTTACTAATACATTTAATTAATCACGTGCATAATTATTTTTTAATATAAAAAGTGGTATTTAAATTTGACGACAAAATGAAAATAGCACTTACCGTTGTCAGTGCTCTGATTATGGCGATAGTTCTCGTCGCCATTTTCTTGTTGTTACAAAATATCGGATGGATGGAGGTTGACTCTTGAACAGATGGCAGGTTCCTAGCTGACGGCGATGTTTCAGCTCGCAGCGGCCAACACGATCCTGTAACAATATCACATGGACTGAACTTTCTCAGGCGATAACACGAGTCTACGTCGACCGCGTGCACTATGAGATAAGTCTAATCTATCTAAAAAGAAATTTAACTCAAATTACAACAATGCGCAAAATTATAAATTGAAATACAAAAAATACAATATAATTTATTGACGACTAGCTGTTTCCTGCGACTTCGTCCGCGTAGAAATAAATTCGAGACAACAATTTCAAGGGTTTTTCACTTTTTGCGCGGAACCCTAAATATTTTGCTTTAATTAAATTAGCCTATTTGAATCCCGACAATATAAGCTATCTTCCAGTAAAAGTCCCATCTGAATCGGTTCAGTCGTTTCGGAGATTACCCGGAATAAACAGACAGACAGACAGACAAAAATTTTAAAAATTGTATATTCGTTATAAGTACCGTATATGCATCATGTGTATTGAGTATGGAAATGTTATTTTATATTACATACAGACACTTCAATTTTATTTATCGGTATAGATATTTAATGATAAAATTATCGTTATTTTTTTAATATTCATAATTAATTATTAAAATTTACTATCAAACGAAAATTTCATAAATTTATCTGGAAGTGCGGTGAAGGTTTGAAGTGAAAGACCATGTTAAGACTTTAAAGAAGACAGCGCAGATGGACTTCTTCCAGAACCGGTTGGTCCAGCGTCCGGGCGCAGTAACAACGGACATGGGATAGCAAAAGATGTACCAGGAAAAGTTTGATAGGATAGGTTACAGAAAAACGTTGCTTAATTTAATTGTTTTAATATGCCTCGGGAGCAGTGGTGGCTCAGCGATGTAGGCCCCGACTTACGTACGGTCGCGTGTTCGAACCCAGGCAGGCGCTTTACATTGTGTAATTTATTTCATCACTACTGCTCCAAAAACGGTGAAGGAAAACATCGTGAGGAAATCGCCATGTTCTCAGAACCACCAAATTCGAAGACATGTGTCATCCACCAACCCGCACTAGGCCAGCGTGGTGGATTACGGCTCATTCCCTGTCTCGGAGGGAGGCCTGTGTCCCTGCAGTGGGAAACATTCTAGAAAAGGCTGTTTTTTTATAATATGCCCGGGATGACACTCTCGTTATGCGATTGAATCGTCATTGAACTGTGAACAGTATTACTATCTGCACTGTACAATATACTGCGATCGCCAAAACGCTTGCCAAACGTAGCCATAAAAATAAAATATAAAACCGTATGATGGCGACAACAAAACGGAGTACCTATCGGCATCGCTATCCCGGTAATGGAAGCTGCCAGGGAGACGGCTGTACAGCGGGTGCTAAGAATCCCCGCAAGAGATCCACACTTACGAGGGGACGTTATATTGGTGAATAATTTACTAAACTATGTTTTTGAAAAACCTGTAATTTCATCCTTTCAACATGCCCGAACGTATTTAAGAAAATGTAATAATAGGTGTATTGCGTGTGCAATGAGTCATTGACATATACATTAATGGGAGATTTTAATGATAAACTAGACGTTGCCCGCGGCTTCGCATACGTTTATTTCTTGTTTAACTCATTTTTTCATATTTGTTTTGCATTATGTTTTTCTTAACAAAATATATATTAATAATATAAGTGATATCCGTATAAAGAACGGTAGCATGTTTAAAGGAATGTTCAATTGAATTCAATTTGAAAGCAATTGTAAATCAATATACAGTATAAATTAATAACGCAATCACGCGGTACAAAATAATTCACAAAATATATCGGGTAGCTTAATGGTAACGAAAGTAAGTTTTTCCAAAGGGTTCAAATATTACGAAAGATTTGTTATTTTTGGTACCAATTATCTTCCAAAGATGGCACTAAACCTATTTACTTGTATGCCCTCTAGCGCTCAAACTAAGCAACTTTGTATAAAATTTAAGAGTTACATTACGTTGAAAAACTAAATGCATCGCTTATTTTGTGTTTTCTTTTCAATACGCTGTAACTATTGCATTTTTATATATGATAAATAAAGAAGAGTACGCTTTATTAAGAGAAAACTCTGACACTTAGGTAAACATGGCGGTGGCCCTTAAATTGGTGAAAAAATAATTGAGGTAAGAGGCTGCTTTAGGTGATTCGAAATTAAATAAAGGAGTGTTTAGGAGTGAGTTAGTAAAAACAGTTATAAAGTTTTGCCATTTGAACGTAGCACTAGGGGGATATTAACCGGACACGGGTCTTACCATGGAATGTTCTAGAAAATCTAGTGAATTCGCAAACTACAAATACTTTTGGTAATGTTATTGCATATTAACGTTATATGTAAATTGCTAATTTTTTTTATAGTACTAGGTGGCTAACGAGCTAGCAGCTCACCCGATGTCAAGTGATCGCTACCCATAGACATCTGCAACTAACTAATGAGTTGCAGATGCGTTGACAAACAGAAAATGGTTATTTCCAAATTCTATACATCCCCTCCACCTTCATGTTTTCTTCCCCTTCCCATCCTTTCCTTATAAGAAAAGGGTGGGAAGGGGAAGAGAACTAGAATTAGGCTTTCAGCACCTCACTCATCAGACGAAACGCAGTATACTCTACTTCAAGCCTGTCTTCTGTGAGGTCGTCTTATTTCACCGGTCGAGTCGGCCCATTCGTGCAGCAGATGTTGTTGCGGACTCTACCACTGACAAAAATGCAGGCGTTATGTTTTGTTAATTAATAAAAAAAACGTGTTACATCTTAAACACTACTGGGGTAATTACTGATGCAGCCTTTACCTTTAGAAGCTTATTACGACAAATGTGGGATATGTAATTAAACACTAAACCAAACAATTGTGTCCGCATCTCACTCGTCACGTCGCCACGCTCCACGTCTTCATTCATGTTTTTCTAATAACAATAGTATGGGCAGGCGAAGAGACAGGGGATGAATACGACAAGAAAATATTCTTTTGCTGTCTATCCCCTCCTCAATTCGTTTGGTAGTTGCGAATATCTATATAATACTAACAATCAAACAGTTTCGTTCAGTACCAAATGTCAAAGTCACACTTCGGAAGCTGGACCTGGATCCCGCGCTGGTTCAAATTTTGACGGGGCACGGGGGGATCTCAGTACCTACACAGGCTTAAGTGCAAGGGGAACCCCTCGTGCATCTGTGACCCAGCACGGTACGTTTCTGTGCTACATATTTTGACGGAGGGTCCTGTATATGAACGAGAGGGCGGCATAGAGCCGCCCAAAAAAATAAAAAAGTCAAAGTCTATAAGAGATGTGAGCGGGACTTTATATTACTATAGGCAATTACAAGCAGTGATCGTTTAACTTGCAACTCATCATCTGCGTCTTTGTTCATCTTATTGGAAACAAATCAGGACATGACTTGATATGCAGAAAACGATTAAGAAACGGAAATGAGCGCTTTAACGTAATGATCGCATTGCATGTTGCGATAAATAAAACGCAGTGAATCAGGTTGGTACAGCGACTTAGGCCCCGTACTGTAGGTTGCGGGTTTCAATCCAGGCAGGCGCTTTACTTTATGTTATTTATTTCATCACCACTGCTACAAAAACGGTGAAGGAAAACATCGAAAGGTAACAGGCATTTTCTTAGAACCACCAAATTCGAAGACATGTGACATCCACCAACCCGCACTGAGCCAGCGTGGTGGATTACGGCTCATTCCTTCTCTCGGAGAGGAGGCCTGTGTCCCTGCAGTGGGGAACATTCTAAAAATGCTGATTTATTATTATTATTATGTCATTTATTTATATTTAATACATATTTTTTTATAATATACCTTAAAAAATCTACCAAAACAACAGACATTCTAAAATATATTATATAAAAATAGTGTTCCACCAGCTGCGGAGTCCTTTTATTTCAAGCAACCAGTGGTCAGGGTTACAGAGAGGGGACCTTTCTCACAATGCGGGCAGACTCTAAAATTACCGCTTTTTGTATCAAACCCTTAACCCAACCGTCTAGCGGTCTATTATTATTATTATTAATTGTGTCATACTAGCTGTCCCGGGAAACTTCGTTCTGTCCTATAATTAATATTTGGTGCACTATTTTGGCTTAAACATATAAGATAGATATAGGCTGTCGTTGGACTTTTTGTAAAACTAAATAGTCTTACAAAAAGTCCAATTACAAAAACAATAAAAATAACACGTGTAACACTAACGGTTCTTGCAATGATCAGAGTAGGTCGCATATGGCGAAATTTTTTTCTCCTTACTTGACACTTATCGTTATATTTTGACGACTTCACACAATGTCTTTGTGTATTGCAGCCTACTTCTTATTCTGATGTATAAGCTATATTATTATAAAACTTCATTTAATTTTGTTGTTTTTGCACTTGTAAGTAGGATAGTTGAGTATATGGGGCATCAACTTGATTCAAATTTTGTAAATTAAATTGAGAGTTTAGTTTAATGCTATGCGTAAAAATGTTCACAGATTAAGAAAAATCGAAATGTACTGGAACACATGCTAGAAGTGAAACTTCAACGGACTAGTGTTGTCCTTTCCTTTGTTACATGTTATTGTATTTTTACAGTTGCGCATTTTCAAACTTTTGATATCTTCTAAACTGGTAGCCAGAATGATATAGTTTAAAGAGCAATTATAGTCTACATTAAATTCTCTTGATGATTAACACATTTAAATGGATAAGGATTCATACCGAACACGAATAATAGCGTAGTAAATTGTGTATGCGTTTTCCGTTTTCCGATCGATATAAAATTTTGCACTTTACCAGGGTTACCTACGTTACGTTACATAACATTAATTAACAATTTCGGTTGCCATGGTAATGTTTCAAGTTTTGACAACAACTTTATACATAACTCGAAGTTATTATACGAGGAATAATCTTACAAACATTTCAATGAAATGCGTGCGAACCGCAGACCACTAGTTGTAAGAGGTTGCTAGTCCGAGGTATTTGTCAAATATCTTCTGCCGTATAGGTTATTGACTTCTTTTTGTTAATTGTGGTAAATAGACGTGAGACTTTTGTATATAAATATAAAATTAAAACACAATACTAACTATATTTCGCATGCGTTGCGTGTTATAATGTTTTACGTACACACATAGTTTCTTGTCATTTAAAAATGTTTGCGTGTGATCTCTGCACTTAGTGATACAAAAAAACTTAAAGAATCGCCCATTTAAGAACCGTTTTGTTCGTGTACGAGTAACACAATAAAAATGCAAATACGTTGGTATTAGTTTTTTTTTAATCGCACCCGGAGAACTGTGGTAGAGCCCGCAACATCTGAGCTAATGAGTTGCAGATGCATTGCCTACCTTTAAAGGACAAACAGTAAAAGGGATATTTCCATTCCTATCTACTCCTTATCCGTCAACTCACAGGCCTATTATATACAGTTCTCTCCCCCATCCCTTTCTCATTCACCGGTAGAGCCAGCCTATTCGTGCCATAGATGTTGCGGCCTCTACCACAACAGCCATGCCGAAGGCTCGCTAGTCCTCTCTCCCGTCTCGTTAGTATATTATGGTAAGGGGTAGAAGATTGAACCAGAAAGAGTATGAATCGAAGAAAAGTCTAATTTTCCTTGTCTCTCCATTAAAGGTAGGCACTCATCAGCAACCCATTTGATTCTTGTGGATCTAGGGTAGTGTTCACTTAGCATCAGGGGAAATCTTTGATCGTTTGCCAACTTAATCCATAGGAGCGTGCGAACATCTAACTTAAAAAGTAGATGAACAGATTTAGTTACAAAGATGATTTATTCTTTAGTATGTTATTGGTAATTGTCATTTTCATTGTCACGCGATAAACTTCTGTGACGACGCAATGCAACCGTGTATCAAGGTTAAAAAATATTGATGTGATAACGCAATACTTGCTGTTGGATTTTGTTTAAAATAAGAAAGTATCATAATAATTCGGTTTAAAGTTTATCATGCGAAAGTTAAAAACAGTTCAGGGGCTTCGGAACATGGATGTGCCAAGAAATCCATTGTCAGAGAGTCGAAATGGTTTCCGCTATTCATAATCAAGTAATAATACAAAATTATCTGTGAAACATAGTTCTATATTACGTAACAGAAGGTGACGAAAGCGTTTAACCCATACCAAGTGATAGTTACCAACAATGAGTTGCCTACGTTGCCTAGATTTATTGTAAAGTGGAAAACTTATTGAGTTTAGTTGAGAATTTGAATTAAACAAAGAATAGTCTAAATAGCAAAGTTTAAACAAAGAGATTTTAATATTCAAGGCATCGGGAAATTAAATTGAATGAACAGGTAATTCATTTTGCAAGCCGGTTTGTATCAGAGACAACAGGTAGCTACAAATATTTTCCGAAAAAGTTCCACGCATCGAACAATTTAAATAAAATAAAAACAACACCAGACGAGATTTAACGGGCGTTTAATAATAAAATGATATTAATAGACAGACAAGTATGTTTTTAGATTTTTTTATTATAAAAAAATAAAAAATCAAAGATGTGTGCATTTTGTAAAATGTATTCACTCGTTCCGTCACAAAACAAAGGAATTGCTGATTTAAAACAATCACTGACCCGTGCAAACTTCGTTCCGCCTTATCTGTTTTTGTGTGCATTATTTTCTTTTGATTGATACGCGAACCTCAAGTAGGTTACTTCATATAAACAGAAAGCAGATCCGTAATTTAAGGATCACTGACAGTGATTCCTCTACACATACACTATGCAGATCGTGTAGAGGAAGAGGAGACGGCGTCACACGTCATGCTACACTGCCCTGCAGTGTCCGAATACAGGGTTACGTATCTTGGCACGCCGGGTTCGCTCCCGGAGATCATCGGCAACATTAAGTTGTTGCTGGGATTGGTCGGAGAGTCGGGCTGGCTGGAGTGATCCATGCAAAATACGAGCTAGTCGTGGAGTTGCGGAAAAGTACGCCCCTACTACTACTACATGGATGATTGTTTGAAATCTTTGGAAGGCGAAGAGTGTGGATTAATGGGTGTAAAATGTCTCTTGTACGCCGATGACCAGATCGTGTTTGCGTCATCGGAGCAGGACTTACAATTTATGCTGAATGTAATGAATGATTCATTGGAAGGTTGATGTTTGAAAGAGAACAAAGTAAGACAGTAATTGAAATAAATGTTAACGGTAAAGAAGTGGAAGAGTTTGTGTATTTGGGGTGTATGTTTAGTAGAGATGGTAGGCATGTTAAAGATTTTGAACGACGATACCGCATTGTGGTACTTTGAGGAGTCAGAATGTGTCTATGAAGTCATATATGCGTAGATGTATGAATGTAGAAGAAGCGAGACATGTGTGCTAGGATCGCGCCAAATGAACATCCATGATATCTGTCTACCCCTCTGGGTTACCGGCGTGAGCGCATATTTATTTTATTTAATGGATTATCATAACGTATTTGAAATGCTTAGTAACTTATATACTTGATAACAATTAATACTGTATGCGATTAAATAGCTTCCTAATTACCGCAGTGTACGTGACCATTTTTTTAAAAGCTAGATAGGGTATAGTAAGCTATCCTTAAAAGATAGATGTATGCTATTGTAGACTTTTTTGGAGATCTTTTAAGATATACAATTCCGTAGTACATTATTTTAATCTATCTCATGAGATTTAGCCAGCGTTTTAAATATGAGCGCATAAAAATATTTTTTCGTAGATCACTTTTTCGGAATAAACAGTTTCATATAATTTGTATTCAATATATTTTGAAAATACTGGTCAGTGTAGTTGAGCTTATACGCTTGAAAGTAAAACAACAGTTTACATTCGCATTTCTAATATTAGCTAGGATTTCTCTTGAATTACATATCGGGGTTCATTGATACGAGTACTTGCATTGTTATTGCTATGGTTACAAAGTAACAACAATGCTATATTAATTAAAATCAATATTTCATTTGAAGGTTGTTTACGTATTGCAGTTGGCTTGTACCAATTGATGTGTCCATATTTAGAACCATAATTATGTGATACTAGTACAAGATCATTAAATAATTATATTTTAAATGTGGTGCCTAAAATTTAATTGTAAAAAAAATATATAGAAATAGGTGGCAAATGGTTCTCCTGATACCCATCAATGCATTGCCTATCTTATGGAGAGAGTAGAGGGGGGGGGGGGAGCAAAAGATGATATTTCCTTTTTCTATCTATTCCTCATCAAGAATTCTTATAAGAAAACAATGCAAAGGGGGCCCTAGCTTTCAGGACCTAACTCATCAGACGGAACGCAGAATAATACGCCTGTTACCACATGTTGTGGCCTCTACAATTATTCATTAATATGACACAATAAAATCTAATTTAAACACTATAAAATCGCCGTATACGCCTGCTTGTGGAATTATTTTCGTTTATACTGAATTCAATTCCAAATCTACAAGACTTTTCTTTATATTTCTTATGTATGGAAGTTTAACCTCCATGACGACTAAAATTACAATACAATTAAGTAATTACTTAATTATTCGCAGTTCTACTTAAGTGTACAAACACAAAGTGGTTAAGTAAACATTAGGTATTGTTTGAACGCGTGGAATATTCCGGACGAGAATGTTCAATTCATTATGCTCCGAGAGCTAGCGACTTTTTCTACCAATTGTTTTATAACGGCTATATTTTTGATATTTCGCAGATACCCTCTGCGGTTTCACTGGGCCGATTTACTCCATACAAATTTTCATCCCCTACTTTAGACATTTAAGGGATTAATTTAGAAAAATACTTTTTAGTATTCGCAAGTGTTGTGACAGTAATCTCTAGGTCTTACTTGAGGTGAGCGTTGAGTCGGTCACTTGTATATACGTATATCAATATAGATTTAAATTATGTAATATTTTTATATCATTTTAGCAAGGATATTCCACTGTGGTTGTGTTCAGTCGTTCCAAAATTAATGCCAGTTGCAATTTTCATACAATTACATATAATAAAACCTCGGTCCCCACATGTGCGGGAAAAGGGCAGGGTGACGATGAGGTTAGGGTAGTATTTAAGTAGGTAATATTATTTCGTTTAAGTAAAATTGCAGGGCAGGTGATACCGCGGGGCACAGCTAGTTATGTAATAAACTTATTTCTCGGCCCTCGTACTGCATACAACAATTACAAATAAAAACTGTCATCATTCGCTAAGATTAGGTCATTAGTATCATATGTATGTATTATAGTAGTTCGAATTGACTTCGTTATCTGTCTACGCACCATTCGATTCTAGATTCATCGATATTACACGGTTCATCCTTATCGAGGGCGCGCGACGATGTTTTCGCATTCTCACCACTACGTGGCGCCACTACTACTTTTGCACTTAACCAATACGTTGTTCGAAGTCTAGCTATCGAAGAAGTTTTATTTTAAACTAGTTGTTTCACGCGACTTCGTCTTAAAACATATTTTTCACTTCGCAGGATAAAAGTATATAATTGTATTTTTACAATAAAACGTAAAACATCAGTCTCAAAATTATATTTTGACATTACAACTAACAATTTAATTTTATTTATAGATTACCACCAACTCTGCCTAAAATCGTCTAACGCAGTTAAAGATGTTTTCAGTTCAATAAGCATGTTGCTGACGCCTTCGCTAACGCATGTTGCGCATGTCGATCTCGCGAGCCTGTAATATTTACCCCACCTACTGTCGTTTAACGTGGCTCAAGAGGTTTTTACGCTTTAAACACTAAAAAAGTGTATGTTATTATACTACTTCCGACCTTTATGACATTGCAGGTAGCGGGCGGCGCTTTCGATACGGCGCCGCATGTGTTTTTTAAAAATTTTGAGGGTTTTTCACTTTTCGCGTGGAACCCTAATTACTTTACGTAAATTAAATTAGCCCATTTGAATCTCGACAATGTTAGCTATGTTTCAGTAAAAGTCCCATCCGAATCGGTTCAGTCGTTTCGGAAATTACCCGGAATAAACAAGCAAAAATTTTAAAAATGGTATTTTCGTTATAAGCACTGTGTATACATCATGTGTATTGAGTATGGAAATGTTATTTTGACATTACATACAGACACTTCAATTTTATTTATCAGTATAGATCCAAACATTATCCTAAACGCCTAATTTATATTGTGCAACACAAGACTCAGATTCTATACAGCGGAGGTTGGCAACATGCAACCCGCGGATGTCCTAATTACGACTCGTGGTTGTCTTATAAATTAGCCATAAATATATAAATGAGGGTGTCCAATGAAGGAAATCAGGTCAGGGAACTGATTTATTGTTGTGATAAATGGAGTAGGCCTGCGTCCAATAGTGGATTACTTAAAGGAAGGAAGGATTAAGCGTAGGGCAGAGTAAGACTTTAACAGCACATTGTTTTCCTATCACCAACGAGAACCATACATTTTTCCGGGATAAAAAGCCTATATGCTATTCCAGACTGTAATCTATATATGTGCCAAATTTCATCCATTCGCATTTCGCATTTATAATGTTAGTAGGATTTACGTACAAAGCTTCTGGGGTTAATATCATAAGTCTGCACCGCATTATTTTCCCTACTTGGTGCCCCCGCCTGCCAAAACCTTACTAACCCATGGAACATAGTAATAAATACACGACTACGCAAGTACTCAATAATAAATAAACACAACCGTGATATAAAACTATATATATACTGTGATTTTTCCACGTTAACTCTACATAAAAAAGTGTAAACGAGCAAGCGGCACCTGGAAATAAGTACCGTTACCCATATGCATCTGCGACAAGCTTGCAGATGCGTTGCCTGTTTTTATGGACAAAGGACCCTCAGGACAAACAGAAAAAATGATATTTCCATTCCCTGTCCATCCCCTCCTCATCAAATCCTCTTCACCTTCCCATCCTTTCCTTATTGGCGGGAAGGGTAAGAGGACAACAATTAGACCTCCGGCACGTTAAACGCAGAATACTTCTACTACAACTACGTGATTTTATTTTCGATTGGATTATGTTATCTTTTAAGTATAAATCCTTGTTCCTGTCACCCGAAACTGCGAGCATAAGCCGCCATTTTGGAAAATCCTTACTTATTATATTAATCCTTACTTATAGAATAAACAGCACGGGATTCAAAGTGAAGCTTTATTAAAACATTATTAAATAAATGCCAATAACAGTGGTAAAATAAAAAAGTTGGTAAAACACAGATTGTTCATGGAGTTTGTTTTCAAGTCTAGATAGGTCTACCTACCTACTACTACCTGCGGACCTACTGCATTCCAACACGGATCATACCACATATTATATTGGTCCTATAAACATTGCAACCATGACGCGTATTACCCGATACGACGGTCGTCACTCAATACAATGTAATCCTACGTAGACGCAAATAGGATACAGAGAAATAAAGCTAATTTGTAAACGCGCTCTGGGTATCGGGTAACTCGCTGTTACCGCTGTTCACCATATTAAGAGAATTTATATGATTCAAAAACACAGCTTACGAATTTATTTTTGACAGAATCCTTCTGACACGAAGACACGAAGATTTCTGGTATTACGTATCCGAGCACTAAGATAGGAAGTGAAAAGTTTGTATGTAAAAATAATTCAGTATAATTTGAACTTAAATTTATGTGATGATATTAAATAGGTTTCAGCTTAAGCTGGCATAAGCGAAAAGATAAAAGATTCGATTGCTTGTTAATTCCGGGTAAACACAAAAACTTCTGAACAGATTAGCGAGTAATTTTCTTATTATTTTATTTGACTGCCCACCCAAGCCGAAGTTGTGGTGATATTCTAGTGTATATAAAAGTTTAAATTGTGTAATGCAAGGCATATAGGCTAGAAATCTTGTTATTTTAAATTGTCAAATCTACAAGGAATTTCTTCAAAGTCACATAAATAACACAATAAGATAAAAATTGAAATATTTACAAATTACGCTAAATTTATATAAACAATTGTTAGCTAACGAGGGGCAAGGAATATCAGCCCGTTAATGTTATCTCAGTTGACCGTAAACAAAACATTTTAGCAAACGTATCGTTTTTCGATTTTAATTAACTCGATAAGAACTAGTTATTTTTATATGTCGAATAAACAATAAACAAATGAGTCGCAGATGCGTTGCAGATAGACAGAGGAGAGAATGGACAGGAATAGGGACGTTTCCTTTTGCTATCCATTACCCTTTCCCATCCTATCATTATAAGGCAATGATTTTTTAAATTTTTTATATAGTACCAGGTGGCAAACGAGCAAGCAGTTCACCCGATGTCAAGTGATCGCTACCCATAGACATTTGAAACTAACTAATGAGTTGCAAATGCGTTGCCAACCTTTAATGGACAGTGGAGGGGACAAACAGAAAATGGTTGTTTCTAATTCCTATACATCCCCTCCACCGTCAAGTAAGAAGGGGAGGACTTAAATTAGGCCATCTCGTACATCAGACGAAACGCAGAGTACTCTACTTCACGCCCGTCTTCTGTGAGGTCGTGGTATTCCACCGGTTGAGCCGGTCCTGCAGTACAACACGGGTCCTTACGAGAGAATCGAGGACGGGGACTTTAGTCATATCTTTGTTGCAAACTACTGTATGTATTCCTTGTAGTAGCGGCGATGTCATGATGTCGATATGTGTGGTGGGATGGGAGAGTGGGGCGCGGTTGGCTCGACACTGACCGGCCTGAAGTAACTTGACAAACCTGTTTCCGGACTTCACTAGACGTAACATGTTTGTACATGTTTCAATTGAAACCGAGACACACTTGACGGATCGCAACTTCTATACTGATTTTAAATGAACACCTTATCCATGAAGTATGTTAGGCGTGTCTTTAAATGATAGGGTTAAAAATAGCGTTATAAGAAAAAAGTGTGACTAGAATTGAAAAAGGTATGCTTCGGTGGTTCGGGCATGTTGAAAGGATGAATGAAGAGAGAATAACGAAAAAAAATTATATTGCAAAAGTGAACGGTAGTGTTGGTAGGGGACGCCCTAGGAGAACTTATATCGATCAGATTAAAGACTTATTAAAAAAGGGTGATATAAGGAGCACTCATAACCGACGAGCATGTATGCGTAGATGTATGAATGTGGAAGAAGCGAGAGAGGTGTGCCAGGATCGCGCCTAATGGTCCATGATATCTGCCTACCCCTCTGGGTTACGGGCCTGAGCGTATATTTATTGACATCATTATCAGAACTGCAAAATAATATACAATAGAATCAGTTACCGTTCTATTAAACATTTGCACTTATATTAATCGAGAAACAATAACCTTACTGACTCACTTCCTTTCTGATATTTTATTGCCTTCAATCGATTTCACTCATTGAATAAGGTATAGGCCTCGTTCTTAAATAGATTCGAGGGTAAAGTATGAGGCAGTATTGGATTATCACCTACGTGCTTTATGCTAAACCGTTATAATTTCTCCAGTACTCCTACCCCCTTTCTTTAGTATATCAATCTGGTGAAAGTACTGATCTTCAGGCTTTCCCTCTTGGACACCCATGAATAGGAATACTAACTTAAGCGAATTAAAAGTTCGTCGGCCTCCTATTGTATCCTATTGTATCTTGTATCGATACCCCCAGGGACGGGAAGATCGCGGTCTCTTAGGGAGCCCTCGACTTCACAGTGTCAAGTCCGATGTACGTAAATGCCTCTTCCAGGTAAACAATGAAAATTCAGTCACCATACAAGAAACAAAGTTATTTTACTCCATGACACGGTCTCGTCTATATGAATGCGATAAATGTATATAATAGGAAAGGCACATAAATCGCCCCGTGTGTCAACACACTAAATAACGATCAACAATTTTTGTACGTGCGTATGTACCTATGGGTGTCAGGGCCGCTCGGAATAGTTATAATAACTGTATCAATACTATCTATGTCGGAAAAAAAAATTGTCTTACTTTTGATTTTTTTTAACTAAAAAGGCCACTACACCAGGACCTAAGTGATATAAAGAGGAGACCCACGTCCATTAGTGGGCATATATATGTACACATAAAGGCCATAGGAGAAAGATATATAAGGCGTTGCCCTTTGTAATGTACCGATTGACTTGATAAAGATGTCAACATGGACACCGACAAAGCTTTCATACGGAGTTTTAAAACTTGACTTTTATAATTGTATCTTTCTAATTTCCTGTCAACAAAATTTTGGCACATGATTTAATCATAATTATTTTCTATTCAATCGATTTTAGTACTATTCTGAACATATTTATTTAGCTGTAATTATAATAAACAGGAGCAGTGGTGGCTCAGTGGTTTAAGCCCCGACGTACTGTATTGCGGGTTCAAACGCAGGCGCTTTACTATGTGTAATTTCATCACCACTGCTCCGAAACCGGTGAAGGAAAATATTTTAAGAAATCGGCATGTTCTTAGAACCACTGAATTCGAAGACATGTGATCCATCAACCCGCTTTGTGCCAGCGTGGTGGATTAAAGCTCACTCCCTCTCTCGGAGAGGAGTCCTATGTCCCTGCAGTGGGGAACATTCTAGAAAAGGCTGATTTATTATTGATTCTAATAATATACAGAAATATAGTTCTCATATACGGGCCATCGATATCACTTCGTATAAATTCTTCCCATATCTTTTATTGTTATCTTATCAGGGCCACCAGTTGATTTTAAAGTTTCATAACTTTTTTTAAGTCATTACCAATGGCGCAGTTCAGAAATAATTATAAACCCAGCCTCTATTCTTCTAACAGGAACGTGTCCACGTTTTGTCGACTTGGTATTGAAGAAAGATAAAGAAAGAAGAATTGAGAGATAGTGCAATATCAGTAGCAGAAAAGATAGACAGGCAATTTGCAGGGTCTACATCGGTCATGACGTCACGTTTTCTTGTTTTCTTTTCAAAATTCAAGCAAGATTGATTCAAACGTGGCAACCTTGTATTGTTATTGTAATAGAACTAAGTGGCGGGTGGAATAATCCTTTTACGTCTATTTGCGGCTGACGATGTACTTTCTAAGTCTTTGAACCTATGTCCAACTTTAGACTTCCATTGTTGCTATTTCAATGGTGCTTAACAATATTGTTACATTATGAGACAATGTGATAAGAAACTAGGGCGTATATAAATCATTATTTGTATTTCTATTGTATCCAACGCAGGATCGATACCTATTTTGGAATTGAAATATATCAATGGAAGACTGTGTTAACTTTTTAAATGGTCATCCTATTGAATTGGATAATGGATACATGATGCAATTTCATTTAAATATATAGCCTAGGATAATAAGACTGAGTAGAGTTGAGAACATGGCCGTCAGTTCAATTCCGACATTCGACTAGTTTATTTGTTACGGGATTGAAGCCAGCGGTATAATGCTACGCGACTACTGGACCATCAGGGACTAAATATTGTAAACAGACTAAACACACTGGCATGATGCACGGATGGGTCGGCTCGACCGGTCAAATACCAAATTACAGAAGACGTGAAGTAGAAAGGCGCTTCTGAGTTTCGACAGTCGTTTGAGGTGATGGAAGCCCAACAAGTTCAGTCCTTCCCATTCCAATCCTATCTAGGAAGGGAAAAAGGATTGGACGGATGGACTTTTATTTTGTAATTTTATACGTTTTGTAGATAATTGTATTATTATTATTACAACATCTGGTGTTATATTTAGATAACAAATGTTATTTATAATGATGCGATAGGTTTCCTAGAGGCCATCAAGGAAGTTGTCATGTCAAATCTCAGATAAAGGAGTCTATTCTTAGTATGTTTGCAGTAACCTAGCCGGATTCTAGGCTTAGACAATGGTGACAAGCAGAGACCATAGATATACCAAGAGAAAATTTTAGGTTATGTCGTTTTTTTTAAAATAATGCTTCGTAATGTCGAACATCATAGTGTGCGAATAATTTTATTTCGACCTTCGCGGAGGTCAAGCTGCGAACACTCGAACAAAAAGCAACGCAAGTCGCATAAATTTACATAAGAATTTGTCCAAAATAACAATAGAATTGCTGTTTTTCCCAAACTAAGTTATATTATCATTTTTGGAACCAAAGTAACTGACATTACCTAAACAATTACAAGCCCTAGCATGGCGGCCACGTACAGGTCGATGCGACGTTGACCTTCCACAAGATGTACTGATGATCGGGTCAAGGTTGCACATTGAATGATCGGACGGATGACCAATCAATGGGGGAAGCCTAACCAGCAATAGACGACTATGGGCTAATGGGACTATGGGATAACCGTATGGAAATAACTTATGACATTACAGATTACTCCGGAAAGTGGATTTGTTATTGTCCACTTTAACTGTAGCGATCGTAAAACTTTACTGGTGCGCGCTCGGCTCAGTTATGTCGGAGAAGTGCTACCATCTCAAAGAAAATCGTCAGCCAAATAAAACCTGGACGATTTTCTCATGCGTTTTGTGCAACCCCCGCGCCCCCTCCCCCTTTTTCTTTATTATAATTGTCACTTACCGCCATAGTCTAAATCTTTATAGGTTTTTACCACAGGTTTTTTGCTAAAGTTCCTCAGACTAACATTTAATGACGTATTATAAAAATAGTTACTAATTTTTCCTTTTTCACCATTCCAACTGAGCGCATGTTTCCCAGTTACTTTTAACTATTAAGCTTTTGGCGCTTTTAATGTATATTATTGTATTGCTATGCCGATACCGTCTGTGTGGAATAGTGACATTAGGCACCATTTAAAAAAATAGCCTATGACCTTCCTCAGGGTCTAAACTATGTCTGTACCTAATTTCATTTAAATCAGTTTATTAGTATAGGAATGAAAGTGTAACAGACAGACAGACTTACTTGCTCATTTATAATATTAGTTGTTAGGAAACCATCAAAACATAGGTATATTTATATCGGTAAGGCAAGTTCTTTATCTTTTAATCTAATTGACATACATATTTGACTAGCTGTTTCCTGCAACTTCGTCCGCGTAGAAATAAATTCGAGAAAACAATTTCAAGGGTTTTTCACGTTTTGCGCGGAACCCTAAATATTTTGCTTAAATTAAAGTAGCCTATTTGAATCCCGACAACATTAGCTATCTTCCAAAAAAGTCCCATCCGAATCGGTTCAGTCGTTTCGGAAATTACCCGGAATAAACAGACAGACAGACAGACAGACAAAAATTTTAAAAATTGTATTTTCGTTATAAGTACCGTATTTGCATAATGTGTATTGAGTACGGAAATGTTATTTTGATATTACACACAGACACTTCAATTTTATTTATAAGTATAGATGTCATACTTTAATCATTATGGTATATGAAGTATAACTTAAAGGAACTTTAAGTAATAAGTGAAAATGTCTTGAAAGCTCCAACGATATTGTTTTTATACACAACGTCAAACGAGCAGGCTAGGTCAACTGATGTCAAGTGATTGCCACCCACAAGCATCTGCAACAAGTGAGTTGTGGATGCGTTGCCTACCCTGAGACAGTAGGGTATAGACAGGAAAAACTATATTTCATTTTACTATTACTTAATTCAACGAAATTGGTGGGTAAATATGCTTTGGGTTAACACTACCTACGGTTATCGGACTAAAATTCCTGGTCGAACGAGGATCGCCCGGCAAACTTCGTTCCCCCATAAAGTTAAATCATGTTCTGTTACTTTATTAGCTGTATTATTCAGTGGATTAAAGCCGGATCTATTACTTTATTGAAAGCATATTTAGCTTAAGCACAGTGGGCGGCTAGGGGCGCGGCGTGGAGAAGGTCGCATCAAGCGGACAGTCCCGTCATCGGCTTGAGTTCCGCGCTTGTTTTTATTTTTGCTCCTACTCCTAAGGTAATTATTTCATTGATATGGTGTAAAAATCATTATCACAATGTTCATGAAATTCTCAAGGTAACTAACTTATAGTTGATAAGAATTATTACTTTATCCGTTTTAATGACTTTTCAATTACCGCATTGTACTTGACCATTCGTTTAGTAGTTCCAACGGCTATAGGTATAAATGTTATATCGCGTAGTTTGTTGTACATCATTTTAAGATTCAATTCCGTAGTACCTTATTTTAAAATACCTCATAAGGTTTAACTGTAGTGTTTGCAATGTAATGTAGCGCTGGTGGTCCATTGGTACAGGCACAAATTTCGTACGGTCGCGGGTTCGTAGTTCGTTGTGTAATTTATTTCATCGCGACAGCTTCTAAAACGGCGAAGGAAAACATCGTGAGGAAACCGGTCTTCGAAGGACCAAATTCGAAAACATCCACCAACCCGTACTGGGCCAGCGTGGTGGATTTCGGCCCCTTCCCTTTCTCTGAGAGGAGGCCTGTGTCCTTGCATTACTAAGTATTTGTAGATGAAATTATCTTAATGATAATATTTTGATTCTATCATTTTGGGAACAGCGCCATCTTTTTAGATTATATTTAAGATCTGGTTTTTACTCGGCCACGTCTCCGTGCAGCAAACACACGGCTGCGAAGCTCTTCACGCTTGCTATCACGCTATATAAACCGGTAGACGTACGTCGAAGCGCTATTTGATAAAACGGTACTCGGCCAGTGCGTCGCTCCGTTGGTCAGTTCGAACCGGTCCCACTAAACTATTCTTATAAAATGGCTTCGCGAGATCCCGCGTCTGATCAACTTGTCAACTTCAGCAAATCGGTAAAGGTCTGTACATTTAAAACGTTACAATTATTAAAATGTTATATAGATATTTCGTGACTGTTGCAAGTTATGATAAGCACAAGTCATTTAAATTTGAACTTTGAATTATTACTTAATCTACGCTAACATACGCGTACATTATATATGTATATGTTTAACCTATTTTATTTGCTTATTATTGTGTTGAGTGTGTAAATGAAAAGGAATTTACCATTCATACGAAAAAAATTTCGTATATACAATCAAGACCAGATATTATTTATAAGAAAATCTGTAAAGTTGTGACAGGGATCAAAGTTTAATTTATGTATTATTAGTATTATTATTATTATAATAGTAGTATTATTTTATTATATAGGTTACAGTTAGCTATGCGCAATGCGACTGCATTATTATGATTTTTTAAAGTATAAATTAATAAATTAGCCTTTTTTGCTGACGCATTCTATTTGTTATTCTGTTACTTCGTGTATAAAAACAACGTTAATCTATACTGATAAATAAAATTGAAGTGTCTGTATGTAATATCAAAATAACATTTCCATACTCAATACACATGATGTATTTACGATACTTATAACGAATATACAATTTTTAAAAATTTTGTCTGTCTGTTTATTCCGGGTAATCTCCGAAACGACTGAACCGATTAGAATCGGACTTTTACTGGAAGATAGGTAAAATTGTCGGGATTCAAATAGGCTATTTTAGTATAAGTAAAATATTTAGGGTTCCGGGCAAAAAGTAAAAACCCTCGAAATTGTAATCTCGAATTTATTTCCACGCGGACGAAGTCGCATGAAACAGCTAGTTCTTAATATATTTTATTTTGAATTATAAAATAGTGAATGACATTTAATTATAAATATGGGAAATGACTAAAAATTCTAGATATGTATGTGTTACAATAATACAAAAATGAATATTGACAAATGTAAAAAAAATTGGTAATAACGCCTGTAATTTAGAGGGGTCGGCAGAGATTACAAATTTCTATATCTACGCATACATGTATGCGTAATCTAATAACGGTCTAAAATCTTATGTGACATTCAGATTTATATAAAACAAGCGAATTAATAAAATATTACGTCGTATTATTGCGCAGTAGTATTGCGCAATAATTTTCAATTGTGTTCAAGGGGAAGAAAAAGAAAACAAAGCCAGATGGGTAAACAGTGATAACGTATTTTCATTTTACAAAGTCCTGGTACACAACTATACTATGCTTAGTCTACTGCCTATCTAATCAAATTGGTCTGAGTACATACGCTTGTATTCGCGACATAAAATTCACTCGTCAATTTTATTATTAACTGTTTTAACCTGCCCCAATACCCTTCGACGCAAATTAACATCTGGCCTCTGTTGGTAATTAAAATCAGGGCCCACGGTACATACTTCTGGCGTATTAAGATGTGTGTGTGGTCCACGTAATAATATAATTTAATATATTTTAACCGTGAATCCTATATCCGCCGGCTTTACCGTATCTTCAACCAATTACTGTATATATTATCTTAGATAAATGTTAACATGTTAAAATGATAACATTTTACAATGACAAAATGTACATAATCCCTTTAAATATTTTAGATGAATTGTCGCTTTTCGCTTTCAGGATTCACCTGGTTATATAACGACCAAGTCTGGTGCACCGGTAGGAGTCAAGACTGCCATCCAAACAGTAGGCAAGAATGGACCTGCGCTACTCCAGGACGTCAACTTCCTCGATGAACTATCCTCATTCGACAGGGAACGCATTCCTGAGCGCGTCGTACATGCTAAAGGCGCCGGGGCCTTTGGATATTTCGAAGTGACCCATGACATCACGAAATACTCAGCCGCAAAGGTGTTCGAATCCATCGGCAAGAGGACCCCTATCGCCGTCAGGTTCTCGACTGTGGGAGGGGAGAGCGGCTCCGCCGACACCGTACGTGATCCGAGAGGTTTCGCCGTCAAATTCTACACCGACGATGGCAACTGGGATTTAGTCGGGAACAACACACCCATCTTTTTCATCAGAGACCCAACCCTATTCCCCAGTTTCATTCATACACAAAAAAGGAACCCCGCCACTCATCTAAAGGACCCTGATATGTTCTGGGACTTCCTGACCCTCAGGCCGGAGACTAGTCATCAGCTCCTTTACCTGTTCGGTGACCGCGGCATTCCCGATGGATACAGGCACATGAACGGTTATGGGTCTCATACTTTCAAGCTTGTCAATGCCCAAGGAGTCGCGCACTGGGTGAAGTTCCACTACAAAACTAACCAGGGCATAAAGAATCTGCCCGTTGACAAAGCCGCCGAGCTCGCATCAACTGACCCCGACTACTCAATAAGGGACCTGTATAATGCCATCGGTAGAGGCGATTACCCGACTTGGACCTTCTATATCCAAGTAATGACCATGGCTCAGGCCGAGAGCTGCAAATTCAATCCGTTCGATCTAACAAAGATCTGGCCGCACTCCGATTACCCCTTGATCCCTGTCGGTAAGTTGGTATTGGACAAGAACCCCAAGAACTACTTCGCGGAAGTGGAGCAGATTGCCTTCAGCCCTTCAAACTTGGTGCCCGGCATCGAGCCCTCTCCTGACAAGATGCTGCAAGGCCGTCTATTCGCGTACAGTGACACGCACCGCCACCGCCTCGGTGCCAACTTTCTGCAGATTCCTGTGAATTGTCCATACAGGGTTTCCGTATCGAACTACCAGCGTGACGGGCCTCAAACGCTGCAAAACCAAGATAACGCTCCCAATTACTTCCCCAACTCATTCTCGGGCCCGCAGGAGTGCCCGCGCGCTCAGCGCCTGCAGCCCAGGTACAACGTGACCGGCGACGTGGACAGATATGACAGTGGTCAGACCGAGGACAATTTCTCACAGGCTACCATGCTGTACAAGCAGGTGTTCGACGACGCGGCTAAAGAAAGATGCATCGCTAACATCGTGGGCAACCTGAAGGACGCCGCCGGCTTCATCCAGGAGCGTGCTATTAAGATATTTACCCAGATCCATCCGGACCTTGGCAGCAAAGTGGCAGCTGGCGTTGCTCCCTTCAAGAAATATCATGCAAACTTGTAAACAATATTTATCGGACTGATCTAGGTGCTTGTACTAGCCGACAGGTCAATTTTTTATTACTAAAGGTATGGATATATTAAAGCGCACTTTGCATTTTTGTCATTACACATTTAATCGTTGAAATATATATATTTTTCTTTGTATACTGTTTTTTTGTTCCCAAGACCTTAGATTCCTAATAGGTATCAAAAACTGAATCACTGTGACTATAACTAACGGTCAAAGATCTAGCCATTAAGGGTTGTGTTATATTCATGTAGAGATAGCGGAGATTCATCGAGTATTTGATTTGAAATGTACATAATAATAACAATAATAATATCCTAGGACATATTCACACTAGGCCATCTGATCCCACACTAAGCAGAGCTTGTGCTATGGCAACCAGATAACTGATATACTTCATATACTACTTGTCTTTTGTAAATACATACTTAGATAGATAATTACACCCAGACTCAGGACAAGCAGACATGTTTATGTACACAAATGTCTGTCCTGGGTGAGAATCGAACCCACGACCTGCACCTAATAGACGAAGAGTGTGGATGAAGAATGGGTGAGCATGTTGTAAAATGTGTCTTGTACGCCTATGACCAGGTCGTGTTTGCGTCATCAGCGGAGGACTTACAATTTATGCTGAATGTAATGAATGATTCATTGGAAGGAAGGAATGAGAGCTGGGTTTGGCAAGAAAAGCATGCTATTAGAGTTAATGCCGTTGAGATGCGATCCTTAAGAAGTATGTTAGGCGTGACATTAAATGATAGGTTTAAAAATAGCGCTATAAGAGAGGAGTGTGGCTTAAAAGTGGATGTTGTGACTAGAATTGAGAAAGGTATGCTTCGGTGGTTCGGGCATGTTGAAAGGATGAATGAAGAGAGAGTAACGAAACAAATTTATGTTGCACTTTTGCAGCCTTGTTGCGGCCTTGCAGCATCTTGTCAACAAATGTATGTTGCACTTTTGCAACTTAAATTTGTTTCGTTGCAGTGGCAGCGTTGGCAGTGGACGCCCAAGGAGAACTTATATCGACCAGATTAGTGATATACTAAAGAAGGGCGATATAAGAAGTACCCGTAACCGACGAGCTTGTATGCGTAGATGTATGGATGTAGAAGAAGCGACAGAGGTATGCCAGGATCGCGCCAAATGAAAATCCATTATCTCTGCCTACCCCTCTGGGTTACGGGCGTGAGTGCATATTTATTTATTTATATATAAAAGGAAGTTCGCTTGAAAAAAAAAAGTTAAATTCATAATAGAACATTTAAAAAGAATTAAACGAACATCATGTGTATTTATCGAGTTAACATGAAAATGTAATAAAAAAAGTATTTGATAATTTTTATTTAACTTATAGTTGTTACTATGACGTAATTACATTCCAAAATTCATTTGCCGTATATTACAAAGGGCCAAAACTCACAAAATAAACTTTATCACTGATTCTTATTGTTACTTGGCCGATGTGTAGATAATTACATTGTAAAAAACAGATAAGAAAGTAGCCAACGTGTCGTTTTCATGTGAATCAAAGTGAATAAACATGTGGTAAAGTAATTAGCGAGCGTACGTCGCTCAGTTGACCTCGTCTCGTAATAAATATTGCAAGTAATGCAATACCTACGTCAAATAGGTAAAACGACTGAATTTTTACTTTTAAATAACACTAGAATTGAGTTTATTACATTCAATAATATCATGCGTGTAAATTTACAAGAGAATATTAAGCAATGTTTTTTGTTCGATGCTGTTTAAAGCTTGCTTTGATATCAGTATGCATATACCTATGTTAATCAGTATTTTGCCCTTACAAACAAGTTTACTCACTTGACGTCAACACTAAAATTAAACTCGTTTAAATACATCGTGTGTAGCGACATCTATTGGATAATGGTATCATATCCAGTTTTCAGCTACCGTGTATATGTTTGATGATAACATAATAGATGGCGTTTTATACATCTAATAATTGTCGATAGCAGATCGATAATATCTTTAGTTATGGAAGGGAAGGGTATTCGTGTTATTGGGACATGATTTAAAACCCCGCTTGGCGACATTTAATTTTCTTTGAACGTATAAAACGATAGTAAAATTAAAACAGTATATTTTTTTATAGCATAAGGGGGCAAACGAGTAACGGGTCGCCTAAAAACTAAGTGATCACTGCCGCCCATGAACATTCGCAACACCAGAAGAACCGCGGATGCGTTGCCGGCCTTTAAGGAAGGAGTACGCTCGCTTCTTAACCCTATTTAGCAAGTCGATGGTTT
This sequence comes from Papilio elwesi, assembly GCA_029849275.1. Lineage (NCBI taxonomy): Eukaryota > Metazoa > Arthropoda > Insecta > Lepidoptera > Papilionidae > Papilio > Papilio elwesi. The sequence goes on along the minus strand of CM056717.1, from coordinate 19,020,890 downwards.
TTGTTCGATTATTTAAGAAACACGTCATCTCTTGAGTAATTTAAGGAACGGCACAATTGTATAAATTCTCAGATAAAGAAGTCAACGCTAATATTAGTTCAATTTCATAATTTTAAATCAAATCTATCTAATCTTTTTGTATTTTATGGTGTCGGTCCCAGTGGACCTTCTTCGTAAGCGGGCCGAAAAATTAAAATTAAAAAAAAATTAAAAACAATTTATTTGTCTACTAGCATTGACTTAGGATGATATAACATGTCATGGAATAAATTTCAATGATTCTCATTTAGTGCCATAAAATGTGCTGTGGGTTTTAAAGTTACAAATTATTTACCTTATTTATTTCGGATTTTTGTTCGTTTAATATGAATAGGTCACTTGCCTTCATCTTTTTTTGAAAGTTTGTCGTAAAAGTGACCAGATTTCTCGTGAATAAATTTATTAATGTGAGAGAATACACTATTCGCGTAAGGTTGGTGCTCAATGCTTAAAGGTAAGTCGACGAGCATGTCTTAATTTTTTTATCGAATGCACAAGATAGCCTGACCCTTAGACTAATAAAATCATATTATCCCTACTAATATTATAAATGTGAATGTAAGTTTGTTTGTTACGCTTTCACGCGAAAACTACTCAACCGATCATCATGAAACTTTGTACACATATTCTTGGACGTATTAAAAGTAACATAGGATACTTTTTATGAAAAAAAAAATAGTATATAAAAAGCGAAGTGTGTATGTTCCCTATAGACCTATAGACTCCGAAACGGCTGGACCGATTTCGATGAAATTTGCAGACATTGTCCAGATTGGCACATTCCTGTGTTTGATAGCGATCGGATTAACATAATTAGTGGTACCCGGGCGAAGTCGGGGCGGGTCACTATTTATATTATAAATGCGAAAGTGTGTAAGTATGGATATGTTTATGTTTGTTACTCTATCACGCAAAAACTAATGTACGAATTTTAATGAAACTTTACAATAATGTAGCTTATACATCAGAATAACATATAGGCGATAATTTATAAGATATTGCGTGATTTGTCAAAACTGTAACGATAGGTGTCAAGTAAGGAGGACAAAATTCCGCCATATGTGCGCATTACGCAAATTTGTGTGCGCTGCAAAAACCGTTAGTTACGCGTAAATAATGTACAATGGAAATTTTTACATTTAATTGTTCTACTAAAAAGCCCGCGACAGCATATAATCTATCTATTATGTGTGAGGCATTATCGCCAAAATAGTGAACCATCTATATGACGAACGAAACAAATATTTTAATTGTATACATTTGAGAGTATTTGTATTTCCTACACGGTAGACAGATTAGGTCGCAGGTGAGGGCAGGCCTTTGGGTCAATTCATGATTCATGGGGGAGTGATACGACCAACGTGTCACACGTAAATGGGTATAACCACCAAGCCACGGCACAACAACACTTATATCTTTTAAACTTTTTGCAGTATGATTTGCAGTCAGTGCAGGAGAATTCTGAGGAGTGGTGAAGGTATCAGATGTTCGGAGTGCGATTCAAAATACCACGTGGCGTGCGTGAGCGATACACAAGACCTGTTGGAATGTGGCGACCTGGGCTACCATTGGACTTGCGCACTCTGCCAGCACCCCGCAGGCAAGTCCGAGGAGAAGCTGCGCAGCTCCTCAGGCCATGTTCTAATGACTATGAACACTATCTCCGAGAAGTTTGAAATGGTGAACAAGATCCAACTGCCGAGGCTGAGTCACGACATTTTGTACATCATGAACGTAGCCGATCGTATTGTCAAACAGAACGAAAGTATTATCCACGCTTTAGAAGAGATGAAGAATAGACGAGAGGTGAAGTCAAATCATCAACAGTTGACCTACCGGAGGAGGAATCTGAGTTTGATACCGAAGACGAAGCACACAGAGCAGCCGGCGACGACATCGGTGTTGCCAGTTGCCGAGAAGTTAGCCAGGTATAGGACGAGAAGGAGGTCTAATACCTTACAAGAAATATTCTTTCTCCTCAATAAAAAGTTGCGTTAGACATGAACAGAAGACTATTAAATTCATTGTCTCTAAAACCCTATTTATTGGTCTTAAAACTAATTCTTTTTGACTACGACCATTGATATGTCATAGTTGATATTAAATAGGTCTCCCATCTTAAAACCTATTCGGGATAGACAGATAATAAATTAACGTTGTCTGGATCATTGGTCCATCAACTTGTAAATAGCTGGCACTCCAGTAGATGAGGGTGGCACCAGTCTTTATAGTTATAAATAATTACCTTTACGATTAAATCATGAGGAAGGCTAACGTCCTGTAAAGGACTGTTGGCTGCAGAGAGAGAAAGGGATTTTTAAGTACGAGCGGTAAGATTATGAAGTTATTAAGTCATTTATAAAGTTATTACGATATGTTTCCCGAGGGGCTTTGAGGAAGGCGGCCGGCCGTAACAACTCTAGCTGAAACCTATACAGTCTCTACTGTATCCAAGTAAGTTTGAAGAGGTCAGGAAGATGATGAGTCCTAATGAGATGAGTGTGTGGCGTAAAATTGAGAAGCGACGAATGTGTACGTGGACCATGCCACACGGATCCGTAATCTCTATCTACCCATATGGTTTACGGGCATGAATCCTTATATAAAAAGTAGTCAAGATTAAGGAACAATGGAACTGTAGACCGAAGGATATAAAAACGTTATGAGCAGCGGCACAGAATCCAAATTATAATTATTTGCATACAATCCATCGATATGCATAATGGCCTGTCAAAATTATCAGGCGCATTATTGCGTTCTTTGTTTTAAAGTTTATGCGACACGGAGCCGTAAACAAACACACTTTATCCTTAAATGGGGGACAAACAAATACCTCCGGCGTCTAAAGTTTATGTCAAGCACCTTGTCAAATAGTATGGGATACGCATTTGTTTATTGTATTAGCAATTAGTTACGAATACAACGTAACAGTAATGCGATAATAGCTGCCGAGCCGAGACACTCGGGCACCCCCCAATCGGAATTCTAAGCGCGTATTCAGTGACAGCCCAAGCCGAGTTCACCTCACGGGGCCCCTTAAGCCCAGTCACTTCTTGCAGCGTCCGCGCAAGCGACCTAAGAGCTCGGCGGCCTCCCAATCCGGTTATAATAATAAAGTAACGGCCCGAGGCGAGGCTCCCTCCCTATACGGAGCCCTCGAGCTAAGCTACTCTATAGAGTCAGCTTCTGCGCCCTGCCACCTCGTGCTGTAGAAGCGTCCTACAGATAAACATTACAATATCAGACACAAAATAGAAAAGTGGTGTAAAAAGTTGGTTATGACGCCGCGAGATGGTTTGGTTTTTTTCTTAATTCGTTGTACCTTTATTAATATTTCCAACCTGTCAATAGTCCAGTCTCTGCTCTACTTGGGGCATATTAATCACGATTATGAGAAGATTTGAGACAGTTACCTTTTTTAGTAGACCACCTAAAAAAACTGTACCTCACTCCCATTTATTAATCGTCTTTATTTTGAAACTACGTGACATGAGTTTTATTCCTCGATAGTTGTACATCCCCTTTGTTCTTAAAACCAGTTCCGCCATTCTGTGGGTAGCATCTACTTTACAGCTCATTGAAAAATGAAGGGAGCCACATCAATCCATCCTCTTTTATCTGTCATAATTCAGCTCTTGCCACTGTGTGCTCGTCTAGCTGTCAACTCTTCATTCCACCACCATGTTTCTTTGTCTATCATTAGTACCTATAACGTATAGCATTATTTTATCTGTTCTGACCATTTGTTCTAGGAATCATAGTTGATAAGATCAAATATAGATTAACATTTTAAAGATTGTGTACTGACGATGTGTAATATTATTTTAGAAGAGCAAGAGGTCCGTTAATAAGTAATTAGAAGTTGACCTCCGGCTTATTATTAAGCAAGACCTTGCTAGGGCACAAAATCTTAAATATAAGAATATAGGTTGGTCCCACCCGTATGCTATGATAAAACCAACCTGAAATGGAAAAAAAATATATTGTGTCTTCCACCTTGGCTTAAGAATCGAACCGAAGCATGTTAGGTGATATAAAATTTCTATTAAGTGGTTCATTTGGGTTCATTGTACTCGTAACAGGTTCGTATTTCGGAAAATATTTTTGAATGTACAGTTTCTATAATTTTGTCTACTGATTTGAAATAAAGCGGTAAATATTTTGCCTAATGGCTATTCGGCGGATGTATCACTTAACGCCTCGTGTGTTCGCTCCGGGTTATTTTTTTTAATATATTTCCGATTTTGAGAATTAGGACCCAACAGTGGTCAATTAAAACTGGAGTCAAAGTTTTGCAGTCTAAGAACGTGTTCACACTGCCGGAATCATTCATAAAACTGTGTTATCTCAGAGCCATTAACTTTATAAAATATCTTCCATCTCGCTTTAACTTAGTGTAAAATGGTATTTCCTGCTCTTCCACAACTGTATTCTTTTAATTCTTTTAAGATGAATATTTGTTTTTTTAACTATTCCGATTGAATTCTTTTCAATTTTTAAATTTCCTGCTTTGTCACGCGCCTATCTTAGGTTTGATTTGTTCAAACTATAAAATGAAAAATCTATGACATATGGCGCTTTCCATGTTGACTTGACAGGGAAATAAGTCATATTGAACATTAATTTGCGGGGGTTATACCCGGTTACAATTATCCTTCAATGAGAAATATTCTTGTCGGGTTTTAGCTGTGGTCTCTTCGACGTCGAACTCGTCATTTTCATTGTTTTCTTAGTTCAAAATTATTTGAACAAAAAACAATTATAAATATATATATTTAATTTAATTTATAAATAAAATAATAATAATAATTTGGTATTTAGTGTTCATCCGTGATTACCAATCGAATTGAATAACCAATACCAAAAAAAAAGTGTATGCCTACTGTATATTACGTACACTTATACAGAGAAATATGCATGGATACAAGGTTCAATCAGTAATATTAGCCCCACACTAGGAGTGTTAAACATAATATACTCTGTACTTAGTTCACACATCTTCATAACTTGATCTCCCCCCTCCTGCGCCCCTTCCCATGGTCATGTACTTGCAAAGCGTAATCACTATTCGTAACTCTAAAGAGCGAAAGTAACACAATCCTCTGCACGTCAGCCGATGGGAAACACACCGGTCTAAACAATTGTCTGTAAGGGCACATCCTCATGCAGTTGCTAGACGCTCGTTTCTAGCGACAAATCTCACGTGACTTTGTAAATTACCTGTCATTCGAAAAAATAGTTACATGCATGGCGTCAACATAGCGTCAAACTTCTTTAGTGGCATGGTGGCAGAGATACAAGTTGAAGAAATCGAAATGAATGAAAAATGACTAGAGCTTTTTCGAAAATTCGTCGTTTATTTACAAGTATCCTACCTCACTCTCCTTTCCCAGAGATAGCTAAAGCTCAACTTTGTCAACACATATCGTCACCGTGTCGAGGTACATTTAAAATATGGTCACATGACGAGATTTGTCGCTAGAAACGAGCGTCGAGCAACTGCATGAGGTCGTGCCCTATTCTAACCGCTAGCTTATTTAAATACAGTCAACGTCTTACCAAAGATTTCATTCAGTCTCAAGCTTCCGTTAGAGTCTGGCGGCTATCAAATATGTATCGTAGAGCGTGCTTATTCTTGACATTGTGCGGTGTTGTATCTGCCGGTGGTCAACCAAGAGTTAAAAGTCCTTTAGGTGACCTCGAAGGGTATTTTCTACAAACCAGGGGTGGTAGACAGATTGCCGCCTTCACGAGTATACCATATGCGAAGCCTCCAGTGGATGATTTGAGATTTAAGGTAATAATCCAGCGAAAACATTTTTGTTATTTATAAAAAAAATGTTATTACGTTTGAATGGCTTGCTTTTGCGCGCGAAAAAGTTATTTCTTATATTTTGTGTGTGTTTGTTTTTTTTACTCTAAACGTCACAATCTTCCTGACTTTTTCAAATGGGGTCGGCACAGAAGGACCATAGTCTATTCCGTATAAGTTTTGGCTAATGTATGTATACGGCCGGCCGCCTGCCATTGAAAAATTAAAATACGTGCATATTGTGTTTAGCCCTTTTTTCTGTTAATTTCTGTTCAATATAATTACTTTTAATTTAATTATCTTATTCAATTAATTTTTATTTCAATCTATTTTGCAATAGATGGCATGCATTTTTTATAATATTTAAACCAATATCAAGTATGGTGAGATATTACTATGTTATGACAGATTTAAGGCGGGACTATTAAAGTCGAAACTGGCGAGAGATGGCGGTGGATCCGATAGACTCTAACTCTTGTTGCCGGAGTCCAAGCCCCACATAGGGACACCGTGTCACTCTAGTTACTTAATTATAAAAATATAACAGGGCGTTACATATTAATCGGTTTAGACATTTTTTTGATTCGGAATTAAATCCAGCTGCTTTAGAATAACAACTAAGCATTCTGGTCTTCATAGTATTGATTCCTCCGATCAACTTATAAACATTACAAGTTTTTAGTCAAAATAAATATATATGGTAAATAATAATATGGTATATTAAAAAAAACACCGGGGGCATGTTTCCATTCCACTGTATATACTCTGTACAAGACTGTAGGTTACGCATGATCTCAGTTTCCGTAACGCTTTTCGTGTAACTCTTAATTTGATTTCGTTCCTCATATATTTTCATAAGGCTTTATATATGAAAATTGTATAATAAAAAATTACCATTACTATTCTATTATCTTTGTGTCGTATCAATAGCCTCGATGTACCTACTGATACTTCAACAAGGCAAACATTGGCTATCAGTCGCGAAAATAACATTGTGTTTTAATGTATGTATACATCTGTTCCTTTTTTTTGTTACCAGCCAGCAAAAGGAACAATGTCAAATTCAAAAAGTATTTAATTGTTTATTGTTTGCAGAAACTAGCAAATAATAAAATATTTCCGATTATGGATTTAACACTATTTTAATCCTATCATTTAATGTCACGCCTAACATACTTCTTAAGGATCGCATCTCAACGGCATTAACTCTACTCTCACTTCCATACATTAAAGTGGGGACTAGTACAGCATTGTGTATTGCCAGCCCTTAACATTTATATCAATGACTGTCTTACTCTGTTCTCTTTTAAACACCATAACTTTCGTTTTGTCTACATTCATCTTCATGCCTTTACCTTCCAACGAATCATTCACTACATTTAGCATAAATTGTAAGTCCTCCGCTGATGACGCAAACACGACCTGGTCATCGGCGTACAAGAGACATCTTACAACATGCTCACCCATTTAATTTAATTTTATTGACATCTTTTTAAATAAGTCAACGCATAAGCGTCCTCGGGATATCCTATCATTATCTAATATTATATTATATTATAGATGACAAAACAAACATACAAACATTGTTTTTTTATGTGAGGATGATGATAATGACGTCGTTAAATGCTAATTATATAAACTGACTACAGTATAATTGACGCCACGTGTTTCTTACCTCCATTACGCATTGAAATCACAGTTTTAATTGCACAGCAGACTTGTGAATCAATGGTTGAGTAGCAAACTAAATGGTAAATTATATGTTCTTCTTTTATAGGCAAACTAGTGACCCGCCCCGGCTTCGACCGTACCACTAATTATGTTGATCCGATCGTTACCAAACACAGGAACACCCGCTGTGCCAATCTGGGCAACCCCTGTCAATTTCATCGAAATCGGTCCAGTCGTTTCAGAGTCAGAGGGAACATACATACTTCGCTTTTTATATACTATTTTTTTTCTTCATACAAAGTATCCTATGTTACTTCTAGTACCTTCAAGAATATGTGTACAAAGTTTCATGATGATCGGTCGAGTAGTTTTCCCGTGAAAGCGTAAGAAACAAACTTACATTCACATTTATAATATTAGTATGGATTTAATAACTATTTAAAAATATCTAATTAGAAGTTTCCCACAAATGGGTAGAATAGTTTACCCAATCAAGAGCCGTAGTTTTCATTTGCTTGGCATCAATAGCTTGTTCAAATTCACCATATTTCTTCGTGATTACTAACCTCGATGGTTTCCTTGGTAGCGTCGAGTTATCGTCCATTAATACGAGTGATCTAAACATTTTAATTTTCAAACCTTTATATAAAGGTTAATATTATTGCATAAATGTCAGTTGGTCAGTCAAGTTGCGCATAAACATAATTTGAAATTCGGTTTTGTAATCTGTGGTGCAATCTGTTTTTTTTCTTCGTTCACTAGCAGTCGTCACTAATGACAGTTCTCTTGCGTCTATGGTTTAGAAAGTTCCAGAACAGTGGTTCGAGAATCAAACTGTACAATGTGACATCTATCGCATATTATAGTTAATAATAATAATATCCTAAGACATATTCACACACGGCCATCTGATCCCAAACTAAGCAGAGCTTGTGCTATGGCAACCAGATAGCTGATATACTACTTTTGTTTTGTAAATACATACTTAAATAGATAAATTACACCCAGACTCAGGACAAACAGACATGTTCATGCACACAAATGTCTGTCCTGGGTGGGAATCGAACCCACGACCTGCGGCGTGAAAAGCAAATATCTAACAAACCACGCTAACCGGCCCGTCAATAGTGATTCAAGTATTAAACTCTGCGTTTCATCTGATGTGTAAAGTGCTGGGATCCCATACAGTTTCCCTTCGCATTCTCTTCTCTTAATATCTTGTAAGAAAACCACCAACAAAAATCAAATACAAATTCCTATCACATTCATTAAATTAAATGTCAAAATAAAACATATATTAATTGCGTTCCAGAGTAATTAGAACAAACTGAACATAAAACCTTATTTGTTTATTAGTTGTGTGTGTTTTTTTTTATATTACCAAGTGGCAAACGAGCAATCGGCCCCTGGAAATAAGTACCGCTACCCATAGGCATCCGCAACAAGCTGATGAGTTGCAGATGCGTTGCCTACCTTCATGGACGAAGGAGGGGACAAACAGAAAAAAAGGATAATTCCATTCCCTGTCCATCCCCTCCTCATCCGTCAAATCCTCTTCCTCTTCCCATCCTTTCCTTATTAGAAAAGGGTAGGAGGGGGAAGAGGACTACAATTAGGCCTCCGGCACGTGACTCGTCAGACGAAACGCAGAATACTTCTACTTCACGCCTGTCGTCTGTGACGTCGTGGTATTTCACCGGTCGAGCCGGCCCATTCGTGCAAAAGATGTTGTTTACTCTACCACTGTTTTTGACAGCTGTCAGTGTGAAGTAATAATAGGCGGCAAAAGGATAAAATAAATCGGACAGTTTATTCCATAATCATGAATCGACAAGGATAATAATAAATAATAAATTGTTTTTTGAATCGATGAAGATTCCCTATATTTTTCGAATCATATTGAATCGATGACGTCATCTTAATACAGTCGTAGGATATAATCTTTGGAGTGTTGGGTTTGTTCTGTTAAGTAAGCTAGTTCATGATAAGGATATGAAAACGGTGTAACTCAAAATGCTATCAGAGGAGCGATTGGTGTAATAAAGTAATTTGTTACTTTAATTATACTTTGGCTTAATGTTCGAAATAAAAATGATTGCGATAAAACAATTTTTTTTATAACTGTACCCAACACAGGCTAGGTATTACGTTTAACGGCCATAATTCTTAATGCCCACGCATAACTAAGATTATTTTTAAGAAAGGCCATTAATAAGTCGTTGGAATTTGAACCGCGATCACTTGATAACATCGTAACTTTTACACTATAGGAGTCATAATTATAAGTAATGTATAAATATTTAAAAGTGACTAAGACTAATGTACATCAATTCTACCTATTCGCGGCTTAAATCGGAACTGGTTTATTAGAAAAACTATTCGTTTATTCATGACGATTCGTTTTTCAATCTGGTTAGATTTAAAACCTTGAACTTTTCTAAGAGACTGAGAGGTTCTTTGTTATTTGAAGCATCTTCTGGTTTGTGATGTAACTGTTTTATATGTTACGTCTGGCACGACTGGTAGAAGTATTTCTGTGTTTTGTCTTCTTTTTTTATGTGAACAAGCGGCAAACGAGCTACCGGATCACCTGATGAAATGAACGCTGCCCATAGACATCCGCAACAGGGAAATTGTAGATGCGTTGCCTACCTGTAATGGACAGAGGAGGGCATAGACAGAAAAAAGGATATTTCCTTTTCCCCGTCAACCCCCTCCCCGTCCAATCCTCTTCCTACTCCAATCCTATCCTTGTGAGGAAAGGGTGGGAAGGGGAAGAGGACTGAAATTAGGCCTCCGGCACGTCACTCATCAGACGAAACACAGAGTACTTCTACTTCACGCCTGTCGTCTGTGAGGTGGTATTTCACCGGTCGGCCACGTGCAATAGATGTTGTTGTTGCGGGCTCTACCACTGTCACTGTCTGTTTACCACTGTCTGACGAGTGAGCCGCGGGAGACTCCCTACCCCACCTTACTTCAGCCAATATTAAGTGACCGCTATCTATAGACATATGCAACTAGCCTGAGACGTGAAACTGGATGCACACAGACTGCACCTTATTGTGTATATATATATATATATATATATATATATATACATATATATATACATACATATATATTGTACGGTTAATCTATCATGTTGATTGTAGTCCATACTGTACAGGTTTTGGCTATATAATAGTTCTTACGGCCGGCCTGTTTGATGCCGTACCTCCTCAGGAATGGGTTGCGTCACCCGGCAGCTCCGGGTTTCAAGAACCACCAAACATGTTAATGTGGAATATGTATGGTACATCTGCGACCTGTTTGCTGGTCCCACATCCATTTGCAATATTATTCGGGGGCGATAATCTACCCAGGATTATATTTAAAAAACGTTTTTAGTGTTTTTTTTAAATAAATAAATAAAATTACAATATAAAAATACAAAGCCGAGCAAAGCTCAGTTACAAGAATTTCCAACGAGGAAAATAAACGCTGCCTTGCGAAGCCGTGGGAACAACAGTATGATGAACCGATTATATACAACATTTTGTTAATTTTGCCTATACTTTTTGTTCCTTTGTTAACATCCTTGAACTCGATATCTTCGCATACAGTTATAATTGTTTTTTAATATAATCAGTTAGATTTTCATACAATACGTACCGAAAATTAATGGTATTATAAATTGCAAGCGTTATTGCCCTGACACTTTGCTAACAGAACGGAGGGATTTAGTTGCGAATATGAAACGTCAAAATAATGTTTTTTTTTTATTTTGACCACAGAGTTCCCTAGTAAGTAGAGAAAAAAGGTTAAATACATTACATTGAAATGTAAATTTTAAGAAAAAAATAAATCCAGAATCACAGAATTGAATTAAATATGGCCGCCGCGTATTGTAAACGACGTCTGTTTGTTTACAAGAATCATACGTCATCTTTAACACGTACTTTTATGTTTGTATCGTTTTAAACTATTCGTTAGTCAAAACACGTACAAGTTCAATTAAAAAAAACCTATTTAAAGCAATAATCGATCAGTTCCTTGTTGTCGTACATTTATAAATATTTACGGCCGATATTCACGTAATTCGTACAGATTATTACGTAACTTGTGATTGCTGCGGTTTCCTCCGAGTGATTCGTGTCACTATTCCACATCTTAAATATATGTCAACAGTGTACTGTTATTACCTGTACAGTAAAGTTTAGAAGTGTCACAATAAGGCTGTAAGCATCGTTTATAATCTCACCAGAGATATTATAAACTGTGTGAAATATTGTGAACTTGACTAACCATTTTCAATTTGACGTACCGTGACAAATGTTATAAAGCTATTTTTTAATCTATCTGTACATTCCTATAAACGTATCTTTATGTATTTTTTAAATACATCGTAATGTATAGAAGGAACTTCTATCGGATCGGATCGGATATAGCTGGGTTATTTTACTGTGAAATTAAACTTTAAACTCAAGGGGCTTGGGTTTTATATCGCTCGAGAGTTAAATTAAACATAAAGATACTTAAGTTAGGCGCCTTCTGTGCGCTGCGGTCTCGAGCCCGGTGAAGATGCCTGTACTAGGTAAACAGAGACAAGTCATTCAAGTTGATAGCGAAATTTTATCGTTTTACTGTCAATATCCCAGGGACTCGGGACTATCCTCGGACTATAATTACGTTTACAGTTTTCCTTATCGACGTCCAACGCATGTCTTATTATCAAACGTAGGAATGTTAAGCCAGTTAAATGTCATAGTCTTTCGTGACGATTCAAACATAACCTTTAATGTTGATACGTCAAGGTATATTTTTCATTACTATGTCATTATTAGCAATCATACAATTGTTACATAGAATATAAGAAATAGTAAGTTTATTGAAAAGTTGGTTGGTGTTTGGTAATTAGACTCTAGGGTCTAGAAACCATATAGACCACTAGTAAAAAGAGTTTTCGATTTATTAGTCTTAATTATTTTAACATTGGTAGAGCCTGCTACGAATGAGCCGGCTTGATCGCCTTTTTGATTGATTGACTTGTTGAAATACCACGACCTTAAGGAAGACAGGCGTGAAGTAGAAGTAGTCTGCGTATCGCCTGATGAGTATGGTGGCGCAAATTCAGACCCCTTTAATTCATTACAACGATAGGACGGTAAGAGGAAGAGTATTGGATGGGAAGTAGGTGAATGGGAATAAGAATATCTCCTCATCTGTCCTTTAAAGGTAGGTAACGTATCTGCAACTCATTTCGGTGCTGCGGACGGCAACTACCCATAAGCATCTTGGTACCCACTTTGCCTATATTTAATGGACAAAGTAGGAGACATAAACAGGAAAATCTAGCCATCCTTGTAAGACACAATCTGAAACAACAAAATGTTATACGACTCGCATATATTTAAAATGTAGTACATATCTTTGTTTCAATTTCTAGGCTCCGGAACCGGTTGAAGGATGGGAAGGTACTTTGGACGCGACGCGAACTAGCCCTGTTTGCGTGCAACGTAACCCGTACACCCGACAAAAGGAGGTTGTCGGACAAGAAGACTGCTTGTACTTAAATGTATACACACCACTTACGGGCAATGTAAGTTTCTGTTTAACCCTAACTTAATTTAAAGCGGAAAGAGTGAAATTTTGCTTAATAAATATTAAAAAAATGAACGCGGTACGTCTGGTAAATGTGTTACATGGAAACTATTCTAATATATGGATTATATGTAATATCGACTTTGAAAGCAATCGGTCCAGTAACTGAAAAGTTCAAGATGGCGGCTTCTTACGGTGCGAAAATGACTGCTATATGTCGATGAAAAGGTTTCAATAATATAAATATGTGAATGTAAGATTGTATGTTTGTTACGGTACGCATGTACCGTCGCATATTAACCCTTTAAAACATCCCCGAGGTATAAGAAAAATGTAATGAAATGCGTCATTTTATAATCTGTAAATCCAAGTTTAAGCTCAGGTAAGGCGGAATCATGATGTAAATTGTAAAATGAATGCACGCTGTGCCGCGAGCGACAGCTCGTAGATTATAATTTCAGATTGCAAATGTCAGTTTTCCTCAAGTTTTTGACGTGTGGTACAAGATCCGGCTTAAGGAATTTACACCTCCATCTGTTTGTGATGGGGACCTAGATTATATCCATTGATAAATTACAAGTAGCTTACCTAATTAAATCTGGAGCTAACACTGTTACATTGTAAAAACTAAATTACTTTGAACCCTTGCGTAACTCGGCTTTTGCGATTCTAAGGAGGAAGGAAGATTCAGCTTAACTTAGGTCCTCATCAAATAACAGATGAGGCTATAAATTCCTTATAACAGTTCTTAGACTAGTGGCTACCTTCAAAAGACGAGTGTTCACATTTCCGTTTGACAAGCACTATTGTATAATTTATTCATATTATAAACTAGCTGTGCCCCGCGGCTTCACTCGCCGCGCAATTTAATTCAAACGAAATTATAATAACGTATTTGAAATTAACCTATCAAAGTATATTTATTACAAAAGAATACAGATAGAATTTTGCTTACGAATACCTAAGTCTTGTCCAAAAGACCAGCTTGAGGTCTGAGGTCAAATTACAATGGATTTAATATCCGAAACTCTCCATTTTTAAATTGAACATGCCATAATAAACTAAATAAATTAAAATAAAGTCTTGCTATGTAATAATGAACATTTATTTATAAAAGAAATGTCGAATAAATGTTTAGCCATGAATCATTTAATTGTTTTTTTATTCATTTCAGAACTGATCACAATAAATTTGTGAAAATATAATTTAAATCGATTAAGCCATCAGTCAACACGATGAGTTTTTGACGGGTTGGCGTGCTTAGCAAGACAGTTGGTTTTCACGCCGCAGGTCGTGGGATTCATTTGTGAACATGACGTCTGTTTGTCCTGAGTCTGGGTGTAATTATCTATATAAATATGTATTTACAAAAGAAAAACATATGTAATATATCAGTTATCTGGTTTCCATAGTACAAGCTCTGCTTAGATTGGAATCTGGTGTCCGTGTGAATAATGTCCCAGGATATTATTGTACACGGCATCTATGCTAGTTCCTCGCTATACGTACATAAATACTTTATAATCTCTTGAGATCATAATCTTTGAATTAAGTGCATGTGGTGATTTAAGATTCAATTGAATATTGAATACAAGTGGTACAAAGTCGACGGCTGTCATATGTCAAAAGAATTGACTAGACCTGAAAGCTTAATTTAGTTAACACCGATTTAATCTGACCTTAGCGTAGGCTTATTAAGATTTCCAACACTGATTATTATCAAGTGAATAATTCATTTGCTTATATCGATGGTTGTTTGAAATGTTAAGTGTTGCCAGCTAGCAGAGCCATGACTTATATAGTATAAGTAGATACGATAATGTTTGGGAAAAATAACAGATTTTTTAAGAATGTCATTTATTTTATTTGGAAAACAAACAGTGAACAAAATACAATAAATAAATAATATCGAAGTATAACACTAACACTTCGGGCATGTTGAAAGGATGAATGAAGAGAGAATAACGAAACAGATTTATGTTGCCACAGTAAGTGGTAGTGTTGGTAGGTGATCAGATTAGTGACTTACTAAAAAGGGCGATATAAGGAGCACCCATAACCGACGAGCGTACTACATGTAGATGTATGGATGTAGAAGAAGCGAGACTACCCCTGCCTACTCCTCTGGGTTACGGGCGTGAGCACATATCTATTTATTTATTTTATAACTAACACCATTAAAATGTATTGAAATATAGTATTTAAATTAAATAAGCCCGTAGACGAAGCGAGATTACCCTGCCTACCCCTCTGGGTTACGGGCGTGAGCGCAAATTTATTTTATAACTGACACCATTAAATGTTTTGAAATATAGTATTTAAATTAAATAAGCCCGTAGACGAAGCGAGATTACCCTGCCTACCCCTCTGGGTTACGGGCATGAGCGCAAATTTATTTTATAACTGACACCATTAAATGTTTTGAAATATAGTATTTAAATTAAATAAGCCCGTAGACGAAGCGAGATTACCCTGCCTACCCCTCTGGGTTACGGGCATGAGCGCAAATTTATTTTATAAATGACACCATTAAATGTTTTGAAATATAGTATTTAAATTAAATAAGCCCGTAGACGAAGCGAGATTACCCTGCCTACCCCTCTGGGTTACGGGCATGAGCGCAAATTTATTTTATAACTGACACCATTAAATGTTTTGAAATATAGTATTTAAATTAAATAAGCCCGTAGAAGAAGCGACACTACCTTGCCTACCCCTCTGGGTTACGGGCGTGAGCGCATATTTATTTTATAACTGACACCATTAAATGTTTTGTAATATAGTATTTAAATTAAATAAGCCCGTTGAAGAAGTGAGACTACCCTGCCTAGTCCTTTGGGTTACGAGCGTGAGCGCATATTTATTTTATAACTGACACCATTAAATGTTTTGAAATGCAGTATTGAAATTAAATAAGCCTGTAGAAGAAGCGAGACTACCCTGCCTACCCCTCTGGGTTACGGGCGTGAACGCATATTTATTTATTTATTTTATAACTCACACCATTAAAATGTATTGAAATATAGTATTTAAATTAAATATGCTCGTAGAAGAAGCGAAACTACCCTGCCTACACCTCTGGTTTACGGGCGTGAGCGCATATTTATTTTATAACAGACACCATTAAATGTTTTGAAATATAGTATTTAAATTAAATAAGCCCGTAGAAGAAGCGAGACTACCCTGCCTAGTCCTTTGGGTTACGGGCGTGAGCGCATATTTATTTTATAACTGACACCATTAAATGTTTTGAAATATAGTATTTAAATTAAATGAGCCTGTAGACGAAGCGAGACTACCCTGCCTAGTCCTTTGGGTTACGGGCGTGAGCGCATATTTATTTTATAACTGACACCATTAAATGTTTTGAAATACAGTATTTAAATTAAATAAGCCCGTAGAAGAAGTGAGACTACCCTGCCTACCCCTCTGGGTTACGGGCGTGAACGCATATTTATTTATTTATTTTATAACTCACACCATTAAAATGTATTGAAATATATTATTTAAATTAAATAAGCCCGTAGAAGAAGCGAGACTACTCTGCCTACCCCTCTGGTTTACGGGCGTGAGCGCATATTTATTATATAACTGACACCATTAAATGTTTTGAAATACAGTATTCAAATTAAATAAGCCTGTAGAAGAAGCGAGACTACCATGCCTACCCCTCTGGGTTACGGGCGTGAACGCATATTTATTTATTTATTTTATAACTCACACCATTAAAATGTATTGAAATATAGTATTTAAATTAAATAAGCTCGTAGAAGAAGCGAGACTACCCTGCCTACCCCTCTGGTTTACGGGCGTGAGCGCATATTTACTTTATAACTGACACCATTAAATGTTTTGAAATATAGTATTTAAATTAAATAAGCCCGTAGAAGAAGCGAGACTACCCTGCCTAGTCCTTTGGGTTACGGGCGTGAGCGCATATTTATTTTATAACTGACACCATTTAATGTTTTGAAATATAGTATTTAAATTAAATAAGCCCGTAAAAGAAGCAAGACTACCCTGCCTAGTCTTTTGGGTTACGGGCGTGAGCGCATATTTATTTTATAACTGACACCATTAAATGTCTTGAAATATAGTATTTAAATTAAATAAGCCCGTAGAAGAAGCAAGACTACCCTGCCTAGTCCTTTGGGTTACGGGCGTGAGCGCATATTTATTTTATAACTGACACCATTAAATGTTTTGAAATATAATATTTAAATTAAATAATCCCGTAGAAGAAGCGAGACTACCCTGCCTAGTCCTTTGGGTAACGGGTGAGCAAATAACATGTATTTAAATTAAATAAGCCTGTTGTAGTTACCAGAATCAACAAAAAAGAAACAAAAGTATTACGTATTCATTCCGCTTCTGATAATTTCGCTCTTGATAGATGTTGGTGAAGAGTAAACGATATCTAAGTCATGAGAGTCAACCAGTCTATTAACTAAGCCTACACATCTCACAAAGAAATCGTTCCGTCTGTAATTCATTGAACAATAGGCAATATTTATAAGATTTAGTTTACGAACTGGCTTTGTACGTACCCTTATTTCTATGGTAGATAGAAGTTGCGGACAAAATAGAAAATAGTACAGATTAATTTAGCATAAAGCCTTATATCATCAACTTTACGTCTTAAGATTGAGTAGACATTATGAATAAAAAGACACCGAAGCATTCGAGCCTACGTAGCATTTGTTGCTAATAAGGACAATGTAAATCTTGACTAATATTATAAAAACGCATGCGCAGCTAGCCCCTTTATGACTCAACCGGTCACCTTTTAATAATCTACCGATAACTAATTTTGTACTTTAGTAATCCGATAATAGCTACAGATAGAGCCGAGGCTCGGCCCTCTCGGGGACCCTCGAATCGGAATGCTAAACTCGCAATGAGTGACAGCCCAAGCCGAGGCCCTCTCGGGGGCCCTTGAGCAGAGTCACTCCATGGAGCGACGGCCGAAGCGACCTAAGAGCTCGGCGGCCTCAATCCGGTTATAATAATAAAGTAACGGCCCGAGCCCGAGAGACTCCCTCTACGGAGCCCTCGAGCTAAGGTACTCTTAAAGAGGCTTAGGCTAGGCGCCCTCTGTGCCCTGCCGCCTCGAGCCCGGTGTAACTGTAAATGCCTCCTCAAGGCAAACCTTTCAATAACAAAAAAAATGTACTTTATTAAATTATGGCAGGAAATAGATTCGAGCAGGTTGCTGCCTGTGATGGTGTTCATCCACGGAGGCGGCTGGATGTGCGGTGATGCAACCACTGCCATGTACGGGCCACAGTACCTCCTCGACAGAGATGTCATCCTGGTCGCCATGAACTACAGACTGGGTGAGCTATGTTTATTTGCAGGAATCTTCTGTTTGCCTTGAGACTTCTACAGTTACACAGAGCTTGAAGTTGTAGAATAGAAGAAAGAAGCCTAAATTTATTTAAGAATAAGTAAGCCGGAGCTCTTGGGTTGCTTAGGTTAGGTCCATGGTATGACTAGCCTCGGAAAAGGGACCACTTAGCGGGAGAGGGGATCCGTACACGCAGCTGTCACAATTATCCTGGTCATTTTATAATTAAAATAAATTATTATCTCTATTTATCCCATGCGCTAAGTTAAACAAAATTATATGTATATGATTCCAAGTACACGCATGCTTTGCTAACAGGTTAATTGACCAATTAAGTTGAATAACTTAAGATAATAATATAGGGAAACTAGCAAACTTATAATACTTACTAATGGAGTGGAGATTTTATACTACTTAGTTACATGTTATTTTACGATGTTAAAATTACTTTGCCTGAAAAACATTTCATTGTGTACAGTGGCCCTTTTACGCGGTGTTCCACTTAAAGAAAAAATCCTTGCAAAGACACATAGTTAACCCGTTACAAATAACCAATTAGGTAACCTCAAGAACGCTGACATCGATATATTTAGTGACACATTGAACGTATTCAGAAATAAGATTTCAAATTTGTTACATTAGCCGGATGCATTATTTAATAAGCTAAGCTCTAAGTTAAAAAAACTTTAAATTTAGTTAAACCACATGCTTTAAAAATCATCATTTTAATGTAATTTGTACCTGCCTTTTATTGGCGTACATATTGGAACAATTATTGTATATATTTTTTTTATTGTGTATTAAAATATAAAAAAAATGCCAAATAGCTGTTGGCATGTCTTAAATAAATAAATAAATAAAAAAAATTGACCGACCACTTTCCGTACAAACACATTTAAAAGCGGCACCCTGTCGGTTATTATTTAATAGTCTTCGTCTCAAGGCAATTGCTAAGAAAAAAAATTTTACTAAAAAAGGAAATGGATTTACTCACCTATCGAATTCTAATTATCTTAACAGCCCGTTCAGTTTTCTTGATAAAATTTAAGCCGTTTAAAATCAACACGTTGTCACTCAACTAGGCAACAGTTAAAACTGTATCGTGACCTATTGCAATTTTAGCTGGTCACAGCACTATCGTCAAAGGCAAAAGAAGCGTGCGTAGCAATCTACAAGTATGTCGCCCCAATTCGATGCTGCAAAAAAAATAAGTTTAGCCTCTGAAAGTGTCACGCAGCATCAGCGATTATTGCCTAATTGATGTATGACTCATAAAATAACAAAACTACAGAAATTTCTACATTACTGTTTAAACTATGAGCTACGTTCACCAGATATTTAAAAAAGAACTAGTTTTTCCCGCACGGAAGCTTTAGTAATCCAATTATATAAATTACGCAGGTCCACTCGGTTTCTTGTCGACACAAGACGAGTACTGTCCCGGAAACAATGGCCTAAAGGATCAACAGGAGGCGTTGCGATTCATCCAGAAGACAATCCGCAGCTTCGGCGGAGACAAGAATTCTGTGACGATCTTCGGGGAGAGCGCGGGCGGTGCTAGCGTACACTATCACATGCTTTCCAAGACCAGCGTGGGTGAGCTAAGCACTACTAGTGACATCTGCTACATACCTCTACCCTATCTTCCAATCCTAGTCCAAAAATCCTCGAACCCGTTTACTAAAGAGTCCCATGTACTAACGAAGTAAATGTTACCTGTTTTACGCCCAATAAACACGAATCCGACTGTTATCTTTTAAAGTTTCCTTATTCACTCTTCTTTCATCCTTTCAACGTGCCATTCTCAATTCTAATAACAACGTCTTTTAAACCACACCTGAAGGTGTTGGATGAATCCAATCGGACATTTATGTATATGCATCATGTGAGGTGTAAAAGAGGGACAGTATGATTGTAGTCCATACTGTATAGTTTTTGGCTACAGTTTTTACGGCCGGCCTAACGCAAAATCCTCTGGAATAATTAATAAACTAGAATAATATCCTAGGACACATTCACACACGGCTATCTGATCCCAAACTAAGCAGAGCTTCTTGCTATGGCAACCAGATAACTGATATACTACATACACTAGTTTTCTCTTGTAAAAACATACGCAAATAGATAAATTACACCCAGACTTAGATAGGCTTAATGAATGGTTCTTAAATAACTTGATAACCATAAATATAAAAAAAAATGTCTTTCATAATATTAGCTGCAAAAAATAAAACAATACCAGGTTTTCCCCCCTTAAAATAAATAACGACGTGATTCAAAGATCATATGTAGAAGAGTATTTAGGGTTAGTAATTGACGACAAAAACATGGAAACCTCACATAGAATCGGTTAGGTTGAAATTAAGGGCAGTCCTAGGAGTACTTTACAAAGCAGCACACTGTATTCCCAAAAAAAAGTTAAGGGACTTATATACAATTCTCTAGTGAAATCTCATATGGAGTACGCAATAGAAATCTGGGGATCAGAAGCATCTAACTTACTGCCGTTACAAAGACACAGAATAAAATCATAAAGGTATATCACTATGACTATCGAACTCCAACTAAACAACTTTATACAAAAACAATATTTAACCTCACTCAAATATTTGAATACAAAATTTGCGTTCTAATAAAAAGTATAGCTTGCAAAAAAATTAAATCCAACATAAAATTTGAAAAAAAACTAACCCACATAATTTAAGAAATAGATGCAAACTAAAGTCAATCGCACCACGAACAAATTACGGAAACAAAACTATTTTATTTGAAGGTATCAACTTGTTTAACCAATTACCAAACGAGATAAAGGATTGTGGACAGGACAGTCTTAATATATTTAAAAATAAACGCAAGCTACATATTGTTGCCGAACTATCATAATCTAATTACTTTTATTATCATTTCTGACTCCTTAGATAGTTCTTGCGTTTTGACTTATGTTTAATGTGTGTTTTTCTTTAATAACGTATCACGTATGGACCCGCAGCCATATTGTTTTGCTCTAATTCTCATTTTAAGTGAAATTATGTTTCTTATGAGAAATAAAGATCCTTAAGCCCGACACAAATGTCTGTCCTGGGTGGGAATCGAACCTAAGACCTGCGGCGTGAAAAGCAAGTGTCTTACAACGCCAACCGGCCCGTCAAGAATGGATAGAATGTTTTTTTTTTTTTACACGGCTATCTGATCCCAAACTAAGCAGAGCTTGTATTATGGCAACCAGATAACTGATATACTACATATACTACTTTTCTTTTGTAGATACATACTTAAATAGATAAATTACACCCAGACTCAGGACAAACAGACATGTTCATGCACACAAATATTTGTCCTGGGTGGGAATCGAACCCACGACCTGCGGCGTGAAAAGCAAGTATCTCACAAACCACGCCAACCGGCCCGTCAAATATAATAGATCGTCAATATAATATAAATTTTCCAATATAATAGGACTTGGTTACAATTGACTTACATCCTAAAGCACCTGGTTTCAATTCCCATGCAGGCAAAATATTTGTATCATATTTGTGGTAAACCACAAAAGTTTAGTTAACGGTCGTCAGTTATGGGCTATGTTGACCGACGTATTCGCTGTACATCAAAACCCGATTGGAGACTTCATTAGGTCAGTGTAAAAGTGTAGATTCTCCTTATATTTAGTTTCACTATTTCGATTATGGTAATCCTACCAGATCGTACAGATATTTAAATTTAGCTGTAATAGGAATTAATTGGACCTAACTTGCAAATTAATTTTTACCATAGTAACCATTCCCCAGGTCTATTCCATAAAGCCATCTCAGAATCTGGAACTGCTCTGGTGCCCTGGGCTGAAGCACCTCCTGGGGAAGCGCTACGAAATGCCTTCCGTCTAGCTAAGTTCCTGGATTGCCCCCAAGCGCCATCGGAGGTCATGCTCGACTGCCTTCGAACCAGGGACAGCCACGAGATTATCAACACCGAGTTTAAATTCTATGTAAGTTTAACTTTGATATATTTTACAAGTACCCAGGCCACAGAAAAAGATATAGGGTACCTTTTTCCCAAAGAATAACTAATCCTACTACTGCTAGTGATATATATTTCCAGGCATGGGATTATGAGCCAATGACGCCGTTTAAGGCTGTAGCGGAGCCTGACCTGCCAGGCGCTTTCTTGACGGTCAGCCCTCGGAAGACACCTTCAATTGCGGCTGTGCCATGGATGACAGGTCTTAATAAAGACGAGGGCTGTTTGAAGTCAGTCTGTGAGTTGTGTTGAAGCTTTTTGCTATGTCAGTTGTAGTTCTTAAGTTCTCTTTCCGATATCGTCACTATATACGTTGGCAAGCAGTTTTAAGCGGGGTCAGGGAACAGGTCAGAAAAATTATCGAGGTCTTGGTACCTTCCATACCTTTGATAATTTTGAAGTTCGTGGATTGAGAACAAAAAACATAAGTGCCAGTGGCGTCAGTGTGCATATTTTTATTCCAATAATGTTTTCTATTAACATGACAACCTTGATTTAATATTTTTAAATTAAGCTGTCATTTTTTTGTTTTCCAATTTGCATTTTCGTGTTTTTTTTTATTTAATGGCTTGTCAACAATTGTACGTTAACTTAGAGCAAAAACACAATAACTTAGGATACATGATTGACAATGGACAATTACTTATAGAGCAACAGAACTTGCCTTAAACATAGTACAATTTAGTAATTAATTTAGCAAGCATAGTCTATATGCACCTACTTATAGAAACAAGTTGCAAATATCGGTAGATCTTTGACTTGACGGTCTGACGAAACTTATTTATTGAATCGAAAAAAGTATCTGAAGAATTTCCGATTGCATTAAGTTGCCTGGACATTCTATAGACAGGAAAGTTGCGACCCATAACAGTTTTACGAAAAGGACATGAGAACAGGTCATTTATTTTCTTACGAGGATATCTTGAAGGAACTCTCAATTTAAACTCCCACAGTAGCTGGGGGCAGTCGCTTAAATTGTTTATTATTTTATATGCAAACATTAAATCTAGATAATTACGCCGCGTGGCCAACATCTGCAAGTTGAATTTAACTGATCTTTCCTTGTAGGATTTTTCCTTTCCTTTAAAAGCTCCTGTTGGGTTCTACAGTTCTCATATTGTTCACTCAAAGATTGTACAGACGCCTTAAGATCTTTAATTTTCTCTTTCACTTCCTTTAATTCATTGTAAGATAGGGCTGTGTAGCATCCCCGTGGCTATTCAATCTCTTTATGGATGATTGTTTGAAATCTTTGAAAGACGAAGATTGTGGATTAAGAATGGGTGACCAGGTTGTGTTTGCGTCATCAGCGGAAGGCTTATAACCTATGCTGAATGTAGTGAATGATTCACTAAATAGTAAAGGTATGAAGATGAATGTGGATAAGACGAAAGTAATGGTGTTTGAAAGAGAACAAAGTAAGACAGTAATTGAAATAAAGGTTAACGGAAATGTAGTTAGTAAATGTAGTAGTAAAGTGTAAATAGTGGTAGAGCCCGCATCTAGCTCTTGCTGGAGCACGAATGGCCCGCTCGCCCGGTGAAATACCACAACCACACGAAAGACAGCCGTGAAGTGGAAGCAATTCCGCGTTTCGTCTGATAAGTGTGTGTACCGGAGGCCAACCCCCCCCCCCCTAACAGCATGGAAGTGGGATCTAATAATGAACTACCCCAGGGGGGTACCGATACCACTGGTATTGGAGAATCCCCCTCCGCGCGTTTGCGCCTGAACTCCCGCTTGGAGTCTGGGCGCAGGCGCGCGGGCTGCCCCGCGTATTCTGGGAGGGGGCACCATCCCACTCGGTGCTGGAGCTCGGGGCAAACGCAGGGAGCACCTCGCGGCATCCTCTACCATGTTCGCCGTGGACTTCTGTAACATCAGGGGACTCCACTCTAACTTGGAGGCCGTCCACTTCCACCTACGAACGGCTAAGCCGGCCCTGCTTTTCCTCACTGAGACGCAGATATCCTCCCCGGCAGACACATCGTATCTATCCTGCCCGGGTTACAAATTGGAGCATTCCTTTTTGCCCCGGGCCGGGGTGTGCGTGTTCGTCAGAGAGGATGTCTGCTCTCGTCGCCTCAGCCTTCTTGAAGGTAGGGACCTATCTACTTTGTGGCTACGCGTAGATAGCGAAGACCATCCGCGAGTCTACGTGTGCCTCTATAGGTCCCATAGCGGTAATGCCGAAATAGACCGACTCATGGAGCAAGTCCAAGCGGCTACAGATTCCGTTCTGGAACAGATTACATCCGCCGAAATCGTGGTACTTGGCGATTTCAATGCCCACCACGCCGATTGGCTTGGCTCACGTACCACCGATCACGCGGGGAGATCTGTCCATGACTTTGCCTTGTCCTATGATCTGACGCAACTGGTTACATCGCCCACGCGAATTCCAGATGTGGAAGATCATATACCTTCCCTGTTGGACCTTCTGCTGACCTCACATCCAGACAGCTACTTGGTTTCCGTCGACGCCCCCCTGGGCTCGTCGGACCACTGCTTGATCCGGACAAAAGTGCCTATCTCGCGTCGCCCACGGTTCAAACCGAATGGCCACCGCCGAAAGTGGCACTACAGGTCGGCAGACTGGGATGAGATGCATGCAGAGCAAGTTTGCTTCAAGCTGGACGATCCCGACGCCGTTGCCGATTCTATCGCCGATGTGGTCATTCAGGGGATGGAACTATTTATTCCATCCTCTGTCGTGCCCATCGGAGGCAGTTCTCGGCCCTGGTTTAGTCAATCCTGCAAATTAGCAGCGCGCTACAAGCAAGATTGTTACCGCTTGGGCTGAGGCGTCAGCGGCTAGGGATGTAAATGCCTGCTCAAAAAGAAGTACAACTCTGCCTCCAGGTCCTTCAAAAGAATTATTGCTAAGGCAAAGTCGGAACACGTGGCCAGCATTGGTGAGAGACTGGTACGCCTTCCCTCGGGAACTCGTGTGTTCTGGTCTCTCGCCAAGGCTGTCCAGGGGAATTTCTGTAAGCCGTCTTTACTGGTCTGGACGTTCACAAGTCGAGTGGGCCTGACGGTATTCCTCCCATCGTGCTTAGGACATGCGCTCCTGAGTTGGCACCGGTTTTCCGCGCGAACGCGCTTGTTCCGGTTCTCCTACTCCTTAGGCATTGTCCCGAAGTCATGGACGACTGCCACAATCCATCCGATCCCAAAGAAAGGTGATAGCTCGGATCCGTCCAACTACAGGCCGATTGCCATTACCACCTTGTTCTCGAAAGTCATGGAAACGATCATCGAGAGCGACTCGAATCGTCAACGACCGAGCTCTTACCGATCGGCTTGATACTTTGGCCTTGCGGAGGGACGTCAGCTCACTCTGCATTCTTTACCGTATGTACCACGGGGAGTGTTCCGAAGAACTGTTTGGAACGATTCCTGCCGCCGAGTTTCGTCATCGTACGACACGACAGACCGCCAGGTACCATCCACACCATCTGGATGGCTGGCATTCCTCAACAGTGCGGTTCTCTTGACATTTCCTGCCGCGTTGTGTAATGGTCTGTCCTCGGCGGTATTTCCAAACCAGTACGACTTCTCTACTACGACTATCTTTTTCTAAAAGGCCGGCAACGCATCTGCAGTTCCTCTGGTGTTGCGGGTGTCCATGGGCGTCGTTGATCACCTGGGTGTTACCGCCGCTCGTTTGCCCCCTTCTCTTAAAAAAAATGTAGTGGAACAGGTGGAAGGGTTCGTGTATTTGGGGTGTATGTTTAGTAGAGATGGTAGGCATGTCAAAGATTTTGAACGATGACTGGGTGCGGGAAATAAAATGAATGGGGCTATAGGTACAGTATTGAGGAGTCAGAATGTGTCTATGAAGGCTCGTCTGGCAATACACAATGCTGTACTACTCCCCACTTTAATGTATGGGAGTGAGAGCTGGGTTTGGCAGGAAAAGCATGCTAGTAGAGTTAATGCCGTTGAGATGCGATCCTTAAAAAGTATGTTAGGCGTGACTTTGAATGATAGGGTTAAAAATAGCGTTATAAGGGAAAAGTGTGGCTTAAAAGTGGACGTTGTGACTAGAATTGAGAAACGTATGCTTCGGTGGTTCGGGCATGTTGAAAGGATGAATGAAGAGAGAATAACAAAACAATTTTATGTTGTAAAAGTGAGTGGCAGTGTTGGTAGAGGACACTCTAGGAGAACTTATATCGATCAGATTAATGACTTATTAAAAAAGAGCGATATAAGGAGCACCCATAACCGACGAGCATGCATGCGTAGATGTATGAATGTGGAAGAAGCGAGAGAGGTGTGCCAGCATCGAGCCAAATGGAAATCCATGATCTCTGCCTACCCCTCTGGGTTACGGGCGTGAGCGCATTTATTTTTGATTTTTTTTAAATTCATTGACGACAATGCTAGCGAAAGACTCGCGAATATCGGCCATGGCAAAACTTAACTCCTTTTTTTACTATCTCGCGAACAATCTGTGCCACGTCTTCACGGGTCAGCTGATCGTCATTTCTTTGCTCTGAGGGTGAGTGGATGGCGGGTCTTTTTGTTGAACTTTTAATTACGTTTTCCTCCAGTATGGTAGAACTATACCCAGTGGTTGCCCGGACTGGAGTATCCTCTTTGTTTATCTTCCTAATATTGCATCCTGGACATTTCCAATTCTTTTAGCGCTAACTTGGGCTGTACTGATGCATTCGGCGTGATATGCCTTCTTGCAGACACAGCACTCAACGTATTCACGACTCCCTGAGTTTTCATTACAACATCCCTATTTGATCATTGTGCAAACTATGGCTTCTTAAAAAAAAAAATACTTTTGCAAATATCAGAAAAATGACCGATGTGACAATTGCTATTAGTAAACGCACAGGCGCTTTCTTTTCGCGTGTTGGTATATTTGTATACACACTTATTTTTACAGCACTAAAACACTTTTTGCACTTGGAGTCACAAAATCTTTGGTGTTTATTATTACGCTTACAGAGTTATATCCATTGTTAACATTGAACTAACTAGTAAAAACCGGTTTTCTTTGACCTTTAATTTATACAACAACGCTTTTATATTGTATATACTGCAATTAACAATTAAATTCACAGACATAAATTAAAACACGACTTTTGAAAATTATTTCATAATACCTACAGATTCCTTCCTTCGTGTTATTAAAGTATTAGATTTAAATGGTTAATATTTAGGTTTGGAATGTTTGTAAGGTAAAAAGTAACGCTAAATAATATAAGCAGTAACCGTAGTGGACTATTTTGTACGCGTTGATCATTAATAACCTTTCTTCAGGGATAACGGCTAACTCGAGCAGGTACAAGGAGTTCATGTCAGCCTTCGAAGCTATAGCACCGGTGACGTTTTACTACGACAACTCTCCCTACGCTGACGTCATCACAGATCGCATCAAAGATGTCTACTTCAATGGCGGCGGGCAGGAGGAGATAAAGACCGGAATACTCGACGTGAGGACTTCATAGTTTTTTCTTAATGTGAAACATATAATGGCGCGCCTTGGCATCAAAATCAACCAGTATGCCGTGACGGTAAACAGCGTGACGCGCTAATGACGTCACAACGTGACGATTTTCATGCAATTTTGTACTTAAATTCCGTTTTCGAATTCATTTATACGGGTGTTTTGTCCATAAAAATGTCAAAAAATGATTTAGATAATGTACAAAGATGACGGCATCTTTTGATAGATTTTTGCTTTATCTATTGTTGGAGCGTTGTAAAGGGCTTACTAATATCCCATATTTTCGTTAAATGGCGCTTCATTTAAAAACACGATCCTACATATAAAAGACAACGCATAGCGAAGCCCATAGCTACTATATATACTATACGAATACGTAAATTTTATATATTAGAAACTAGCAACTCGTTTTCACACGGGTAACTCCTAAAATGTTAACTGTACTACCTCTACAGAAGTCAATTGCGCCAACTGCCAAACAGTTATGCCAAAAGCTCTAATGTTACCTACAATAGAAAAGCTTATATGGTCATATGGTAAAAAAACGATCCAGCCGTGATGTCCTGACCAAGAGAGATAAAGATTCATTATAAAAATAAATCGATATTTCTCTTGGATATAAAATATAGTTTTTTGGAAAAGAAAACAACAGCATCTGCAATATTTTATTTGTATTATATACAGTATTCTTTACTATTGCATTTAATTGCTTCATTATTGCATAATAACATTTTTAATACGTTCCAGATCTACACTGATTCATACTTTGCTTACCCAGCATTGGAAGCAATCGAGTTAACGTTCAATTACACGAAGAATCCAGTTTTCCTTTACGAGCTTACATATAGAGCCACAAACAGTTTCTCACAGATATTCGGAGACGAGGAAGGTGACTACGGTAAGTCGTCGAATTCTTTCTATAAGCTTAGCATTATTTTTAATGGAATCAGCAAACAAGGTAGTAGATCGACTGAAATTGAGTGACTGCTAACCATAGCGTCTGTCTTTTCTACTCTTCTTGCCTACCTTTACAGGACAGAGAGAATAGACAGTACAAAAGTATATTTTCTTCTCACAT
This sequence comes from Papilio elwesi, assembly GCA_029849275.1. Lineage (NCBI taxonomy): Eukaryota > Metazoa > Arthropoda > Insecta > Lepidoptera > Papilionidae > Papilio > Papilio elwesi. Next base: position 18,991,873 of record CM056717.1, on the reverse strand, counting down.
CCATACCCTCGCCAAATCCTCTTCTGCTTCCCTACTTTTCCTTGTTTAAAAAGGATGGGAAGCGGGAGATAATTAGATTCAGTCCTCCGGCTCATAAGACGAAACGCAGAATACTCTACGCTTGTCTTCTCTGAAATCTTGGTATTTTACCAGTCGTGAAGTAGAGTACTCTGCGTTTCGTCTGATGAGTGAGGTGCCGGAGGCCTAATTTCAGTACTCTTCCCCTTCCCACCCTTTTCTTATAAGGAAAGGATGGGAAGGGGGAGAAAACTTGACGGTGGAGGGGATGTATAGGAATTGAAATTAACTATTTTCTGTTTGTCCCCTCCTCTGTTCATTAAAGGTGGGCAACGCATCTGCAACTCATTTAGTTAGTTGCAGATGTCTAGGGGTAGCGATCACTTGATATCGGGTGAACCGCTTGCTCGTTTGGCACCTAGTACTTAAAAAAACATGAGAAGTGTGTGCATGCGACCTAAAAGTTAAGATGGATTTGCGAAGTAACACTAATAAGGAGCGAAACGAGTATATTGAAAAGAACCCTGGAATTAAAAAGGGGTAGGCCTTAGAAAATGTGGATGGAAATTTTTTAATTTTCAGGTTAAAAGGAGACTCGTAACCGACGAGCTTGTATGCGTATATGTATGTATGTAGAAGAAGAGATAGAGATGTGGCAGGATCGCGCCAAATGGAAATCCATAATCTCTGCCTACACCCTTAGTGTTATGGGCGTGGGAGTATATTTTATTTTCTGAAAGGAGAATGTGTTAAGATTTTTTTTTATCGAATTAATTGATGTCACTCAAAAACACCTAATTTTTTCCTTAGGTATTTGCCATGCCGATGAGTTGATGCACCTATTCCCTATTGACTTCCTATCAAAGCCCTTCTCCGAAGAGGACAGGCAGATAAGCGAGCTGATAATCACTCTATGGACCAATTTCGCTACTACTGGGTAACGAAATAACACTCTGATTTAAATCTATCACGCCTTTAGTCATACTTGAATGGACAGCTATAGCTACCGTATAAATTAATAATTACTATATTAGATTATAGGGAGCAGTGGTGGCTCAGCGGCTTAGGCCCCGATTTACGTACTGTAGGTCGCGGGTTCGAACTTAGGCAGGCGCTTTACATTGTGTGATTTATTTCATCACCACTGCTCCAATAACGGTGAAGTAAAACATCGTGAGGAAACCGGCATGGTTCTAAATCACCAAATTCGAAGACATGTGACATCCACCAACCCGCACTGGCCCAGCGTGGCGGATTACGGCTCATTCCCTCTCTCGGAGTGGTGGCCTGTGTGCCTGCAGTCCGATTTATTATTATTGTCATTTATTTATATTTAAAACATATTTTTTTATAATATACCTTAAAAATCTATCAAAAGAACAGACAATCAAAAATATATTATATAAAAATAGTGTTCCACCGGCTGCGGAGTTCTGTTATTTCAAGCAACCAGTGGTCAGGGTTACAGAGAGGGGACCTTTCTCACAATGCGGGCAGACTCTAAAATTACCGCTTTTTGTATCAAACCCTTAACCCAACCGTCTAGCGAGAGCTTCTTAAGATGTTGGTCGAAGCTCTTCGCTTAAAGTCCGTTCACTGACAATGATTATGACTATGACAACCGGAATAATGGTAGTCGATTTCATACCCCACATGGCGGTAATCTCGTGAGCCAAGTCTAAGTACTTCATCAACTTTTCTTTCTCAGCTTTCACGAGATTTTCGTCATTATTATTATTATTATTATTATATATTATATTAAAATAATTCTTCTGTACGTGTGTTGACAGTGAACTCCTAAACGGCTGAACCGATTTGAATGAAGTTGTTGAAGTTGTTTAGGTTCACAAATTAGTGGTACCCGGGCAGGTCACTAGTGTATATATAATGTTCGTGCATGTCATTCTATCCGTCACGTATCAACTGAATTCTAAGATAATTAGTAAGAGACGAAATATGTATATATAATGTCAAAATTAATCTTTCAGCGATCCCAACAAGCCAAGGAAGTTGCCATTTAAATGGGAACCGGCAAGCAGTAGCAAGAGTATGGAATATCTTGAGATTGGAAGTGAACAGAAGATGAGAAATCACCTGGCTTCTCGCTCCAGGATGTGGGGATCACTGCCACTCTGGCACACCATACGAACTAGGAAATTTATTGATGAACTCTAATAATATACAATAACATTTCTACTGTTGTGACGATGATAAGATAAGGGCTAGTTTACATTTTCAGTGTCAAACAAGATTCATAGTACACATAACTATACTAGTGTATTGATATATGTCCCAGTTCCCCTTGTACAGTGAACAACAAAGTTATATCGTTCGTTAGCCTCGTTTGGATTATTTGACGATGTAAGCTGTTTTTAATAACTACGCTGTATAACGTCATCGTATGTACCTACTTACCTACATTTTAAATGTTTATGTTAGAGTTAGTGATAGCTCTGTCATCAATATTGCGTTGTACTGGGCATACTGAATAGTTTTAATTTAATGATATAATATTTTTAATGGATAAATCTAATTTATTTAACTTGATAATTCGATACATCATTTAAACGTTAAGCGTAACATGTAATAATTGTTTACGTAAATAAAGATTTATATAAAAAACAACTTCATTTGTTTACATTTAAGTTTATTTTTTGTCCTGTATTTAAAATGTGCTTGGTCTTGTAATTGGGACTAATCCGGCTCGAATGTATACATATAATCACACGCCTCAGCTTAGCTGGGGTTGATAGACAATTAAGAATATAAAATTATCCCTAGTAATCCCTTTGTTGTTCAGTAATAGAGATGTCTGCTGGTGAAAGACTTTTCTTTGAAACCGTTCAATTTTTTAGTGAATCTAGAATTGAATCTATACTGATAAATAAAATTGAAGTGTCTGTATGTAATATCAAAATAACATTGCCATACTCAATACACATGATGTATATATGGTACTTGTAACGAAAATACAATTCTTACAATTTTTGTCGATCTGCCTGTTTATTCCGGGTAATCTCCGAAACGACTGAACCGATTCGGATGGGACTTTTACTGGAAGATAGCTAATATTATCGGGATTCAAATATGCTTTAATTTACGCAAAATATTTAGGATTCCGCGCACAAAGTGAAAAACCCTCGAAATTGTTTTCTCGAATTTATTTCCACGCGGACGAAGTCGCAGGAAACGCCTAGTGTTCAATAAAATCCATTCGTTTTATAATATACTTATACAGAGTAACTAAGATGTTTTTTCAACTGTATTTTTTTATATACTTAAATATCTTACAGCTATACAGAAGCGCAAGAAGACTCCAATTGACCTCTTGCACAAGTTGGAATAAATAAAACACAATGTTCGACAAGATCGCTTTATTGTGAGTCATTCCTATCATTTGCAGTTATCTTTCGCGTTCCACCATCTTTTAAAATTCGTCTTAACGTTGGATTTACCGAAACGATGTCTATTCCCAGCTGCGCAAAGGTTACAGAAATTGTCAGAGTCTGGTGATTCGTCGTGTGCGTGATAGGAGTAATGATTCCTCCACCTGAAGAATCTCTGGTACAGTGAGGGGCTTCGCATCAACTCGTACATACGCCTCGCCAACCTCTCGGGTCCGTATTCCAAGGCATTTAAATATGCACCATCTGGTAAGAATCTGTAAACATATTACGAATATACAAAACTAGAGACCCGATTCGGTTTCGCACCGGTACATACAAACATACCCTACTTTTGACTTTTAGAGGATGAATTTCAGTCAATAATAATATCCTAGGACATATTCACACACGGCCATCTGATCCCACACTATGCAGAGCTTGTTGCTATGGCAACCAGATAACTGATTTACTACAATATTACGTGGAAATCGAACCCACGACCTGCGGTGTGAAAAGCAAGCGTCTTGCAAACCACGCCAACCGGCCAGTCAAGTCAATAATCTTGATAAATAGAACAATACATTATGTAATCATAAGTATAATAAGTAATTATTATTTTAATTAATTATTATTATTTATAATAATAATAAATCAACCTTTTTCAGTATGTTTCCCACTGCAGGGAACAGGCCTCCTCTCCGAGAGAGGGAATGAGCCGTAATCCACCACGCTGGCCCAGTGCGGGTTGGTGGATGTCACATGTCTTCGAATTTGGTGGTTCTAAGAACATGCCGGTTTCCTCATGATGTTTTCCTTCACCGTTTTCGGAGCAGTGGTGATGAAATAAATTACACAATGTAAAGCGCCTGCCTGGGTTCAAACCCGCGACCTACAGTACGTGAATCGGGGCCTAAACCGCTGAGCCACCACTGCTCTTATTACATTATTATTTACATCAGATGAATTGCAGAAGTTTAAGTTCCCGATCGGTCATGGTAGGTTTATTCAGTCGAAGACACATAGGTGCCATAAATAGTTGTTACTAAACTACCCTTGGCTGAAACAACTGCCTAGACAGTACTTTGCCATTTAAATTGGAAGAAAGTCAACCTATAACTTAGGAAATACTTCGATTGGCATTAGTATTTATTTACGTGGACTTAGCACTTGCTAACTTAACTAAGCTAACATTCTAAGCATGACTTTGAGGGCTTGGTTTGACAATGTCAGTTGTCAGAGTGAAATGAGTGCATTCGAGTGTATTCTATTGGTGTGTGCGAGTTCTGTTTAATAGGCCAAAAGACTTTCATATGTAATATTTTGACTAATGTTTAGCAACTACCATTTAGTACTGCTTTAGCACTTTATGAAACTAAACAGACAGACTTCATATAATAAAATACTTATTACAACAAAGTTCGAAAGATTAAATACTAGTCAATATGAAGTTGGAATCAAATATGTTGTATTTGTTAGTCAGTGTGTGTGTTGCAAGCAAATGTGGACTTAAAGGTGACGAACCTTTTTTTCCCCCCAATTTTTAAAACGTTAGAAACTTACCTGGTATAATTAGCTCCACCGAACACGATGGGCACTGTGTCATGCTTAAGTGCGTGCAGCAGTATCTCGGTCACGTAGTCCTCGTTTAATGAGCTCTCGAATGCAAAGTAGAAAAAATATTCTTTCTCCAACATCTGTAGACAACTGCTCATAATAACTCTCGGACAATTCAGTTTCCCGCAATTGCCATAAATATCCAATTCCATTTTATATTCGCTTAGATAAATTTGAAATTCGTTAACGAAATTCTCCCTTTGGCTGTACGTGTTGCAATTGGACGCAAACCAAGCGGCGATTTTCGTTTTGGACCGCAATTTCATTATAAAAGCACTATCTACTGGTAACATATCATCAGTTTTTATCCAATTCATGTCCCTTTTCGGTCCAATAATTTTACCCTTGACATCTCTGACGACGAGATATTTCCAAACCAGATCTGAGTCTAGCTTGTACGTCCACGTCCAGTTGAAATAATTGTTCCACATGTTGTGACAGATCGGTAAACTGGACGCCGCATCGCCGCTGACAAATACGAATTTTTGCTTTGGGCTTCGTTCCTTTGGTAAGTATAATGAATTCTCAAAATACTCTATGTCCGGTCCGTCAAATAGAATGATATTGAATGTGTTGAATGACATTAGGATATCGGTCCGATCGGTCAGGTAGCAGTTGGTCCAGTCGCATCTCTTCGTGATGAACAATTGGGAACCGTCGACGTACTCGACCAGTTTATTCGTAGGATTTATCCAACGGGCTATATAAATCAGGTTACGATTGACAGATAAAATGTCCGTTGGTCGGTTCTGAACCTCTGTATTATATTGTCTGCTCACATCCACTTTATTTGACTTATGTGAGAAATTTAAACGAAAAAATATGAGTATTATCGTTGCTGAAATTATGAGTGCGTAAGTTAACTTTGTAAATTTTGTTGGTATGAACAGTCGCTTGAAGAAGAACATTCTTGTTGGATGATAGCTCTCTTAATGACAAGAGTTGCTGTCGAAAGACGTTAACTGAGATGTGTTTGTGTTGACCGTACTCGGAAAATCATTTGTTACGTAATACAATTGTGTATGGAGATTGTTATACGCCACGTCCGATCTGTTTCTTGTTACACGAACGGTTTGTGCAATTCTCGTGAAATCTTTTCTTATCTATTCTTCGTATTTTTGTTTGCATTATCAAATGATCGTTACCCATGGACATCTGCAACAAGCTAGTGAGTAGCAAATGCGCTGCCTAGTTGTGTACCTATGTGTACCTTGAATTAACACGAGCTTCGTTTCAAAATGATGACAAATTTTTGTAAGAGGTTGGTGTTAATTTTAGTAATTTAATTTAATTTTGAATTGAAGGTTAAGCCTTAATAACAGATGTCAACGAAGCTCGGTCTACAGCTGTCCACAGCTATAGTGGGAGTAGGTAAAGGGAGCAGAGGGCATGTTAATTGCAAGAGCATATCGCCTCCATCACGTCATCATCAGGTCCTGATACTTTGCTGGTTAAACCGGCTTGCGTAGCTGGCTGTAGCCGGGCCTAACCTACGCAAATTTTTATTTATATACTCATTCATAAATAATTCTGACTCTGCGAATGTTTAACTTTTCTTACTATGGGTTTGGGTAAGATTTTCAAACAAGGAACATGTATGTGACATTTTATTCAACAACAAATGGTATATCCTTGGATCCTGTCTCCTATGAGGTTTGTGAAAAAACCGATAAAATACCTTAAGGTTATTTTTAGATTCTAATGACACTGCTGACTTCGTCATTGCAATATTATTAGATATGAAAAGTTAAACTCAAGAATTTTAAGTTTATTTTGTACTATAAAGTGCCTGATTTTATTTGAATTTATTACAGATCAATTAATTGCCGATTATTTCTTGCAGGCGCTACGAAGTAACATTGTCTGTTATAATGTTATTACGCTATATTTAATAGATATAACAAATAGCATATGATATTATTTATTATTCAAATATAATGAAGTAAACACAGTGTTATTTTAATACTATCATATAAATTAACTCAACTTAATTTTAAAAACTTTTCGAAATTTCTTCAAAATTTTACTAATTAAAACTACAAACTTATTTTATTAATTAAAAGAAATGTTATGTGAGATAAAGTTATGGAATTTATTAAAGACTAACTTGTTATACTAATATAGAATGGAAACATTTTTACCTTCTCAAAACTACGGAACCTACTTCAATAGATGACACTACTAAAATCTACTATATGCAAAAGATCCATTGCTTAGTTTTTCATTATTATCGTCCAATATTCTTCGAGACGACGCTGGGTATAAATTACATTTACTATTACTAAATCCGTACCCGTATCCCAGAAGGGTAGGCAGAGATTGTGTAACCTATTTTATTATTATAAACATCACTTCAATTTCATCTGTTAACTTGCTGCCTTAGCCTCTAGCCCCAAACCCTCACGCTTTGATCCCAGGAGCAACTAGCCATAGCTATCCCGTTGGGAGCAACTGAAATCGATGTCACCCTGTTCTCATGTCCGTTGAGCGTACCTGGAAATATACGTAAAGGTCTAACTTATTTATCTATACTTACATTTAGCAGCCTTAAGCGGTAATAGATACGCTACATTCGAAGGCAGACGGAACTGGTATTTAAAATGTAAACGTCCGTTTAATTAATCATTCATCAGTCAAAAAATCATCTTTGCCTATTGAAACTTACAGATGTCCAACAACAATAGTGTAAGACCTTGAAATTAGTAGCTGCTAGTGTTCTAAATGTAATAAAGTATGAGTGTACATAGAAATATTCATTCATGTGCATACTTGCATAATGTAAAGATTTAGACACCACATAGCGTTCATTCGATAGATGCTCTTGAGATGTGTGGGGTTAATCAACATAATTCATTAGTTGCTTTGACAGCTGATATGGGTACATACCTGTATGAGCAATTTTTAACGTGTCCCACGAATGAACGGTGTTGTCATCGGAGCCCGCCAAGAGGTATCTCCCGCTCAGAGACAAAGCTTCAATGAAAGAAAGCTTATATTTTTTAAGAGAAATTTAATTATGAAATTCTCTCGTAAACCTGGCAACTGTACCAAGAAACTTTTAAGAAATCATTGGTTTAGAATAATCCTAGCTACAGAATGCCGCTATTAAATGTCGCGGTAAAACTCCAAATTGCAAATAGTACCAGCTCGACTTTGCATTCCATGGTTGTAGACGTGTCAGGCAACGTATTTCACACGACTGAATAAATTAACCCCGCCATTATTTCAAAATGGACGCCGAATAGGTAGCTTAAAAAGAATATTGTAATGAATATAATTCAACGTCTTAATAACTTTTTGTTTCATTTTATTTATTCCTGTATTTTGTTTCGGTGTACATAGTCCGTTATTTGAAATAAATAAAGTCTCAAATCTCGAACAATATATTGCTCTTTGATTTCTCTGTCACACTCGCCGCGATCCGCGATTTTGGTCCTTCGAGCCGTATCTTTTATAATTCGTTCCCTCAAGCCCTATTTCAACTAGATCATAAAAACTATTAAAACGAACGTTCCCTAAAAGCGAAGGGCATACCACAGGATCTTGAAGAAACACAATGGTAACTTAATTATAGAATAACCACTTTTTAATAATAAAAAAAGATGTTTTGCAGGTGATGCTTTGAGGCTTTGCTAGGTACGAGAGTTTGTGAGGGCGAGTGTTGGGGAATGGGAAGTGGTATGCTGCTTTGGTATGGCTTAAAGAACAAATAATAGTCGCACTGTTAAGACCTGACAATACTCATAGAGGTCTTTTGTAGGAAAACGGTAGGGTTTGAAGGTACAAACTTTGAGTACTGCTCTCTGTGTACGTTCAAGTTTAATAAGATGGGACTTAGATGCTCCACCCCATGTAAGAACGCAGTATCGCAGCAGATTGGCACAATGCATAATAAACTCTATTAATTAGGGTCAGCTACTTGTATATATATCTGTTATAAATAGAATAACAATTCATAGTTGTCTGTTCGCCCTTTTTTCTTCGCTCCATTGGTAACGAATACACAACGAGCCAATTGTTTTGGACAGCTGTCACCGCGTTTATTCAGCCGTGAAGCGCTATTTGCAAACGTTTGCGTCATAACTAGCTTTATATTACTTTGTTAAATGTCACTTTGGAACGTTAGTAAGGGCAGAAGGATAAAAAAAGTCATCGTTTTAAGATAATGTTTACATAAATATTTTATTGGTACATGCTTTATACTCTATATATACGTAATAAACATGTCCAAATTTTCAAACTTATTATCTACACTCAAAACACATAAGTGCATCAAGTGTAAATATTTTCTGTAAAAGGCGTTTATGAAGAGGCAAAAAATTACCACAGCTCCCCGATTATCCCCCATGCACCATCGTACCTACTTCACAACAACAATTGTCGCCATTACGCTAGCAACACTCAGCTGAGTGACCGCGTCTCATGTATTTATTATCTCCTCTCTTTTTTCAAACAGGTCATTGTTACTCACCGCAGCTGGTGAACCCGCTATTCCCTGGAGGCGTGTAATGACCCAACTGCTGGTCGCTGCGAAGGTCGAAGAGTCTCGCAGTCTTGTCTTCCGAAGCGGTTGCGAACGCTTGCCCACTCGGATGGTACTTGTGATTTGAACAGATTTACATATAACTTCATCAACAACCGATTACACAGTAAAAGACTACAAGGGTCAGGCACAAAACGAAAAGTTTTTTTTTTGAAGAATTAAACGATCAATTAGCTCACTTGACATGTGCGTCCTGTCAAGTGTCTCACCTATGATAATCGCAAGAGTTGCAGATGGTCCAGAATAGAAAAGACGGGATTCAGCGTACTGCTATTTACCTTTCAGACGAAACGCGAAGTGGAAATCCAGTTCCTTTGAATTCCAAGCTTGCTTGCTTGCTTCATCTGCTAGATCTACCACAGACCTGGTCTGATAATTAACTCCAGAATATTATAAGAAGCTCACACAAACGCTGTTGACGTCTGCGTCGTGCCCGAAGAATGTTTGCTTCGCCTTCTCGTCCCTCACGTCCCACAGCTTGCAGGTGCGATCCACTGACCCCGTGACGTATGTCTTCATGTCTACGGAGATCAAGACATATGCAAATCAAGTGTGAGGTCAAAATTTATGAGATTCTGTTACTCTCTTATGTATTTACTTTCTTTGTCCCTTCAATGGTTGGAAATGATATGTTTGAGCGTTGTTACTCAACTCACCAGGTCCTAACGAGATGCTGACGACGTCGCCGGCGTGCGCATTGAAGTCCATCTCCCTTTTCCCAGCCTCCAAGTCCCAAACGCATCTAAAAAGATTCGCCAACTTTCCTTAAATGTTTTCTTAATGTTTTACTATATGCCCTAACCAACTTCCTAGCTACAACAATAAACACACAGTAGGTGTGATTACATGATCAATTTAAAGTACAATAAATAAATCAGACAATTAAAGAGACCAACATTTTCATATCGCCGGAACCTGTGAGGATATGGGTGTCGTCCAGGAACCGACAAGAGCTAAGGAAGCCCTCATAGCCGGCCAGCTCACGCACCATCTTGGCAGCGCCCGTCGCGTCCCTGTTGTTCACGTCGTAAACCGTGCACATATTGTCCATGCCACCGCATGCTGCAAACATATATACGTACGGTAGACATCCATGACCTCACAAAAGAGTAACGTAAAATAAAGGTTTCTGCGCCTCGTCTAATAAGTGACGTGCAATCACTTCTCTGGTGGTGACATGGACACAGCATTACAATTCTAGTTCCAAAAATCATCTTTCATGAAAAGGAGTATTATCCTATTACTATTTTCCTTATTTAAATATGTATATAATTATAATATATTTATGTATAACGTAAGTTTATATCTTTGTATGTATTGCTTATGTTTACAGATTGTATCTTTATTGTAAAATCTTGCTCTTATTTATTTATTCTTGGCTTTTTTTGTTACCCCGCTATTTATCTATTTGTACCTCTCCTGCCCTACAGGGTTGCCTGGAAGAGATCGCTTATAGCGATAAGGCCGCCCTTGCCCACATTCAGGTTATAAGTTTAGTTTTAGTACATTTGTATTTTGTTTAATGTGAGCAATATCTATCTATCTATCTATCTTATGAATTTTTTCAGATGAATAATATATGGGCTGGGTGGCCAGAGGCTTAATTTTACTTCCATCTTGCTACTTTTTATGTTATACTACTTTAAAATAATAATGGAATATTTTTACAATGTTCGACACCAACTTAATTGTGTTGCCATGGCAACCAATAACAGCTAGTCACTCAATGAAACCGGTATCAATTGAATGTAATGTTTTTAGTTATTTGTTTTGTTAATCGTATGGATCATTATGAATGCTAGACCACCCTTATCTATCCCCATAACATCCTGTTAACGATATTCGAAGAAGACACAGTGTGTGTGGCCGTTAATGTCAGCAGTCTGGATTCTCGGACTTGTTTGTCAGTAACCTGATACACTTAGATAAGTAACGTTTTGACTTAACACAAAGCCATTGTAATTCCATAATAAACTCTCCCGCGGTAAAAATGTAAGTTTTAATTTTGATAACCGCTGCGTACTCCAAACTTAAGTAGATATACCTTGTTCCACAGCAAGAAAGATTATTCGTAAACAAACAAACGTCATTAACCATACATGGCTGTGATTAAACTTTTTATACTTTCATCGGATATGTTTTAATATTGTCGAAATCATAATATTAGAAAAGTTGTTTTTTTTAAATTTAAATTGTCAAATTTTTACCTACAAACCTTTGTTTATAAAAAAATCATCTTGCTGTGAAACAAAGTATATAAATTCTTACGTAACAAACGTTTTCTTCTAGTGCAATTTTTCTGCTTTTTTTTCTAGTGGAGCTTTAACGGTTTGATTGTCAAATTAAGTCATTAACATTAACTCTGATAGTTTTCCCTGCTTACCAACGAAGTTGCCCGAGGGTGCGAACGCAACACTCATAACCCAGGCGGAGCGTAACGGTATGACCTGCACCTTGTTGCCACTCCAGGTGTCCCAGATGATCAGTTTGCCGTCCAGGGATCCAGTCACACAGTGTCTACAAACAATATAAGTGTTTAATAATGTTTATTGTTTTGTCTTAGAATAAGCGATATGTAGGGATTTCTTTAAAAAACCCTCATACATCAAAAGTACAATTTTTTTTCAACAGCCTTTTTATAATATATTTCCCCCCTGCAGGGACATAAGCCTCCTCAAATGTCTTGGTATTTAGCGGTTCTAAGAACATGCCGGTTTCCTCACGATGTTTTCCTTCACCGTTTTTGGAGTGGTGATGAAATAAATTACACAAAGTAAAGCGCCTGCCTGGGTTCGAACCCGCAACCTACAGTACGTAAATCGGAGACTAGATAGGCTACCATTGCTAGTATAATTTTACATATATGGCATTATCTGTTTTAAATGTACACATATACTACGTTTTATGCATATCGGTACACATTGGTTACCTTTCGCTAATCCTATTTGAGGCAACCCTAATCTACAACGACGTATGTACTGCCAGATACTATACGTTACATCCAAATCCAATTAATGTTGGTCTTGGTCGATAGCTTTTTAATCTATACTGATAAATAAAATTGAAGTGTCTGTATGTAATATCAAAATAACATTGCCATACTCAATACGTGCTGTACTCGAAACTGCTTATTTCCTTCCATACAGATAAACAACTAAGGATCTATATACAAAATTTGGAGTAAAAACCGTACGCCAACTATATATTCTGAACACGGTAACAAGAAAACACTGTGAGTTATTTCGGGTTCGAGTGCCTAAACAGAGAAAAGGCGCAAATTTGCAGTTTGTCACATAAAAACCCACTCTCGATTCTCGCAAAAGTCATACTCCTTTCTAGGGGACTATTTATACAATAAACTGAATACAATTTTAAATTTAACTAACTAACTAAAAGATTATGTACAACCAAAGTTTCAAAATGGCTAGACAGCTTAGATTATGAACATACGGAAAACGTACTTCATATAATAATGTAGAATTCGTATTTTTGTTTTATAAGTAAGATTATATTAGTAATTAAATTAAATATATAAATAAGTAAAATAATAAAAATAAATATAAATAATTAGTATTGTAAGATTATATTAGTTGGATAAGATTCGCGAGGCTAGGGCCTGGTGATCCATAACACAGGGTTATCCCTAGTACACACCAGTCCCCCCCCCCCTGCTTAATAAAGTTGTAACGCCTATGTATAATGTTATTATTGTTATGGGATAAATAAATTATTCTATTATTAAAAAAAAATACACATGATGCATATATGGTACTTATAACGAATATACAATTTTTAAAAATTTTGTCTGTTTATTCCGGGTAATCTCCAAAACGACTGAACCGATTCGGATGGGACTCTTACTGGAAGATAGCTAATATTGTCGGGATTCAAATAGGCTATTTTTTTTATAGTAGAAGATGCCAAACGAGCACGCGGTTCACCTGATATCAAGTGATCGCTACCCATAATGCAGTTGCAGATGCGTTGCCTACCTTTAATGGACAGGGGAAGCGATAAACAGAATGGTTGATGGAATATATCCCTTCCCTATTCACCCCCTCTACCATCAAGTCTTCTTCCCCTTCCCATCCTTTTCTTATTATCAAATGATGGGAAGAAGAAGACAATTGGACTGGGAAGGGAGTGAATAGGACAATAATTTCTATAAAAAAGTTATAGTTGGACTAACCTGGAATCGCCGCTATAATGTACCGAGTTGACTTTATTGATGTGGCCTTTAAGCGTCTTCTTGGTCACGAACCTTATCTTCGGGACATCTCCCATATCCCCACATTTCTCACCGAGCTTCGCATCTGCAACCTTCTCTTGTGCTGCCTACGATCAAACAATTACTCTAGAATTTCCAAAATTTTACGAATGGTGATTGATTCAACTTCAACTGTAGCAACAAAATAATGGTTATTAGGGTTCCGTGCCCAAAGGGTAAGACGGGACCCTATTACTAAGACTCCGCTTCCCTGACACTCACGAGGCTGTATCTCATGAACCGTGATAGACAGCTGAAATTTTCACAGATGTATTTCTGTTGCCGCTATAATAAAAAATACTAAAAAAGAAACTTTTTATCTAGTTTTTTTATGTATAGTACGGAACTGTTCGTGCGCGAGTCTTTTAATAACATTCGCGGTAACAGGAAGCCGGGGAAGCACGTGCTATTTGATTTGACCAATGAGCACGCTTGTTTTCCGAGATATTGGAATATTCATGGTGTTTGTAGCAATTTTAAATATCAGATTTCACATCATATGCGACTACAAAGCTAGCTCGTTTCAATTCCATGGTTCCATTAATCGGTAACACTTGTAGGAAGTTTATCCCTACTAATTTATAAATGTGAATGTAAGTTTGTTACGCTTTCACGCGAAAACTACTCAACCGATCATCATGAAACTTTGTACACATATTCTTGGAGGTTTTAGAAGTAACATAGGATACTTTTTATGAAAAAAAATTACGAAATATAAAAAAAATGTTTGTCATAAATTTTAAAAATCTAACTACTTCAACGCCATAATTTTATAAATGCGAATGTGTGGATGTATTTATGTTTGTTACTCTTTTACTAAAAAACGGCTGAACGGATCTGGATGAAATTTGGTGCAGGGATAGATTATAATCTGGAATAACACATGGGGTATTTTTATCCCGGATTAATGTACGGTTCCCGCGGGATACGTTTTGTTTTTTACGTGTGCATATCTACATATATAAAAGACGATGTTCCGTATAGATTGCGAAACGGCTACCCGGACGAAACCGGAGCGGATCACTAGTGATGTAATAAATAAGATATTAACCTTAACTTTAGCAATCAAATCGGTGAGCTCCTTCTTCAGGGCGGTAGTTTCTGGGTCGTCTTTCGGCATTTTTCTGGTGATGTGTGAAGCACAGTTACTAGACGACTGAAAATTTCTAACGCCAGAATAGAATTGTTTTTCTGTCCCTAATCCCATTGCCGTAATTGGATTTAAATTTACTGAAGCTTCACATGTGCTACGTCTTATGACATACACATGTATGGTTAAAAATATTTACACTCTTATATTAAAAACATTTTTATATTTATCAAAAATCCTGGACATGACTAACCTCATATCTAATAACTAAATGTAACTTTTAACTGGGAGAGAAAATCCCAGAGGGTCCACTGCTATATTTACTACTGGGTCAGTTCAACTAGCTTACGCTAATTCTACTAACCAAATGTGAAAGTTTGTATGTATGCATGTTTGTTATTCTTTTACGCAAAACTGGCTGAACGATACTCGTTGAAATTAGGCACAGAGATAGATTACAGTCTGAAATAGCATAAAAGCTACATTTTGTCCCGAAAAAATTTACGGTTCCCGTGGGATTTTTTTTTTGGTTTTTGTCTGCCCACCCGGGCGAAGCCGGGCTCACTAGTGTAAAAAAACCGTTACTCTCTAAATAATATTATAAATGCGATTGAACGCATCGGAAATTACACACACTTTGTCATGGGCACAGAAAATAACATAGCGTACCTCTTAATCAGATATAAAATCCGAGGATGAGGAAAACAAAACCTAATGTAGGTTCCCATGGTAACATATGAAACGACACTAATACCTTTTTGTCATTTTGTTACGAGAAACCAATACCAACTTTAATGTATAATTCCAAGTAAGGCTTCGTGGCCACCAAATATGTGCGAGGATTCGTGTGAGCTTGGAGGCTAGATAAATGGAGGGATTGTATTGTAATAAACATCGCACAGCCTTATATGAGAAATTAAGTTACAAAATTTTCCAGCGAGTAAGATAAAAAACGAATGTAAATGAAGGCGCCTGTGTGTAAATTGTAAATCGCTTACTGAATAATAATAATAATAAATCGGCGTTTTCTAGAATGTTTCCCTTTGCTAGGACACAGGCCTCCTCTCCGAGAGAAAGAATGAGACGTAATGCCATGGATCTCACATGTCTTCAAATTTGGTGGTTCTAAGAACATGCCGGTTTCCTCACGATGTTTTCCTTCACCTTTTTTGTAGCAGTGGTGATGAAATAAATTACACACAAAGTAAAGCGCCTGCCTGGATTCGTACCTGCACCCTACAGTACGTTAGTCGGGGCCTAAGTCGCTGAGCCACCACTGCTTACTAAATGTCTACTAAAAAATACGAGATGGGTTCTGTGGGAATATGAAAGTCTTGTGGACGTTGACAGGTCGAGTCCTCGATTTTACAAACAACTCCACTGCTCTTGTAAAACTGATAACTCACTTTCTGATACGATTATCGATGTATATAAAACCTGAAACTGACTGACTGATATAGGTATCAACGCGTCGTCCAAGTCACGAGCTTTTTCCTGGCTGTAGATAATAAGTGATACCCGTGCGAAGCTGGGAGGGGTCACTAATGTGTCTATTTAAATAGGTACATAGGCGTATAAGAAAGTGTTCAACGGCGGTATACAATTGTAAAGCATCGTTCACTCAAGCGTAACCATCGGGCCAGCAATACTTTCACCCAACCTTTTTGCCACAGCCACGGTTCTTGTGTTCAATTTCTTACAAAAGTTAATTTTCAAGCTTTACGGATTTCACTTACAATAACGGTAGTCATTTTTTTATACTAGATGGCAAACGAGCAAGCGGTTCACCCGATGTCAAGTGATCGCTACCCATAGACATCTGCAACTAACTAATGAGTTAATGCGTTGCCCACCTTTAATGGACAGAGGACAACAAAATGGTTATTTCCAAATCCTATACATCCCCTCCACCGTCAAGTTTTCTACCCCTTCCCATCCTTTCCTTATAAGAAAAGGGTGGATAGGAGGAGGGAACTAGAATTCGGTCTCCGACTTGTCACTCATCAGAGGAAACACAGAGTACTTCTACTTCACGCCTGTCTTCTGTGAGGTCGTGGTATTTCACCGGTCGAGCCGGCCACGGGCAACAGATGTTGCTGCGGACTCTACCTCTGTTAACTAGTTGTTTGTTAGACTAGATGACAATATCTAGCCACAGTCACTTGTATAGGTCAATCTATATCGATATTACCTGACATCTAGACGAACTGGCTGGTGTATTAAATACGCTGAGGGACGTTGCTATTCTGGGAAGACCTGTAAGCTGGAAAAAGTATTTTTCTTTTAAACGGGTGTCAAGCGACTCAACGGATTTTTGAGATTTGACTGATCTAATGTGGTTACCCAAACCTTGGGTGGGGAAAGGGAGGGCTAATCGCTTACATTGAAACAGCTTCTTGGAGGGGTTAAAATTTAACAAATAAGAGAGGGAGAGGAGGGGGAGATATAGAATATTCAATTACATATTAAAGTGCCAAGTGACCTTTTTACTAAATCGTCTCTTACGTTTAGAAAGTTGAATGAAGACTTAAATACAATAGAAGACTAATAGTAAAGGTATTAAAATATGACCTTATAAGTCTTTACAACAAATTATACGTAATTTTTTCGCAAGACAATCATAGCTGGCCCGGCAAACCTATAATTTATAGATGGTTAACTAATTTGGCAATAATGGCTTACAAATAAAAGATAGATATAGGCTGTCGTTGCCTTTTAGTAGAACAATTTAATGTAAACATTTCCATCATACATTATATACGTGTAACTCTAACAGTTTTTGCAGCGCACACCACAATAGCTCGCATATGGTGGATTCTTTTCCTCCTTACTTGACACTTATCGTTATATTTTGGTTAATTCACACAATATCCTTATAAATTATAGCCTATAGGTTATTCTGATGTATAAGCTATATTATTGTAGAGTGTCATTAAAATAAATTTAGTAGTTTTTGCGTGAAAGTGTAACAAACATCCGTACTTACAAATTTTTGCTTTTATAATATAAAGTACTAATGATCCGCCCCCCGGGTACTAACTAATTATGTTGATCCGATTGCTACCAAACACAGGAATGTGCCAATCTGGAAAATCCCTATAAATTTCATCGAAATCACTCCAGCCGTTTCGGAGTCTATAAATCTATAGGGAACATACGTACTTTG
Source organism: Papilio elwesi (assembly GCA_029849275.1). Taxonomy (NCBI): domain Eukaryota; kingdom Metazoa; phylum Arthropoda; class Insecta; order Lepidoptera; family Papilionidae; genus Papilio; species Papilio elwesi. The sequence goes on along the minus strand of CM056717.1, from coordinate 18,973,789 downwards.
CTTTTTATGTACTATTTTTTATATAAAAAGCATCCTATGTTACTTCTAATACCTCCAAGAACATGTGTACAAAGTTTCATGATGATCGGTTGAGTAGTTTTCGCGTGGAAGCGTAACAAACAAACTTACATTCACATTTATAACAGTGGTGATTGTTAAGCATTGTTATTTGTAACTCATACTTAGTACTTATTTATTATTAAACTGTCAACCCGATTACTCATTTAACCTATTCGCCTTTCTATAGACAATTCAAATAAAAAAACTACAGTGTTCAATTCGGTTCACTTTCATTTCACAAACTGTCTCAATTCTTTTATTACATAAACGATAAATGGAATGAAACCCTCAACATTTTAGTCGATAACCAACTTGATGGAGTTTGGCGCGTCAAGCCTTGCATTCACTCGACAAATGCCCGAGAAGAAAGATGTCCGGTACACAACTCGAGCGTGTTTTAAGTTTATTTTTATTCTTAATTCATCTCGAAATAACTGTTGGTACTCAAGAATACTGCACTAAGGATTCAGAAGAGTCTGGCTGTAAACAACGTAACTTTTTTCATAAAGGTATGTTATATATATTATATTCACTTTAATATGATTATTAACGTAACTGTACTTATTACCAAAAATATGATTTCAATTTAGTTAATTAATCAATTTAATATAATAAATAATTGTGAGCAGTGGTGGCTTAGCGCTTTAGGCTTACGTACTGTATTGCGGGTTCGAACCCAGGCGCTTTACTTTGTGTAATTTATTTTCATCGCCACTGCTCAAAAAACGGTGAAGGAAAACATCGTGAGGAAACCGGCATGTTCTTAGAACTAGCAAATTCTAAGACATGTGACATCCACCAACCCGCACTGTTCCAGTGTTGTGGATTACGGCTCATTCCCTCTCTCGGAGAGGAGTTGCCTGTAGTGTGGAACATTCTAAAAAAGGCTAATTTATTATTATGTCAATTGTCAAAGCTGGGACTATAGATGTAATACATACATACCTGGTTATATTCAAATTCAACGTTTTTAAATAAATTGATGGGGTTATACGTTTTTTATATTACTTAAAGTATGCATGATACATTTATTTATATTAATTATAGAATGAAGTCGTGAATTTAGATAACATAACAATGAAAATATAATGTAAAATTTAATATCAAATCTCAGCATGTCGTTTCGTCAAGTTAATTGTGTATATTGAATCATTGAATAAAGTACGCACTAATATAGTTATGTAGATGTATGTTTACTGTACATATACACGTTTATACACATTGTCGCAAGCGTTATCTTATTGTAAGTTATCGATGTCTGTGCATACATAAAACATGGTTCACTGCATTTTTCATGCGTAAAAAATAAATCAAAGGGCCAGTTATTTAAACGATGTAAGAATTTCAAAATAACGTGATCGTAACATAAACTCCGTTGCTCGTTGCCCGCTTCCACGTAAGTGCTGAAACTAAAATTAAATTACAAAACATATTTTAAAAATACTTTTATATTCTACCTCCTTGTATTTATTTTATAGACAAAACATAATTTTGTGACGTAGTTGACAACACTTTTTCATTTGTTATAAAATTAATTACTTATGCATGAACAGATCTCACGAGTAAGTAATTAATTTGTATGTATAATACTTACTCGTGCTCCTACGTTTTACAACACAGAAAGTCGCCAAGTGGGGACTTAAGTTGGCTTCACTTTTTGATCCCGGATTAGATATCTGGAAGTATATAAAATATTTAGCTGGAATCTTTTTCAAAGCACAATATCTATGCTACGTTTTTATGTAAATCGCCAATATCAATTCATATAACCAACAGCGCTGGTGTTATTATTAGAATTGGTTAAGTATAAGCAAAATGTTGAAATCACTTACTAAGTAACATTATTTTCAGGTACTAAGTTTAAGTGGAGCAGTGGTGGCTCAGCGGTTAAGGCCCCGACTTACGTACTATGTGTTCGAACCCAGCAGGCGCTTTACTTTGTGTAATTTATTTCATCACCACTGCTCCAAAAACGGTGAAGGAAAACATCGTGAGGAAACCGGCATGTTCTTAGAACCATCAAATTCGAAGACATGTGACAGCCGCCAACCCGCACTGGGCCAGCGTGGTGGATTACGGCTCATTCCCTCTCTCGGAGAGGAGGCCTGTTCCCTGCAGTGGGAAATATTCTAGAAAAGGCCGAGTTATTATTATATATTATTATTAAGTTTAAGTTACTATTTGAAATTAATGTTACTATATGTATGTGTAAGGAGTTCATTAATGTAAAATATTACACTAAGTATGACTTCACGTATTTATTATACGTTGATTCACTAGATACCGCAACAATATTGTCATATCATATCCTGAACTTTTCATCACATAGCGCCATCTCGTAACGAAATAGGATATAATTATGATTATTGCCATGTTTATTACTTATTTTTTCTTAAATCATTTTTATGCCAACATTTATTTATTCCAATTATATTATTTATTTTTTGATAAACACAATACAATTTAAAAAAAATCAGTATTAGTACTGATACCATAGAGTAACTTGTGTGATTGCGCGTCTCATTCTTAGTTCTTAGGTAGCTTTTATAACTTCATTTTTGTTCTAAATAAGATTCCTGACCAATTATTGACAGCAGTATAACAATAATATTTCTTGCAGCAAAAGTAAAAATTGAAAAATACTTGATCCGAAAATAAGACACGGATTAAAGGTCTTGTTACCAAGCCATATAATTAAAAAAAAGACATCAGAAATGTTTTGTCTTTGACTTATAACAAATTACTTTTACAAATACAATAAAAGTAGCTTTATGATAGTTAATAAAAGTACGTAAAAGTGCCGGGAAAAAAACTTTTTATGTGTAAATAAAACCTTATTTTTAATTATCCATATAACAAGAGCACTTACAAATTATTTGTAATTAATATATATAAAATAATGTGGAGTGGTCCAAACATAGGCAAAGGCGTCACCCCGTAAGATTTGCCACCGGTGCGCGTATTAGGTTTTACAAACAGTTATAAATCAATGCAACGAGATTTAAACACATGCGCGGGGTGATGTCACACTAGCACCGGGCAAACGGGCGATGGGCGCAGCCGCAGTCGGGATTGTGCCGTTCTAGCAACTGGATGTGTTCGATTCGTTGAGAATTATCAGATATGTCACCCAAAGCTTATCACTTAGAACCTGCATATCAGGCGTAACGCGTTAGTTTTGTCGCTCGGAACGCTGAGCTTTGATTCCGGGCTCGACGAGAATTGACGAGGACATTGAACCGGTCGCGTACATTCTGGAAACATGAAGACTTTTCTATTGTTTTCCTTTCTTGTCCTGGCATCTGCAGCAACTCATGGTAAGTGCTGAATACTGGTGCTATTTCTCTTCTATATATTTTTTTTGGACTCATAACCATATTACACTATCTGTGTCCATTTGGTTATATATTTCTGTCATTATTTCAGTGTCTAAATAAACTTTATCATTACAACAAGTATATACTAGAATAAGTACAAAGTATGGTCACAAAAAGGTTAATGTAGAACACATTAATAAACTATTGTAGGCCACCTATTAAAGCCCCGCTGGCCAATGAATGATTGACTCTATCAATAATAGATTTATTCCTATTAGAAGCTCATTGACCGTTTTAAATACAAGGTTTTTATGTACCGAATTGTAACAACATCTGAGTTTTATTTTCTGTTTTTGGAACTAACTAGTTTTTAACTAACATAAAAAAGGAAGTTACATTTTGTATCACCCATACACTGCTTGTACCATATAGTAAAACTAGAATAAAAAAAACTGTTTTCTTTGTTTATTTTTGATGATATTTCGATTTATATAGTAAAATAAAAAAAGACGTATTTTAGGGTGTGGCACTATGAGAGGGGATGAAGAGCAGGGGGTAGGTATAGGGATGGGGTTTAAGAACAAAGAAATATATAACAATTGGTGAACTAGGTGAAAGGTCAACTAGGACTATTCATTAGCCTTTATTCTTCCTAGTTTATAGACTAATTCAATTCTATTTTGACTACAATAATATAAGTCTTTTGTCATATGCGAATTCCTTTGTGCAAACACCATCAGTGTAGATCCAATGCATGCATCCAAGTTCGTAATTTATTAATATTAATCTAAAGAAATTAGCTAAAAAAGAAAAAAGGCATGAATCCTAGTTTGTGGCTGCATTTTCAATTCATTATTTTTGGAACCAATCTTTTAGTTTTATGGCCGTAATTTGGAATCATTTAACATATAATTCTATTAAAACTCAATACAATGTATAATTAAATCATTTTGTATGAACAACTCAAAGGTTGTTCAGAGTTGTCAACATATTTGTAGCAATTTTTTTACAGTAGAAGGTGCAAATAAGGAAGTAATTCAGCTGATATCATGTGATCGCTACCCATAGGAATCTGCAACAAGTTAATGAGTTGCAGATGTATTGCTTACCTTTAATAGACAGAGGGGGGGATAAATAGTAAATGGTTATTCCCATCTTTTATTCATCCACTCCACCATCCTTTTCCCTTCCCATTCTCTTCTTAATTAGCAAAGGATGAGAAGGGGAAGAGGACTAGATTAAAGCCTCTGGCACCTGACTCTTCATGCAAAATGATGTTCGATAGATGTTGTTGCGGTGGTATCAGTGGTTATCGTAGTGGGTATCACTTTTATTTTATTACAGCGACTACTGAAACTCCTAATGCTACTCCCATTGAAAGGAAACACCTCTCCTGAGAAAATTAAAAAAGAAATTACATAGACATCTTTATTTAGAATGCCATAGAGTCACTTTTGGTGTGGTCTATGTTCAAACTAACACACAAACTCACCTAATGTGAGTGTGTCAGCTTAGCATAGCAAAAGCAGTTAAGAAAGTAAAAATGCAACTTAAATGAAGGAGTGGGGTTCCCCAATTGTAAGACACTAAAGTTAGTCGGAGTATGTAAATTGAAACTCAAGTTTTTACACACAATTGTATTTCTTTATATCTTCTCATTGTTTTCATAACCTTCTGTCAGAATATTTTACATTCCATGCCATCTTTTAATCAATGGATTAAACCGTGAGAGCAAAAGTTGTTTCCTGGTTGATAGTTTCCAGATCTAGTGGTAGATGATACTTAGCTTGTTTATAATTTTATAATGCTTTGCGATAAAATAAATAAGTACTTCACCTCAGCATAGGATTAAGAAATGTAAAATATAGACTGGCACCACATTGTCTTCTACCACCACACTCGGAGTAATAATGGAAAAAAAAAAGGTTTTCAAGTCCTGTAGCATACCTCAAATTAGAATACTGTAATATTCATAGACCTCTGTTTCATGATAGAAATAGGTGCTCTTGCTCTTTAGCTCCTGAATGGGGAATACAGAACATATTTCCAATTCAGTGTGTTTAACTTGACACTTTGTTCTTTTTTTATGTATCTGTACAATTTAGAAATCATGCTTTGTGATGAAATACAAAGTGATAGAGCCTGCAGTAACAACATCTGTTCTACAATGGGGTTGGCTCAACCTGTGAAATACCACAACTTCACAGATGTTTTGAAGTCAGAAGTGAGATGCTGGAGGTCTAATTCTATTCCTCTTCTCCTTTCTATCTTCTAATAAGGATGGGATGGGGTCGGAAGAAGGATTTGACTTAGGAGGGGATAGATAGGGAAAGGATATATACATTTCCTGGTTACCTGCTCCTCTGTAGATTAAAGATAGTCAACGCACCTGCTCATTAGGTTGTTGCACATGTCTATTAGCACTGGTCACGTAGTATGATCTGCTTGCTTGTTTGCCATCTTGTTCCATAAAAACAGAATGCGATATTTAACTATTGACAGGTTTTAGCTGTGTAGAAATTAAAGCAATGCTATTTTAAATTTAATATTACCTTTGCGAATAACAATTAATTATTTTGCATAAGCCATGTGCTCAAAGCGTGCCTTTTTCAGCCAAGTTATTTCTTTTTTGCATTAGATTTGTTCATGGTATCAAACAAAGGCAAATGTACTCTTAAATTTGTTTACAGTTTGGTTAAAAAAACTTGTAACTAAAAGGTTAACAAAATAACTTGTCTGTCTATTTGCCAGACATGCTATGCGCATATGCCAAACTCATAAATATGGTTACTGACTTATTTCAATACTTACACTAAAGTTAATATTTCTTTCTTACCAAAGAGTTTTTATATGTTACTTATTTTATCACTTAGAAATAACCAACATATTTATTAATAATCAGACTTGAAACTTGAAACTGTGCGCAGTAACTTTGCCTACAGTTTCTATTCTTAGAAATTCTTATGTATGAAATAAGCCAGGGGTTAATTTCTATTCCCGGAAGAATTTTATGAATGCTCGCTACGTGCGTTTAGCTGTGGTATAACTCCATTTGAAAATAGGTTTTATTTCAAAACCCATATGGCGCAATATTCCACACCATCTAGTATTATGCATACAGTCTCAGATTTAGTTCAACGATTGTATTTATGATTGCAATGGAAGTATACACTGTACATATGTATTTATATACACACACACGAACATACACGTAAAACATGGATGACATCATGTTAATTTCTGCTAAATAGGTTAGAAACAATGATATAATACAAAAAGTAGCAGATGTGTCGCGGTTGAAAAGTGAAGACTCGAAAGCGTCCCAATTGGGACTCTTTTTCCTTGACTTGTGTCATGTGTTTAAATTTACGCTTAGGTGCCCAAAACTAGCTATTCTTGTTTTAAACGACTTCAATAAGAAGGTTATCAATTCGTCAGTTTTTTTATGTTTGTTATCTCATGACTCCACTACTAGTGAACCGATTATTTTTATTCGACAGCTAGTGGTCGCCATGTCGTAGCATTTTTTTAAAATCAAGTTCCGCACAGTAGTTCTTTAGTTATTTTTAATAATGCGTAATAGGACATAGTTGAGTTTTCTTGGCTTACGTAGGCTACTATACGCCGTACAAAAAGATGAAGTAAGAAATAATTGTAGCACCTCTAAAAATGCTAAATAAAAGCGATAGCATATCTCTATCTTCTACGGTTATCTCACAATAAATACTTAAAAATAATGCGTTATTTACAACGCTATTTTATCGTTAAACTTTTTATGAAACGGCTTTAATCACGTTTTTCTCGGTGTTTTGTACCGACAATTTTCGGACCTGTCGGAGGTCCTTCTTCAGGGTGAGCGGTATTAATTCGCGGTCGCGGCCCGCCTCGCACGAACCTGAGTAAAGCCGTTTCATAAAAAGTTTATTGATAATGTCTCACTATAGATTTAATAATTGTATTGCTATTTTATTGTATTCAGTAATCATATTTATCCAAATAAATGTTATTAAGATAGAGTATTAAATGTAGATTATAATAGTCCTTTACACTGTTACGTTATCATTTAGAATTCAGAAGATATACTAAATTTAAAATTGTCACCAGCTTATACATTCTAGAAATAAGTAAATTCGTCCGAAAATATCCACAATTCTATAGCACCCGTGAGGGAAAAAAAAACCAAATATACCCTAAGATATAAAGACGGATTAAATCCGCCACCATCGAAGTTAAAAATACATTTAAATAGCCCATTAGTTATGTCCATAAGAATCTACAACCTAACTAAAGAAATTAAAGAGAAAAATACAAATAAATCGAGTAGCCTATTAAAACAGTACCTCATCAGTAAATGCTATATAATGCTATACAATTAAAGAATTCCTTGAAGAAGAAAAGAAAGTAGAATAGTAAGAAAGAAGTAATTTTAAGTTTTAAATTTATACACATATATATATATATATATATATATATATATATATATATATATATATATATATATATAGTGTTTTATATATTATTAATTTTGTATTGTTAGTTTTAATCTTTGGTAGTTATAACTTCTAATTAGCCGCCTTCTCTCCTAATATTGCTGTACAGAGTACATACCGAACATATATAACTACATACTACCAATGTATTGCTATGGATGCAATAAACAAATGACTATTGGCTATTAAAATCTACGCGTATAATTCAATTGAAGACCATCGCGCAATACTAGTACAGCGGGTTTTGCGATGTGTTACCAACGGAAAAATTTAGAAAATGTCCTTTATCTGAACATTAACATTTCTATTAACAATAAATATGCGAATACAGGAAGGAAATAATATTTATCAACTGGGGTGTAGGACTTGTAATTTGGTATACGTAATGACGTGAATAAAAAAAACTATTAAGTTGCATTTAATGAATACCCGCCATAGGAGATAGCCGTAGATCGATTGAAATAGGTAGGGTGCGTCCTGCGCATTACAGACGATGTGCTTAAGCCTCGGGCTAGCTGCATCGACCGCGTGCAATTGCACGGGACCTTTCCACACCTCTCCCGCATCCCTCCCGTACCCCTCCTGCAACCGTATCCCGCCCGGGTTGAAGAGAAATATGCTTTAACCAATTCAAATATATCTAGGCACAGTCTACGAGAAACGTTACTAGACATGTAAACCAAACATTTGAAATTCATCACGTGATTTTGATGGGAAATTTTATTATTAAACGATTTTCAGATTTCTTTACCTTTGCTAGCTGCCTAAAGCTGATGATTCTGGGCTTTGTATAATTAACTATTATCATATACTGACATTTAATTAGGGCCTAACTATGCTGAGTGTATATGTTTTTCATTCTAGAACCTTCTGATCCCATCTGTCATCATGTAAATCGGTTCTAAAAAAAATTAAATAGCTTTTAAGATGCTTGTCTTGGTTTGATCGCTAGCTGTTAAGCTGCGCCGAACGTGCTAACTACCTATTCTACAATTATGTGTCTTCTTCTCTTATTTATAGGAAACTAGTGACCCGCCCCGGCTGCGCCCGGGTTCCACTAATTATGATGATCCGATCGCTACCGTTTGGTATGAATGTGTCAATCTGAACAATCCCTGTAAATTTCATCGAAATCGGTCCAGCCGTTTCGGAATCTATAGATCTATAGGGAACATAAATACTTCGCTTTTTATATACATTTTTTTTCATAAAATGTTACTTCTAGTACCTCCAAGAATATGTGTACAAAGTTTCATGATGATCGGTTGAGTAGTTTTCGCGTGAAAGCGTAACAAACGAACTTACATTCACATTTATAATATTAGTAGGGATATGATTTGAAGACGGTAGAACTCTATAGATGTTTTGTTCACAGATGACGTGACAGTGCTGACCGTTGCTACGGAGGACAATGATGGGTTCAAAAGATACATGCGTTCAGCCAGGGTGTACAACATTGACGTGCAAGTGCTGGGAAAGGGCGTGGAATGGCAAGGCGGCGATATGAACTTCCCAGGGGGCGGACAGAAAGTTAACCTGCTTAAGGAGAAAGTTGCAGAATTGATGGAAACCAAGGAAAACGATCATATCGTGCTGTTCACAGACAGGTTGGCCTCCATATCTACAGTTTTAAAAGTGGTAGAGTCCGCAACACCACCGGTGAACCGACCAACCGACCGGTCAAATACCACAACCTCACAGAAAACATGCGAGAAGTAGTACTCTGCGTTTTGCCTGTTGAGTGAGGTGCCGGAGGCCTAATTCAAGTCCTCTTCCCCTTCCCACCCTTTCCTTATAAGGGGGATAGGGTGGGAAAGGGAAGAGGATTCGACGGGGAGGAGGGTGTCCATTAAAGGTAGGCAGCGCATCTGCAACACATTTGCATGTTGCGGATGTCTATGGGTAGCGCGCTTTAAATGCGATCTACATTGCTAACGAGCCTTAAAGATGGATTTGTTGCAGCTATGACGTCATGTTCTTGGGCACATTGGGCGATATTCTGGTAAAGTTCAAGGCGATGCCCAACACTCGCGTGCTGTTCTCAGCTGAGCCATTCTGCTGGCCTGATCCTAAGCTCGCTGCCATGTACCCTAACATCGAGGTCACTAACCCTTACCTGAACTCGGGAGGATTCATTGGTAAGTACTAGAATTAAGAAAGGTATGCTGCGGTGGTTCGGGCATGTTGAAAGAATGAATGACGAGAGAGTAACGAAACAAATTTATGTTGCGAAAGTGAGTGTTGGTGTTGGTAGGGGACGCCCTAGGAGAACTTGTATAGATCAGATTAGTGACTTACTAAGAAAGGGCGATATAAGGAGCACCCATAACTGAGGAGCATGTATGCGTAGATGTATGGATGTAGGAGAAGCCAGAGAGGTGTGCAACGATCGCGCCAAATGGAAGTCCATGATTTCTCCCTACCCCTCTAGGAAACAGCTAGGATGGTATATAAATAATAAACTGAGTAATTCACGCTGTGATATCAATTCTTCCGGCCGTTGTTCATATCTAAGTCATTTTAAAGAGCATATAAAATGATTTTAATTTACCAACACTCGTTCGTTCATCTATTATATATGTAACTAGCTGTTTCCCGCGACTTCGTCCGCGTGGAAATAAATTCGAGAAAATAATTTCGAAGGTTTTTCACTTTTTGCGCGGAACCCTATTTATATATATCATATATTTTGTTTAAATTAAATTAGCCTATTTGAATCTCGACAATATTAGCTATCTTCCAGTAAGAGTCCCATCCGAATCGGTTCAGTCGTTTTGGAGATTACCCGGAATAAACAGACAGACAGACAGAAATAAAAAAAAATGTATTTTCGTTATAAGTACCGTATATACATCATGTGTATTGAGTATGGAAATGTTATTTTGATATTGCATACAGACACTTCAATTTTATTTATCAGTATTGAGTAGCATTTATATGAAGAAAAAAATGACGTTTGTCGATAAGTACTTCAATGACCCTAACCAACATTTGACCTTGTTTATTCTCCGAGTATATGACGTGGCCGAATGCCACAAGATATATCTATATAAGAAATGGTGGTATGTACGTTTTCTATAGACACCGAAGCAGCCGGTGTCTTCAGTTTGGACTAGCAGGTGATCATGTGGAATTTTGTAGCGACCTGATGAAATGCTGAGTATCGCTAACCGGGCGAAGCAGAGTTGACCACTAGTATAAAATAGATGAGATATTAGGCTATTGTATCCGCCTTCTTTTAACCATTCTACATGTCCGCATTCAATGTATCTATATGTGTATAGGAACGTAGAAAGTATGCGCAGATATTTAACTCCATGTTGAATAGCTCAGGCGTCGGGCGTTAGGGTAAGGAGAATGACACGTAGCGAAATACATTAGGACATTACAAAATATAATCTTGGATCGATAGTACAGTAAGTAGACCGGCTTCATGTGACGACACTCCGCCAAACACGTAGCGCGTGTCCGCGATGCAACGCGACTGCCGTCACCGTTCGTAATGTAATGACCGTGTAATGACCTAGAGCTTGGGGTTGTGTCAGAGTGACTGACAGCTCGAACGTTTTACTCGTCAAGTCACTCTGCATTCGGCCAGTCCCCGACGTGTATTTATGATATTGTTTCCAATATTTTATCTGTCATACCTTAAACCTCTGCTTATTTTTCATGCACACAATCACAATTTCTTATCTATTCAGATAATATTTTTTTCTCTTTATTACGATACAATAACCTTTGAACTGATTTTTCTCGAAGTTTCTGGCTAAACGAACATGGTGCAATCAACCGAGTTAATAATATGTGTCCTCCTTCGGGAGGGGCCAATGGCCACGGTGAACTTTAAATCGCTGTTGATTGGGTTGATGAATAGATGTGTAATGAAAGGCAAGTTATTATGACCATGCGAGCGATATTTATAAACAAGCTGTCCCGGCAAACGTTCCGTCCTAAAATTAATAGATGGTTCACTATTTTGGCGATAATGGCTTACACATAAAAGATAGATATATGCTGTCGCGGGCTTTTTTGTAGGACTATTTAAGGTAAACATTTCCATTATACATTATATACGTGTAACTCTAACGGTTTTTGCAGCGGACACTGGAATAGCTCGCATATGGCGGATATTTTTCCTCCTTACTTGACACTTATAAATTACACACAATATCCTTATAAATTATAACCCTATCTTATTCTGATGTATAAGCTATATTATTGTAAAGGTTCATCAAAATCCATTCGGTAGGTTTTGCGTGAAAGATTACCAAACATCCATACATCTATACTCACAAACTATCCTATTTATAATATAAGTACGATAGCCAAAGCAGATTACGTAATTTCAGTTTCAATTCAAAGCTTGTGTAATAAACGCGCCTAATCAAATTGCTTACTTTGGTTGAAATTAAAACAATGTTGTATTTAACACCAGTTATAACAATTACGCGTGTACAAAACTATGGAATAAAAATGTTCCTTTGGTATGTGTACACAAGTGTCCCAAGCAAACACTATTAATGTATATTAATTATTATATTACTTGTGTATTATTACACATCATATATGAGACATCTGTGTTATACAAATTTATTTTTTATATTTAATTTGTACAATTATCATAATATTATTATTACCCTGTAATTACATTTTCTACTAGCTGTTTCCTGCGACTTCGTCCGCGTGGAAATAAATTCGAGAAAACGATTTCGACGGTTTTTCACTTTTTGCGCTGAACCCTAAATATTATGCTTAAATTAAATTAGCCTATTTGAATCCCGACCATATTAGCTATCTTTCAGTAAGAGTCCCATCCGAATCGGTTCAGTCGTTTCGGAGATTACCCGGAATAAACAGACAAACAGACAGATAGACAAAAAATTTAAAAATTGTATTTTCGTTATAAGTACCGTATCTACATCATGTGCATTGAGTATGGAAATGTTATTTTGATATTACATACAGACACTTCAATTTTATTTATCAGTATAGAATCAATTACAAGTTTGAATTTAGCGAACTTATGTGGTCGAGCCCTGACTATTTCTTAAACAACTGTTGTCCTTGGTTGCTACGTATAACACTCGATCTATTATTTGACATGTACAAAATATGACCAAAGGAAGTGATGTGTGCGTGTGCGACCGAGACGGACATTTAGATAACGAATTCATTGGTAGAGCACATGCTTATCTCAACGGTACCTTTTTAAATTAAATAAATGAGTAATCCCGCAAACGGATACGTGCGAAACTGCGGGCAACAACTAGTAAATAATTTCGTAAAGTTAACGTACAATAATTTTCCGCACGAAGATGGTATGTCCATTACATTAAATGCGCACATGTTTAACTTCCGAAAGGACACACACTCACAGCTTGTCGGTGAATACATCAAAAACCCTACTATCTATACTGATAAATAAAATTGAAGTGTCTGTATGTATGTATATTACTATCAAAATAACATTTCCATACTCAATATACATGATGTAACAAAAATACACTTTGTAAAATTTTTGTCTGTTTATTCCGGGTAATCTCCGAAACGACTGAACCGATTCGGATGGGACTTTTACTGGAAGATAGCTATATTGTCGAGATTCAAATAGGTTAATTTAATTAAAGCGAATTATTTTAGGATTCAGTGCGAAAAGTGAAAAACCCTCTAAATTTTGAAAAAACCTACGCGGCGCCGTATCGAAAGCGCCGCCCGCTACCGTAATGTCACAAAGGTTGCCTTAAGTAGTAAACAACATAACAACAACGTAACACATTTTACTATTTGAAGTGTAAACCTCTTGAGCCACGTTAAATGACAGTAGGTGAGGTAAATATTACAGGTTCGCGAGATCGACGTGCGCAAGATGCGTTAGCGACAGCGTCAGCAACATGCTTAATGAACTGAACACATCTTTAACTGCGTTAGACGTTTTAGGTAGAGTTGGTGGTAATCTGTAAATAAAATTAAATTGTTAGTTATAATGTCAAAATATAATTTTGACATTACAACAACGTTTTATTGTAAAAAATACAATTATATACTTTTCTCGTGCGAAGTGAATGATATGTTTTAATTTAATTCCACGCGGACGAAGTCGCGGGAAACAGCTTGTAATATTATAAATGCGAAAGTGTGCGGTGTGCGAAAAACTACTGAATGGATTTTAATGTAACTTTACAATAAAATAGCTTATACATCAGAATAACGTATAGGCTATAATTTATAAAGATATTGTGTGAATTGTTGAAAATATAACGATAAGTTTCAAGTAAGGAGGAATTTTTCGCAATATGCGAGTTATTCTTGTAGCGATGTCGGTACAGACAATCTTAATGAAGGGTCGTATTGCCGGAGGCTGCAGAGAGTTCGCGGGAGATCTGCCTATTGACAAAGCCAACTATCCTAGTCTAGGTAGGGTAGAATTGTGTCTTCCTACTCTCATGATCACATGAGCTCCAGTTTGGAAGACAATTCGAGATGTTCCGACGACCTTAATAGATTAGTTAGTGGGTATCAAAATGAACACATTAGACGAAAGTATGTCGAAAGTCCATGTCCCGCTAACTTCAATAATCAACAACGAAGTAGTTAGGTAGGAGTGAGGTTAATGGCAATCTGACTCGGATGGGTAGAGTTCTGGAAATTGCGAGATAGTCTCTCGTCCGTATGAGGATACACAAAAGCTTCAGCTTTAGCGTACGTAGGCATCTTGAATAATTTCCCTCAAACTTTTTCATGCTGCAAAAATGATCACGTTGACTTTTGCAGCATATGAAAAATTCATTGTAACTTCAAAATTTAATAAGGTGTAATCTTTACAGGTTATCTGTCGGAACTAAACGATATATTAAATGCTAAGAAAGTGAATCACAAAGAAGATGACCAGCTGTTCTACACGAAGGTATACCTGAGCGAGATGAGAGAATCATTAAAAATTAATTTAGATCACAAGTCTGAGATATTCCAGAATCTCAACGGAGCTCTCTGTACGTTTTTATTATGTAATCCATATATTGTATCCATGGGAATAAAAAAAATCAAAACATTCAGTATTCTTTTGACGTGTTGTGATTGTTCTAGCCGATGTTCAGCTTCGTACCAACTCGACCGAGGAGTGGCCGTTCATAGAGAATGTGGCGACAAAACAAAGACCGCTCATAGTGCACGGCAACGGTCCATCTAAGCTGACCCTCAACAACCTCGGCAACTACCTGGCGAAGTCCTGGTCCCCGAAGAAGGGTTGCACCCTTTGTGAAGAGAGAAAGATTGAATTGAAGGTAAAATGGCTTTAAACGTGAACTAAAGGAATAATTTATGATATAATTAATCTGTATCCCGTCGCTTTTGTACGATATATTGCACTTAAAGATACGCTACGCTACGCTACTTTAAAATATTTGTCATTATTAGGAGGACAATCTGCCACGGGTTATGCTTGCGGTGTTCATCGAGCAAGCTACACCATTCCTAGAGGAATTTTTCCAGCGCATCGTGGAGTTAGATTACCCAAAGAATAAGATGCAGCTCATCCTTCGCAACAACGTCCCCTACCATGAGTCGCTGGTCGATCAGTTCTTCCAGAACTTCTCGAAGGAATACGCCACCGCCAAGAGGATTAAACCAAGCGATTACATCACCGAAGCCGAAGCGAGGAACATTGCCAAGTAATCAAATTATAAAATATTTATAAAGCTTACTCATAACGGTCGTAAATCTCTAAGCTAAGCTTCACCTAAAGTTGCGTTAATCATTTAAACTGGTACCAGCTTTCTTATTAACTGCCATGATCAGCTAAAATATATTATATGGTATCAATAAATCAGCAATTAAAACCTGGCTCCACTGATAAAATACCACCTCACAGAAGACAGGCGTCAAGTACAAGTATGCTGCGTTTCGTCTGATGAGTGAGGTACTAGAGGCCTTATTGTACTCCCTTCTTAATAAGGAAAGAATGGGAAGCGGAAGAGGAGGGTCCTTTACTTCTTTATCTTCTCTGTCCACAGCAAACATATCTGTAGCTTATTACATTGTTGCAGATGTCTATCTATCTATCTATAATATTATAAATGTAAATGTAAGTTTGTATGTTACGCTTTCACGCGAAAACTACACAACCGATCATCATGAAACTTTGTACACATATTCTTGGAGGTATTAGAAGTAACATAGGATACTTTTTATGACAAAAAATAGTACATAAAAAGCGAAGTATGTATGTTCCCTATGGACCTATAGACTCCGAAACGGCTGGACCGATTTCGATGAAATTTACAGGGATTGTCCGATGTTTGGTAGCGATTGGGTCAACATAATTAGCGGTACCCGGGAGAAGCCGGGGCAGATCACTAATTACTAATAAAATTGAAAAATGATTTCTTACGTCCAGTTAATTGTTTTATTTATTTGTACAGAGACCGTTGTGTGACCAGCGTGTGCGACTACCTGTTCTCTGTGGACAGCGTGGCTCGGCTGAACAGGCAGTCGCTACGTTACCTGCTCTCGTCCGGGTATGACGTCATCGCGCCGCTACTCATCCGCCCCGGCCAGGCCTGGTCCAACTTCTGGGGAGCCATCAACGCGTCCGGATTCTACGCCCGCTCGGCCGACTACATGGACATTGTTTATAGATCTATCAAGTGAGACAATATGTGTTCCCTTTAATACTTTAAGTCACTACCTATAGCCGTTTATCCCATAAGCAACACATTTGGAGGTAAAGATGGTTTTACCCACAACAAAAAAGTATATTAATTTTAAAAAAAGGACGATGTAAAGAGCACTCATAACCGAAGAACATGTATGCGTTGTTGTATGAATGTGGAAGAAGTGAGACAGGTGTGCTAGGATCGCGACAAATGGATCTCTGTCTACCTCTCTGGGTTACGGGTTTAAGCGCTTATTTATTTCTAATAAATTCCTCATTGTATCACAAATAGACAATATTTGATTTAAATGATTTAATACAAAATATACATGTGAAATAACATAATTTTTGTTTAAAATATTGCTTAAATTTAATACATTTATAGACACTTCAGTCGAAAGCTATAGAGAAATCGGTCTTGAATGAGCGGCGGTCTATGGAGTACATGTTGTCCGCCGTGCATTCATACACGCCCGCGTCCATCTGGGTCGCGGGATCGATTTCTATCTTAGATTTCACTCGGTCCTCCCCAATCGGCCACTCGTGTATCTGAAATCAATAAAAATTATACTTTTATTGTAATATATTATATTGCATTCTGTATTTATTACCCTATAGTAGGTTAAGTCGCTTTTGGAAGTTATTCTTACATGCTAATCTTATTATGCTTATAATCCTTCGCTAGTCGGCTAAAGGTATCTAAAGTTTGCATTAAACGAGCTCACCCTGGCTTCGGACGGACGCTCGACTGTTCAAGGTCACTCAAATGTGTCGAACACCTATGTAAACATTAAATTAACTTACAACTAAATCACACTCAAACTAATTCAATAAATCTGTAGAAACATACTCTCACGCCCGTAACCCAGAGGGGTAGGCAGAGATCATGGATTTCCATTTGGTGCGATCCCGACACAACTCTCTCGCTTTCACATCTATACATCTACACATGCAAGCCCGTCGGTTATGGGTGCTCCTTATATCGCCCTTTTTTAGTAAGTCATTAATCTGATCGATATAAGTTCTCCTAGGGCGTCCCCTACCAACACTGCCACTCACTTTTGCAACATAAATTTGTTTTGTTATTCTCTCTTCATTCATCCTTTCAACATGCCCGAACCACCGAAGCATACCTTTCTCAATTCGAGTCACAACTTCCATTCATAGTCTTAGGCAAATATTGTAGTAAACTTACATGTAAATAGTGATGTGCGAAGATCTCAACTCCATCTTTGAACCAAGTGATGTGAGGTCGAGGCGAGCCCTTGGCGATGCAGAGAAACGCGATCTTGTGGCCCAACACGTACTCCAGGTCGAAATGCGACGCCAGTGTGATTTTAGCACCCTGGAACAAAATTTAAATATTATTATTACACGTAATATGAAATTTTAATAATTACACGCAAATATTAACATGGACATGCTGAATGTTAGTTTTTTTCCAAACCGAAGCGTAAACTTTGTAAACAAGCCTTACCTTTTACTCACAATTTCCATACAATCACAACATGTATGTATAAAAGTTGTAATGGCCGCCATGTATGGCAAGTGACATTTGATTGTTTACAAATATTACATATTCATTTGAAACAAATTATGTAATCGCTAGAAGCAGTGTTGGCTCAGCGGTTAAGGCCACGACTTACGTACTGTAGGGTGCGGGTTCGAACCCGGGCAGGCGCTTTAAAAAAAACGCTCCATAAAACGGTGAAGGAAAACATCGTGAGGAAACCAGCATCTATGTATTATCATGTAATCGCTTCTCATTTTCATATTAGATATTTTTTAAATCTCTGGTCATACGATTTGATGACACAGCCGCGATAGCATTGCAATTATAAGACGTCAGTTTAAACTCCAACCAACAAATAGACACTTGTAAATATTGTGTTCCCAGTTGATTCGTAGACGTAAGTAGTTAGACATGATTGTTATGGCAGTAGGTTTATTCGGATGAGGCCAATTCACGAGCGTCCCCTCTTGTTTATTTTGCGTACATCGTAACAGCGGAAGTTTGGTGATAAATAAATTTATTTGCCATGATAAGCATTCGCTGCACAAGCACTCACGACCGCACAGCCATAAGTGTAGTCTAAGTTAAAATTCAGTAATCTGAATCAAGTTTTTTTACATATTATATTATGTATTTAGTTACGAATGGTTATGTGTACAAAAGGTGTATTTAGGAAAAGGTAGTGGGGTTATTTAATTGAATTCACAATTCAATTCACAGATGTAAAACCAAGACAGGTGTAACGGGCTAATGGAAATCTGTAATCTCTGCTTACACCGTTAGTGTGTTAACTGTAATATCCATGAAAGTGAACATAAATGAAACAATTTATATGAAAAGATATATGTAAATAAATAAATATGAGCGCCCATAACCCAGAGGGGTAGGCAGAGATCATGGCAAAGATATGTTTTGCACTTTAATTATAAAAATAGTTATAAGTGAATATTACATAATTCACAGTTGAACAAGAATTTAATTAATATATAAGAAATATAATATATAAACAAAAAAAATACACTACTTACGTCATTGTTGTTGTAATATTGGTCCGATTCGGGATCTCTGTATTTGCCAGTGATGGGCAAGCCGATTTGCACCTGTCGGTTAAATTATTGCATTATTGATCAGGTAATACACAATACAACACAACACGATTTGATGGGGATTTTTTTTCGTATCTATGCCCTCTGTCCATTAAAGCAAAGCAAATGTGTTGCAGATGCGTGCTTATGGGTAGCGCTCACTTAACATGGTGATCCGCTTGCTCTTTTGCCATTTAATTACATGAAAAAAATATTGTAAATTTTTATTAACAGTACCTTTGATTTGGTCCTACTCCTTGCTCTACCTCGTCTTGATTCGGGAATGTTGAATAACAACGCTAAAACGAGTATTGAGAGCAGGCATTTGCGCAGCATTTGGTCGTTGAATTCACCAGCGATCGCTCTAGTCGCCACCGTTCATGGAAATGGCGCGGCTCAGTACATCTCGCACTCAATTGATTGAAGAGCCAGGGACCCTATCGCTCCCCTTATCCGCAATTTGCTACGCGATTTGAGCGGAGACTGATTGCCCTCAATTTGATCAGCGAGCCGAGTCAGACATATACGTTGTATAGCTTCTAGAATTGTCAATGACGTGGGATCCCGCAACCGGCTTCAGAGTTTCGAAATATCGCAAAATCTTTTTTTTTATTAGTACCGTGAAATGGATTGTCACACATATCACCATGTATTATGGTAGTTCCTTTCTAGAACTTTCCTGGATAAATCTAAATACCATTTTGTCCACGAAATGGACAAGTGGAAGCTTAAGAATTTCCTAATCCCTTTGGTCATATTTATTTTACAATAAATGTGTTTTGTTAAAATCTATCAAATGCATACAAAATTGTATAAAAATAATTTTTCATTAAATAAAAAATACACGATTTAATGTAGCTAGGTTTAACTCTGGCTACTACAAAAATTATCACACAATGTATTGGATTACGTTTCGTAATTAACCATATAATAATATAACACACACTACTTCCAGGGGAATTTGGAATGTCCCATTCATCGCCAACTGTTACCTGGTGAAGATGGACCTCTTCCACACACCAAAGGCGGCAGAGGTGACGTATTCTAAAGATGAGGTTGATCCAGACATGGCATTTTGCAACACCTTGAGGGGAATTGTAAGTTGTTTTATTTCATTTATGTCGATATGCTTGTAGTGGACTTATCATATAGCAGAGGAGCCGGCGACGCTAAACTTGTACATCCTTAAGCGTCATGGGACCTAAAGATTATAAAAATAAAAAAAGTTATAATTTTTTACTTTTAGCGGTGAACTATGAACTATTTCCTATAAAAAATCCACCGCGCTTGAGTGTCCTACGGCGGTTTTGTTTAACAAGATTCCCCACATTCTTTTGCATGACCCTCAAATCTTTTATCATTGACATGAGTTATAATTTGACGCGACCGAGCATGGCCTATGGTCCTATCTTAGATGCGCGTAACTGCATCAACGACTGATTAGTTGTAACGAGTACCTAAATATTTTGCGCTCGATGTACAGAAATACCCGCTTCGGCTCCCGTACCAATAGAATACTCGTTTTAAATGTAACTTTTTTGTTTGTGTATAAAATTCACAATTTATTTGAAATACAGCTACGCCTAGAATCAAATCCTTCATAATCTTTAAATCCAGAAGGCTTGAATAATTTTACCTGAAATTACCGGCTACAAACCTTTACATACGTTTATAAATTGTCCTGTACTCTCTGTCCAGGGTGTAATGATGTACGTGAGCAATGAAGAGGATCTTGGGCACCTGGTGAACCAAGAGACATACGACCTCAGCCGCGTCCATCCTGACATGTACCAACTCCTGGACAATAAGCTGGAGTGGGAGCAGCGTTACTTGCACAAGGACTACATCACCAACTTTGACGAGAGCCGCAAGCCCAGTATGGTATGTGTGTCTACAGGAATTTATATACCCACGAGTATATTTGAATGTTTTTTCTTATCTATATAAATAAATTTCTTGTGATAGCCATGCCCCGATGTCTACTGGTTCCCAATGGTATCGCAGCGCTTCTGCAAGGAATGGATCGAGATCATGGAGGACTTTGGAGAGTGGAGCGATGGATCCAACAACGTGAGTTGTAGAAATGATAATTAGAAAAACAAAAGAATTTACAATATTTATTTTATAAAAAAAAGTTTACAAATTGTTTCTATGCGTTTGTACAACGTATACCAAGTATCTTACTACTTTAATAACTTTAAAATTTAAATTAACAATTTTAGACGATATTTTAACTGTATAACTATGTATGTATGTATGTTTGTTAACTACTCAACCCATCGAACAGTGATCAGAACAATGTATCCTAGTGATCCATCCATTTAATAAGTATTTATATTTATTAATGAGCAAAGCAGCAGGTAAAAGTGAGTGTTACTTTGACAGGATAAACGTCTGGAAGGCGGCTATGAGGCAGTACCGACTCGCGATATCCACATGAACCAGGTCGGCCTGGAGCGCCAGTGGCTGCACATCCTCAAGGAGTACGTGCGCCCCCTCCAGGAGATGGTCTTCACGGGCTACTTCCACAATGTAAGTAAAACCTTCCAGTACAAGCATATAAAATATGTTAAATATTTAATGTGTCAATCAAAAATTGATTTTTACATAGTATATTATTGTTTTATATTAAGTATGGGTATTAATTTTTTTATAGTCATGTGAATATTGGAATTAATTTTTGTTCCCGACGTTTCGACTTACTTTACATCACGCATTATTACTTCTGAAGTAGTCACAGTGTCCTAATTGTGCATGAAACGACAACTAGAATTAATTAAATTAAATCCATAACTAAATATATAACAGTTTAAAGAAAGGTCATTCCTTCCGTCCATTTCGAAGCATAACATTGTACATGGTAGGGATATCAGGCTATATGATAATTTCGTAAATAACCCATGTTTTTCAGCCACCCGTGTCGATAATGAACTTCGTGGTCCGCTATCGGCCCGACGAGCAGCCGTCGCTGCGCCCACACCACGACTCCTCAACCTATACCATCAACCTTGCACTCAACACACCCAGTGAGTTCACTCATTCATATTTCTTTGCGCATCAGGCTGCATGTCGGGTAACTCATGTATGTAATTTAAACTTGACGTTTACAGACGTGGACTACACGGGCGGAGGCTGCCACTTCCTGCGCTACAACTGCTCGGTGCGCGACACCCGCCAGGGCTGGCTACTCATGCACCCCGGCCGGCTGACCCACTACCACGAGGGCCTCAGGGTCACCAACGGCACCCGGTACATCATGATCTCCTTCGTGGACCCATGAAACGACACCCACCACCAGACCATCAATCCAGCGCGCACGCGTCTCTATTTATACATCCTGTACTTCTTCCTCAACATGACCCTCCTCGGCATTGTCTACTACAAATTCCATTCCCTCGGTATCTTTTAAATCTACACTCCTGTCCTAATTCCACCTTACTTTTCAAGTCAAAACACCTTTGGGCTTCACACCAGAAGACCAAAGCAATCTGAATCTCAAATATTGTATTTTGACTTGATTCGTAAGGTTTAACTAATCTTCAATCTCTGAGACGACGACGCGTTGCACCAAAGATGGACGGTGGTCAGCCGTATTGTAAGTTAACGGCAAACCTAGTATTTAATCATTCTATTGTTACTATATTATAACTCGAAGACAGTGGCAGGCATCTAATTATCTTGCCATTTGCCACTACAAGTTAACAAGGCATTGATTGATTATTCAGCCATTTCCCCGAGGGCCTTATCTAAGTTGAGAGGCATTGGCAATGTAGAATTAAGATAATAAAAAAATGTTTAGAAATTAACTTGTCTACATATCGTATTGTCTTATTGAAAAAGTTTCTTGCCAATTTTTTTGTAGGTTATAAAGTGTTTGTCAAAATTCCGGAATCATTTATTCATTATTTTATGCTTTTTAATAAAATTTGAAATTGTCTTATGTTAGTTCGTAAGTGATGGCACGTCACGTGCAATTATTAGTGTTAATGCATTTAATGTATGAATAATTCATAGGGTACGAATAATCTCTGTACGTTACCGACATACCAGTAACTAATTGAATATTAATCAATTTAAATGATAATCGTAGTTAAGTAATGTAATATCAAAAGTCTTTGCCGGTGTTAATGCAAACTTGACCTAACACCATGTTAATTACAAGCCAAAGAACGCGACGGCAATGTATTATCAATACAAAATATATGGTAGCCAAATATATCGCGAATTTCATTTCAAACACCTTTATCATATAAAATATTAAACATTAAATGAATAATAAAGAATGTGGGATGTGCAACCTGGTTTTAGGAAAGGAATGGGTTGCATGGATCAGATCTTTTCTTTACGTATGAGTATAGACAAGTTTTTGGCTTTAAACCAAAAACTTTTCTGCGCCTTCGTAGATCTAGAAAAGGCCTATGATAAAGTTAAAAGAGATGATCTGTGGTCAACCTTGGTTGAGTTTGGATTGAACAGTGATCTAATACAAGCGCTTAAGTCTCTTTATAAAGATTCTACTGCTTGTGTTAGGATTAACGGAACCTACTCAGACTGGTTTAGCATCAATAAACGTGTAAGACAGGGCTGTGTAGCATCCCCGTGGCTGTTCAATCTCTTCATGGATGATTGTTTGAAAGCATTAAAAACGCAGATTGTGGATTAAGAATGGGTGAGCACGTTGTTTACATTTTTAGGAATATAGATCGCAAGGTGATGTAAATGCGGTCTTCTCTGGAATTCAATCAGTCCGAAAACAACGAGAATATACAAGTGACGCAATACCACATGGGAGAAAATTTGGCAAAACTAACTGAAAAAACAACAACAGTGGTAGAGCCCGCAACAACAACATCTGTTGCACGAATGGACCGGCTCGACCGGTGAAATACCACGACGTCACAGAAGACAGGCGTGAAGTAGAAGTACTCTGCGTTTCGTCTGACGAGTGAGGTTCCGGAGGCCTAATTTTAGTCCTCTCCCCCCTCTCCCCATTGAACGTATTCAGACATAAGATTTCAAATTTGTTACATTAGCCGGATGCATTATTTAATAAGTTAAGCTCTAAGTTAAAAAAAACTTTAAATTTAGTTAAACCACAGGCTATCAAAATCATCATCATAATGTAATTTGTACTTGTGTCGGGACCCTCCTCGAGTTATTTAAAAATTATCAAGACCGTTTTACTACTGTAAAAATAAACAATGTGTTAAGCGACTTCATACCAACCGAAGAAGGAACAGCACAAGGCTCGGTTCTAGGACCGACTGAATACTTACTGCACTGTAACGATATGTGCAATGTACTAACCGAGTGCTCTGTATACCAATTTGCAGACGATACATGCGTTATAGTGGCAGACAAATGTATAACGTACGCACAAAACAAATGCAGACAAACTTTGATCTGTTATGCAAGTGGGCGCACGATGTTGGCTTGGTTATAAATTATGACAAAACTAAACTCATGCACATTCATTCTTCCTATCTTACATCCTCAACCAAACCATTCATAACAGCACACTCGCATCAATGCCTGCATCAATACACTTCACCATGTAATAATAGTTTTAAGTTCAAAATTGAAATGGTTTACCAGCATAAATACCTTGGCCTTATAATAGATAATAAGTTTAACTGGAAACCACATATAGACTATGTTTGCTCAAAAGTAAAATCAGTACTGTCCAGACTGTCCTTACTTAGACAGAAATTACCATACGGAACGTTGAGGATGTTGTATAACGCCCTGGCCGACACTGTTTTAGGATATGGGTTGAGTAGTTACGGTAGAACATACGCTAGCTTTATAAACAATATATATTTATTACAAGTTAAAATACTTAAAACAATTGTGCCAACGTCTTTAAAAAACACAATATACGACGATCAGAAAATTTTCAACTTTTGCAAAATTATAGATGTACAGAAAAAGATACAGTTTTATACAATTTGTGATGAAATAAGTAACTTTCCTCTATTAAAACTAAAGCAAAGATCTAGTCAGTAACGTAGTCTATCACACTTACCTAAATATGAATTACCTCTGTTTAATAATTCTTACGGAAAGCGTACTTGGGAACTAAAATACCACATGTAACATAGTTTCAATGGATTAAGCACCCGCATTATAACACTTGGGTTGCATACAAAAATATAAACCTTGAAGTAATAGTTTGTTACATGGGTCTATAAGTGAATAATTTTGTCTGATGTAGAATGTACCTTAACTATTTAACCAAAGCCGTGCGGAACTCGTCACCGCGTGTCAGGATACAAGTGGCGCCATCTATATGTACTTATCAAATTTAAATTCTATAGCGGACAGCGCCATCCGTATTCGATTGCAGTATTTGTTACAATTGCCTTTTATTGGCGTACATATTGGAAAAATTATTGTATATATTTTTTTATATTGTGTATTTAAATATGTATGCTTGTATTAAATAAATAAATAATACCTTTTTGGACACATTTTGAGAAAATACATCGACGCAAAAATACGAAATGAAGAAAAATAAATACATTGGCGGATAAATCGAAAGCCAGATTATTCGTTAAATGTAAACTTAAAAAGGAAAATTATAGATAGTTTATATAAGTTGCCGCGAAACGAAGTTTTATTTTGGGCTCTGTAAATTTACAAATAGTATTAGTAGTGGTAAAGATTGACGTGACGCACAAAGGAGCAAAAGCATCAAGGAAAAAGATAAAGTAATTTGTTGCTTTTGTCAGAGTTGCATAACACTGTATTGCGGGTATGGCTGATTGACTTTTAGAAGAAAAATGTATTAAGAAAAATGGTGAGTGTTACCTATGGTTTAAAAGTACACCTCGTAATGTAAAGCATTTATTAAATCTTGTGGCTTGTGGTAATCGGCATTTAGATGCCTTGTACCCTAACCTGCATATATAACAACGTGTTGCCAATCAGATAGCTTCGGAGAAATACGATAAAAAAGTTACGTACCATAAAGATCTTGAAAAAACAATTTAAATCAAAACAGACTTTGTTTCGTACGTGGGGAATGCACAACAGACGGCCTTCAGCGGATGCTCGTTGGCGTCAATCATCTACAGATTGGACTGAATCTTGTATAAAGGCAAGTTTTCATCGGACATTACTTTAGTGAACGGGTCGGCGTCAAGTGTAGATCAAATCAGTAACAATGGACGGCACTGTAAAGTTAATCATTATCATCACAATAATTGCAACGGTAAAGGTATGTATTATATTATTTAATTTTTGAAATTAGCAACTGCAACTATGTCATTAGCTATCGAAAGGTCCACAAAAGGCATCCATTAGAGGCATTAGACGCTTTTTCTGTAGCTTACGTCACGTGTTTACATTTACGCTAACTGCCAAACACTAGTTGTCTCCTTTTTTCTTATTATTTTAATTATACTATCCTTTATGTGTGTACGTTGCACTGTCTTTGGAACACTTTTGGTGATTCTGTATAAGTGTAACATATCTATAGTACAAAATGTCATTGAATGAGGGTCTTTAATTGTATACCATTACAATTAAATTAGAAAAAACACTCGGATATTGGGCTACAAATTGAATAGGTAAAGTAATGAGATCGGATGCTGTCCATTAGTCATAACTTAGCAAAGGGGATATAATTAAATTATGGTGTATAATTTCAGGCACCGAAGCCAGGAACTTTCTTTTGGAAACCTCGACTCGGACTCGATCTATCTATTCCGATAACAGGTATGTAAATCTTCCAATAGCTTAGAAAACTATTTATTTACAAAACGACAAAACTTGACCTTGACCAGACCTTATACTGTAATACTAGATTCAAAGAATGCATTTGGACCCTTAAACTACGACCTAAGGGCTAGGTGCTAGGTCAATAAAATAATAAAAACTATAGAAACGGACCTTGTTTCCGTAACGTCTGCCCTAACATGGTTTGGGGCATAAGTGTATGTTTGTCTGTTATTTTATTGTCTGAATGAATGCGAATATTTAATTGAAATTCCTTCAATATAATTAAGAATGAAAAATTTTTCATAGTAGAGATACCGCGCGTTCGAACGAAGTGCTTCGAATCATCGTTCATTGTGCGTACGGCGAAGGATTGGAATAAGTTGCCAGCGTATTTCCGTCCGATTACGTGGGTAACTTCAAGAGCAGAGTGAATAGGCTGTTTCTAAACTAGTGCGTACCATCTTTAGAACACATCACCAGTTAACACTAGGTGGAATTGTTGTCAAGCGCTTGTTTATAACTAAAAAAAAAATTAATCTGTGACCATTTGTAAACAGAGAGGTCACAAAAGCCAGACAAGGGTTATGGTGATGACAAGCCCACTGTCAATGAGATCAAAGGAGGGCAAGCGGTCTTGATAAACGGATATCAATTGGGTGTGACGATAGTAGCGCTCGCCATGGGACAAACAGTTTGGGAGAAGTTCCCACATCTCAACCCTTTCAAAGCTTGGTTCTACACTACTGCGTACAGATGGGCACTGAGACATATTTCTTTGTGAGTATACCACTCCACCTATATTGCTTATTTATTTACAAATTTATAAGATAATTTTGATTGGGCATATAAATATCTGTAAGAGTGAATGACACACAACCAGTTTGTATTACATATAGTATAAATTTTTACTTAAATTAAGTCTAGATGGCGTTTATTCAAATCTTAAACATAAGTTTGATATTATACGGAGATTTTTAATATGTTATGTGTATTAGAATACTGATAGGGATTAGGTACCAGAATCGAAAATGAATTCATTCGCTTTGCACAGGTTCCCGAGCTGGTTGGACGGTGGCGGTAAAAGCTTCATCGACACGCACAGGGCGTGGAGGAAACGGTACTCGTACCAGGATAGATGGGTACCGGAGTGGCTGAGGTGGTTCCTACCCCACGTGTGGGAGTTTGACCGGGAGAAGAAGCAGTACAGAAGATATTCGAGATACGTCTTACCCTCGTTCGCTAAACACTTCCATTACCCAAATAAAGAGTTCGACGATTGGCAGTCAGAAGAGACAACGGAGACTATTGAAAATCTTGATATATCTGACTTCTCCATAGATAGACACCAGCCTGATTACTGAATACCTATTTGTTTTTAGCTTTTCCAAGCTACACAAATATAAACATATAACATGTACCTTGTCTATAGGAATACAATCAATGTTTGTACGTTTGTCCTCTATGCGTACCTAAACAGATTGTAATGTTGAGGGTTGATATGAATGAATAATTAAGTATGTGGGTATTTGTTTCTGTCTTGTGTCTAATTCAACCGTGCAATAAACCAGTCAACATCGCACTACCGTCTTTAATTATCGTGTTCCCCGCAGTTGTTACATTGGCGACGAGGATTACTTGGTAATTATTTTTTTTTTCTGTGGCGTGTTATTTAAAATTAGACATTACAATGCCGATCGGTAAATTAGAGGCGTTTGATCAAAATTGGAAACAGTGGCCGAAATCAACGACGACCTTCGAGTGCCCTTGTTAATTACCGTGGTAGGTGAGACAATGTACTTGCTTATGTGCGACTTGTGTTCGCCGGTACTTCCCGAGTCGAAGATGAATTAGTGGAGATACTATCGGAACATTAAGTGCCATAGAGGTCCGAAATGGCGGAACTCCACGTGTTCCGGTTGCGTCGGCAACGAACGGGTGAACCCCTCATGGACTATCTACACAGTTTGAAGCATTTAGCGACCACTTGCAACTTCGGGGCGACACTGGAGGAGAATTTACGCGACCAGTTCGTATCGGGACTAGCTAGCGAGGCCATGCGATCCCGTATATTCGCCCAAAGAAACATCAAATACGGGAGTCGATGGAGTTGGCTCTGGCACTGGAGTGGCGACGAGCTCGGCCTCAGGCTTGAGCGGCGAGGCGGGCGAGTGTATGCACCGCGCCGGTGCGCACCGCGGGGCTGCCGGTGGCAGCAGCGGGCGGCGCGCACTGTTGGCGCTGGGGGAGGCAGCATCGCGCGGACGGAATGCCGGTTCGCGCAGTACAACTGTGATAAATGTGGCCGACGAGGCCATTTAAAGGTGATGTGTGACAAGGTGTTCGTGGTGAAGTGCGCAAGTACAGTCGCGGCGCGTACGGCGGAGCCCGAGTGCTCGGGCTACAGAACGTCGTGAACGAGGACGACACGGAATTGTGCGCTACAGGTAACAAGCCCTACTTTATAAACGTAGACATTGACGGTCGTCCCGTGGAGTGCGAAGTGGACACCGGCAGCCGCATGTCGGCCATCAGTGATTACTTTTATAAACAACATTTTGCGCATAAAAAGTTACGCCATGATAACTTAATGTTACGTAGCTACTCCGGATCAAGTATTGAGTCCATGGGGTCCTTTTCGGTGAACGTTCAGATGGGGAATAGTAGAGCTAGTAATTTGAAGCTATGTGTTATTAACATAACATATTAATTCGCGCTCTAAACATTAAACAGATACATTTTCACCAAATAGAAGAAAATATTCCGTAAACCAGTTAGTTAAGGATTTTCCGGAAGTATTTACCGATAAACTGGGCACTTGTAAACAAACCTTTCAATTACAGTTGACGGACAATGAACTCGTGTACGTGCCGCTGAGGCCGCCGGGTCGAGGCGGAGTTCGCACGACTAGAGCGAGAGGGCACTATCTGCCGCGTCGAGCGCTCGGCGTTCGGCAAACCGATCGTGCCCGTCACGGAGTGCGGAGATATACGAATATGCGATTATAAAATTATCTATTAACTGAAACGGGACTACTATCCGCTTCCGAGAATTGAAAAATTACTTGCTTCATTAAGCGGCGGTGTGGAATTTCGTAAAATAGATTTAAAACACTCATATCAACAAGTTGTCTTAAACGAGGACTCGTAACAATACACCGCCATTACCACTCACGTGGGGACCTTCGTATGTCGCCGCATCCCCTTCGGCCTTAGTTGCATACCGGAAAAATTTCAAAAGATGATGGAAGAGTCCGGGATACCCCGCAGGGTATCTCGGGTAGAGTTGTATTTTTAATAAAGGCTGTACTTGAAAGGTTGCGTAATATGGGTCAAACAGTTAAATTAGAGAAATGTAGTTTTATGAAGCCCAGCGTTAAATATGTAGGGTTTATCATAGATAAGGATGGCTTACACCCAGACCCTAAGAAGCTGGAGGCCATTTCCAGTTCGCCAACTCCTACTTATATCACCGAGCTAAAGATTTTCCTCGGTCTGTTAAATTATTATGGTAAATTCATTCAAAATCTAAGCGTTTTGTTACATCATTTATATGCGCTATTACGTAAGAAAGCGAACTGGAAGTGGGATCGGCAGTGCGAGCGCGCCTTCCTGGAGGCCAATGGAGGAATGTGTCCCTCAAGATTTTAAAGAAGTAAGTAGTGAGACAAAAAAGATCGTGTTTTGAGTACCATTTTAGGTTATGTGAAATTCGGATGGCCCTCCGCGGCGAGAAGCGAAGATGATAAATTGTATTTTGCGAGAAAGGATAATTACGTCCGACCTTGATTGCTTACTGTACAGATACAGAATTGTCATTTGGCCGAATTTAAGGACTCGGCTGTTAGAAGAGATTAAAGACGGTCACTTAGGCGTAACATTTGGCGCGAAACTATGTTTACTGGCCGAGTCTGGACCGGGACCTCGAAGAGGTGTGTAGGAGGTGCGAGGCGTGCCGTGTCGTACGCGACGCTCCACCGCACGCCCCGGAATTACCGCTCTAGCCTTGGCACCGCTTACACGCGGATTTCGCAGAATACGCTAACAAAAAATGTTTAATTGTCATAAACGCACATTCAAAGTGGATAGAAGTGACCGCAAGGTGGCGGAGAACGCTGTATAAACTATAAAAAAGGTTATAAAGCTGGCTGTCCATGAAGGAAAAAATGTTTCGCAAGCGATCACCTGTTTCCTGTTTCAATATCGTAATAGTGAGCACGCGAGCACAATTGTGCCCCCGGCAGTCGCGCTGTTGGGGCGGCCGACTGGACGCTCTGTGGCCGGACGTGGACGTGGTGGTGCGCGAGGCCAGGTTAGCGTTTCCGGCGGAGCCCCCATACCCCACGACATGCGCCCCGGGGTCGAGGTGCTCACACGCGATTACTCGGGGAGGGGGATAAATGGACGGAAGGTGAAGTGATGAGTAAAACAGGGCATACAGAATAGAATATGGAATAGAAGTTCGACGGCAGCAGGATCAGATGATTCCGATTAAGAATCGTTTTTGTCTGTCGCGGCCTAATAGTAGTAGGGTGAGCGTAGGTGAAGGGACACATGGGAACGACAAGGCCGAAGTAGTCTGTAGTGATGATGATGGTCGCGAGTTCGAAGCCGCGGCCGGCGGGTCGGCGGCGTCGGGCGACGAGCGGCCGGAGCCGGCGGCCGCGTCCCCTCCGCGCCCCGCTCGCTCGCCCCGCCGTCGCCAGCCGGGCCGGGCGCAACTGCGCGAGCGATACGCGCCTTTAAAAGAAATAAAAAACTATGAGTGTTTGTGTTGTGTTAGATTTAAATATATTGTATTATTTGTGTAATAATATTCTTGTCACATTTTCTTTGTGTCTATCTTATTTGTACTCGTATGGTTAGTGAAAATTGTATGATTATGTAAAAGCTTGAACGGGGAATATGTAATGTTTTAGTGTTGATTAGAATTAATAATGAAGTATGTGGGTATTTGTATCTGTCTTGTGTGTAATTAAGCCAGTCAAAGTCGCACTCCCGTCTTTAATTTTCGTGTTCCCCGCAGTTGTTACACAGATCAAGGTTTGATATGTGTTATGAGGATGTCTGCAAGCGTTTAGAGCATAAAAAAAATTATTAAAAACTAATTACACATAAAATTTGTATGATTGAAAATTGTAATCATACCTGACGAGATCCTCCCTCTACGGTCCCGAATTATGTTAGCGAAAAAAATTCGAGGGAGAGAGTGGCAGATAAAATGATTGAAATGCATGAGGATATGGCAGGCACCGTTTACACTACTCGATAGATTATTAAAAACTGCCAGTCGTATACGAATAAACCTTCTAGTGTAATGTCTTTAGTCTAATAGCATATATAAACTACTCACAATCACGTTTTAAATAAAGTACTTAGTAATCCTGCTCCATTAAATAAAACCACTTTTGGATATCTATCCATTAATGGATAATTTAAAATTGAACAGACGTAAATAGATGAGAATGTAACATTATTTCTTATTAAAAATCTTATCACCGACAAACATGTCTAGTGAAAAACGAAGACAAAACTTGTGTTGAATTGAGATATTCAACCTCTTTGGTAATTGAGAAGGTATAATACTACCAGAGAATACGAACTGGTAACGACAAAAAAAAACAAATGAGCGTTAACAACATAATGGGAACATCCTTTTATAACGCTGACAACACTGCTTTACATCATTGTAACTGGCAGCTGGCAATGAGGGGCAGCCTAATTAAAAAAAAAACGGTAGCAGGATTTTTGGCGGGCTTTGTAGAAAAAGGGAAAATAAGCGTTTGTTTATTTTCATTTGTAAAGTATGAAATTAGTTTAATATAAATTTAATTTTAATTCAATTATTAAGAATAACTTAAATATCGATAACAAGAGTGAAACGTGCACACATTGATATTCTGCGTTTGTGTGAACTGGGCTACAATTACAGAATGAAACAAAGAAGGTTTCTGTCCTCTTCTCACATCAGTTTTTATGTAGTGATTGCCATATATAATAATAATAAAATTGATATTCAGAATATTGTTAAATTATTATTTAAACAATAACACACAACCTATTTCACTTAACAATTCCAAAATCAACTATATTTATAATTATATAATCTTAGAATTTTATACATTTTTGTTAGCCAGTAATGAAATTTTAAAATTTGTAAAATGTTGACGTTCAACTGGCAGGTGTCATTTCATAGATTTTCAAAACTGACATTTATTTTGCTACCCTTCATTATTATGGAGGAATCCAGAATGGAAATTTACTGCTGAGATTTGAGGCAAAGGCTTGCTTGCTTATCCGTTATACCGTACTCGTAACAGTATTATTTTTGAGACAACAAATTTATGTTGCGGCAGTGAGTGGCAGTTCTGTGGTGGGCTATATAAGAGAAACTAATGCCTGGAAAGTACGTACGAGTCGTACGTGCTATGTATGAAAATGCGAATACTCACGTCCGCCCTGAAGCCGGAGTAACCGACAAGTTCAGTGTGGCTGTGGGTTTGCAGCAAGGATCGGCATTAAGCCCTTATCTGTTCCTCCTGGTAATTGATGCATTAATATCGGATATACATGAGGAGGCACCTTGGTGTATGCTGACGACATTGTTCTTGTTGGGGAAAATGCGCTTGAGGTTCAGAGTAGACTTGAAAAATGGCAGGACAAACTGGAGAGGGTTGGCCTAAAGATTAGCAAAACAAAAACAAAACACCTGTTCTGCGACTTCGCTGGTCCATCCAGGTATGTCCCCGTTGCCTTAGACAGTGTATCTCTTCAAGTCTGCTCCGACTTCCGGTACCTCGGGTCATTGATTCGAAACGATGATGATATTGATCGTGACGTGAAAAATAGAATAAATGCGGGATGGATGAAATGGCGACAGGTCACGGCTCACGGCTTGACATGCGACCCACGAGTTCCCCTTAAGATAAAGGGGAAAATTTACAAGACCATCATAAGACCTGTCATAATGTAAGGATCGGAATGTTGGGCTATTAAAGGAACAGATGAAAAGAGAGTGCATGCGGCAGAAATGCGAATGTTGAGATGGATGTGTGGCGTAACACGAATGGATAAGGTACGAAACGAGTATATTAGAGGAAGCCTGAAAGTAGCACCGATAGTGGAAAAGTTAAGGAGCAAAAGCTTAGCATGGTACGGGCATGTTATGAGGAGGGAAGAATGGCATGTGACAAAGAAAGTTTTAGAAATTAATGTAGAGGGATATGTCGGTAGGGGTAGGCCTAAGAAAAGATGGATGGATTGCGTGAAAGATGACATGATCAAGAAGGGAATGACGACTGAAATGACGGATGATAGATTGACATGGAAGTCGAAAACTAATTATTCCGACCCCACATAAAGCGGGAAAAGGGCACATTACTGACACCTGTACTTTAGGAGTGTTACATGTACCTAAGATTGCTAAAATATTGACAACTGCACTATCATGAATCAGCGTAGAACATTAATATGATACTAGATACATCAGTAGAATTGTATCAAGTTGTATCAACGATACAACTTGATACTATTCCTTAGTCCTTAAGCGTACTGGACACGTTAATTCTATACAATTTAAACGATAGTTTCAAATCTTGATGAAATTAATCATAAAGAATGGGATGAAATAAGTGCAGACAATACAGACAGTTACCAAAATTAAGTAACACAATTTTTGAAATCCAGATTTCGTATTTTGAAAACACTAGACCAGAGCTGAAGACATTTCACGAAACAATCGACGGGCGAAAATACCACATCTATACTTGTAATAAGTTAAGAGTAGGTAGGTAAGGTAAGAAAAGTCGCCCGGCCTATTCAACAGTGCGTTTCGTTTCTACATAAGAACTGTGTGAACTGATTCGGTGATGACGTAATCCGATAAAAGCCGATCGAGCCGAGGCTCAGCCCTCTCGGGCACCCTCGAATCGGAATGCTAAATGCGTAATGAGTGATAGCCCAAGCCGAGGTCCCCTCTGGGGGCCCTTGAGCCGAGTTACTCCATGGAGCCTCCACTGAAGCGATCTAAGAGCTTGGCAGCCTCCCAAACCGGTAATAATAATAAATTAACGTCCCGAGCCGACGTTCCCTCTACGGAAGGAGCCCTCTAGCTTAGTTCTCTTAAGAGGCTTAGGCTAGGCGCCCTCTGCGCCCTGCCGCCTCGTGCCCGGTGTAGCTGTAAATGCCTCCTCAAGGCAAACAGTGACCTTTGTCACAAAAAAAAATCGGTGCTGACCAAGAGATAATTCTTGGATGCGCTGAATGCGTGACATTGCCACCACACCACAGGTGAGGTGCGGTGGCGGGGCGAGATAGGCGTGTTCAATGAAAATTGATATTTTCGAACTCTTTGGTAGCTGAGGAGTTTGAATACTACCAAAGAGGTCGAACTGGCCGCTAAATAAAACGCATTTAAAAAGCGAAGACTAGAGATTATTGTAATGAAAAAATAGGAAATTGAAAATAATCGAACGAACATACAAGATGTAAAAAGATTAAAGATTAACGTTTTGTATTATATTTTTTGGCTACTGGTTTGAGTTTCATTGGAAATTAAACAGGAGAGGTGGCTTAGGTAGTTTTGTACGTTTTTTTGCGTGGATAGATGTAGCTGCTGGTACGGAGAATGGAATCAATACGACTGACCCCGAGTTACTTATAACCAATTTATTATGTTTGTTTACAAATAAATGCTGAGTTGAAAAACGCAGCCTGGTACATCATAACTTTCAAGGCCCATTATACTCGACCCAGCCATAAAAATGTACATTCCTTGAAATATCAGCATGTGCTGATCCACAATCTAGAATATAAAGAGTTTTTCATACATATGTCTAAGTAACACTTACAAATAAACTGATTATTGCAATTGCAAACCATTTGTGTGTGAAAGTGTTTTTTTCCTTACCCTCATGTTAGGGCAATGTATGGTGGAATACTTTCTCACATTTCAGTATTTTCACTTATTTTATTTTCTAGACTACTAAACAGCTTGTCAAACGTAAAAATTGGCAAGCACTAAAAGGATTTTCCTGAACTCATCTTCCCTAAAGGTCTAAAGTAGGGGATCAAAGTTTGTATGCAGAACTAAGAATTAAAATCCAATGTATGTAAGTTAAGCAGATCTATAGTATTAACCTAATTTAGCGTGGTTCAGCTTAGCCTGGACATTCGTCGGTAAAATTAAATTGTACGTTGATTTCCATTCCGCATTGCTCGCCAGGTGTTGCAAGCTTGAGGCATATCGTAATAGAATCCCATGGCATAGCAAACGTTAACTGATTAGATGAACTTTTGTATTCGATTTGATAACCTTAAAAAAATCACAAACATAAATTGTAATATATATATCTATTATATAAAATGGAATCCCTATTTCCCTTGGTCGTGTCATCAGGCGTGAACGGTTGGACCAATTTCACAATTTTGTGTTGGCCGTCAGAATCGTATGAGACACAAAATAAGAAAGTTGCGCGGGAAATAAAAACCCTTAACCATATTAACTTTTCTAATGTAGGTAACCTTAGCGTTTTTGGCATAACTGTCAGTAGTTTGACAGTTGGATGGATGTCTGGAGAAAATACCCGTGCGAAACCGGGGCGGGCACCAGTTAAATTAACTGTTGGATGTGGTAACTACTAGCCCTGCTGTAACTGTAAGGTTCGATTTCGATGAAGAAAAATGCGAATATTTTAAAAAAATCATCTAAATGTTTATCCCTTGTTTTCTCTTACTTAATAACATTATCAGTAAACGGTTAACTATGTACCAATACATTTAACAAATGTTTATTAAAATTTGAAATAGCACTTCCACAAACCAATCAATTTCGTATTATTTTAATTTTCGTACAAAAATTACAATCAAAATGTGATCAGCATACAGCCTTCCTTTTCTAATACAAGTAATAATAGTACTAGAATGAGAAAACGGACACCATTTTGAACATTTGTGTACTTTTATTTAATACAGAATATCCCAATACACAAACCCGAACTACGTTTTTTACTTATATGTCGAAGTACTCTATATTCCCGCAAACAAACGGGAAAGAGGGGTGACTGAAAACCACCGCGACACGAGATCGTGATCCTATGTCGGTACAGCTGAGTCACGCTCTTTTGCCATAGTTACATATATAATATAATAAATTAGTCTTTTTCTAAAATGTTCCCCACTGCAGGGACACAGGCCTCCTCTCCGAGAGAGGGAATGAGCCGTAATCCACCACGCTGGCCCAGTGCGGGCTGGTGGATGTCACATGTCTTCGAATTTGATGGTTGTAAGAACATGCCAGTTTCCTCACGATGTTTTCCTTCACCGTTTTTGAGCAGTGGTGATGAAATGAATTACACAAAGTAAACGCCTGCCTGGGTTCGAACCCGCAACCTACAGTACGTAAGCCGGGGCCTATACCGCTGAGCCACCACTGCTCCATAGTTACATATATTCAATAGTTACATATATTCCAATTTTATTACGTTTTATGTTGTGTTTTAATGGCAATAAAACATTTATTATTACAAACTACGGTAAGATTCTAGAACATGGGCTCCCTAACGTATCCTTTTAAGGGAGGGTTGTAGTAGGGAAGAGGCGAGAGAGGGGATGCACTCCCCTCTCTCGCCTTTTCCCCTCTCCGTATTTTTTAATTTTAAATTCAGAGGAATAGCGCCCTTATTTCGAACGCCTTAAAGTCGCTTCTGGCTAACATAACCTAACCTAACTTATTTTTTTAAATAAAGCAATATGTTTTAAAGCTACCTTTTTGCTTGATTTTGGTGTTTGCGGACGAGGGATTAGAAGGGAGTATTACCGCTTCCTTCTAATACCACTCCCATTAAAAAGAAGTATATTGTGCCTTAGAAAATTAAATATATATATACATAATCGAACACGCGATTTTTAACAAAAATATAATTTCAAAATATCGATTATTCGATTTTAAAACGTAACGACTAGGGTTATGAAATTGCAAATGTCGGAAATATTTACTATGTAAATGTATGAAACATTTTTTTAATGAAAAATGGTTAAGAAGCGAGAGTTTTGGTGTTGATAATAATGTTACTAAGGTCATTTTCTACCATTATAAAAATGACTGTGCATGTACGCGTAGTCTCCCTGTTCTAGAATTTTACCTAAACTACAACTTAATAATCAGCAGATTAAAACCCCCTAGGACCTAAGTACCTCTGACGATCGTAGTTATTTTTACTATTATGTCCGTCTTACCAATAAAAAGGCTGTAAAATCCTACCAGTTCTAAAGATTCACGATGCAAGAATCAGTATTTAGGGTTCCATAATGTTTCTATGAGCCCTATTATATTTCTATGTTATTTTCCACGTGTCAAAATTTCCTAATAATCATCCTAACAATTGTACGATTTTATTGCAGAGTATACCACAAAAGTTACGAAGCCTTAACCGAGTTGTATCTCGTTGGTCAATAAGAAATGCAATGGAATAAAAAATACTCACCTTGTTGCTTTTCCTATATTTAATACGTCAATGTATTCAGTTTCCATAGTGAATTCGTTGCGACTGTACCCACAATGACGCGTCTATTACTATTAAACCAAGTAATACTATGCCGATATAGCATTGTACAGCGTCTTCTATTCCTTTTACATTTATTATTTTGCATGATTTAATTTATCCACTTTGGGTACACTTCAATACACAATCTTTAATACTTTCAACATTAATAAATAAAGCATATTTTATTTTGCGAATAACAAATAATTCGATGTCGCTTTAGTTATTCGAGAATGGAATAATTATATCAATTAATTCGATTCTTTTCTTAAAATTAAAATGATTACTAAAAATGTCATTTTGACTTTTTAAAATAAAATGACTAGTTTTGAAATTAGAACGTTAGTAAATATCTAACCTCCTTCGTCTTTCCATCAGCTACCTCTAACCAAAAAAAAATGAAATTACAAACAAACCAACAACGTCCAAAAAAACGAACAAAGTCTAGTGACTATTTACGAAATAATTTTTAGTAAGTTGAAATATACTAGTTCTTATTTATAACACGGCAATGACCAATGGCGTCTTTTCCAACGAATGGAAATGTGCTGAGGCCACCTGGTTCCTCAAACCAAAGCCACAAACCCTACCGTCTTACCGCTTCACTAGTTCTCAAAGCGTTTGGGCCTTAATGGATACAGGTTTTGTTTTATTTTCCTAATCCCCGATAAATTCGGCTTTCGAGCGCAAGCGCACCCCGTTCGAGCCGGGGTGCGTCAAGGTTCTGTATTAGGCCGAGTCCTATTCACACTCTACATATATATTAGCCCTATTCGTCGCCATGATATCCTCAAGAATGTTTTGTTTTACAACTTCATGTAGCTCTAATGTATTGAATTGTAGTGGCCAGAATAAGGCTTTCCTTATTTCTTTCCGCCAGGCAGCAGCGTAATGGCAGCCAGCCCCTTTCTTGGGACTCCCTCTTCCAAGGAAGTAGTGCGACCACGTACGCTACATAGGGCTATAAGGTCTTAGAGACTTCTAAACTAAAGGATTGAAAGGATAAAGGGAAACAAATTAAAACATCAATGCTACGGGTGCACGAACTTTATTACGACTAATTTGTTGCAATGATAATTTTTATAACGTGGTCGACACATCTAGTGAGTGATAAAGACTTATTAATAATACGAGTATATATTTTTAAATTACTACGTAAATATTACTGAATCTATTTCGAATTAAAATTTGATACTAACACGAATAAAATTGAACATTGAATTGAGATAACATTATCCATGTCTACTACTACTTTATGATTAATAATATAGTTAAATAACAAATATTTAATATTTAATAATAAAATGTAGATAAATAATGGCGTGTTACCACCTACAAGTGTAAAATAGTCTAATCACTGGTTAAAGTCACTTGTAATTGATCGTACGAGGTTGACGATGTACGAGTACCAAGGGTTACACAAGTATGTAACTTACTTGTGCGTATTTAACTGACAGTTAAAACTCATAACTACATCACTGCATAAACATACACTACATCAAACTGATAAAAAATAAGTTATGATACATGCAAACCATTCCAAAAATCTGCTTGCACATCCCACATTCTTTCTTCAGTTTCTTTCATGACTCTTTCAACCGGTACTCTAGCGTATAGTTTTCCCACAATGCTGAGAAGTCTGAATCCTCGGTCATTTTTGCATACATGCTGCGAACCCTTTCCTTTATATACTGGGACTATGACAGCTTCACAACAATATTCTGGTACCTGTCTCCAACATATGTTGAAAAAGACCCACAGCAGGCTTGCAACTAACCCTGCTCAAGCTCTCAGCACTTCACGGGAAATCCTTTCATCTCCAGGTACTTTACCCAATTTTATTCTTCTCACCACAATCAAAATTTCATTCAAGCTTATCTCCTTTTCTTCATGAATGTTTAGCACATTCAAACAATCTTTCAAAATATCCCTTCCATCTCTTCAGAATCGAAACTTCATCATTCAGAATACTCCCATTCTCACCACGGACAACATTCATTCTAGATCGTACTGACCCTCCTCTGGCTTTTTTGGCCAATTTCCAAAACATTTTTGTTACTAGGAAAATGTCTGGAACTCATCAGAGAATCTTTTTTCATCCCTCTCTTTTAGTTCTTCTTCTTATTCACTACCTCTTTCACTTTCTTTCTCAAACAACGGAATCGTAACTCAGTAAGTACAAAATCTGGCAATATTATTTGATAATTCATAATATCAATGATTCGATAATTCATTCCATTGTCATTAAGTTGTTGCTTTGAGCTTCGACTTCGATTGTGATATTAATAAAATATACATGCAACTTTAACTTGGCAATTAGCGATAAGTAGGAAGTAACTTCTCAGTGGCTTACTTAGGTACTGAAAGATGCTCTACTATAGACTAAATGAAAATTACATAGTTTTAAAGAATTTAGAATTTATACAGACGTCAAATCAACGAAGAAGGATGCTATGTACACTTGCTTTATGC
Organism: Papilio elwesi; assembly: GCA_029849275.1. Taxonomy (NCBI): domain Eukaryota; kingdom Metazoa; phylum Arthropoda; class Insecta; order Lepidoptera; family Papilionidae; genus Papilio; species Papilio elwesi. The sequence goes on along the minus strand of CM056717.1, from coordinate 18,932,944 downwards.
CAATGATGATACTTCGGTACATAATAACTAGTTGATCCCTCTTACGATAAACAGCTCGTCGATAGCAGTCCGCGTCAGAATCGAGAATAGCTTCACAGACTATAGATATACAATAATAACAGCTACGTGCAATATAATTTAAAGGACACTACGATATATAACCCCGCTTAGAGGACTGTGAACATACGTTTAGATATATTAATAATTTGTGGAATAAAAATGTAACTATTTCTCTATTATCATATTACAATTATTATAAATAGCCATTCAAATTCCTCGTAGTCGGTCTACATCCTTTTGTTCCTACGAACGGAATTGAGGCGCCGTCTCCATATTAGATTTTATTATACGATGGTGCCCTGCAAAATCTGGGCCTCTGGTGTGGGTGGTGGCAGCGAGGGCGTAACCGAGGCGGACGGCAGCGCGGCCGCCACGTCCTGGTATGGCAGCAGCGGGTAGGTGGCGCTGGCCGCGCGCTCCCCGCGGCGCTCGTCCGGTGGCACCACCTCCAGGTAGCGGCTGCTAGCGCTCGTGGCGGCCCTGATGGCGGCCGCGTCTTGCTGCTGCTGTTGCTGTTGATGTTGCAGCAAAGAGTTGAAGTGCGAGATGCCAATCTCCTCGAGGCTGCTCTTCCTGCGGCCACCCGCACCCGCCGCCACCAGATCCTGACGCAGCGAGCTGGAGCGGTGCAGCATGACGTCGTCGACGACGCGCAGCGAGTTGGAGCGGCCGCGGGAATCAGTTAAGATGGTTGGGCTGTCGGGCAACGATAGCGAGTTGGCCTTGGTGGTGGGAAGCGGCGCTCGGGGCTGCGGATAACACGCGCCTACCTCGGATCCGTGGCGTCTGGACCCGCCCTGCGCCTGGATCAGGGCTTGGGAGCAGAAGCTTATGTTGGACTTGCGCCGGCTATTGTGCCGTTCGAAGGTCTTTTGTGCGGAGAACGGAGACGGGCGCACCAAATATCTGAAAGGAATTTTATAATAATAAGTCACCAATTTATATATCGAAAACGTATTATCATCGCGAGGTACTTATTCAAAATACATACATTATGTCTCCCTCTTGCAAGTTAAGGTCGCAGCTCGGGTTAATGATGACATAAGACAGGCTGTTCCTTTTTTCGCTTACGTCATCGTAGTCGATCCCGGTAAGGTTCAAAGACTCCATTCGAGAGCGGACTAAGTTAGCTATTTCGGCTCTTTCAATTTGTTGGATGTGATTGTCCCTGGCCTCGTCGGCCAAACTCGTAGAGTACTGCAAAGTTTCAAAGGTTGACATATGTTTCATATAAATTAATAATGTAATTATTAGTCAAATTGCAATCATAATTTTTGGACAAGGCGTCGGTAGTTACGAATGTATGATTTCACAACACAATACACCTGTTTCCATGAGAATCCTGTGTTTAAGAAACACAAAGAAACTCCATTATTTATAAATTTTACCATTATTCGAAAATTTTATTCCATTTATCAAGACAGGTCTATTATGTTAGTTATATTAGACTTGATATCAATATTGTTGTGCCTGCATGTATATCTGCATAAGGATGATATTTGATAAATACTATATATGTGTATATTTATATATACGTATAATATTTCCTAAACACTATGTAACGTCCGAATATTATTTAGATTTATTTTAAATCTACAACTAAAACCTAATTAAGTCTAATTAAACTATTGCCGAGTTTTATAACATTTTTACAAGGTTTACAGAACTTAGGTTTTGGGCCGGAAAGCGGCGCGTGCAGCGGGCCGTAGTTTTGCATGTGCACGTTCGACTACTGAACATATGGACTTCTCTCGTGGTGTATTCAGCGTGTAATTAAGCGACGTGATCAGTGCGTTCAGCGTTCTAACGAGCGTATACAATTGATATTTTGGTTGGTGTGTCAAAATTTGAAACTTATGACATTTGCAATATTTCAAAATTCGCAAATTTCACACTTGGAGGAGCTCGCACCATAGATTTAGAATGGAGGACTGGAACGAGCCCGTACACGCGCCGCCTTTCAGAATTTGCGGCCTGACGTAGATTTAGCTTTGGCGTGTTAAGGCAAGTTGCTTTATCTTAAAGCTTTCAATCTTTACAACAATTTTTATACTAACAAATATGTATGCTTGTTTAAATGAACATTTGATGTCTGTTATCAAAATTATTTTAATGAGGCGAGAATTTTATACCCAATTATTTATTATTGTTTTATTTTCTTTGTTAATTTGTGTTAATAAAATTTAGGAGCCAAAAATAAAAAAAGGGAATTTTGGGTACCGCTCGTTGCGGTAATGTCAGCATCGGGGTTGGATTAGGGCTCTGGTGTGGGGTCCTTACCGATGGCGTGGTCTCGCCGTAGCATCCCCCGAGGCAGCCGGTGGAAACGCCGCCCCCGGAGCGCCCCTTGGCCTCCGCGTTGCCCCCAGCCGCCTCCTGCAGTAACTTGGAGGTCACACTCAGCCACGCAACTAACAACTCGAGCCCTAATCCTCGCGAACAACTTTATTACTAGCCAATCACTTTGTTACGTATATATAACTATTTAAATTCTGATCAGGGCTGCCTAACGGCCAGACACAAATGAATTACTTCTTTTTTGTTTTTTTCATATTACAACATTAGAAATTTTTCGTTTACATTTTAGTTTATATTAAACATGCGTAAGCATAAGCGATTTACGAGCTATTGATATTGGATTGCAGTATTCGTCACAGTTTAACCAATCACACAGTTGGGAATAAAATTTAATTGTTACGTAATTAAGCATATATTTACAAGTACAAGTGAACCTGATCACATTAACGTGTGTTACAATGCTAAATATTTGCGTGACATCTCTTCTATAAATTGTATTGTTCTAAATAAATTGTTTTATTTATTTAAACATTCATGCGATTTATACAGCGCGTTCCCCTAGCGTTCAAGTACGCAAACAAAGCGCGATCGAGGGCCATCCAAGTACATTCGTTACGCAACTGTACGTGAGTTAAACTGTGGTTTCAATGTGACCTATACCCACAGAAAGACAATTTTTAGTCTTGGTTATTTGTTTTAAAATACAAATATGGATTGTAAATGTTTAACTATTAATACTAGCGCCAAGTACACTTGTACCGTCGGCATTGATTGCGTGATTTTATTGATATAAGTCTTTGAATTGACATCTAAGAATTCCGTCTCGTTAATCCCGAAATTATGTAAACAAGCAACAACTTCACGTGTATTTGAATGAACGCATAACCCGTCTACTTCAAAATGGCGTAACCGTACCACAAAACATTTAACGGCACTTTCTCAATAATAGCTTTTTCATAATTTTTTTAATTATAATTCTACTATTTGCATATATGTATCATTATAAACTACATATATATAGATATTATCTAAAAATACATTCTCAAACACCCTATAATTTACACCCCTACGACCATCCACATGCAACCACCATAGTGACACAGGGGAACGACAAAGCTACACCCACCCACAAACACAATTGCTCTGTGATGTATAATTTTGGCTAAAACTTGAAATAAGGGGATTTTTTGGGACTGAAAGGTCAATGCCGAGAGGAGGCATTTACAGCTACACTGGGCTCGAGGTAGGGCGCAGAGGGCGCCTAGCCTAAGCCTCTTTAAGAGTAACTAAGTTCGAGAGCTCCGTAGAGGGCGCCTCGGTTCGATCGGATTACGAAAAAAAGGAACGTATACGTTCTTTTTTGTATCCATTATAGATAGATATAGTCCGACTAATTTAAGTTGCTCGCTAGATTTGCATTACGGTATATTAATAACGTTAACGGATTATGTTACACTCCTAATTGTTGCTTTGTATGTCTGTACAAGTTGATTGTTTACATAATTATCAGATTCTCGTAACGTAAGCTATAAGCTTCTAGAGCATGCATAACACGGACTAATCAACAACAGAGGCGGGATTGCGATCATCGACAAACTTGCGACAGACAGCCGAAGAGATTTTCATGTTCATAGCATTGTTAGTAAAATATACGGGGAGTTATTCATCTGAAATCCAAAGTTTTGAGAATATAGTAGTTTGAATTCGGTATCTTTTTTCAATAGCAGCTTGCGTAGAAACAATAATTATAAAGCTCGTGTGGTTACCATACATAATAAGTGTGAAGTGTGGGAAGAGTAATAGATGTCGAATAGTTGGCAGAACCAGAGACACGCCACAGATGTGAAGGCTTGAGAAGTAAGTACATGTAGACAGTTTGACTACAATAAAATACAGTGCGAGTCTCACGTGAGAGGAGAATACAAATAAGTAATAATAATATATCAACCCAAAATACAGTCCAAGAGTCGGGACAACTCAAAATGCTTGGATAATACAATTTGGAATAAAATATGTTTTATTGTTTAGATACTAGGTATCACATAGGCGTCGGCGAAGGACTGTATTTGAGGAACATATTGGATTATGAAGGAATCGCCCAACTCACCGATTTGCGCGATGGTCGCATTCTCGCGAAGCATGACCAAAACCAGTTTGCCTTGGCCCCTGACGGCATACTCACGTGGTTCCCCGACTCGGCCAGGCTTGTATCCTGGGTACGATAGATCCCAATTGGGATTTCACATGTGGTCGAACACAACTTTTGGTACAGTCGGCCGTATGTACGTATCCACATGTCTTCTTTTGTTATTTTCATCTGTTACAAGGGTAAAGGTTAATTTTGCACGAATTATGTTTTTAATTGTAAATATTATAAGTGAGGGATTTCGCTTTGAGTTTCGCTCAGGATTTCCTAGTTCGCTTTGGCTGATGACGATGTTAGTGAGACGCGGTGGGGTCATGTGAGCATGCGCCAGCAGTCGCGCTCGCTCGCTCGCTCGCAATGGCGTGAAACGTACCGAGGCGAGGAACCCGGAGCCTGGTGCCTGGTCAACGCCGAGTAACAGCCGTACGAATGTTATAACGTAGTCCTTGACGAATGCCTGGTAGAGCAACGTGTCCAGCATCGACGCCGAGAACACAGATCCCGCCGCAAACGGCAACCGAAACATGTACGAGATGTGAGAGCCTCGTTCTTTTTCACGCTGGAAATTGTTAATTGTATTAGTCTGTCTGTTGCAATACTTTAATATAGTTTGTAATTAGTAGGAGTCTTTATCACCTTTTCCATTTTAGAAAGATGTAGAGCGTATTTATCATGAGCTCGAAATTGCATGAAGCGCATGTTTGAAGATTGAGAAAGTTCGGTTATCGATTTTATGGATGGGAAGAATCTGTAAAGAAAAAAAAATCGATTTAGTTCGAAGCAGAATCAAACACGTAATTTAGATAACAATGAAATATGCAAGCGCAATTAATGGGACGTGAAATTTTAAAACATCGCAAAAGCAGAGGACCTGTTGAAATTCGCATTTGCAGATTTTATTACAAAATGGAAAATTAATCGTCTATAATAATAAATAATAATAAATCGGCCTTTTCTAGAATGTTCCCCACTGCAGGGAACAGGCCTCCTCTCCGAGAGAGGGACTGAACCGTAATCCACCACGCTGGCCCAGTGCGGGTTGGTGGATGTCACATGTCTTCTAATTTGATGGTTCTAAGAACATGCCGGTTTCCTCACGATGTTTTCCTTCAACGTTTTTTTGGAGCAGTGGTGATGAAATAAATTACACAAAGTAAAGCCTAAGGACCTAAACCGCTGAGCCATCACTGCTCCTATAAATAATTTATGAAATATATTTTACTTGAACATTGTTTGCACGGCCACTATTGTGTTACAATCGGCGAGGCTGTCTTCCTCTGCGGAGTTGGACAACTCTTTATTGACGACCACAACGTTTTCGGCGAGCGTTATTCCCGCACGGAGCAAATCATCCAAGCTGAAACGTATATTACATGTTATTGCAAACTAGCCTATTACGTTACTAAAAATCGAATGTCACTTTTGCGATTTGATTTTGTTGGGTAACGGTACTGATTTCCACTGATAATAATTAATAATTAATATGAAAAATTAATAGTGCAATTCACTTGAGAAGGACATTATCTTACCAATCGATGGTGCCAAGCATCCAGTAGACCAGAGGAAAGTACGAGATGGCATCCAGAAAGGCGATATCTGGACGGCGCTCCAACAACAATATGATCGGATTCAGTGATGTTTTAGACCTGAAATGCGCTCGCAGGGGTATTATGAAGTTGTATATTCCGTTGGAAGCGTAGTCAGCCGCTAGGATAATCGTTTTGTTCTGCCACTGGTACTCCTTGGCATTGCGATAGGCGCAGTGCTCACACACTTGTGCCAGCTGCAGACAGCACAGCGGCTTCTTTTCTTTCAGCAAGTAGCACAGTGTGGGACTCACGCCGATGAACGGAGATACCGGCGGAAAGCCCTTAATAATTCTGTAATCGAACGCGTAAAAAAATGTAATTCAAAGTCAATTGTTCAACATACACTAATATTCACCCAAGGCCAAAGCAAAGCTTTATTTAAGAATTAGTATATATATATATATAAAATTATAAAATAGATTACAATCAAATAAAATATCGTCCAACAAAATACTAACAACATGATGTAATTTACCCCATGTCGTTACGATTCCAAATTAATTTTGAAATAAAAAAACATAATTCTATAAATGCTAAAATCTAAAATAGGACATCCAAATAAATACAGCAACAGTGTGGTGACAGTCAGTGCTGGATAATCTAACATTTAACAATAAATTCGGGATATATTCATGCTTTTCTATTCCACAGGGACGAGTGCACAGGAGAGATAGTACCTACGTGCAGGACTTAAAGTTATTTAATTTTCACCTTTAATTAATTTTGTAAACAGATAAACGTATTTCCTAACAGCAATATATGAACAAAACATATCGTGGTATTCTCGCACTGAGTATAAGACATCTGAGACTTAAGTATTCCGGCACAGGTGGGGCTAGACTATTACTTAATTTTGATGGTCGAGATATGTTAGAACCGTCGCCATACACAACGTACGTCAGGATATCGCAACGTACTGCTGGTTTCCCGACAAGATCACGTTTTGTGTCACTCAATGACTTCGAATCCGTAAGAGTGACCCGAGACGTGATCTCATACCCGTTCTTCGTGAGAATCCAAGCGGGCAACATTCGACTGAAGATTTAGTTAACCGCGTTTGGTCAATGAACGAGAAGACGACCTACTTGCTTCCTTTGATTCCTACGTGAAGGTTAAAGTATGTACCGGTAATTCTTCTAATCGCATCGGACGCTTATGACGAAACCAGTGGTCGCTTATCAACGGGTGAATTGCCTCGTAGCGAAGGTCTCACCTCGAGAAGTCGGCGCGCCAGGCGCTGCAGATGTCGCTGCCAGCCACGGAGGAGTAGCTGCTGGTGAGGTCCTCGCTGCGGGATGCGGGGCGGGGGCGGGGCTCCGCGGCCGCGGCCAGCCGGGAGGACACACAATGCACACAGTCGCACACGCACTCTCTGTACATTCTGCATTATATTTACTCATCACACGTTACCTTTCAGTTTTGCCAAACACAAACAATCGTATCGATACGTACATGAATCAGTCTATCCGAGCCATTATTACAGTATTAAATAACAGCGCTTAATGTCGATTAAGCTCAAAATTTATGGATTTCCGCTTGGAAATAGTTCAAATAATTCGTCTTTACTAGAAAGCTGATGTACTCGATTGAAATATGGTATTGGTTGAGGGATCGAGGGAGCGACATATCCGTGGTACACTTGGCGAGTAAAAAAAGTTGTATCCTGGATATAATATTACAATTAATGATTGTTAGTCGTCAGTCTCTACCAGAGCGAAAGGTGTGACATACTCGGTTTTAAATGCATGCATCTGAAGCGGGACGAACCTCAATGAAGGTACCGACTAAATAAGAAAGAACAAAAAACTAACATCGAATATATAGTTTGTTCCACGTCAAGATAGAATCTTTGTAAACAAACGAACGTCACATGGCGGCCATTGCACTTTTTATACTTCTCAACAGTTGTGGAATACGAGAGACAAAGTAAAATTGAATAATATAATAAAAAGTTGTTTTCCGAAAATGTTTTGGAATTTACCAATTATAACATAAAAGATAAGGTGTAAGTTTTGTTTACAAAAAATCCATCTCGTTATGGAACAAGCTATAGAAGTGTGTGTTTAAGGTTAACATAATCCAAAGCGTGCACGAGAACTGAAATTGAGAAAGCCTAATAAAAAAAGTGAAGTGATATTTAAACAACACAAATTTATTGAAACTAGATAAAATTTTGATAATATTAATGAAAGAAAGAAACGGATAAATCGAAATAAAGACTAAGACGGGTTGTGAAAGAAGAAGGTGCGAACGCGTGAGGCGATCGCTTGCAGCTTGGTGACCGGATGTCTTACGCGATCTTCTCGGAGGGCGAGCGCCAGGGCACGTCGTCACCAATCTCATCCTCGCTCTCGTCCAGCTCAACTTCCACCTCGTCATCCTGATTCTCGGGTGGGATCTGCAGGCTGGACGTCACCATGTCCGGCACTGGCAGTATCGACGGCCTACGACTTCCGACATCGATATCTAAACAAAACCATATACTACTTAATTTAAATTATCACTACTAATATTATAAATGTGAATGTAAGTTTGTTTGTTACGCTTTCACACGAAAACTACGCAACCGATCATCATGAAACTTTGTACACATATTCTTGGAGGTATTAGAAGTAACATAGGATACTTTTTATGAAAAAAAAAGTATATAAAAAGCGAGGTATGTATGTTCCCTATAGACCTATAGACTCTGAAACGGATTCCAGATTGGCACATTCCTGTGTTTGGTAGCGATCGGATCAACATAATTAGTGGTACCCGGTCGAAGCCGGGGCGGGTCACTAGTTAAAAATATATTTTCTTATAGATCAAAAGTTATTATGTATGTACAATTAGTTAGGAGCCATTTGATTTGCATAGTCATATCTAATCTAATAACCTAACCTAACCTAACCTAACCTAACCTAACTTTTAAAGCGAGGTGGAGCCCTCCTGCGCAATCTGCGTGTCGGAGGGCGTGGAGGCCGGTCATCGTCTGGGACACAAGAAGTGCCCGGCGATGAACCGGCCTCCTAATCGAGGCGGCAAGAAAAGGACGGGCGGGGGCAATCCTGGACCCCCCGCCTCGTCGTCTACGGCAGCCGCCGTGGTGGAGGCAATGGACACCGACCATAAGTAATGGCCATCGCTGTCTCGATCCTGCAGGCGAACGTCAACCACGGTGTCGCGGCTCAAGATCTGCTGATTCAGACCGCGGCGCAGAGGAAGATCGACGTAGCCATAGTCACCGAGCCGTACTACGTTCGCGCCCGCGACGATTGGGCGGGCGATCGCGACGACTCGGTGGCTAACGTCGCCTGGCGGCGCATGGGCCTCGCACCCTTCGGCAGTGTAACGAGGGGCCGCGGTTGGGTCCTAGCGTCGCTAGGCGGCGTCGCAGTGATCGGGGTGTACTTCTCGCCGAGCAAGAGTTTTGCCGACTTCGAGCGGATGCTCGCCAAAGTCGGCGCTCTTATCGCCGACTTGCACCCCACCCCTGTGGTGGTCGCCGGAGACTTCAACGCCAAATCGAGTGCGTGGGGTTCTCCGGTGATCGACCTCAGGGGGGAGACTTTGGCGGATTGGTCGATGTCCACAGGGCTCGTCCTCCTAAACAGGGGGACGGCCCAGACGTGCGTTGGGAGTCGGGGCGGGTCTATCGTGGATCTGTCATTCGCGAGCCCCGCCCTGACCCGACGCACGAGAAGGTGGAGGGTGGAGGAGGGACTGGAGACCCTGTCGGATCACCGGTATATCCGGTTCGACGTGGTCTCCACTCCCGCGGAGGCTCTGGCCGCGCCAGACCGTCCCTTACCGGGAGAGGGCCCACGGTGGAAGGTGTCCACTCTGGACCCGGGGCTGGCCAAGGAGGCGGCCATCGTGAAGAGATGGGACACCGACGGCACATTGAGCGGCACTGATGCGGACGCGAGGTGCGAGTGGCTCACAGGAGCGCTTACTCGCGTCTGCGACGTGGCGATGCGGCGAACAGGTCCGGTCCTCCCGAGGACGCGGGTGTACTGGTGGAGACCCCATCTGGCCGGGCTTCGTACGACTTGCCAGTTGGCTCGCCGCAGGTACACCCGCAGCCGCAGAAGAAGTGGGAGGGACCTCGACCTTGAGGAGGTGCTGCTCGCCGCGTACCGTGCCGCTCGTGCGGCGCTCACCTCGGCCATAAAGGCCGCCAAGGAGGAGGCGTGGAAGGAGCGGCTCGACAGCCTAAACCAGGACCCGTGGGGCCGCCCGTACAAGGTCGTGAGCCAAAAGCTCAGACCATGGGCGCCCCCGCTAACCAGGTCCCTCGAGCCGCTCCATACGGCGCAGGTGGTCGGCTCCCTGTTCCCGGCGAGGGAGGAGTGGATGCCGCCGAAGATGGCGGCGCCGAACTGGAGGCTGCGGTTCTGAAGTTAAAACTGAATAACCGCGCACCGGGCCCGGACGGTGTCCCTGGGCGGGTTCTCGCCCAAGTCGTGCTGATCCTCAAAGAGGAGACGCTGGCCCTGCTCTCGAAGTGTTTGGCGTCCGGGCGGGTCCCGCGGCGGTGGAAGACGGGCAAGCTCGTGCTCCTTAAGAAGCACGGGCGCCCGGCCGACTCGCCGTCGGCCTACCGCCCCATCGTGTTGCTCGACGAGGCGAGCAAGCTGTTCGAGCGAGTGCTTGCTGCGCGCCTCGTCGCACACTTTGAGGCGGTTGGGCCCGACCTGAGCGGCGACCAGTTCGGCTTCCGTCGTGGGCGGTCCACCGTCGACGCCATCACCCGACTCAGGGACAGGGTAGAGGAGGTTGTCGGCCACGGGGGAGTGTTGTTGGCTGTGTCGCTCGACATCGCGAATGCCTTCAACACGACGGCGTGGTGCGCTCTAAGGCGCTCTACAGAGCGCCCATATGGGCGACGAGGCCCCTGAGCAGGGAGAACATGGTCCTGCTGCGACGTGCGCAGCGGACCATGGCTCAGAGGGCCTCCAGGGCATACCGCACCATGTCGTACGAGGCGGCGTGCCTCATCTCCGGAGGCCTCCCCTGGGACCTCGAAGCCGGGGTTCTAGCGGAGGTTTACCGGAGAAGAGGGGATCATCAGGGATGCGGCAGAGAGGCGAAGAACCCCTCCCGGAAGAGATCGTACGCTGGAGAAGAGAAGGTCGCGACGATCTCTTCCGGCGATGGGAGGAGAGATTGGCGGACGCCTCGGCAAGCAAACGGCTTGTCGAGGCCGTCCGCCCCGTCCTGCGCCGGTGGGTGGAGGCGAGGCACCGGGAGCCGACTTACTTCCTGACGCAGCTTCTCACAGGGCACGGCTGTATCGGCCGTTACCTGTGCGTGGTTGTGGGAATTGAGTCGGAACCCGGATGCCACCATTGTGCGACCGGCGACGTGGACACGGCCGAGCACACGCTCGCCGTGTGCACGGGCTGGGACGCCCAACGTGCCACGCTCACTGGCGCGATTGGGCGAGATTTGTCGCTGCCGGCCGTCATACGATCGATGGTCGGCAGCGAACGGAGCTGGGCCGCCGTCGCCTCGTTTGCACACGAGGTGATGGCGGCCAAAAGAGAGGCCCTGCGGGAACGCGAACGCGCAAGCGAAACCTGCGTGCGGCGTGCGAGATACGCCGCGGCCCTATAGCCGTAGCGCGACGGGTCGGGGGATCTGTCGCGCTGAACGTGGCGGATGGCCCCCTTCGTGTGATCCGAGGGGGGCAGCATCATAGGGTGATGGGAGGGACTTAACATCTGACCCCTCCCTACACGAGTCGAGCCCCTACCAAGGGGCCCCCCCTAGCCGGGTCGTGGATAAACTTACGTAGATGCCACGGCCCGGTCGGGCGAAGGAGAATACCGCGGGGTTTAGTGGGTAGTCCGGCCCAAATTTAAGGCCGGGAGTCCCACACAAAGTCGTCCCTGCTGCCCCCGCAGCACGGACGGCGAAGTGCGTAAATGCATTCCCCGCGTAAACAAAAGAAAACCTAACCTTTAAACGAACAATTCTTGTATATATGTACGCATATCATTTGAATCTCGGAAACGGCTCCAATGATTTTCTTGAAATTTAGTATGTAAGGGGTTTTGGGGGTAATAAATCGATCTATCTAGAATTTTTTGAAAATATCGTTTTATCCATGTTTTCAGACACGGAATAAAATAAAAAAAATGGTAATAAAATACTGAGCAAAGCTCTGTCATCCAGGTATTATATTATCCGAATAATATATATTTAATCCTATGACTTTCCAACAGAAAGATAGTGGTGAGAAGTCTAAATATTGTAAGTTCCAAGAAGTACACACCTCTGCGATTGTTGATCGAGTCAGGGCTCAGGAAGTTATTATCCGGGCGCGAGCTGTGCGGTAACAAGAGATGACTATCGCTCGCGCTGTCCGTGCCCGGCGACTCCTTCAAGTGGGTACGGGATTCACCAGCCGACGACCCCTCTCCATACTTGGCTGTGAAATTACCATCGAAATGTTAAATTCACAAGAAAAAAAACTCAAATCATGTTTTAATAGTTGATTCTCTGACATTTTTTATAAATTAGATAATATCGTGTGAGAATTGAATTCAAGGGATGGGTTTCAATTATTTGGTGTACATTTATATTCGTATAAAAATTGCGGGACTCGAATATGCATGGTTAAAATCATATTACGAAACTTGATAATACCAAAATGCTACAACATTGATGTGGCTGCATAAAACTCCAGATGCAAAGTTGATAACATTTAAACAAACCACCTTGAGGTTATGATGGTGAAATCACCGGTAAAAATGTCATGTTTGTTTGTGCATGCAAATAATCTGTTAAACAAATAATAATCCTAGCAGCGGGATGTTAATTTATGAATATATATGCAAAGCTCACTGACGAAGCTAAGCACTCAAAACTAGAACTCAAAACAAGAATACAGATAGAGGTAACATTAAATGCCATGCGATTCGAGTCCTCTCCGTGTAATTCAGGCTCCCTTGTAATCCGAGAAGCGTATAACATAAATTTATTAATCGAATATCGCTCCAGTAGCTGCGCAATACATAATTTTAGATATCAGCATGGTCCATTTTATGAAAGAAGCCCCCCAGACGCAGCGTTGTGCTCGCGTGACATATATTTACTATACTTCTGTTCTGTAAAAAGTATAATTTTATTTAATTATATAAGTGGTGTTCTACTGTTACTACTGTTTAGTTCCAAAAATCACCGCGGGACTTCTTTTTGACAATTTTTTTGTGACTGAAAGGTCACTCTTTGCCTAGAGGAGGCATTTACAGCTGCGCCGGGCTCGATGCGGCAGGGCGTAGAGGGCTGGTTACTAACCGTTATTTTTCGACAACAACAAAGTTATAGAATATTTCGTCGAAATTTATTTTATTATTATTATTATCTATCCCTACTAATATTATAAATGTGAATGTAAGTTTGTTTGTTACGCTTTCACGCGAAAACTACTCAACCGATCATCATGAAACTTTGTACACCTATTCTTGGAGGTATCACAAGTACCATAGGATACTTTTTATGAAAAAAAACAGTAGTATATAAAAAGCGAAGTATGTGTGTTCTCTTTACACCCATTGACTCCGAAACGGTTGGACCGATTTCGATGAAATTTACAGGGATTGTCCAGATTGGTCCATTCCTGTGTTTGGTAGCGATCGGATCAACATAATTAGTGGTCCCCTAGTGAGTAATAAAAGTAAAATAAAATAAAAAAAGTAAGTCGAAGTGTGACAAATCGGACAGTGCGATGTTTAAGGTAAACCCAGAGGATCTCGTCTATGAAACAATCAAAGCCCTTGTAGTTTTGTTCAGACGGGAGGAGGAGGAGATATTATTTTCATATAAAAACCCACTTATGCGTACATACACTACCTTGAATGTTATGAGATTGATTTAAATACAGGGTAGATAGCGAACTTATAATTAAAAAAAAGTTTAGTTTATTATTGTTAATATTATTTGAAAAATAATTTAGCTTGCTTCGTGTAAGTATAACGTAAGTTCTCAGTTGCCTATTTAGAAGAGCAGACTTGTATTTATCTTTGAAAGTCACAATGCTCATTGGCTTCCGCATAGGGGAAGGCAGATCATTCCAATTCTTTGCTGCATTAAATTTGAAACAATCATTGTATCTGGCTGAACAACTTTCCTTAATGGATACCCTTACCCAACCCTATATAATATAATATATACCCTGATGAAGACGGAGCAACTTAGGCAAATGTAAATATTAGGTACTCATTGGAAATATGTTGACATATTGAAAGTTTGAAGTTTATTACAAAAGAAGGTTATAACGGTACGGTAAAAAGGATTTAACGGAGATATGAATGAAAATATTTCCGACGAGTATTGTATACTACAAGCATCAATTGACCTATAAAACTCACAGCTAGCGACTGCAAAATTAGCGCATGAAAGTGTATTAGCTGGATTGATGCGAGATGGCGAGGCTATTGGCGTAGAGCTCGCGGGGCCTTCGAGCACCACTTGGGGCAGCTCGTACTGCACAGCGCTACTACCCTCTCGTCCCGGCTGGCCGCCTCCCGTTTTCCTCTCGTTACACACCGCACGTTGGCTTTTGGGCATTATGGCCTTGCGGTCTCGGGTCTCGGAGACAACGAAGGCGGAGTTCTCCTCCTTGGTGATGCTCATATAGTAGCAGGTGTCGCTTCTCTTCATGATGTGTCGGGGGCCGGGATTAAGGAGGATGGTGTCTTCATAAAATTCCGGTAGCTCGGCCGGACGCACCCCCACCAAAGCTACGCCGTACCTTAGAAAAGATCATTAAATTAATATAATTCACTAATTCCGCGTCTTATCCTTTTAATTTTTTTTACAAAAAAGTGCGTTAGTGTGCCCCGTATCATTACCGACGGAAGATAGGACCATGGCACCAATTATCGTCCAACTGACCCAGAAATTAGGTATGTTTTTAGCGCGTATGTCTGCCACTTTCTGTAGCCTAACCTTACTATCACTGTTTGCATAGAAGAGGCATTTACAGCTGCTACTAGCAGAGGGTAATATGTAGTAAAAAATCAAGTATAATGCAAAGTCATAGTCAACTACTCACTTCCTATGAGAATGGAAACTGGCGTAAGTGAAACTTTTGCCTTCATACTCGCCGAAGAAACGGCTATCGCCGAGTACGATGTGATATATTTCGTTGCCGGAGCACTTCCCGTAGAGACGGTGCCATTCCTCAGGCGATTGTTGGCCTTCCCTGGAACATTATTAGTATTAAATAAGAATAAGTCTTAAACGAATTACACCTACCTACTGTATGTACCAACTACAATAAGGCCACATTTTCTGAAGTATTAAACACTACAATCTATATAAAAAGGTATGTCTGTCGGCTCCGACTCAGAACTGAACTTTATACCTTACGAACGATTATAAAATATATATTAGTAGATTTGGGTAAATAGATGCATTTTGTGCATTAAGTGCATGCATGATGTATATCTTAACACTGGTAAAGCCTGCAACAACAACATCTGTTGCACCGCAGGTGAAATACCACGACCTCAGAGAAGACAGGCGTGATGTACAAGTACTCTGCGTTTCGTCTGATGAGTGAGGTGTCGGAGACCTGATTCTATTTCTCAACACCTTCCCACCCTTTTACTTTTAAGGAAAGAATAATAATATAATAATAATTGTATCCTAGGACATCTTTTTCACACACCGCCACTAAGCCGAGCTTGTGCTATGGCAACCAGATAACTGATATACTACTTTTATTTTGTAAAACATACTTAAATAGATAATTACACCCAGACTCAGGACAAACATCATGCACACGAATGTCTGTCGTGGGTGGGAATCGAACCCACGACCTGCGGCGTGAAAAGCAAGTATCTTTCAAACCACGCTAACTATTTTATATTTTATTGTCATAAGAACTAAAGATGTGTACCAAATATTAGATCCATCTAAGAACGGGAAGGGGGTAAAGTTTAAATGAGTAAATTTTAACCAAAAAAGGAGCAGGGTGAAGCATTCCGCCATGTATACTCTGTACTACTACTACTACTACTCTACCTGATCTCATGAGCATTACTCGCTCATGGGATCAGGTTCCGTAACGGTTTTCGTTTAACTTAGTTTAGTTACTACTAAATTAATTATTAATAGATAGAAGTTTGCAATGTTCGAACATCAAGCATACTACGGACCAAACTTCTATGAACTTTGGTACCTATAAATATACAATTGACCTATACCACATATGATCTAAAAATATAATTTAAAGGGGGTACAAGCCTAAAAAAAGTCAAAAGAACGGGACACAAGGATTCCGTGTTGGAACAGATCTCATCTGCCGAAGTCGTGGTTCGAACCCAGGTAGGCGCTTTACTTTGTGTAATTTATTTCAAACAAAACGGTGAAGGAAAATATCGTGAGAAAACCGGCATGTTCTTAGAACCACTGAATTCGAAGACACGTGACATCCACTAACCCGCACTGGGCTGGAGGAGGCCTGTGTCGCTGCAGTGGGACTAATTCTAAAAAGGCTGATTTCTTATTATTTATTATTTTATGCCCAATGTCTTGGGGCACGTACTAATCGCGCGGGGAGATCGGTCTGCGACTTCAAGTTCACTCTGTCACTTCTTCGAACCGGAGAGCCATCATCGAGTCTGGCTCTATACGTGGGCGAACTGGGCTGAGATTCTTAAGCATCCTACACAAGGCAAGTTTGCTTCAAGCTGGATGATCCTGACAACGTTACCATTGCTGATGTGGCGTATGAGAACTTAGGACGATGTCTCAGATGAGGGTCGACAAAAATTTGTCCAAATCAACCCTAAAAAGACACACGTTGGCGTCTTTACCGCCAAAATAACCCTTTGTCCTAAATGTCGAGAGCAACGCCCAACCAGGGGAGTGTTCAGTAGTCTCGTTTGATAAATAGAGCATAATAGTAGGGTGCTACTTTACCGCAACTCCACGACTAGCGCGTATTTTGCGTGGATAAATAGAGCAACGTCCACGTCGTCGTCATTTGCAAGGTAGGGCCAACATGCTTGGTGCACTCAGTAAGGCGATGCAGTATTTCAAGCCGGCCCAACGCATTCCGTTATACAAGGCTGGACCTGCGCCTGCGAAATCTTACTGATAGGCTTGACAACCGCGGGTCACACACTGGTGTCGAGACTGTTAGCTTAATGCGACCATCCCACTGTTTCAAGCCGAACGTGAGGAGGAATCGACCGAGGTATAACCTATTCAATTAATGAAGAACTCAACGAAGTTTGCTGGGTACAACTGGTAATCAAATATGTAAAAAAATCAATAGATTTGTAACATTGTGATTTGCCAAGTGAATCACACTTGTAAAAGATCCGCTGTGAGTTTTTGAGAAGTGTACGTACTGTCCCCGGCTGGTGTGCAGCAGCAAAGTGACCAGCGTGGAGGCGCCGGGGCAGGTGCAGTTGTTAGCGAGCAGGGCGTACTTGAACTCGTCCTCGCACACCACGAACTCGGCAAACTTTACATGCAACTTGTTCTCCGGCCGGAAGATCTGTACGTATTGAGGCACGTCCGGGGCAAAGTCCTTGACGGCCCACGACCTAAAGCAATACAATAATATTTAAACACAATAGGAAACGATTGATAAAAGTCGATGTTGTAGGGGGCTGGTATTTTGGCTTGTGTGTTCTTTAGAGACGTTTACTTCGTTACCTCAATATGGTATGTTCGTCAGCCGCGGTCTTGTCGGCGTAGTTGCGCGCGGCCAGCACAAAGCAAGCCTCCGCCTCATTCATCCGAGCGCGGATGAGGTCGGTGTCCTTCAAGCACGATCCTTGGATGTAAATGACACGTTGAGCCCAAATCGGTACCTGGAAACGATACAAACAGTAAGCTCACTTCTTGTAACCCGATTCGTGGATAGATAGCACCAACACTCACACTCCTGCCATACCACTATCATTTATTATGCATTAATGCATGCACAGATGCTTATCAATTACAAGTGTACATTCCATAATAGTGGTAGAGCCTGCAACAACAACATCTGTTGCACGAATGGGCCGGCTCGACCGGTGAAAGACCACAACCTCACAGAAGACAGGCGTGAAGTAGATGTATTTCTGCGTTTCGTCTGATGAGTGAAGTCTCGGAGGCCCGAATATAGGGGGATCTCCCCTTAATAGTAGCATGGCAGTGGGATTCAAAGAATGTTTACCCCAGGGGGGTACCAAAACCACCGGTTCTGGAGATTCCCCCTCCGGGCGTTTGCGCCTCGACTCCCACGTTGAGTCTAGGCGCAAACGCGCGGGTTGCCCTGCGTATTCTGGGGAGGGCAAAATTCCGCTTGCTGCTGTAGATCGGGGCAAACGAAGCAAAGGCATCTCGGCGTCTCCTGTCACGCTTGCCGTGGACTTCTGCAATATCAGGGGACTCCACTCCAACCTGGAAGCCGTCCACTACCATCTGGAGACGGCCAAGCCGGCCTTGCTTTTCCTAACCGAGACGCAGATATCTTCTCCGTCGGATATCTCGTATCTATCCTACCCCGGGTACAAACTGGAACACTCCTTTTTGCCCCGGGCTGGTGTGTGCGTGTACGTCAGAGAGGATATCTGTTCTCGTCGCCTCAGCAGACTTGAAGGGACCTATCTATTCTGTGGCTGCGCGTAGATGGCGATGACCATCCGCAAGTTTACGCGTGCCTCTATAGGTCCCATGGCGGTAATGCCGATACAGACCAACTCATGGACCTAGTCCAAATGGGCACAGACTCTGTATTGGAACAGATTCCATCTGCCGAAGTCGTGGTACTAGGTGATTTTAATGCCCACCACGCCGAATGGCTTGGATCACGTACCACTGATCATGCGGGGAGATCTGTCCATGACTTTGCTTTGGCATATGATCTGACACAACTGGTTACCTCGCCTACGCGAATCCCAGACGTTGTGGATCATATACCTTCTCTATTGGACCTTCTGCTGACCTCACATCCGGAAGGCTATCAGGTTTCCGTCGATGTTCCATTGGGCTTGTCGGATCACTGCCTGATCCGGACAACAGTGCCTGTCTTGAAACGCCCACGATTGCAACCGATGGGCCATCGTCGAGTCTGGCACTATAGGTCGGCGGACTGGGATGAGATGCGGGCTTTTTATGCATCCTACCCATGGGAGCAGGTTTGCTTTAAACTGGATGATCCCGATGCCGTTGCCGATTCTGTTGCTGATGTGGTGCTGCAGGGGATGGAACTATTTGTTCCATCATCTATGGTGCCAATAGGCGGTAGATCCCAGCCATGGTTCGGTCGTTCCTGCAAGCTAGCATCACGCTACAAGCAGGAATGTTACCGAGCATGGGCCGAAGCGTCAGCGTCAAGGGATGTAAATACCAGTGTCCTCAAAAGAAAGTATAACTCTGCCTCCAGGTCCTTTAAAGGGTTATTTCCAGGGCAAAGTCGGAACACGTGGCCAGCATTGGGGAGAGGCTAGTGCGTCTTGCTTCTGGAACTCGCGCGTTCTGGTCTCTCGCCAAGGCTGTCCATCCATCGTTACCACCTTTGCGCAGGGAGGATGACTCGTTGGCCCATACTGCAAAGGAGAAGGCCGATCTTCTGGTCTCTCTTTTTGCATCTAACTCGACACTGGATGACAAAGGTAACTCACCGCCTAAATTCCCGCGTGGTGAGACCTCTATGTCGGAAATCCACATTTTCCAGAGATCGGTGCGTAAAGCGCTTCAGTCTCTGGATATCCATAAGTCGAGTGGGCCTGACGGAATCCCTCCTATTGTGCTTAGGACATGTGCTCCTGAGTTGGCACCGGTGTTAACGCGTCTCTTTCGGTACTCCTACTCCTTAGGCGTCGTCCCAAAATTCTGGAAGACTGATCCACCCGATCCCAAAAAAAGGCGACGGCTCGGATCCGTCCAACTATAGGCCTATTGCCATTACTTCTTTGTTCTCCAAGATAATGGAAATAACCATTAATTGCCAGCTCATGCGGTACCTAGAGGATCACCAGCTGATTAGCGATCGTCAGTACGGTTTTCGTCAGCGACGCTCAGCTGGTGATCTTTTGGCTTACCTAACTCACCGATGGGCAGAGGCAATTGAGAACAAAGGGGAGGCCTTGGCGGTTAGTATGGACGTAGCCAAAGCCTTCGATCGGGTTTGGCACAAAGGGCTTCTTTCGAAGCTGTCTTCCTACGGGCTTCCCGAGAAATTATGCGAATGGATTACCAGCTTCCTTGAGGGTCGTAGCATAAAGGTCGTAGTCGACGGTGCATGCTCGGACACCAAATCCATTAATGCTGGTGTACCACAGGGCTGTGTACTATCTCCCACCCTCTTTCTTCTACATGTCAATGACATGTTGCATAGTAACGTTCATTGCTATGCAGACGATAGTACCGGTGATGCCCTGTACATGGCCCGCGCTAATATTTCTCGGGATTGCGTCAATGAGTACCGGAGCAAACTTGTGTCTGAACTTAAGACTCTATTGGGTAACGTTTCGGATTGGGGGCGACAAAATCTTGTCCAATTCAACCCCAAAAAGACACAAGTTTGCGCGTTTACAGCCAAGAAACAACCCTTCGTCGTTAATCTGAACTTTGAAAGCACTCCCCTGGTTGCCTCTGCTAGTATCAGTATTCTCGGCGTTGATATATCGAGCGACGTCCAATTTCGCGGTCATTTAGAAGGTAAAGCCAAGTTGGCCTCCAAAAAGGTTGGTGTGCTCGGTAGAGCGAAGCAGTATTTCACTAAAAAAAAAAGCTGTATAAGGCACAGTTTCGGCCTCATATGGAATACTGCTCGCATCTCTGGGCTGGAGCCCCCAATTACCAGCTTCTTCCACTTGACCGCGTACAACGAAGAGCGACTCGAATAATCAACGACCGAGCTCTTGCTGATCGGCTTGACTCACTGGCATTGCGAAGGGACATCAGCTCCCTTTGCATTTTTTATCGACTTTACCTTGGGGAGTGTTCCGAAGAATTGTTTGGAACAATTCCTGCCGCTGAGTTTCGTTATCGCTCAACTCGACAGAGCTCCAATTACCATCCTCACCATCTTGATGGTTGGCATTCCACTACGGTGCGGTTTTCGCGTAATTTCTTGCCTCGGACAGCCGCATTGTGGAATGATCTGTCGCCAGCGGTATTTCCAAACCAATACGACTTAGGGTCCTTCAAGAAGCGAGCGTACTCCTTTCTTAAAGGCCGGCAACGCATCCGCAGTTCCTCTGGTGTTGCGGATGTTTATGGGCGGCGGTGATCTCTTAGTTTTTAGGCGACCCGTTGCTCGTTTGCCCCCTTATGCTATAAAAAAAATGGAGGATTATACGCGTAGTGGTGTCGGAATCCGTGAGGGGTGCGAGCTGCGCGATATAATAGTCCGGGAGTAACGTGGTAGGCGTAAATCTTGTTCAGGAAGTCCATGATACTTACTTGGAGGATCATACGCATGGTGGTGTCGAGTTCCATGGGGGAGAGCAGCACAACATAGAAGTCCTGAAGTAACGGGTGGGCGTAAAACTCGTTTAGAAAGTCCATGATGGTGTCGGCTTGGAGTGTAGTCGAGCAAACTACCACGTGTTTCTCTGATTGCGCGCGGTGGGATGAGTACGATCCCCCCAACTTCTGTCGCTCCATCCAAGTGAACGCCAGTTGTTCGAACTGAAAATTTACGATACGAACAGTTAATAATGTGACAACAGATATAAAAATTAATATCAAAATGTGTACTAAAACTGAAACTAAAATTAACTTTATTGTATGTTTACATTCAAAGTAACTGATAGGTCATAAGAAACAGTATTGAATCAAAATATTTTATTAATAATATATCTACAGGCAAATAAAAGGAAAATAAATAAATAAAGTACTCACTCCAGAAGCGTGAGATTTCCTTTGGGCACGGCCCTGATACTTCACAAATTTAAATAATCACATTATTCGATTATTTATACTCTGGTGTTACCAGACCAATCGAACGATCGCCGATCGATAGCATCGATTGGTGGTAGAATGGATTAGTCGACGTCGATCAATAGTTTCTACCATGCTAGACCAGTCGATCAACGTCGATCGATGTTGACCGATGCCGTCGATCGACGATCGTACGATTGGTCTGGTAATACCCTTACATTTTGCATATTTATCTTAAGTCACCTAAGACCTTGTCAATTTTGCACGCATGTTTCCAAATATTTTATTCTACATTTTCTTTAACGCCATACTTTCAGCCATTTGCATGCATATCTCTCTACCAGAAGTCAGCCTGCACGGTACGCCACGGTATAGTAATACAATACACAATAGTGTATTGTATTACTTTTTAACCGACATCAAAACGAAGGAAGTTATAAATTCAACTGTATGTTTTTTTGTCCTCAGAACTCCGCTCTTAGTATATATATATACGTACGTCTATAGCTAGTCACATAACATATGTTGAACCGATTGCTCGTTTGCCTTCTTAGGCTGTGTCCAGACAAGTGTAACGTGTGATGTAAGATTATGCGTATAAATAGCATCGTGTAACAAACGAGAACTGCGAGACTTTGTGTTCGCGCTGAAAACCGATCACAAATTGATTACGGCGACCGGCGGCGCAAGCAATTCATGTAAGGCTCGTCTACACGTTGGATTCTAGTTTATTGAATGATATAATACATCACACGTTACACTCGTCTGAAACAGCTTTTAAGTCCTACGATTTCTTTATATATACAAAAATAATATTAACTAATATATATATATAAAAGAATTAATATAAAAGATTAAAGACTGGTTCTAATCTAATGGAATGGAAAATGAACGCGAAATATATTATGACAAGATGAATGCCGATTAGCTAAAACTACAATCAAACGACTAAAATCATGTTCAAACCCCACATGAGTGGGAAAAGAACAAGGTACATGATTACCTATAAAACATTCAAACAATCTTTTACATTATTGGAATAAATATGCAAGCAATGTAATCAATGCTTTCTATCAGTTAAATTTAAAAAAAAGTTGTGCAATTTTCTTACACTAATTATGTCATGTACAATTTAGTTTTCTACTTTCCATCACTCTATCAGATTTTAGCTTTATACACTTTATGCGTTAGGTAGAATATGCCTTTGTTGTTTACCTGTGTGGGTAAGACAACAAGTGCCACACCTATCATGATGACCATATACAGCTGTGAAGGCCAAATGTCGGGCACGAAGTCTCCATATCCGACTGTGGAGAACGTGACGACCACAAAGTAAGTCGCTTGGAATAGGTTCAGGTGGCGATGGCCCGCCCTTTGGAAATGTTGGATGCCGCATACGCTGGAATTATAAACAACAATAAAATAGAATAAATAATCGTAAACTAGACTCAAATTGTAGCAACACAAAAAGTTTACAAATGGTAGAGCCCACAACAACAACACCTGTTGCACGAATAGGCCGGCTCGAAATAAAATACCACGACCTCACAAAAGACAAGCGTGAAGTAGAAGTACTCTGCGTTTCGTCTGATGAATGAGATGCTGGAGGCCTAATTTCAGCCCTCTTCCCATTCCAACCCTTTCCTCATAAGGACTGGTCGGGAAAGGCAAGAGTATTGGTTAACGGGGAAAGGAAAATATCCTTTTTCCCGTCTATGCACTCCTCTGTCCATTAAAGGTAGGCAACGTATCTGCAACACATTCGCCTGTTGCAGATGTCTATGGGCAGCGCTCACTTAACATCAGAAGTGATCCGCTTGCTTGTTTGCCACCTTCGCACATAAAAAGATTTATAGTTTAAACAATGGGTAAAACAAGATGCTTCTTGTGGAGTGGGAGTAAGAATTTTAAATGTTAACGAGAATTCGGATGTAATAAATGTCCAATCTGAAAGACAATGATCAGCTCACCTGGTGAACACGAGGCACAACAGTGTTACGCATAAGATCATCAGTTGCTGGGAGAGCGCCGACTGGGATTTCTGCATGGCGCGGTGTAGGTCGTTCTAAAAATATTGCAGTTCATCATGTAAAAATAATGCAGATCATCATGTAAAATAATGCAGATCATCATGTAAAATATTGCAGATCATCACGTAAAATATTGCAGATCATCACGTAAAATAATGCAGATCATCATGTAAAATATTGCAGATCATCACGTAAAATATTGCAGATCCTCGTGTAAAATATTGCAGATCTTTATGTAAAATATTGCAGATCCTCGTGTAAAATATTGCAGATCTTTATGTAAAATATTGCAGATCCTCGTGTAAAATATTGCAGATCTTTATGTAAAATATTGCAGATCATCACGTAAAATAATGCAGATCATCATGTAAAATATTGCAGATCCTCATGTAAAATTTCAGTAGCTTGGGCTTTGGGATGATGGTAGTTAGTTAGTTACCAACCCCTAATATAAGGCCAGAACCCTAGGAGAGCTAAGTCTACTAAAAATATATACTAAAATCATAACTCTAATCGGCGAAATTTATTAATGAAACTGTAATCTATTTTTCTGGGACACTTATTGTCATTTTCGCACTGTCCACAGAAGTGAAAACACAAAACTGGTGGGTGAATAATATTTCAAAAAGAAATAAATGATTAACAAAAATAAACCCTTGAGTATTAACAATAAAACCCAAAATTGATTACAAGAAAAATAAATGAAAATAGTTCATCGAAACTGTCACAAATTAGTCTGTTGCTCTGGCGACTCTTGAGAGCAGCACATTCGCCAGAAATTAATTATGTATACTTACAAACATATTCTCCAGAGATCTCTTGGCAAGCCAGCAATTCAGGAAAACTGGGATGAACAGATTGCGGAGCGGCGGGAACAGAAGCTATTGAAAGTATCAAATATTAATATATATAAGGGAAAGTAAGGGGTGAATTTAATCGGTGAAATGCTTATCTATTTCCTTGTTCGCCAAGGTACTGCTACTTTGTTCTTCCCTTTTCGCATTATTTGGGGTCGGGATATTCCTGCTCCTTGTCATTCTTTCCTGTCTTGTTTATGCGATTGGGCTTTCTTGACTTATTGTTTTTTTTATTATACTTGACTACTGAGTTAATGCCTCTACCTCGCTCTCCTTTGTTTCGGCAGGTTCAAGGCAACTTGTGATCTTCAGGGCATCTTTTGATATATGTTCTCATAACACCTGAGGTGATTTTGTCAGTAATTGGCAGGACTACATTAGATATCTATCAAGCCTAGTCTTAGCGACGAACAAAAAGAAGTTCCCTTTCCCTCCCTCCTCCGTCATTCGGAACTTGTGATAAAACCTATTGTGTTAGTAGGTTTTTACCACACGTTTCGTTTTTCGATATTTTTTTATTAATTAATGCATACTTACGGTCAGCGCGAACGGGATGGTATTCATCATTTCCAGAATGAAATGGAACGACAGGATTTGTTGCCAAATGTTGCCCTGTTATTGAAAACATTTCATTGTAATTTCATTAAACAATGGTAGAGCTCCCAACATCTGTTGCACGAATGGGCCGGCTCGACCGGTGAAATACCAAGACCTCACAGAATACAGGCGTGAAGTAGATTATTCTGCGTTTCGTCTGATGAGTGAGGTGCCGGAGGCCTAATTCTGGTCCTCTTACCCTTCCCATCCTTTGATAATTAGGAAAGGATGGTAAGGGGAAGAGGACTTTATGGTGGAGGGATTGAATAGGAAACGGTTATAATCATACTTTGTGTATCCCTTCCTCTGCCCATTAAAGGTAGGCACATCTGCAATTCTTGTTGCGGATGCTTATGGGTAGCGATCACTTGATATCAGGAACTTGATTGGCGTGCTTGTTCGCCACCTTCTATTAATAAAAAATTGTGCATTTGTTACTTCACAATATGTCCCACTACTATCCTCCCCCTAGGACGTAGTCCAGGAAGTTGCGAAGCCCTAGGGTGCGTCCGCATCTGGAGAATGCACCACGAAAGCGTAGCTCGTTTTTTATGTTCGTGCCCCATTCTTGCACCGCCCGCGCGCTGTTCCCGAGAAAGCTACGCGATGTGTGTGAGCTGCGCACGAGCGGTGCAAGATTTATATTTCTCCTCGTCGGAACATCGAAGAATGCACGCGGGCAATTCGCCCTAAAGAGAAGCACCAAACACATCATTCGTCAGATTTGGACGCACTCTTAGAAAAGAAAAAGGCTTCAAATTTTTAACGATAAGACAAGAAGAACAAGATTTAAAAAAATACATCTGTCCTAGGTTTAGTTGATTATTTATTTGGCCGATATCTAATTATATTTTAAAATCCAGTCCTTTTTCAGCAATTCTCTTTTCCGGTATGGGCCGGAGTATTATGTCCGGTTAAAAATAATTTTGAAATATTCATAAATACTCACCTTATAACCCAAATAGACGAGCAGAATCGCTTCGGAGAATGATATCATAGCAAGTACGACTTGGATAATCCACAGGCACAGCGAGCGGTTCACCCAAATTATACCGTCCCAGTTGATGATCGGGTTCTCTTGGAACTCCTCCTCGGTCAAGTTGGCGGCATACTCGAATTCAGTTTTATTCCCAGGTTTGCACCCATAACTGTAAATTGAAAACATTCCATAATTAATCTGGGAAGTAATATGTCCTAAAAAAACCCTAACGCTGATTTTTCACTCGCGCACAATATAATTATGATAGGCTTTAGTAATGCGCACACTACTGTACCCGATAGCTGTACAACACACTGTACCTTTGCCTTCTTTCTCTCTTGATCCCCTAAAATATATTGGGAATTTAAAATAATAAAAAAGAATTAATTCATCGATAATTTTAAAAAAAGTAATATAAATGTTTCTTACATATTATTTTAATTTAAAAATGGAACTGTACAATCTAAATTTAAAAATATAGAACAAAAATATATAAATGATATGTGTACATGATTAGGAATATACAAAGTATTTATTAAAAGGCACGCAGCACATAATCATCGTCGACAGCCAGCTCTGAGCCCGCGCGATCGTGGACGGCGCTCTTGATACTGCAAAAAGTCTATGTTACGCATCAGCTATTTTCCGTTTTCCAAAATCGGTCCAGTCGTTGGGTGATTGATTACAAGACACAAGCAAACAGAATGATGTTACATACAACAAGAAGTATACGAACTGATTTTAAGTATCAGGTTTGCCAAATACCATATGTAACATAGTTTCAGTGAAATAAGCACCCGCATTATGAAAATTGGGTTGCATGCAAAAATATAAGCCTTACAGTATCTGCAGTAAGGAGGTTTATTGGAAGGGTTAGTCTCAACGGGAACGCGGCGAGCTCCCAGGTCATTCCGATATTGTGAAACATTATAGCGTGTTTTAGTATACTAGTGGCTCCATCTAGGATACATTTAACTGCAACAATAAAACGTATTTCACATAAAGCAAAAGATTCTCGTTTGAAATTTACGCTAGATGGCAGCACTAGTAGTTTTAAGATTTAACTCTCTATAACAACATCGACTACATAATAAAAATACAATTAAAAATGTTGTCTGTCTGTTGGTTCCGGGTGATAATAATAATCCCGTTCAGCAGTTCTTAAACCGACACCGTAAGATATGAGTATGAATAATTTTGTATTTCCAAGAAATAAATTGAAAACACATCTGTATAAAATACTAGGTACAAAGTAGATGTCTTGATACTAGGCACCGAGAGAGGGAGGTAATAAAATTGCAATAAATAAGTCACTAAACAGAAAAATTACTTTTTTTCACTTAATATAACGTAAACTATCTCACCCTTGAATATCTTAAGAGTTTACAATGTCATTTCAAACAAGAAACACATTTGCCCCTTGTAATGCTCTTTTGGTCCACAACTCTACAGACTTCATCAGATGCATTGTTTAATTGATGCGTCCTAGAATCCATTTCACCGGAGGTTGATCATTTTTGACGAAGTCTCCAATGTTTATATTTCCACTAGCTCGATTCCATTTTACCCTGTGTTGTAGTTCGCCGTTACCTCGATGAACTAAGTGGTTTACCGCGTCTAGTTATAAGTCGGTGTGAACATAGAATGAATGCGTTAGTACTTAATTCACTAGCAACCTTTAAATGTGCCTTCGTACCAAAGCAAATGAAAATACATTCCTACTTAATATTATAAATGTGAATGTAAGTTTGTTTGTTACGCTTTCACTTGAAAACTACTCAACCGATCATCATGAAACTTTGTACACATATTCTTGGAGGTATTAGGAGTAACATAGGATTTTATGAAAAAAAAAATAGTATATAAAAAGCGAAGTATGTATGTTTCCTATAGACCTATAGACACTGTCGCGAAATAGGTAAGTTGCCCATTGTAGGTTATACATTTTTACCTTTTATTTTACGTACACTGTACACAATTGTGTGTAATTTGCGTATTGGTCATCTGATCCCAAACTAAGCAGAGCTTGTCCTATGGAAACCAGATTACTGATGTCTGCATATAGTTTTTTTATGAAATGTGAACCGAACCAACGACCTGCGGCGTGAAAACCTAATCTCACTAACAACGACAACTGGCCCGTAATTATATTTTTATAAAACAACGAGAGGGACGATGGCCCTTCAGGAGCCAGTTCGAATTCAAAACATCGGCGCGATTACCATTTTCGACATGTGGCGCCATCTAGTTTTTAATAAAAATAATCATCGTATCCCGACGACTTTTTAGGTTCTATTAACGTAACGGCTTGTAAATTCTTAGTAAAACAATCTTGTTCTCTCCCCCGCTCTCGTCCTAAACGCCATTACTTATATCAATACTCTATACTGATATATAAAATTGAAGTGTCTGTATGTAATATCAAAATAAAATTCCTATACTCAATACACATGATGTATGTACGGTACTTATAACGAAAATATATTATTTTTAAATTTTTGTCTATCTGTCTGTCCGTCTGCTTAATCTCCGAAACGACTGAACCGATTCGGATGGGACTTTTAATGGAAGATAGCTAATATTGTCGGGATTCAAATGGGCTAATTTAATTTAATCAAAATAATTAGGGTTCCGCGCGAAAAGTGAAAACCCTCGAAATTGTGAACAAACCTACGCGGCGCCGTATCGAAAGCGCCGCCCGCTACCTGCAATGTCACAAAGGTTACCTTAACTAGTAAACTAACAAACATTTTACTATTTGAAGTGTAAGCCTCTTAAGCCACGTGAAACACAAGTAGCTAGGGGTAAATATTACAGGTTCGCGAGATCGACATGCGCAACCTGCGTTGGCGACAGCGTCAGCAACATGCTTATTGAACTGAAAACATATTTAACTGCGTTAGACGATTTTAGGTTTGTTGTAATGTCAAAGTATAATTTTGAGACTGATGTTTTACGTTTTATTGTAAAAAATACAATTATATACTTTTATCCTGCGAAGTGAATGATGTTTTAATTTAATTCCATGCGGACGAAGTCGCGGAAAACAGGTAGGTAATCAAATATTAAAACTTACCAGGAGGCCGTGATTGGGTCGCCGTCCGCACAGACGCGTATGATGTACAAAAGGCAAGCCAGGAGTTTGAACACCAAATTCGCAATTCTAATGCGTAGGCCTGAAACGAGACATTTCTTATTTTAATATTAGTGAATCCAGAGTAATGGCTACTCTTTTACACAAAACGTGGCATCTACCAATGCAAACCATTAAAAATATTCTCTCTGTATTATGATTTCTCAGTGCATTTTTTTCTTCTTTCTCTCTCAATTTATGGCCTGACCAAAGATAATACAGATTAACTTTTTAATGTATTAGTTAATATATTAGACTCTGTGTTTGTTGACAGACAAAACTATAGGAAATTGTTCCTGGTTATCCATGCTAGTATACCGTCTGGTCAGACATCTATGCAGAATTTTACGGGTATAGTGGCAGTACTTTTCATGGAAAAAGGTGGCAACCAGTTCACCTTATGTTAAGTGACCTCTACCGTAGACATCCCTAACAAACCAATGAGTTGCAGATGCGTTGCCTACCTTCAATGAACAGAGGAGGGAAAAGCGATATTTTTCCATTCGCCCCTTTATGCCCAATCCTCTTTCCCTTTCTATCCTTATAAGAAAGGGGAATAACTGAAATTTTCCTCAGGCAACCTCATTCATCAAATAAAAGGCACAAGATTATTTCTACTTGACGCGTGACTTTTGTGAGGTCGTGGTATTTCACCGGTGCAGCCAGGCCCATTCTTGCTACAGATGTTGTTGCTGACTCTACCACTGTTAATATAGAACCTATATCTCTACGTATCTGTGAGCGTGGGTTTTATTGTTTTCTTTTCATTCAAAAGCTACCTGCATATACTATTTTAAATAATTGAAAGCTTGTTATTATGACTATAATAAATCAAGGTCATGCTTTTAGCATAATAAAGAACGTTAATTAGGTTAATTACAATTTCCTAGATTAGAAATATGTTAATATTTCTGTGTAAAAATTACCTGCAGACTTTTTTTAAATTACTTATGGTGTCAAGGTGAACAACTCTATAACATTGTTTATCTATAACACGTGTGGAATAATGGATGCAGTTTTATGATATTTAATATTTATAAGTTTTAAGGTTAAACGATATTACTTTATAATAGTAATTTGCCTATTTTAGTACATACTCCTAAACTTGAATCTTTTATTGATTGACACCAACGATGACATGAAATGAATATATATTTAATTTATATATAGGAAAGTACAGATAGGGTGTGTTGACTAACTCCATCTTGAAAAGCACGGGCGTCGGGCGTTAGGGTAAGGAGAATGACACGTGGCGAAATACATTAGGACATTAAAAAATATAATCTTGGATCGATAGTACAGTAAGTAGACTGGCTTCATGTGACGACACTCCACCAAACACGTAGCGCGTATCCACGATGCAACTCGATTACACAAATATCAAATAGCCAAACATTTCTCTGTGTCCGACTCCACAACACATTAACAAGCTGTAACGTAACAAATATATTTTATAGCTGTTAACACACTTTTATTAACTTGTTGTCTATGTCTCTTTGTATGTAACGGAACCTGTGAACGTGATTTTATACCCCTTCAAAACTTCCATCGTCAAGCACCAAATGCACCTTTACCGGGATCTTTAGGATTAAGAATTTTTAAGAACAACGCCATCTAGGAGTTAAAAGTTAAATGATAATAGATACTTTTTGTAATGGAAATGAATTCCAAAAACTATTAATTAATTAAATGGTTAGATGTAACATTTTAGAAATTCGACATAAAGCGTATTACCTTCATATCGTAAAGTGTGTTTCTATAAACGTAGAAAATTCACTGGAAAATGTGTACATTTTCGTACAAGCTTTTAACTTCAAAGAGAACATTTTAAAAGGTATGCTAATCCTATTCACTGCACGATGCCGCAAAGAGCTTAAAAATTGATCAAAAACTTGGATCGTGTTTGAAAGAGCATCCGTTTAATTAACAAAGTGATGACATGTGGGTGCGATAATTATAGGTATGCATTTCAACCCTTGAAGCCAAAGAGGAAAGGGGTAAATTTACCAAAAGATGGTGCAAAATGGCAGCACAGAGCCTACCTAAATGTAGACATGAGAGATATTAACCGGGACCGGGCAACATGGGAATCCGTAATTTATTCAAATAATCTTATCTGTTTACTTACTGGATCGCTGGTTCTTGATGAAGTAGAGCTGCAAGCGTTCCTTGAATGTATTCTCATTGACATAATACTCCACGCGAACTCTGAAACATTCAAACAAACAGAGTTAAACATGTACAACAAATCCACTTCAATCCATTTCATCCTATCGCGCATTGGAAATCATATATAACTATACTCATTCTACAATCGGCTTTAAGACTTACAGCCAGACTTAATCGTTTTGTTGTTTATACACTCTTTAAGTTTAAATCGACACTAAAATGGGAACTATAGTTATCAAAGTTGGTAGGCCGAATGGGCCGGTCACATCCGGCGAGAAATCTTGTTGGATGCCATAGATGACCAGAAGTGTGGGGCTTCCAGATGGAAAGATGACCTCGTGGGAATGGTAGGAAATCGCTGAATGCGGAAAGTAGAGAACCGCATAAGAATCAGTACGTGTTATAAAAACTTTTTTGCAGAGCATTGACGGTTCCTGGTTATTTTATCTTAACCACTGAACAACTCGACGATTATTTTTTTTCCATTTTATTGTCATTTGGATAGACGATTGAAGACTATATAACCTAATTATTTGTTTCGTGTCCTGTAATCGATTTTTAGCCTGAGCAAATTTGTGTTGCTTACAATCAAAAGTCTTTGTTTTCGGATCTGATTGGTTGGTTACTATGACGTCGAGGGCTGCATTCATTAATTTTGCAACCTCAATGCGGCGTGGATATTCAATTGATCGCAACAGATCCCGATTGAATTGGAAATCGAGATTTACACCGGCACGGCCGTAATAATCTATCCTCTGACATGGAAAGTAGATTCGATTCTCCCGAGACCGCGTGCCGGGAATTCTCGTTCTACTCACCTATTCATCTCCTATAGACAAAGTTCATGGTAACATCTATGTACACACAACTCACATATATTGAAATAAACTTTTAAAGCTTTTGAACACCGGGAGTTCATTATCTAAGAACTTTAAAACATTAAACGACTGAACATAAATGTCTCATTTTTCACGAGTATTTTCAACGAATATATTTGAATAAGACCATTTTTTTGTTTGTCATCAAGATTTACTCTTAGTATACATAACAGACACAAACATAACAAGGTGATTGATAAAGAAATAACTATACATCGTATTACAGATACATTTTAATCTATTGATTTTTGTAGAAGTTACCACTAATTTTTAAACAGTGGTAGAGCCCGCCACAACATCTGTTGCACTGCAGACTCGACCGATGAAATACCACGACCTCAAAACAGGCGTGAAGTAGAAGTACTCTGCGTTTCCTCAGGTGAGTTGCCGGACGCTTAATTTCAGTCCTCTTCCCCTTCCAATAGGATTGATGGGAACGGGAAGATGATTGACCTGTCTATTCCCTCCGTCCATTAAACGACATGGCAACACATTTGCTTGTTGCGGATGTCTAAGGGTAGCGCTCACTTAACATCAGGTGCTCCGCTTGCTTGATGGTCTTCATCCATAAAATAAAATTGTTTTCTCAGCTCATCTATTTTCAGCGAAATGATGAAGTTGACCATTTAGGCGTAACAAGATGCTATGGTTTCACTTAAATAAACTTAATAACTTAATACTGATCTCGTTCAGAAGTATAGCCAAGGGAAATATTATATCGATGGATAAGTTTGGAAAGAAACAAATTCGTAAACATTATTAGATTGGCCGAGCGAGCACGGGGATTACACTGCACTAAGCAATAATTAACATCGTACATATGACTGACCGATTGAACAATTGTTTCCTTCGATCTATGAGGAAATTGCGATGTCAACAAATCAGTCCCAATTTGACATTTTATAAACTATCGAACTTAAATCGTGAAATTATGACCAGAAATTTTAATTGCGTTACAACGTTAAAGCTTAACCCTCTAACCCCCGAGCGGCACCCGGGTGCCGCGTGACGTCACAAGTATGAAATTTTTTTATGCGAAACTGAACCTCATTGACAGCCCACATCTTGTATCATTCAGTAACATATTGTGAGTGTTATTATTTGAGACGTCTTGATGACTCATCACGCTATAAGGCTCACTTTCGTTTAATTTTTTTTTTACATTTGGCTGTCAGTGGATTTCGAGGACGTAAGGCGGTTAAGATAGAATAGAAGGAATAAAAAAGGGGTCTACCAAAGAACCTAATATGTTTGTCGCGTATCACACAATGCGTCAAAGTGACAATGATTCGTTTATATGTTGACAATTTATAATACACCTAGTCCGATTGTAAGCTGGTGTATTTCATAATCAGTGGGTTATATGTATATACATCAGAGCGGTTACTATTTTCTTAGAACACACAATAGGAATACAAGAGTCAAGACGTAGTGGCGGAATATTGTTTGAGGTTTAACATGAGGTGTACCGAATTCGAAATTATAAAATAAAATTAGAAGCTTTTATATATGAAATATTAAAATAGATTGAAGGAAAGACGCAGGTATTCGATACACGGGTTGAAACTGATTATACACTGAACAGCGATTCGAATATATAAGTTAAAACGAGCCGAACAGTCACTTCCGATCGTACAACAGTTTAGTATCGAAAATCCATTTTACAAAAACCCTAGTATAAAAGTTTTAGTTGGAACTAGCTGTTTCCTGCGACTTCGTCCGCGCGGAAATAAATTCGAGAAAACAATTTCGAGGGTTTTTCACTTTTTGCGCGGAACCTTAAATATTTTGCTTAAATTAAATTAGCCTATTTGAATC
This sequence comes from Papilio elwesi, assembly GCA_029849275.1. Classification (NCBI taxonomy): domain Eukaryota; kingdom Metazoa; phylum Arthropoda; class Insecta; order Lepidoptera; family Papilionidae; genus Papilio; species Papilio elwesi. Next base: position 18,898,505 of record CM056717.1, on the reverse strand, counting down.
TCGACAATATTCTCCAATAAAAGTATCTTCCAGTAAGAGTCCCATCCGAATCGGTTCAGTCGTTTCGGAGATTACCCGGAATAAACAGACAAAAATTTTACAAAGTGTATTTTCGTTACATCATGTGTATTGAGTATGGAAATGTTATTTTAACATTTACAGACACTTCAATTTTATTTATCAGTAAAGATGTCTTGGCAGTTTTTGGATATAGAAACGCCAGTGTAGCAAGTACTTATTTTTATTCTCGTTCACATTCTGGATTCGATTGGTCCGAAAATATATAATGTCTTGTCTTGAGACATTTGACAATCTGAACATGGAATTTTTTTTCTTTTAAAATACTATTAAAATCATATTTAAGTACAACAATTCGAGGATAGTTAGCATTAGGCAGGCGACTGGCTAAAAACTGTGGCCTAAGCTTATACAGTATGGACTATGGTCATACGTTTTGATAATTTTACAGATATGCAGACGTTCATTTGATATTTTACGGTTTCTAATATTGGTGTTGATTCTATCATGTTAGCTAAATAATGAATTGAAGGCCTGATAAGCTACTACAAGTCTGCATTATTTCTTTGTACATAAACATGGAGCTGGAAGGAATAGTCAGTTGGAATCATACATAGGAAATTCATTATAAAATAAAATTAATTGGTAACTTTTAAGCAATCTTTTTTGTCTAGAAAGCAATTAAAGTTACAAGCGGGAGTTTCAATCAAGAAACAGTAATGGTAGAGTCGTTTGAAAGGGATTAAGTAGCTTCCTTTATGGTGGCTCGCATGCTTACTTTTACGATGGCCGAAGCTTGCACGCTGCGACGTTGTTGTAAAACTTGTTGTAAATCAGGGCAGAACGAGAATGGGGACGAGGATTTTATTTAAATTTGTCAGTGTATTTTACAAACTTAATTATGTTTTGCAATATTTATTTACAAGGCAACATTCATTGCCTTATTTCAATCTGTGAAATAAGTTTGAATAAGGTAACACTAACTAAAAGTTTTTAGCTTTCATCTTTAATCAAGATTTCCAAATTATTTAGATGGCAAGCATTGGGCATTTAATCGTAAACCGAGAACCAATGGCCGATGTATCAAAAGCATTATTTAAATTCAAGACAAAGGAAGCAACGGCTAATTTTAAAACGGTTCATTTGTACTGATTGTCTAACTAGTAAAAATGTTGGTTACAATTTCAAAGTTTAACTAAATAGTAATTGCTCAAACCAACGCCTACGTACTCGGGAATCTGGAGCGCGGTTTTATATTTGCTTGAATCATTCGAGAATCCCTACCAGAAGTTGTAATTGAAAACTTATCCATCGAACTCGAAGGCGTTGCTTGCGAAGCAAACAAATTAAATGAAATAAAACTAGATTTATATGTTTTCCTTGTGAACATAAAACATTCTGAAGTTTGTGTATTCGAAATATGTGTTTTTATAAAACAGTGAGTGTATGGAAAAGGTCAGTCGAGCTATTTGGCTTTGTACGAAAATCCTGTATGGCCTAAATCATGGATGGTCATAAACGTCCTGCGGAGTACATAAACGATAAATTGTCTTTTCCAATGAACCTCGAGTTTTTATAGTATGCCTTAAGTATCATGAAATATAGTACTGTCCGGCAGGGTGTTTGTGTAAGCCGAATTGGCCTAGTAACCACACTAGGTAGGCGACAGGTATTTATTGAAGTGAGTAGAATAATAACCATCACAAACCAGCAAGCGGTTATCTACTAAGATTAGGCCGTCACTTAGCGCAAGCAGTTTAACTCAGTAACATTTAATAGTACCTGACTGAATTATATGGACCGTTTATTTTGAACTAGTCCGTGCTTAATTTCTTAAAAAAAACTTAAAATCGGTTGGTAAATTAAATTGCATACTCATTGATTATGAACGTGGTGTAAGTCCAATTGACAGAGGTAGGTGGCTTAACAGATGGTTGCCGATCAGTTGTCTTTTATTTTTAATTCATTTGTTCTGTAGCACGTGTTACATATTGAGAGTAGTTAATTTAGGTTACTTATTCTATTTTTTTAATGAATAACTTCATACTAACATCATATAGTGATATAGGTAAGAACAAATAGTAAAGCAATATTATTTTATACCAACTGAAAATATTTATTTTACTTAATTATAAATAAATCCACGCCGACATAATGAATAATAATGGCGAACAGGTCAACTGGTTGCAAATATGTTGGTTGAGGTTTCTCAAAGTGCACCGTATACTATTTTATAGCAGTTGCTACCCCCAGTGCATCGTGCATACATATTTCGAAACACTGCCACTTGCAGAGCATAAGTAAATACTATCAGTATCATGTAATTTTGGCAACGTAATTAGTGTCTAAGTTTTAATTTTATGTCTTGTCATGAGTATTTGTAAACAAAATTGGATTAAAATGAAGTATATTTTAAGTTTGGAAATGATGGAAAATGAATTGAAATTACCATATGGAACGTTGAGGATGTTGTATAACGCCCTGGCCGACACTGTTTTAGGATATGGGTTGAGTAGTTACGGTAGAACATACACTAGCTTTATAAACAATATATATTTATTACAAGTTTAAATACTTAAAACAATTGTGCCAACGTCTTTAAAAAACACAATATACGACGATCAGAAAATTTTCAACTTTTGCAAAATTATAGATGTACAGAAAAAGATACAGTTTTATACAATTTGTGATGAAATAAGTAACTTTCCTCTATTAAAACTAAAGCAAAGATCTAGTCAGTAACGTAGTCTATCACACTTACCTAAATATGAATTACCTCTGTTTAATAATTCTTACGGAAAGCGTACTTGGGAAATAAAATACCACATGTAACATAGTTTCAATGGATTAAGCACCCGCATTATAACACTTGGGTTGCATACAAAAATATAAACCTTCAAGTAATAGTTTGTTACATGGGTCATTAAGTGAATAATTTTGTCTGATGTAGAATGTACCTTAACTATTTAACCAAAGCCGTGCAGAACTCGTCACCGCGTGTCAGGATACAAGTGGCGCCATCTATATGTACTTATCAAATTTAAATTCTATAGCGGACAGCGCCATCCGTATTCGTTAGCAGTATTAACAACATGAATCGTTACATTTTGTGGTACAAGGAAAATTAATAATTCATTATTATTATTATAATAGGTGTAAGTGATATTGTCAGTAAGCGGAAAATCCATTATGAACGTGATCTGGTTAAGCTTAATGTCAGGTAACATTAATACACTCCTTTATTTTTACTAAATTTTGTTCGCTCGCTGGGTATATTAAATTCTCGGTTTTAGATATCAAATTTTAAATGTTGCAATAATTCAGTAGAGTTAATAATTCTTTGATGTAATATAGATATTCTGCTTAATGCAAGAGCAGTCTCTATTTCTCCTAATTTAATACAAATAGTATGGAAGTTACTGACAAATATATTATACATTGTTACCACATACGTAGTATAGATCCAATCATTGTCCTGGGAAGCAAGTTGTTTCAATGAGGACTCAACAAATTCTAGTCGTTTTTCTAAAACAGCGGAGTTTTCATTAAACACTTCCGTGGTATTAATAAAGCTATCAAACATTTGAGGAACAACAGTCAGCTTCTATTTAATAATAATTTGACTATGAGCAATTTCTGATGTAATTTTGTCAAAATTTAGTGCATCACTATGATCGAGATTTCCGGTAATAACTTTAATTAAAGAACCCAATAGGTTAAGAATACCCCTTTTGAATCGTTCCTGTGGAATTAACTGTTTGTATTTCTGGACTGTAATATCACGTAAGTATTCTATAGTATAGTGAATATGTAATCGCGGGAGTATTCGTTGATTTTAACTAGGTTATTGAATTCATTGTATTTATTTGTCACAAAATTTAAGTCGCCACTTAGTCAATCTAAATGCAAAACCTTGACTATAGTCCAATGGTCCCTTTAAAGGTAAGCTGGACCTTCTTTTACAGGGGGATGCCTGGGTTCCCCTCAAGCGACTGAAGATTAAGAGCCAGCGCCGGCATTACTGCGATCACCGCGATCCACCTGCGGAGGGCGTTTTACATTTTGAAGGGGAACTTTGGTCTGTCTTTGTCCAACCTGTATTGGGACTATATTGCTAACGACCTCACCGGATATATTATTATTAAAAATTATAGGGGTAATGTTATTTGGTGGCTTAGGTATCGATAAGTTACCATGGATTTTATTCCGCATAACATATTGTTCATGGAAGTTCATTTCCTCTTAACCTTTGGATAACGCTTGTTCTAGAGTGGCCTTTAATCTTACGATGTGTACTAAGTGTTCCGGTAAATTATAGAGAAATACATTTAACGAAGTATGATTATATATGGTGATTTTAGCGCGTTTAATATCTGTGTCTGTTACTAAATTTACTTTTGAGATAAGCAGTGAGCGAATATTTTGGATTCTATTGCAAAAATCTAAATAACTCTCACCCGTTTTAATTTTGCACGCTTCCAATTCGATACTTATACACTCCTCACTATGAGGGTCACCGAAATGTTGACCTAACAATTCCTTTAAGGCGGTCCAAGTTGTTATGTCTTCGCGCTCTGATAACAGCGCGGCTGCGTCATCGGCAAGGCGGCTAGTAATAGCCTGGAACACATAAATGTTCTGTTCCTCATGTCCCCACTCACATTTTCTGATAAAAATATTAAGATGTCTTTTATCACCCCCCAAATAAGGGATGAGCCGTAACATTTCGCTTGGGATAGGTACAATGTGTATTGTCTCTGGTAAAGGAACATCACTCGGTCCTCTCTCCATTTTAAAAGATAAATGTATATATATGAGATTCGAATAAGTTTAAAATGACAAGACAAAATTACAATGTAAGCACGCAATAAAATATATAAGGGTTTAAAAATGACGTAAGATAAAATAGCACCTCTATTATAAAGTAAATTGTGAAGATTACAATAGTAAAATAATATAAAATGGTTAATAAATGCTATGACACATTAATACACATTAATTTTTCAATTTAAAATACAATAATTAATTTTTAAGCACATTAAATGACACAATATAAATTCTTAGAGCTAATTTGGCACTTAATATATACTAAGTATTACATATTTATACTAAGTAACCAGGTTATAAGTAACACGTTATAACGGGAGATGTCCAATCCCAAAAATAACAAAGCTAAATTTAATTTTATTAAGCCTAAAACCCTTTTATGAAAAATACGAGTGATAATAGGATAAGGCTGGCAAAGAGTTCTACTCACTAACCGACCGCTACTCCCATATTCGTTGTCCTCGGTAGAGCTCGACAAATTTTATTGGTTCGTGCATCGCCGCAAAGCTGTTCGCGCCGCGCTCACGTATACCAGGCGAATTTGAATACCCGAAATTATACAAAGACGGCACAGCTTTATCGAAGCGATCCTACCGGCTGCGCCAGTCAAACTTTCACTTTCATCAAAAGGGTTTTTAAAAATTAAACTTACAATACGTGTTGCCGATTCGGAGGCAGAATATATTATGATTCACATTCAAATGCACCTTCCAACGATGTCTCTCACAAACAAGTCAAAGAATCGCATCGTTATCTATAATTCTATGAACTGCCCGGTGGCCATGCTACGTCAGCGAAACAGGCTGGGGCAGATGTATAACTAGGTACGTTTCTCAAGCCTTGCATGTTGTTTTAAAATAAATAAATATGCACTCACGCCCGTAACCCAGGGGGGTAGGCAGATAAAATGGATTTCAATTTGGCGCGATCCTGGCATACCTCGGTCGCTTCTTCTACATCCATACATCTACGCATACATGCTCGTCGGTTACGGGTACTCCTTATATCGCCCTTCTTTTTTTGTTTTAAATCGTTTCATGTAAAGATTATAATTTTAAGTATGAGTAATTTTATAAGACAATCGTTTATAGTAAGTGTGTACAAGTTAGTTAACTATGGTTTGCCTTGTTAATGCTGACATACACTAGACACAGGAAGTATTGAACCAGTGCATTTTAAACGCTCCCCAGTATCGGTTGGCTTCTGAAACAGCGCAGAGGAATCGTGATATTGATATCCCTCCGATTCTTCAATAACACGCCGTTCATTAGGTCGTTGTCGTCATAGGTCCCTGGTTCTTATCCGGCTCGAAAGACCAAACGAACGGTTTGTTACTTCGTTCAGTTATGTCAAATATCAGGAAGAATCAGAAGGGTATCGATGTAAACCGATATTGCGAAGCATTTAGCACTGATTCAAAACTTTTTGCATGTGTCTGCATTACCACCCATAGTGTGGAAAACCATTGTACACTAACATGTAAATAGTGAAAATTCCTAAACTTCAATGATTACAGTTTGTGAACGTAATCGATATTATTTTAAAGAAATAGAACGAAATATTAAACACTTGTTAATTTATTATTTTTGGTTGTAATTATTAAAGCATCACGACGGCCAACTTATCGCTTATCGAAAAATAAAATAAGTTCTCAGAACGTGGATTTTCAGTATGATTGTTACTTTCGGGGTCTACTGTGACCTGTTTACCAATGCAAAACTTTTCGATGGGTATTATTCTTTGCACGAAAAATAAGTGAACTTAAACCGTACATGAGGCTACACTGGGCGAGTGTGGCCTTGACGCGGGTCGCGTGTGGAGTCGGGAATTTGTCTCCCACCCTCGGGACATCGCTTTCATTACTACGATTGGGGTGAAAGACAATTTTATGTACGGTTAAAAAAAAACTGTAAAGTGCCATCCCCAGCTCTGTATGTTATTAGGGGAATAATCCAATACTCAATTCAGGTTCATCCAACTGTGACCTACTTTTATTGTTTTTTTTAAACTGAGCAGTTATTTTTGGTTGGAAAATATTTACGTGGGTATGTATGTTGTTACTGAAAGTTTGTTGCCGACTAAGGAAGCTATATAGGAGACTGTACGATATTAAATTTATGATATACTGTTATTACAATGTAAATAATTCAAAAAATCACTGCTATTACATAGTTGTATATGTTTTGTCTTCTGTCTGCAACACATTTCGTTTATTCCTTATTTTTTTCTCAACATTGGACTCTGTTGTTTTCATATTTTACTAGCTGTCCCGGCAAACTTCGTTCCACTCTATAATTAATAGATGGTTCACCATTTTTGGCGATAATGGCTAACACATAACAGATAGATATATGCTGTCAACAGATGTTGTTGTTGCAGGCTCTACCAATGTTACGTGTTTAAACAATAAAATCGTATTGATATAACCTGACAGCCTATAAAATAAGAAACGAATGCGACGAAGCCTCGCGCGGCAGTTAGTTACAGTATAGAAGCGAATGTATGTATGTTTGTTTGTTACACTTTAACGACTTCACTCATCACGAAATTTTGCATGCACAGTGTCAAGGACAGAAAAGAGTCATAGAGTCATTTTAACAAAAAAAAAACTGTTCCCAAGGAATAAAAAAGAGGCTTTATATGATCGTCAAGTAAGTTATGTGTACCAGGGATCCAATGACACTCCGACACTTTCAAACAATATCTAATGATCTCTGACTAAATGATCTCATAATTCCCGCACAGTATTTTTTGTGACTGATATATTACTGTTTGCCAAGAGGAGGCATTTACAGCCACACCGGGCTCGAGGCGGCAGGGCGCAGAGGGCGCCTAGCCTAAGCCTTAAAAAAAGCGTAACTAAGCTCTAGGGATCTCTCTGTAGAGTCTGGGCTCGGGCCGTTACTTTATTATTATAACCCCCGAATAGTAAACATATGTGATTTGCAACAGACTTAGTTAACTCTAATAAGGTTCAAGTTGGTATTATTTCGTCATGTTCAAACGTTCAATTGGTAAGGGATAATTATCTGACGGCTGACAAGGCCGTCGCCAGCCCAGGCAAGCCTCCTGAGACAGACGTCATCAATTGTAAAGGTTCGTCTCAAAACATGCCCGCCGCAGCACATGTGACCTGCATATTTAGGTCTCATTTAACTTAGTAGATTAAACGTATCGAATAAATTGCGACCGTAAAACTACTCACGGTGTAGAAGTGAGAGAGAAGAGAGAGAGAGAAAGAGTAGCGTCCATTGTTTGTTTTTAACACTCACGCATTTACAGTTTTATTCTATTGCTTTTTATGAGGATATTTTTTACATGTGGGCGTTATTCCCGATTTGGCTACAAATCAGACGGGGTTTGCTCACCCTATCACTTCGCACCTCTCGGGCGGGTTCCGGGAACCGGACAGGATCGAACAGGAATCCACTACGGAGGGAACCCTCGAGCTTAGTTACTCTTAAAGAGGTTTAGGCTAGGCGCCCTCTGCGCCCTGCCTCGAGCCCGGTGTAGCTGTAAATGCCTCCTCAAGGCAACAGTCACCAAAAAAATCCGGAATCCTAAATGCGTAACGAGTCACAGCCCAAGCCGAGATCCCTTATTGGCGGCACGTGAGCTTAGTCGCTCCATGAGGGTCCGCGGAAGCGATCTGAGTGCTCGGCGGTTTCCCAATCCGGTAATATCTACTTATCAAGTTTACTAAGTATCCATGTGGGATACAAGGTTGACCATTTTGTTATTCATTACATCCATTTAGAAAGGAATAAGTGGTTTTAACACAACATTGAATATGCAGTCTCGTCAGAGAATCATAACGATAGCTGTTCAAACCAAATATTTATCTAAGTTGATTGGTTCATTTACTTTCTATTAAAATATAACTGAATATCTCTATTATAAATCATACACCTCGTTGTTTGGTTCAAACAAATGAATATCTCTCGGGGAAAAACAAATAAACGCCCGTAGCATCCAAAACGTAGCGTGTTAGTGTTGTCAGAACGAGAAAACTATCAATCTAGCTCGTGCAAAATTAATTGGATCCGTTGCGGGATGTAGGGAGGTACATTTATTGACTTACTTAAAAATAACAAGAAACGAACTCGCCTGTAGTAATAGCGGTTTCACTGTCGATAGGAAACTGGTAGGACCTACCTTTATTAACTACCCTTACTCTATGTGCAATCCCTACTAATATTATAAATGTGAATGTAAGTTTGTTTGTTACGCTTCCACGCAAAAACTACTCAACCGATCATCATGAATCTTTGTACACATATTCTTGGAGGTACTAGAAGTAACATAGGATACTTTTTATATAAAAAAATAGTACATAAAAAGCGAAGTATGTATGTTCCCTATAGACCTATAGACTCCGAAAAGGCTGGACCGATTTCAATGAAATTTACAGGGATTGTCCAGATTGGCACATTCCTGTGTTTGGTAGCGATCGGATTAACATAATTAGTGGTACCCGGGCGAAGCCGGGGCGGGTCACTAGTAGAACATAAAACCGCACCCAATGACGCCGCAGTGTAAACAAAATTCATAATTCAGGGACTAACGTATTTGGACAGATCATCAATTCTATTTATGTTGAAATGGTCTCAATCTTGTATTGACAAGTCAATAGTGAAATGCTCAATCGAGTGTGAGATCATTGTAAGGGCAATGTGACTCAGATTCAGTTAACAGAATTGGGGGTGGAGGGTACAGGAGGTTTGACGTTGAGTAGTTGAGTTTATTCCATGCGGACTTAAGTTACATTTATTGTAGTACATAAATTGGATGTTTGGAATAACACTTAAAACATTTTAAGGTCGCACGTACTGAGGGCCAAGCCGCATGCTATAGTCGGCCCAGCGGCGGGCACTCTATCACAAATTACCGCCAATAGCATCATCCGCTTTTTTGTATAGCAATCGCAAGTTTTTGTGTGTTGTGCGGCATTTTTCGTCATTCGTAGCTCGGGCATTTAGTGCAACCAATAATACCCTGGAAGGATTGCGCCAGGCGGTTAAAACTGCGGGAAATAATGATGCGTGGCACGGAGATTGAATAAGCGAACCTGTAGAAGGAAGTTTGTGGAATCAAGTTTAAAACGGTCGGTACCAGATCCCAAAACGTGGATTGTAGCGTCCTCTAGCGTATTTAAAAGAACAACTACAATATTTAAAATCCTGTAAGGAATTACCTCGGTATTTTGTCATAGCTGTCCCATCCGGTCAGGCAGTTGTAGGAAGTGTATCTACTCAAGCCAGCCATTTTAGATGTTGTTTTACCCACATTCAAATGGTATTAACGGTTGAACGGTGTGCCAGATCTGAAGGTATCCCAACCAGCTATTTTAATGTTGGTATGTAATCGCCTGTGACTTTCGATTTGAGTTCTTATTTAACGTTTAAGCTATGAACATATTTGTAATATTTAATTCCGTATTCGTCGGAAAATAATCGCAAATTAAACAATAGTGATGTTAATTTTGCAAACTGTACATTTGCAAATTGTTGTGCATCTGATCTTTAGAATTTAATAAAATTTAAAGAAGTAAAAAAATGCACCAAATTCTCTCTAATTAATTAACGACTGATAATCAGTGACTATTTGAATTATAACAACTTATTTTAAAGGCATTGGATAAGGTCCAAGTCAATTGACAAAGTAATTATTAAAAAATATATAATACAATTGTAAACGTGGTTAAAATTTATTGAAAAAAAAACATTGTAAAGTTGAATTTATAGGCAATAAATCTCAAATGGATCGTAGGAGTAAATTAATATTTGAATTCGAAAAATACAATAATAAATGGTAAGCCGTTCAAATTTAAAATTTTTAAATTAAAATGGCAAGGTTGGGAATCACCGTCGGACGGGTCGAGGAGAGCTCAAAGGGCGACCGGCGCTCCGAGCGTCCTCGATAGACTGATGTCTACGTCGGCCGCGAGTCGCGACTGTTGGGTCGCCAACTTCATGCAACGTGTTGCGCGATGTTACATACTGTGTACACTCGCAGTCATAATACTTATACGTTTTAAAAGGGGGTAATATTTTTATTTTTATAATATATTACTCCCTTTTAAAACGTATAATTATTTCAAAATGTAATATTCACACTATCTCCTATTTATAACCGCGGCTTCAGTCTCATTGATGTCCATAAACTTGTCAAAGACCAATGAAAATACGAATACAATCGATTATTTAATCGATATGGCGTAAATTCGTAACAACCATGTATTTATATTAAGACTAGTGACCCGCCCCGGTTTCGTCGGGCCAGCGATCACTTGATATCGATCGATATTGAACCGCTTGCTCGTTTGTCACCATAAATAAACCAGAACCATAAAAATTATCTTAGATACTTATTGAGTAATTAATTGTGTTGTATGTATCTAGAACAAGACTCGCACAAATTAAGTCCTGCCTGCATACGGTACTAATTTTGTGGGTAAGTCGGTTTGTTACAATTCCCACAAAAGTATGTGGTTGCCTTCTCAAACATTCATTTATTTAATCGCCCCTTACTTATTATTTACCTTACAACTCTCTGATTGTCGTGAATTAAAACAAAATATTTTAATTTGCCTTAAAGCACTTACTGCTTGAGTGTACGTACATTTTGTAATGAAATATTAATAAATAATTGTTCTTTGCGCTCTCACTCGCTAGATGTTTTTATAACTTGACAAGTGACCCGCCCCGGCTTCGCCCGGTTAGCACTAATATTGATCCGATCGCTGTCAAAGTTCACAGGTGCACTCCTGGGCCAATCAGAACATTTCGTTCGAAATTGTTTCAACTGTTTTGTCTATAGTACCCGCCCCGGCTTCGCCCGGGTACCACTAATTATGTTGATCCGATCGCCACCAAACACAAGAACACCCGCTGTGCCATTCTGGACTACTGGATGTAAATTTAATCGAAATCGCTCCAGCCGCTTCAGAGGAGTATGGCAACTAACACTGTGACAGGAGAATTTAATATATAGAGATATATTGCAGCGACTACCGATATGACACAGGTGCGCTCGCCCTAGTATTATTTTAATTCGATATATAATGCATGAACGATGATATCGCAGAGGTCGCTGTGGACTGTCAAGGACACAGAAGCGAGAACCGCACCCAGGTGCGATAATAACCCTTTGCAGTTTATACAAACATTACTAGCCCCGGGAATCGAATACACAACTTGTGATACAAAATCTAATTATTCCTGAGTATAAGGGATTAATTGTAACTCATATTCATAGAAGAAAAAAGAAATAATTAGTGACTCATCCAGTCTTTTCGGAATACATACATCTCCGTTTTTGACGCGATAACGTCTTATAAATCGGTATAACGTGGGAGTCATTCGCAGAAAAGTCGATGCACGTTACGCTCGGTGTCCCGTTACGCTCGAGCCGAGAGTAACCGAATCAAGCCGAGCGCGGTTATGACTCATCGCTGTATTAGGAAACGTTGTCACGAATTTAACGTCCGAGCGCCTTGCGCCCAGACACCTGGTTTTATAAATATGAAGCGCTAAATAAATGAATTAAATGTGATAATTTGAATATAACCTTGACCTGAATTACCAGTGGGTAGGCAGTAGTGTCCTCTCAAGACAAGAGAGATTTATTTATTCATTTTCTTTATCAGTGAAAAAAACTCAGCAATGTAAACCCACGGTAAAGTGAAATGCGAAAGTTTTTCCTCTTTAGACCAGTTCATGCAACAGCGAAGCGCGAAGTTATAGACGTTTTCGTTTGTTTACTGCACACGTAGTACTGTGAAGAACAACAAAGTTGTGTCAAAGCCTTTATTGTGATCAATTAAAAGCTAAGGAGTAAGACTTGTAATCCTTTAAAGCACTCTTTGTAAAGATGCAATCATATCTGAGTTCGTTAGACGTAAACGCGTCAACCGGGCCAAGGTTCGTTATGCTACGGATTCGTCTACGCCGGAGTTGGTAGCGAATCGAAGCTAGTTTCTTTAATAATAATAATAAATCATTTATTTCCCACAATCAATCACAATTACACAATTTATGAAGAGTCACTAATGAACAGGAGACTGGTGTCCAAACTAGGGATGACCCTGTATGATGGATCACCAGGCCTTCGCCCCTCAGATCATAACTACATTATTAAGTGTTCTTTATTTAAGAATAACTTGTGAATAATTATATAAAATCACACAAAGCTCGAGGTAGTAAATAAAGTTTTGAATTTTAAAAACTAGATGGCGTTATTCTTAATCATAAAATAATTGTATTTCTTTTTATCCTTATGATCATGCTCTTTGGTATTATATCGACCATAATGATAAATACGAAAACTTTCTCTAGTATTTTATTTTATTCTATTGTGAAATAGAATGAAACTCCCACTTAGGTAGTTATCGAATTAAGTTTAGTTGAGATGCCATGGCATTTGCAAGACTGTCGACTGGCGCCTTGAGCTAATGACGCAGTAAATTGGTTTCCCAGAAGCTATTACAGAACAGCCAGGGAAATCGAACTTAAGTTCGTATTCCTTCCTCTGTTTAGAGTCGAGAATACGTTTTATATGTTTGGCTTAACGACCATAAAATTAAGCCTCTAATTACTTATATAGCTGTGTTGTGCAAATTCAATGATTTAAATATATTTACAAAAATATTGGCTGCCAAAATAAGCTGAACTAAATAAATTATTTATATCGAATCTAAGCGAAGTATTCTCAAATTTAGTCTGAACTCTTTCTCGAAGGCCACGATAAATATAGAAATAGATTTGCCCAACTAAAGTTAATTCTAAATTGCCCTTTCGTTTTCAATTGACATAATTTCTGAACGATCGACTAACATTTTAGCGCTAACTTTGCAGCACCAAGTTGCACCCAAGTAAACAATGAAGGTTTATGTTTTGAGGAATTAAACAATTTGATATAAGACCGAAATAATTATTTTGTAATTTTTTATGTACACGAATGTATTTGGCTTATGTACACGAGCAATATTTTTTTTTATGTGCGATGGTGGCAAACGAGAAACGGTCACCTGATGTCAAGTGAGCGCCGCTCATAGACATCCGCAACAGGCAAATGTGTTGCAGATGCGTTGCATACCTTTATAGGCATAAACAGTAAAAAGGATGTTTCCTTTTTCCCGTTTACCCCCTTTCCGTCCAATCCTGTTCCTCTTCCCATCCTATTCTTATGAGGAAAGGGGAAGAAGACTGAAATTAGGCCTCCGGCTCTCTCTCATCAGATGAAACGCAGAGTACTTCTATTTCACGCCTGTTTTCTGTGAGGTCGTGGTATTTCACCGGTCGAGCCGGCCTTGTGCAAGAGATTTTGTTGTTGCGGACTTCCAATGTTGACTTGAATATTATATGTTTATACAGTGACCTGCCCCGGCTTCGCCCGGGTACCGCTAATTTAATCCTTGAATCCACTTGAACACATACATAAAAATTAATTTAAATCGGTTCAGCCGTTTAGGAGGAGTTCACTGTCAATACACGTACAGAAGAATGAGATTTCAAGGTATCTATTGACTTATCATGATATCTCTGGAACGGCCTAGAGACTTGAAATTAGGTAGGAGTAGGAGGAGTAGCGGTCAGTTAAGAACGATTTTTCCTCCCGCAAGGGGGGTTGCGGGGGCGTCAGTTGCCCGACATTGTAGGACCAAATCTTTCTATTAATTGTTGGTCATATAATGACGTTATAAATAGATTAAAATTGAAGTAAACGCACAAATATCAATACAGTAGTCCGATGGCCTGTTAACCTACATAAGTTTATTGTGGTCCCGTTGGCATGGCATGATTTTTCATTGGTACTACAAAGTTGGACTAAGTCTGTTTTTAAAAATAATAATTGTTACTAAGTGCCACTGAATTGGGGTTACTGTATAGGTTTTGGATACATTTTTTTACTCGCTGACGCCGACCCGGTATTATAATTTATATTGTTTCCAGGCAACTGATATGTCTAGTACACTAGATGAACTCTTTTAGATACAAAGAATAATCATTAATTGAATTAAGATAGATGTTTTGTACGTCTACTCATAACAATTAAATAATACCAATCATTTTCAAGTATTAAATAGTTTCCTTTCACGTCCACCAGTCTCTAATTGTACTAGCATAATTATCACAATAATTCAGCTCTTGCCGTTTGATTTCCATTTATCCAAGCCAAGCACTACGTCATTATATGAACCGCAAATTAATAACGACCTTGACCTTGATCTTGACATGCTAATTAATACATCTAAAATCCTATTTGGAAATCACAAAATATTTCGTCAAATATAAACACTGTCTATGTGCTTTGGCTTTTTGATTGAATGAATGGGAAGGCAAATTTTTATTTCAAAAGTCAGTTCTGTATTATCTTGTTTTTGTTATTTAATTTTGTTGCATTCATTGAATATTTTCACTGGTGTCTCGTGTGTAGTGTGTAGACATTGTTTATTTTTAAATTAGAATATTTTGACTTGTAATTGTTTAATTGTTTATAGATTTAAAACCTAAGGATCATTATTAAAATTTGACTATAAATCGTTTGTGTAATTACGATGAAATTGTATGTTCGAATTATTTAGTTTTGTCAGAAATTGTAATATGATTTATTATAAACTAACTGGTTTTTCGACTCTAGCTATCGCTCTCCTTTTGCACCTTTTGCGTACAAGAAAAAGCGACTCGAATCATCAACGACCGAGCTCTTACTGATCGGCTTGACTCACTGGCATTGCGTAGGGACATCAGTTCCCTTTGCATTTTTTACATGAACTGTTTGGAGCAATTCCTGCCGCTGAGTTTCGTCATCGCTCCACTCGACAGAGCTCCAATTACCATCCTCACCATCTTGATGGTTGGCATTCCACTACGGTGCGGTTTTCGCGTAATTTCTTGCCTCGCACGGCCACGTTGTGTAATGATCTGTCGCCAGCGGTATTTCCAAACCAATACGACTTGGGGTCCTTCAAGAAGCGAGTGTACTCCTTCCTTAAGCGCCGGCAACGCATCCGCAGTTCCCCTGGTGTTGCGGATGTTCATGGGCGGCGGTAATCACTTAGTTTTTAGGCGACCCGTTGCTCGTTTGGCCCCTTATGCTATAAAAAACCCCTTGCACTTTCCTAGTGCCACACCATGTTGCCGTCTACTACACAAAGGGCTACTATAGGCCTTTTCGTATGTATAGTTAAATGGCTCTTTGATATTTTAATAAATAAATTAACAACAATGAATAAGACAACCCAGCTATTGATTCCTTTTCCCCTACCTATCATTTTCCATTGAATTGGGGGAGGATTTGAATGGGGAGTGGATGAGTAGGTAATATTTATTTATTATATATTGGATTAACGACCAATTATTCACTTTGACCGCACCATATCTACTCGTATGTCAGCACTAAACTACAGGAACTTTGGCACTATTACACTTACACTGTGTTCCATTCCATTTGATGTTCGAGATAACATTTTACTATTTCTTTATTACTGAATACTAGATCCATCCATCCGTAAATCAACGTAGGACTGTTACCGACATAATGTTATATAAAATGAAAAGATATGTCTAACATTCACTGACATCGTTCGAATGTTGGCAAAAATGCACCTTTGAACAGAATCGCATGTAAATGTAATGAAATGCTACATAAAATACCGGAGATAGACATTTTTTCCAATACTTCGACTACATTTTATAAAATATTAGCCGTGGTTGATAACCTTTCTTTTGTTTATTTTACAGTAGTAGAGCCCGCAAGAATATCTGTTGCACAACCACGCAGAAGACAGGCGTGAAGTAGAGTATTCTGCGTTTCGTCTGATGAGTGAGGTACCGGAGGCTCAATTCTAGTTCCCTCCCCTTCCCAGCCTTTTCTTATAAGTAAAGTATAGGAAGGAGAAGAAAACTTGACGGTGGAGGGGATGTATAGGAATTGGAATATCGGTTGAGTAATTTTCTGTTTGTCCCCTCCTCTGTCCATTAAAGGCGGGCAACGCATCTGCAACTCATTAGTTAGTCGCAGATGACTTGACATCGGATGAACCGCTTGCTCGTTTGCCACATAGTACTGTAAAAAAATCCCCTCTCTCCATTAAAGGGAAACGCATCTATAACTCGTTAGTTTGTTGCAGATGCCTATGGATAGCGTTCATTCAATATCGGATGACGCGCTCACCCGTATGCCAACTTCTTTTAAATATATTAAAAAATGATATAATTTAAATGAAATAATTTAGCGTTCAATTCGCTTTGCACATTTATTTGATTAGTACGGCCTAGGCAATTAGATAAAATAAATCCTTTGCAAAATATTAAAGTGTCCAACCTTTTATAGCTACTTAGGTATATTACGTTGTAACAAAAAGCTCAAGTCCTACCCTTGTCATACCCACAAAGCCTTAGGAGGGATACAAAAGTCGTAAATAATCTCAACTTATTACTGATAATATTTTAAATGTTTCCAATTTTACGCTGTTGTGCTCACAATATTAACAAAAAAAATTTATTTATAATTCATCCTTGAAATTAATTACCAACAACAACACAAGCTGGCCGCCTCGACCGGTGAAATACCACGACCTCACAGAGGACAGGCGTCAAGTAGAGTACTCTGCGTTTCGTCTGATCTGGTGTCGAAGGAATCCTCTTGCGCTGTCCATCCCATTCTTATTAGAATGACTTGACCCGTGAAGACGCGATGCATAGAAAACAGAAATATCCCATTTTCTGTTTATCCCGTGCTTTAAGGGCAGACAACACATCGCCAACTAATTTTCTTGTAGGTTGAGTACTAACAGAAGTAAAAAATTTAGTTCCTATTTGGAACGTAAGGATTATAAAGTCCTTTTTGCAGATTCGCTGGCCTTAATATTTTGTTTACAATTTAAAATAATTGATTTCATTTATGTCTGCCACACGAGCTAGCCTAAAAGACTTATTTAACACTAGCTATTTCCTGCGATTTCGTCTGCGTGGAAATGAACTCGAGAAATAATTTCGAGAATTTTTCACTTTTTAAATATTTTGCTGAAATTAAATTAGCCTATTTGAATCCCGAAAATATTAGCTACCTTCCAGTAAAAGTCCCGTCCGAATCGGTTCAGTCGCTTCGGAGAATACCGGGAATAAAGACAGATAAAAATTTATAAAATTATATTTTCGTTCTATGTACTGTATATACATCATGTGATTAAGTATGGAAATGATGGATTATTTTGATATTACGTACAGATACTTCAATTTTATTTATCAGTATAGATGTCATGTCGGGGAGAGTGGGAGGGGTTTTGCTAGACTTGGCGCTTGGCGTTAAAATCAACGTAATTTTTATAACATTTTTTTTTTAATTTAAATCTAGATCATTCTAGAACGTTGAGTTCGCGATTTAATTTTCTTTGCTAAGTAGTTTCTAATTAGCTGCAAGAAAAAAATGAAAAGATTAAATTTCTTGTATCTTTATTTCAAAAGATTTCTTTTCACTGAAAAAGATAAGAATGTCATTCAATAGATGTCTTATTTGAAAAAAAAAATAATAATGACTTGGCCTTTTTAAGTATGTTTCCCACTGCAGGGACACAGGCCTCCTCTCCGAGAGAGGGAATGAGCCGTAATCCACCACGCTGGCCCATGCGGGTTGGTGGATGTCACATGTCTTCGAATTTAGTGGTTCTAAGAACATGCCGGTTTCCTCACGATATTTTCCTTCACCGTCTTTGGAGCAGTGGTGATGAAATAAATTACATAAAGTAAAGCGCCTGCCTGAGTTCGACCCGCAACCTACATTACGTAAGTCAGGGCCTAACCCCTGAGCCACCACTACTCTTATCAAAAAAAATCATACTGTGCATAAATTCACAAGTCACTCACTACAAATGCAAATCTGAGCTAGGCCTTTATCAGCAAATTGAAAATAATCTTATAGGGCTTCCATGTATGGTAATGCACTCACTTCCTTTCTATTGAAAACTGTCTAGTTGGAAGCAATCTGGAGTATTTCAATCTTTCCTATAAAGTTATATCGTACTAGTACCCGCCCAGGCTTCGCCCGGGTACCACTAATTATGTTGATCCGGTCGCTACCAAACATCGGACAATCCCTGTAAATTTCGTCGAAATCGGTCCAGCCGTTTCGGAGTCTATAGGTCCATAGGGAACATACATACTTCGTTTTTTATATACTATTTTTTTGTCATAAATAATCATATCCTATATAACTTCTAATACCTCCAAGAATATGTGTACAAAGTTTCATGACGATGGGTTGAGTAGTTTTCGCGTGAACGCGTAACAAACAAACTTACATTCACATTTATAATATTAGTAGGGATAATGGAAGACTTTAGTTACTCATTGACGCAACTCTAGGTCCTGCAGTAATTTACGCTAGGAGCTATATACAAAAAGACTTACAAAATACTATTATATGTATATATATGACATTGTAGTAGTAACGACTTGCCGATTTCGCTTTGGCCGCTTATGATCCTGGAACGTGACGTAACATTTAAAATCTGCTATAGATTTAGACGGGCCGTTTGGCGTGGTTAATAAGATGGTTGGTTCGAATCCCACACAAGACAGAAATTTGTGTGCATGAACTGTTTGTCCTGAGTCGGGGTGTAATTATCTATTTAAGTATGTTTTACAAAAGAAAAGTAGTATATCAGTTATCTGGTTGCCATAGTACAAGCTCTGCTTAGATTAGGATCAGTAGACCGCATGATATTCCACGATTTCGTAAATTTTAAACAATAAAAGTATTAAGATTTTGTGACTCTATGAGTCTAAATTAAATTGTTAATAAAATTTTAAATTAGGTATAATTAATATATGCTAAGTTAGAGTCCATCTTTAGATCGGTTGGACTTTGGCGGAGCATTACTTTTCCTCATTCAAAAAAAACATACCGGCCGATTAGTCAATGAAGCGAAGCTCCAAATTTTAAATATATTTTCAATTAAAAATAAATCCTACAACAATCTAAATTATTTAAATGTATTATTCTAAAACTGTAACAGGTCAACCGACTTATTCAATCTAGTTACATATCCCACGGGAATAGGGACATGCAGCTTGACACAATACAATTTGTAGACGGATTCAGTAAATTGGTTTTATAATTCGGTTGAATAAGTTTAACTAAGCGCACGTTACTAAACTCTGAGTTTCTCTACAGCTAGTTTTAATCCAGTTTTAATTATTTTCACCGTTGATGATGTACAAAGTCTACAAGGTTATATACTTGAAGAGGACTGGCCGAATGCAGAGTGACTTGACGAGTAAAACTTTCAAGCTGTCAGTCACTCTGACACAACCCCAAGCTCTAGTAACGGTGAACCTGGTAGCGGTCATTACATTACGATATAACGGCAATCGGGTTGCATCGTGGACACGCTACGTGTTTCGTGGAGTGTCGTTACATGAAGCCGGTCTACTTACTGTACTATCGATCCAAGATTATATTTTGTAATGTCCTAAAGTATATTATATTCAAGATGGAGTTAGATTACAATGCCTATCTGTACGTTCCATACAGTTGTGTATATTTGTGCAATATTTAAATTTATTCGAGCAAGAGCGGACGCGAGCAGCTAGATTTTTACACTTCATTTACATTTCGCCTCAATCGCGTTAGTTTCAGGAAATAGAGCGTTACAAGACACGGTTCTATAAATACAATTTTGTTTTATAAACGGATGGATGTGCTTGTATATTTCGGATGCATGTTCAGCGGAGATGGTAAGTGTGTTAAAAATATAGAACGAATGAATGGAACAAGAACCGCAGTGAAGAGACAGAATGTGTCTATGATCGATAGGATTGGGTTAAGCGAGCATGTTTGTAAAGCCGCAGTGGTTTTTTTATGTGAAAAGATGGCAAACGAGCAAGCCCATAAACATCCACAACAGGCTAATGTGTTGCAGTTGCGTTGCCCATCCTTAACGGACAACGGAGGGCATTGACAGGAAAAAGGATATTTCCCTTTCCCCGTCCAATCCTCTTCGGATTCGGAAGGGGACAAGAAAAGAATTATAACTTTGACCTTTGACTTTGAGTAACTAAGTTCGAGGGCTCTCTCCGTAGAGGGAAGCTCGGCTCGGGCCGTTATTATTATTACCGGATTGGGTTTGACCCATCAAACTTTCCTTCTTATTTATTACGTATTTGCTGATAGCTGAGGAAACAACAGAAACACACTCGCGCGTTTTCTATCTCACTCTCATGCCGCGCTCTCGCTTGCACACTGATGATGCAGCACCTGCCGGCTGCAGGCTGCAGGCTTACCAAAGCTGCGTCGACCTGTACGTGGCCGCCATTCCAGGGCGAAATATTACTATACCGTTATCATATTGCCTTACCGACATATATATTGATGCAATTAAACACTGACAACCCCATTGGGGTCCTGTATCAAGAGAGATATATCGAGAGGGAGATATATCGTATTTTTATTTTTTACATAAAACAACTGCAATTAATAATTAATTGGTTAATAAACTTTCGTGTAATAATTTACCAGAGCGGTTGAATTCGACTAATTTAAATGTATGTAATCAACACAATCTCATTGAATTGCATGCATGAAAATCTTAATTGCATCGCCAACTAAAAATAAATTCGTAATACATTAAAATTTAAAATGTACTTTTAATTTTATAATAATAATAATTAATGATTTATTGCCATCGAAAACAGATATACATAGAAAAAAAGTCAAAATTACACTGTTACAAATTATGGCAATAGGGGGTGATTCAGCTTTGTCCACACGGAATGAAGCTCCCGTGTCACGCTGGTTTTCAGCCACCCCCTTCCCTTAGTTGTTACGGGAGTCAAGAAGTCCGAGGGGCACCATTTATTGAATCAATTGTCGATGTCGGACCATTTGTGAACGCGTAGTGGTAAATTTGAAGCTCACTCCGCCCAGTCGGCCGTCCAAGGTCTCGCTGGAAAGGGGCTGAAAGAGACTTGTTTGAGCTTCAGGTTCGAGACTGGCGAAAGATGGCACAGGATCGAGCAACGTGACGGCTCTTTTTGTGACAGAATTAGGCACACTTCGGTCTAGTTAGTGATAGTAAAATTTCATAAAATACTCTACCGTATATTGCGAACATCTGAATATAACTGTTGTATAACATCAGTCTCGTTTTTTATATGAGAAGGGGGCAAACGACCGGCGGCAACACCGAGGTGATCAACGACGCCCATGGACACCCGCAACACCAGAGGAACTGCAGATACGTTGCCGGTATTTAAGAAAAAGATAGGCTCGCTTCTTGAAGGACCCTAAGTCATACTGGTTTTAACAGCTATTGTATGAATATGCTTGACGCTAGATGCGGTTCTGAGAAGAGTACCGCTGGAATAGTGGATGGGACCAATAGTTTTGTATTCAGAAAAATAAAATTGTTTTCAATACGCTATTTTCGCTGCTAATTTACAAAACACCTGCTGGTTATCTATTCGATAAACGTAATTGAAGTAGCCCATAATCGGTATTGGATTATTGAATTCCAATTAGTATTCGACAATTATTGGTTAATTATAGCCATACTGCGCGTTTCCCACAAGCATTGGTTAGCTTATTTTCGTATGACGTCATTCTTTGTTCTCTGTTCTATGTATGACTGGCAAGTAAACACATGTGTTGTAGTGTTAGACTGAGCTCACCTTGGTCCTGTCTTTTTTATATTGTCGTGTTGTTTTGGAATAGATATTTATTATTCGGATAATATCAAAATACTTGGGTGACGGTGCATTCCTATTTTTCTTACCGTTTTTTATTTTTTCCGTATTTCAAATACGGAAAATACGTTTTCTAAATATGAATCCTAGCTAGACCGACTTATCTACGTTAAAACCCCTTACATACAAAATTTCATGAACATCGTTGGAGCCGTTTCCGAGTTTCAAATTATATATATATATATATATATATATAAGAATTACTCGTTTAGGGTTATTGTCTGAATGCAAATGATTTATGCTGAATGCACGAGTAAAGTGTAAGGAATAAGCGGTGAGGAAAAGCGAAGAGGTTTTTATATCTGTGAGTTTTGTTTCTTTTTTAATAAATCGACAGATTATTTTATGGCTTGCTTCTCTCACTAGGGGACCGGGAACAAAAGTAGCATTTTGGACCTATTACTAAAACGATTTATTTCAAGACAAATTGATTGTTTCACAGTTTAAATATATTAGGAATAGCCGATGTGACAGTAACATGGGAATGTTCACCTGGTGTAAATGCACCTCGTATTTGCAGAACCATCCCGTTGGTCTATTGAATACTGCAATAAACCTTAGCTTTGTTCTATATCTGATGTATATATATATATATATATATATAACTAGTGACCTGCCCCGGCTTCGCCCGGGTACCACTAATTATGTTGATCCCATCGCTAGCAAACACAGGACTGTGCCAATCTGGACAATCCTTTTAATATTTCATAGAAATCGGTCCAGCCGTTTCGGAGTCTATAGGTCTATAGGGAACATACATACTTCGATTTTTATATACTTTTTTTCAGGAAAGTATCCTATGTTACTTCTACTACCTCCAAGAATATGTGTACAAAGTTTCATGATGATCGGTTGAGTAGTTTTCGCGTGAATGCGTAACAAACAAACTTACATTCACATTTATAATATTAGTAGGGATGAACATGCGAATATTCGTGAGGACAAAGCTGCATTATTAAATCCAAGTTATAATTAGACCTCACTGAAGTCTCTTACGTTCGAGTCGTTAATTTTTAATGTAAATCCACAAAGGAACATCATTAACTATTCTTCCACTCACACGAATTCGCTCTACGCTTGTAGAGTTGAATACGAATTGAGAGACTATAATCCAGTCTACAATGAAACTTAAGATAAAATGAATACTATGCTATCACGTCCGTAACCCAGGGGTGTAGGTAGAGATCACGGATTTTCATTTGGCGCGATCCTGGCATACCTCTCTTGCTTCTACATCCATACATCTACGCAGCAATAAAGAAGGGCTTTATTACTAAGCCCCGTAATTGGTACGTACTGCCAACACTGCCAATCATATTTTCAACACAATAAAATATAAATCAATGAATATCTGTCTAATGGAATTTTGATACTGAAACCAATAACGTGTTTTAGTATCAAAATGACCGACTGGGACTAGACTAGACTAGCTGTGTCATCCGATTTCACCCCTCGTTTAATATAAATAAAATCAAATTGATTATTTTCAAAAATTATAGAGTACATCGGAATAGACAATATTTTGATATAATTTAAAGACCTTACCAGAGTCCTATCTTTAAATCGCAGAGCACAGGCAGTTGCGAAATAATATACGAACACACTTTTGTAAATTATAATTAATTACGCGGATGTTTAAATTTTTTCTATCGAACTTATTATTTTGTTTTACTTCACGATCCGTCAGACATTTTTCCACAAGTCAAAACACCTATTGTCACTGTCTATGTCATAGACATTCACTTATTTTTGTTGAGGAGTTTCTATATCTATCAACTATTTCAACTATTCTTTTTTTATCCATCAACTATTTCAACTATACTTTTTTCTATGTATTAACTATTTCAACTATACTTTTTTCTATGTATTAACTAGTTCAACTATACTTTTTTCTATGTATTAACTATTTCAACTATTCTTTTTTCTATGTATTAACTATTTCAACTATACTTTTTTCTATGTATTAACTATTTCAACTATACTTTTTTCTATGTATTAACTATTTCAACTATACTTTTTTCTATGTATTAACTATTTCAACTATTCTTTTTTCTATGTATTAACTACTCTCTCTCGCACTACCAAGCGTTCTTTTCCTTTTTGCTCGGCTCCCAAGGAACGTAGCGTGATGTCAAATAGTCTATAACCTTCTGTAATATGTGTGTTAAATTCGCAAAGAAGTTTTTAAGATCATTCTTGAGATTAGAGAGTTCAAACAAATAAACAATAAAACATTATTTAATGAAAAAACTAACGATCCAATTGGAACTAATGGATTAGATGAGTACTTCACAAATTGGTTTAAAAATCCTATTAAGTAAAATCCTAGATACACTACTTAAATCAATTTCATTACTTTAGTAAGACCTGTTTATATAAATTACCGGCGATCCGGCCCCGCCTTCGCACGGAGTTCCTTCATACAAACGTTCATAAACTTAAACCAATCACGCCAATTTTCAAACGACTGACAGTTATGCCAAACATTAGTTTAAGTTTTTTTTAATTTTCTTATCATGCGAGCAATTTTTTCTTGGATACGAACCTTCTCCAGACCATAAATAACACAAAAAAGAATAAGCGAAACTGGTCACACGGTTTACGCATGATGCTAACGGCCAAGGGAAATAGGGATTCATTTTATATACATAGATATTAGTAGGTATTGTTTAAATACTTACTAACTGTAACTATGTCAATACTACTTATACTTATTTCATGTACCAGCATTTATTTTCGCAGCAGGCTTGTTAGTAACTCACATTTGGTTAAGTCTTCGTGAAAAATGACTTTTATTAGCTTATTCCTTCAAGATTCGCACTCTATTACTGTAGTCTTTTTATACGCAGTTAACCTATGATAGTTAAAATTCACTTTGCATTACGACTAAATTATGTAAGTTTATAATTGTACCAGGTAAATTACAAACTGTCAGGAAACCGCGAGCTGAACGAATCGATATATCGGTTGGACGGGGTGAATCGAGACGCCAATAGCGAAATGAAGGACTGTGACTTCTATACCGGCAGTATAGAAGCTTGGCCAAGAAGCCAAGGTCCACAAAGGACTGTAGAGGTAGAAAAAAATGAATTTATTTGCTTATTGAAACCAAAATGGAAATAAATTCTTGGACTTCTAAAACAGACTTCTTCACAAAGTGAAAGTGCTTCTCGCGAATTTGATTAAGCCAACGATGACATCGTCTCTGATGAATAAATATTCAGCTCGGCTCTGAATGAATAACGTGGACATAAGATCAAAGTAAATATTAGCATTTGAAAATAGTTTAAAGTACTCGTCTATTTTAACATAACTGGGGTCGACACTAATAAATGTAATTCTGCGACCAAGCTTTGCGCCTCATTGACATCTGTTAGATCGTGATTTTTTGAAATCGATACTATTAGAATTATGTCCTAAAGCCCACTTTGACAGAAGATTAACCATTGTCAACAATAGATGGCGCTCCAAAATATATTTATATTTAAATCTCGTATTTTTATCCATTTGTTTTGATATTTGAAATGAATACATCTTTATTTGCGTTATAAATTTATTTATTTTTGAACTCTACGTCTCACGTTCCCACCAGTTTTGAGTGTTACAACTCCCTCTTTCGGTCGTTATGACTGCTTTACTTCATTGACTATCCTAGGTCAACATATAAAAGAGTAAAACGCAAAACTTTTAAATTGACAGTTTATTAATATTATGTCATATGGCTTGTATAAGGATGGCGCTATTATCAAATTGGAGTTCTTTGTATGAATATGAATCCTAGTTAAACTGATATTTGTGGGAAAGAAGGGACATATAAGGAGCAACCTTAACCCACGAGCTTGTATGCATAGAGATGTATATATAGTGTGCCAGAATCACGCCAAATGGAAATCCAAAATATCTGCCTACGACTCTGTTACGGAGGTGAGTGTTTATTTATATTTTGTAATCTGAGATAATTAATTATTAATTCCGTTTGGAATCCTACAACAGCAATAGCTAGTTAATTCAAATCACGCCGCATAATCTAGTCTCACCAGTCTATGACATACCCAAGTTAGGTTCAAGGTAATCCCGATATGTTACCACGTCAGCTGAAGCTAAATTTTAGAACAATTCGGAGTGACATGCGTATGCTATTTAGTATATTTCAACAGCATTATATTGATACGCAGAATTAAATTCCCTGTGACCCAGTGAGTGCGAGATCTTTGATTATATAATTGCAAGCTTTTATTTAGTTTCACCTGTCCGGTGTTTGTCATCAAATCTTGCAAATTACATTTTTCCCGGTTACTGATTCAGGTGAAATTTCGCATACATGTGTAAATCGAGTGACAATTCAATATTATGATGACATCGTGCTGATCTGATGATGGAACTGGAAGGTGGCCATAGGAACTGTGTTATGAAACGACAAAACATAATCGAGTTTAAGAAGTCGTGTTCTAATTGCAATCCTAATGCTAATTATAAACGCAAATGTGGGTTAGTCAGTTTATAACGCATCGCACAAACATTATCAGGGGTACATTAAATATATGAATAAGTAAAAATATTATTGAGGTCGAATAAACCATCATTTACATATCGGTTGCCATGGTAATGTATACGCGGCATTATCCCAACCTACAGTCACGAGTCTGTTCTAATAAAGGTAATTATTTATATACAATCATCTTTAACTTTGAAAACGCAATACTATAGGCACGTATCGATTTAATAATGCACAAGTTTGTCAATTGAAAAGTTTGAGGGAAGTTTGAGGATATCGGGTAACAACTCGTGACGTAATTCGCTTTCTTACAGCTTCGTGGTATTTCTTACATAGAATCTTTTCTAGTTAACATCGTTATCTAAGGAAATATATCACGATAGAGTCGGTACACTTTCGAACGTCCGCAAATCGCTAACGACTTATCATTTTCGGTATCTCTCGAAGTACCAACAGCTACAATTCTATAATTCATGTATGAGTTATATATTGTATTAACTACAAACACCCGCTTGCCTGTGTATTTATAATTACTAATGACCCGCCCCACCACAAATTATGTTGATCCGATCGCTACCAAACAGGAATGTGCCAATCTGGATAATCCCTGGAAATTTCATCGAAATCTGACCATCCATTTCGGAGTTTATAGGTCTATAGGAACATGAATACTTCGGTTTTTATATGCTATTTTTTTCATAAAAAGTATCCTATGTTACTTCTAATACCTCCAAGAATATGTGTACATAGTTTCATGATGATCGGCTGAGTAGTTTTCGCGTGAAAGTGTAACAAACAAACATACATTCACATTTATAATATTAGTAAGGATTAGTAAGGATAAAGCATTTTGCGCTCACGCCCGTAACCAGATGGGAAGACAGAGATCATGGATTTCTATTTGGCGTGATCCTGGCCCACCTCTCTCGCTTCGACATCCATACATCTACGCGTACATGCTCAACACCTAGATCGTGAATATTAAAAACACTAATTGCAATTATAGAAAGGGAAGTTAATAATAATAATATAATAATAAATCAGCCTTTTCTAGAATATTTCCCACTGCAGGGACACAGGCCTCCTCTCCGAGAGAGGGAATGAGCCGTAATCCACCACGCTGGCCCAGTGCGGGTTGGCGGATGTCACATGTCTTCGAATTTGGTGGTTCTAGGACGTGCCGGATTCCTCACGATGTTTTCCTTCGCCGTTTTTTGAGCAGTGGTGATGAAATAAATTACACAAAGTAAAGCACATGCCTGGGTTCGAACCCGAAACCTTCAATGCGGGGCCTAAACCGCTGAGCCACCACTGCTCCTACGCCCTGCTCCAAGGGAAGTTATTTTACGTAAATCCATAGAATCGGCAATAAGCCACAATTATTTAGTGATTGTTAACTGTATTAAATTGAGCCTAAATATATGGAATGTATTCATTTAATTAATGTATTCATTTGACCTCTTTACCTTTGAATTCAACTTCAAATAAAAAACAAATAAACTCAGCGGCGCTGATAAAAAAAATGTTAGAAACTTTTGGATACGTCGTTGAAAATTTTAGGAGTTTGAGTTTGTACCGAGAGTGTTCACGCATTGGTGTATGTTGTACGTCTAATTTAGAAAGTCAAACAGCCCCAACATATATTCATGTAAATAAAAATTGTTGAATTTTTTAACGTATGGATACAATCAGCATTAGACGGTTCAAGGCTTTACGGAGCAATATAGTGGATTCCCCTCCCTCAGCCCTTTAAGTAACAACCGAAGGATTGCAGAACTTAATGACTCATTCCTCTCAGAACCAGTGGCCGAAAGTTATTCGAATAACCCAGGAACCTATTTTGTATTTTTTTAATAATTCTTCAAATCTCTGGTTTCCGCTTGTTCACGTGTTTTTATACGTGTGCGTTCAACTCCATTCAGTTAAAAAAATACAAAATTAATTTTAATAGACTAACAAATTAAACTGTTATAGGATATAACCCACACACACACAATGTAATTGTTTATTGATATAATTTTAAAAAAAAACTTTCTGTAACAACGCTTGTAACCGCAGGAGTTGAAAAGTTGAAATATTGTTTACGTTAATAACATGGGAGTTCGAGCACGCAATACAACTTTTGGAACAGAAATGAATAATTTAATAAACTAATTAACGCAGCTAGAGTTTTTCTTTCCGAGCAACGATACGTATACTTTGACGGTCTACTGATGGGTCGGCATGCTTAATTATGTATAATTGGGTTATTCGAAAAAAAATGATACATTAGCTTCGAAAGGTATCAGGTGGCAAGAGTGTATAAATTTTCACAGACGGTTCGTATTGGAAACACTGAAATCGAAGTGCCTACTTTAATCAAATTATGGTGATTACGTACTGATAATTGCGGGCTATGTATTTTTAAGCTTTATTATAAATAATTTTGACAGACCTGTACATTATTCACACAGCCATCTGATCCGAAACTAAGCAGAGCTTGTGCTATGGCAACCAGATAACTGATATACTACATATGCTACTTTTCTTTTGTAAATACATACTTAAATAGATAATTACACACAGACTCGGGACTAACATCATGCACACAAATGTCTGTCCTGGGTGGGAATCGAACCCACGACCTGCGGCGTGAATAGCAAGTATCTTACAAACCACGCCAACCGGCCCATCAAAGATATAGCTATAAACAATTTAAAAGTAATTTAACCTTAAAAAGAATCATGCGAGGCGCATGATTTAGAATAAAATTGGTTTCCTTCACCTTTGCAGTCACATTTTTAAACGTGTCTTAGATACAGGCTATCAGCAACTAAAGGCTACCATAGATATTGAACCTTTGCCATCTTCATCCCTATGTTTCTTGCAACCGTGACTGAACCTCCGTCCATCTTGAGAGAGACCTATTTGTGCTACCTCATATGCCGCCATTCTAGAACTGACGAACAACATTCTATAAGCAATTTAATCTGCCACTACCACTGTTATTCAGTTGTATGTATATTCAATCCATTGTGAATTACTCATTTGTATTAATATATTACATGAATTTACTTTTAGAATATGTATTCCGTGTCTATCAATTGCGGTTGTGATATTAAACTACCTGCCAAGATATTCACAACCCTTAATCATCTCTAGGTCACAAGATACGACAGGATAAAATGTTTTAATAGTTAAATAAAATTTAATAAACTCACTTTTTTAAATCAAATAACATGATCTAGAATACATTTTTATCTTTATTACACATACAATTTAATCATATTTATACAGCTTACATATTTCATAAGCACGGAAAGAATTTAACGAGTAAGTTCAACGGGGACAAAGGAAAACGGATGGGTTTTTGCTACTTTGTTTTCTGAACGAACAAAACTCGACGTTGAAGCCGTCCGTAGACAGATCACGTTAACGAGTGACACACTGCACAAGACTTCTGACATTATTTTAGATAATAGAGTAGGAACCAACTTCAGGAACCGCCTTTCAATCCAATTTGTTACGGTTGAGCTCTTATGCCGCACTACCTAGCCCAAGAGTACTTCACTATGTATAAATGAATGCTCTTGTTTTAAGCTTGTTATAAGAATCTTACTACATTTTTCTGAAATTTCTGAATACCAATCAATCCCTTTATATTTTTATACATATGAGATGGTGTCCAATAGAAAACATATAACTACCAATCTAGTTTATGTGGGATTACGATAGAAATATCAATAGAAATTTAAATATCCGATGCAAAGGTTGAACGGAATACAATTTGTTGTTTCTTTGATAGAAACTGAGGTAAGGGCCATTGTGCAAAGTCAATTTGCAAATCAAACGACCACTTCTGTGACGCTGTGAAGTGGCACATCCATAATTCATGGACGAGTCGGACGTACTCATAGTACTAGTATACTTGGGTAGCTAGTTTATTTCTTTACCCTAATTTGTTAGTGATCATTTATACCACAATTGTAATTTCGATAGTAGGGAACTTGAAATCTATAGTGTCTTACGCGGTATAATTTACGTGTTACGTGTTTAAAAATTGACGTTACCATTTACGTACAACCCGTTTGAAATGAATCTAAAAATAATTGCCTAAATAATTTGAAAGTAATGGGAAAAAATCGTTCCTTCGCAATTAAAATTTCTTGAACCCAAAATGAATGTGACTTTAAAAGAATAAAAGTGTTTCTTCTATACGAACTCGTTTTGCAACTAGTCTGACTAGTACAGGAGCCGCAAACGATTCCACGATACTGCACTGTCACTCGTCTGTAAGCACCCTAATTGAATGCTTATGTATAGTAATTGGTACTAAAAAATTATTTATATTGGTCATGGCATCGATTCAATCGAGGATCTGTTTATTCTCGAGGGCCTTGAGCCTTTGCACATGGCGTTTTATGTACGCGTTGTACAGGACGCATAGTGAACGCAAGACTGCCGACGCGTTGCGTCCTTTGTACCGCTAAAAATCGCGTATAATCAGTGTATTAAAATAATGACCGTTAGAATGACGAGAAGAACTTCTATTTGGATGTATATTTTATTTTCATGGAATAAACCTATTGGAAGATCACAAGAATGCCTAGTTTTATATTTTTGTTGCAGCTTATTCCAGAAAAAAAGCTTATAAATAAATGATACATTCAGCGCATTGACACGAATGTATATTACGATATTCCTTTGTTCGTTTTCAGTTGGAAAAAATATTGATTTAGTAACTGGCCTCGTGACATAAAAGGTGTGTGTACAGCAGACATCATTATAAAGTAAAACTAGATGACAAATCTTCGATACTGTTTTTGAAATGTATCGTTTTAATAAATACATTTGTGTCGGGCAGGGGTGTTTGTGTAAGCCAAATTGGCCTAGTAACCAAACTAGTGAGGCGACAAAGGTATTTATTGAAGTGAGTAGAATAATAACGTGCTGGCTAGTGCAGCAAGCGGCTATTTACTAAGATTAGGCAGTCACTTAACGCAAGCAGCCTATCTGAATTATATATTAGTCACAAGTCAGCAAGCTAATATAAAACTGTGTCGTAGATTTTTTTTTTGTGACTGAATGGTCACTGTTTGCCTTGAGGAGGCATTTACAGCTACACCGGGCACGAGGAGGCTTAGGCTAGGCGCAGAGGGCGCCTAGCCTAAGCCTCTTTAAGAGTAACTAAGCTCGAGGGCTCCCTCCGTAGAGGGAACCTCGGCTCGGGCCGTTACTTTATTATTATTACCGGATTGGGAGGCCACCGAGCTCTTAGGTCGCTTCGGTGGACGCTCCATGGAGTGACTCGGCTCAAGGGCCCCCGAGAGGGGACCTCGGCTTGGGCTGTCACTCATTACGCGTTTAGCATTCCGACTCGAGGGTGCCCGAAAGGGCCGAGCCTCGGCTCGATCGGTAGCCATTATCTGATTACAAGTATTATTACAACTAACATTACTACCACTTCGGAAAGTGTTAGCGCTGGGAGAAGAAGTGGCGGAAGAAACTCCAGCAACGCTTCTATCATGAGTAGGGGTGTCGTAGAAAGTTCCTTAAAACTAACCAAAGCCGCGCGGAACTCGACACCGCGTGTCAGGATACAATCCATCGCCATCTATTTAATCTTAGAGAAATTATTAGACTGCAATACTATAGCGGAGAGCGCCATCCGTGGTCGTTTGCAGTATTTGTTACATTTGGCTTTTCAAAGAACACAATAATATCTTTGTACATTTACTGTAACAAAAACTAAAGACTTTCGTGTAATCCAAACAGGTGGAAATAGATACCTGACTTGTCATTTATTGTCCCTGGGAAACTAGTTTATTACCTTTGAAAACGACGTCTTTTTGACGTGACAACTTCTTTTTTATGTTATAAGGCGGTAAACGAGCTATCACCTGATGTCAATTGAACGCTGCCCATAGACATCCGCAACAGGAAAATGTGTTGCAGATGCGTTGCCTTCCTTTAATGGACGGAGGAGGGCATAGACAGGAAATAGGATATTTCCGTTTCCCCATTAACCCCAACTCCGTCTGATCATCTTCGTTTCCCCATCCTATCCTTATGAGGAAAGGGTGGGAAGAGGAATAGGACTAAAATTAGGCCTCTGGCACCTCACTCATCAGACGAAATGCAGAGTACTTCTACTTCACACCTATTTTCTGTGAGGTCGCGGTATTTCACCGATGGAGCCGGCCAATTCGTGCAACAGATGTTGTTGTTGCGGACTCTACGACTGTTAAATCGGTAACGCTAGGAGGCATTCGAAAAACTGTATGACTCATTGTCCCGTTTGTTTTATAAGAGAAGGGACCCACATTCTCTATTCTTTCCCTTTACTCTCTTTTCATAAAAAAGAAGTTACTGAACCCTCAATAGACTTTATCTGTCAGCGTTAAATATGTATGTGATTCAAAATTTATTTCAAAATCCGTTCCTGCGTTCAAATTGTGACACATTTAAATAAACCTTCAAAGATACCTATATAAATGAAATCTAATACGTGTCATAAACAGACACGAGCTGGCAGTTCATGTGAGTAAACTGATTTTATTTTTTATAGAAGTAAGTGGAAAACGCCCTTGCTCGTGATGTAAAGTGAGCGCCACCCATAGACATCCGCAACAGGCAAATGTGTTGCAGATGCGTTGCGTCCAATCCGTTTCCCATCCTATCCTTATGAAAGGGTGGGAAGGGGAAGACGACTGAAATGAAGCCTCCGGCACCTCACTCATCAGTCGAAACGCAGAGTACTTCTACTTCAAGCCTGTCTTCTGTGAGATCGTGTTATTTCACCGCTCGAGTCGGCCAATTCGTGCAACAGATGTTATTGCGGGCTCTACCACTGTTAAAATTCTCTTAATGGTAAACCACTAGTGTGATAGTGATATAGCCTCACAAAGAATATAAAAAACCTGGATAGAGGGCGCCTCGGTCAAACCAGATTTCCAGACTAGGGAATCAACAAAAATAGCGTTGGCTCTACATAAATCTATTGTATTTTTTTATTTTTAAACATTATTTAATTTAGAAAAAAAGTAATATTAAGGCGAAAGCAAGATTTGTTCGTCTGTTCTGCCTAAATAAGAAATCGGTACTTTACGAAGGGATATAAAAAAAATAACCTAACTATCTGTAGCCCGCGGTTTTACCCGACGTGCATTTGCATTTATTTGAAAATGTTTTACAAATACACGAAAAATACATGGAAATTTCTCAATCAAAAATCAACTATTTACGACGGTTTACCTTAAATTTTTGAAGACACCGTCACATTGAGATTTTAGTTTACAAGTTTTTTAATTATAGAAAAACAAAGTAATAGAGGAAACTTGAAGTCTGAAGTGAAATTGTATCCCTTGAATCTTCTCACCATTTATGTTGTACCACTCGTAACGAGCTAGCCTATTCAAGCAATGGCTACCTTTGAAGTTCTTAACCATTTTCTAATATTGAAACGTCCTCTATCTAATATTAAATACACGCCATCTAGCATTAAAATATCCGCCGTTAAGACATGAAAATATCCAATTTATTTATTGTTTTATACAAGTTGAACGTTGATTTTGGAACCATTGAAAACAATCACTTAACTGTTGTCGCTCACATTTCCGGTTTGCCAAAAATTTATGAGTACGGTACGCAACATACAGTACGTAAGTCGGGGTCTAAACCACTGAGCCACCACTCGTTACCATAAAATGCCTCTTATACGTTTCGATAAAAATAATACGAAACTGAAATTTCATAGGAGATTTGAAAGTTAAAATGCATTACACTCATTTAGCAATTACCGTTTCAAGAAATCGCGTCTGAATTTCACCCTCTATTGTGTCAAGGGGCGAGTCAATATCAAACGGTACAATAGAAAAAGTAGGTAAGAGGCAATGTACTGTGTGTGTGAGGCAACGGGCAAAGGGAGCGCAATTAATGTCAACTACCGTGGCTCGGTTCAAAGGATCGTTACATTGGTCCGTGGAGTCAGAGGGTTTTATTGAAGTAAAACCCGTCAAAAAGTTTCTACACAACACAAGTACCTTACACAGCAATATACATGAGGACAGTTATATACAGCAACGCACAAGCCCATCATTGATAAGGCAGAAGAGCCAGATTAACTCGATACTATTACGTTCATACGCCTCGGTCATGGAGCGGAAGGTCCTGTTCATCAAGTGCTATAAAACTCCTCTAAGAATTAAAGGCCCATTCATCGTCTGAACCATGTCTATAAGTTGTCGTTGTCGGGTCATTACCGTTTCGCTCGCAGATTTGCCTTCCAGCTTTCCGAATAAACTCGTTTACCCTGTACAACGTGGTCGTGGGTTCAAATTCGCCCTTCTAAATTGTTTACTTATCTACTTATATATTATATGAAAGAGAGGGTTCCCGATTGACAGGCTGCCGGCTATAAAAAATTATTACAAAACACAAACACAAGGGCATGGACTCTATGATGAAAATTCATTACGTGACTGCTAAGGTATTATTTAGCATGCATGCTTAGATGTATGAATGTGGAAGAAGCGAGAGAGGTGTGCCAGGATCGCGCCAAATCGAAATCCATGATCTCTGCCTACCCCTCTGGGTTACGGGCGTGATTGCAGATATTTTTTTTACTTTATTTTCGATTTGATGACACAATCAGGAGATATAATCTTAAACTTGTTCCGCCACACCACGAAAGCATATATTTAAAAATGTTCAATTACAATTTATTCACCACCACCATCCATGACCTTCCTCCTTAAGATGTTTCGTCATCTTGCTCTATCCCCGGCCACTCGGAGAACATCACCTAGTGTGGTGCGGACCTGGCCAGACCAACAGGCTGCGGCCCTGCGTCCTTTTTCCTTACACTTTACTAGTGACCACTGTATACATTGTGAAAGAACTGCCGAGAGCCCAATTCCTCTCTCAGTTCACTTATCAGACGCAATGCACCTCTACACACAAAGTATTATTATTATTTTATTAATATTTCCTGTCTCTCTTCTGTAAATTTAAAGCCGGCTCATTCCAGCGACTATGCCGGTAAGTATTTCTCCCATTTCTGATCGTAATTCAAAATCATTTTTTTTGTTTAAATCATTGTTAATCAATTTTTCATTTTTATTTCTGCAAATATTATGTTTATTCACGAGAATTTCTAAACTACCTCTCGTCGCGACCTTGTTTCTCTGACAGTAATTATATTTTTCGGACTGAAATTATGAATCTAAGTGAATACCACTAACAAAGAGATGAGTACGGCGTTGAGTAACATACTCCTCGAATTATGTCAAGATCTCTGTTGGCCTCCGCCATTGCAACATGTACAGTATGATTATATTACAATTGCGTACCTTAAGCCTGTCTTATTACAATCATTTCGTTTTTTTTATATTACAAAGTGGCAAACGAGCAAGCAGCCCTTGGAAATAAGTACCGCTACCCATAGGCATCCGCAACAAGCTAATGAGTTGCAGATCCGTTGCCGTTCCGTTCATGGACGAAGGAGGGGACAAATAGAAAAAAGGATAATTCCATTCCCTGTCCATCCCCTCCTCATCCGTCAAATCCTCTTCCTCTTCCCATTCTTTCCTTATTAGAAAAGGGTAGGAGGGGGAAGAGGACTACAATTAGGCCTCCGGCACGTCACTCAGACGAAACGCAGAATACTTCTACTTCACGCCTGTCTTCTGTGACGTCGTGGTATTTCACCGGTCGAGCCGGCCCATTCGTGCAACAGATGTTGTTATTGCGGGCTCTACCACTGTTGATTTACAATTAAATATTATATATAAATATTTAAATAATATATCACTCGTAATTTCTCATATTCACCACAGGCTTATGCATGAGACCAACTTTTCACTCACGTGTCTGAAAGTAATTTAAATTCTATCCACGCTAACTTTCGGCGGGTTTTCCTAATCTATCTAAATAAAAATCTGTAATAATAATAATAATGAAAGCTGAGCAAGAAATGTTGATGAAATACGTAGACTTGGCTCACGAGATTACCGCCATGTGGGGTATGAAATCGACTACCATTATTCCGGTGGTCGTATAAAGTGAATGGACTTTTAGCGAAGAGCTTCGACCAACATCTTAAGAAGCTCTCGCTAGACGGTTGGATTTGAGGGTAATTTTAGGGTCTGGCCACTGGTTGCTTCGCAGACCCCGCAGCCGGTGGAACACTATTTTTATATAATATATTTTAGAATGTCTAGTCCGTCCTATCCTAATTTATTCATTAAGGACCTCTCCACAGAGTAAAAGCCTCCTCCATTTTTCTCCATATAATTAATTAATATAAATCTATTATTGTATGTTTATTTGTTTGTCCTCTTGATTTAAATAAATAAAACGTTTTTTGATTTTAAAGAAACTTTTTGCGTAATGTTAATTCTCTTGTTTACATTTAACGCTTAAGCGAAAAACAATAGCTGTCCTGTTTTTTCTTAACATTTTAATCAATCTATCCTTTTTACACCATGTGCGAATGTTGCTGTCTCTGTCTTTGGATGTGTCTACTATACGTTGTATTCTAACATGAAAAGCTAGTAGTGTGGACAAAGTAATATTTTACAGCAATAAATCGATCAATTCTAAAAGTTCTGCTCTATAATAAGTGGAAGTTATACCCTAATAATTGCGGTATTAAAGTTCGATCGAGGGAGCAGTACGGCGGACATGATCTAGGCCAAAGTAATTACTTCGAGCTGCCTCGTCCAGCATTTAAACATGTTCCCTCAAGCCACTTCGGGTACCCATTAACCCCGCAACTTTTGCTGGAAACCGAGGCTGTAGTGATAATTAAATAATTAACTACATATTTGACATGGCATAAGTTATTTCCCAACATACTGGATGTAATGTGTGGATGTGGGCAAAAAATTGATATGTTTACTCCGTTAAAATTAAATGTATTGTTGATCACGTCAATTTTATTTTGTGTTAAGATTCAGATTTTATTGCTTCTTTTGATATTTAAATTTATCTACATAGATGTCTTATCCATAAAAACTTCAAAAGAAAAAAATGTGAATAATTTGTGCGCCATCTTTTGATAGGTATTTGCATAATTTATTGTTGGAGTGTTGTCAAGGGCTAACATACTGATATCTCATATTTACTCGTCGTCGTCGTTTCAGCCGATATCTGTCCACTGCTGAACGTAGGCGTCCTCCATTGATCGCCACAAAGATCGGTCCTCTGCCACCCTCATCCAGTGGGCTCCCGCAACTTTGACCAGATCATCGGTCCATCGTGTGGGAGGCCTACCTACGCTGCATCGACCTGTACGTGGCCGCCACTCTAGGACCTTTCGGCCCCATCGGCCGTCCGTTCTGCGCGCAATGTTTCCGGCCCATTGCCACTTAAGGCTTGCAGTTCTTCGGGCAATGTCGGTTACCTTGATTCTACTGCGGATCACATCATTTCTGATGGGATCCCGCAGAGAGACTCCGAGCATTGCCCTCTCCATTGCCCTTTGAGTGACTTCGAGCCGTCTAATAGTGCTTGCAGTAAGGGGCCACGTCTCAGTACCGTATGTCATCGCTGGCAACATACACTGGTCAAAGACTTTAGTCTTGAGACACTGCGGTAAATGTTGGGACGAGAGGGTATCCCGCAACTTCCCGAACGCTACCCATCCGAGTCGGATTCGGCGATTGACCTCCTTCTCGAAGTTGGACCTACCTAACTGGACAGTCTGTCCCAGGTAGACATACTCGTCAACAACTTCGAGAGTACGGCCTCCGATCGTTATTGGAGTGGGTGGAACATGGATGTTCGACATAACTCTCTCTCTCTCTCTCTATATATATATATATATATATATATATATATATGTGTGTGTGTGTGTGTGTGTGTATGTATACAACTTTGTACACATATTCTTGGAGGTACTAGAAGTAACATAGGATACTTTTTATGAAAAAAATAGTATATAAAGAGTATGTATGTTCCCTATAGACCTATAGACTCCAAAACGGCTAGACCAATTTCGATGACATTTACAGGGATTGTCCAGATTGGCACGTTCCTGTGTTTGGTAGCGATCGGATCAACGTAATAGGTGGTACCCGGGCGAAGCCGGGCGGGTCACTAGTATTACATATTACAAAAGGCAACGTAGGGCGAAGCTCATTCCACAGCTAATACTATAATATACTGCTAAAAGAATACTGGTATTTTACCCAAAAGTATAATATTTGAAAGAAACGTAAAAAGAAACCTTGGCTGTATAAGAGGCCTGCGCCGCGTAAGGGGTACATACACGAAATACACACACACGTACGAGCATACAAAGTAGATGTACATATGTATATAATATACCTTTGGAAAATTTACGTCTTGGTATACGAGAAGTTGGTATTTTACCTTCGAAGCTCGTCAAAAATGAAACAAAAAAACGCCACACAAGTACTAATGAATACTTTGAAAATAAAAAAATTCCCTCTCTCTGAGAGGAGGCTTGCGAGCCTACAGTGGGGAAACATGCTACAAAAAGTTATTCACTTCTCTTCAGTACTTTAAATAGTTCCCATAACAACGTAGTTAGCATAAATACCAAACAATTGTCTTATAAAGGTTCTGCTGAAGGTTCCGCCGCGGGAACGAGGTCACGGCCTCTAATTTATGTCCCTCACTTGATGGTATTACTCCCTTTGCAGATATATGGCCACTTTGTAAAATGCGTGTTGACGGCATGCTTATTTTTAATCCGCCAACAATTGCCTACAAATGTCTATCAATTATCTGTTTAGAAATTGATAAAAATATGGGATTCTATAAGAAAAAAAACGGACAGTCATAAGGTCTGCCAACAGAGGCGAAAACTCAATAACAGTTTAAAAATAAACGAATAATCAACAAAAAGAAATAAATAAAAACCAACTACCAAATATCGTGCGCAACGTCAATTTACACTTCAGCTACCATAAGCGCAACGCAGAAATAACATCTCACCCTAATTCACTAGTTGTAGGTGCTGCCACCTACCAAAAAATCGCGCTTGGTACGTTCCACCACGACCTAGGCACGACTATCCATCAGGCTAGGTTAAAACAGCATCAAAATTCCAGACGGACAAACAGCCCTAACGCATTCCGAAGTACCACTTCGGTAATGTAAAGACATGTTAGCTATAGAAATTCTTGTTATCCGATAATGACGAATGAATTTAAAGCTAAATGCGTAATGAATTAATAAACCAAGGTCCCCTCTTGGAGGCCCTTGAATGCTGTGTCCATGGAGCTTCCGCTGAAGCGACCTAGCCTAGCTAGCTAGCTCGGTGGTCTCCTAATCCGATTACGATAGTCAAGTTACGGCCCGAGCCGAGGCTCCCTTCTGAGGGAGCTCTCGTGCTTATTTACTCTTAAAGAGGTGACAAGTCAGTCACAATAGCAGCGGTAAATTAATATCGGATAAACCACTGGGTCGTCGCCTTAGAGCTTACCTCAGATGTCTCTTATAGCTGTTGAAGATACCAGTAGTCTTACTTATTTTTTTATTAAAGGATAAATCAAGTCAATAAAGGTAAACACGACACGAGGAATACATGCATGCGCCCGCTCCCTTACCCCAATTCTACCAATAAAATAGTATCATATAGGTCAAGGAGTGGGTTCAGGGGGAAAGAAATTACCTGGGTATCTGGAAGGCGAGATCATCAAGACTGTCGACCGGCTCGGTGAGTGATGTCTCGACCACGCAGGAGGGCTCGGCCACCGTGTCCATGTTCACGATTACTCTACTGTCGTCGTTTTTATTTCTTCTAATTTCAGCATTTCGTACATCGTGAATTTGAAAAAAAAATGATACAAAATTCAGAAGTTCAGAGAGTTCAGGAAACTATAAGTTTTGTGAAACATGAATTCTTATATCTTTTATTATCGCCTCGGAACTTTGACATTTATTAATCGATTTAAAAAAAGTTTTTTTTTTTGCAATCGAAGTTTTTTTTATAGGTCTTTCCCATTTAAAATTCATCCCGATGTAATAAGATCCACAGTTATTTTGGATTTTCATTGAAATCGGTTTCTTATAGTATAACTGTTAGTTTTGGTTATTAAGTTAATTCGATTGCCCGTGTCCAATCCCATCGTAACGTTTACCAATCAATTTCCAACAATTTTTGTCTAAGCGATACGCCATAGTGGGTCAGACAAAGTGGTTTGTACAAACACTAGAGCGTGCAATTTAAGAATATTTAAAAATTATAAGTTTATATTTATTACATTGGCGAAATTTGCCATCATTAATTTTTTTTTAAAACGTAACTCACGGTTTGTAATTTCCCAATGCATTGATAGACAGAAGTTAATGTATTTTATGCATAAAAAATTGAGTAAAACAAAAATATTTACTCGAGTAAACGAGTGACTTAGAATTCGAATATTAACTCACTAAACCCTGACAAAGTTCGCCTCGAATCGGGATGATTTTTTTTAATATCGCATATATTTTTTATTCTATTATTTTTCCTTGGCATACTGAATATAGTGTATAAATAATATTAATTTAATATGATGATACTTATGTGGTTGTGTTTAAAGAAATCAGTTCTAAAGAAAAAGATCGTAAATTAGTTGGATGGGCTTTTAATAGTGTTTTTAAATATCCGCTCACACCCGTAACCCAGAGGGGTAGGCAGAGATCATGGATTTCCATTTGGCGCGATCCTGGCACACCTCTCTCGCTTCTTCCACATTCATACATCTACGCATGCACGCTCGTCGGTTATGGGTGCTCCTTATATCGCCCTTTTTTAGTAAGTCATTAATCTGATCGATATAAGTTCTCCTAGGGCGTCCCCTACCAACACTGCCACTCACTTTTGCAACATAAATTTGTTTTGTTATTCTCTCTTCATTCATCCTTTCAACATGCCCGAACCACCGAAGCATACCTTTCTCAATTCTAGACACAACATCCACTTTTAAGCCAAACTTTTCCCTTATAACGCTATTTTTAACCCTATCATTCAAAGTCACGCCTAACATACTTCTTAAGGATCGCATCTCAACGGCATTAACTCTACTAGCATGCTTTTCCTGCCAAACCCAGCTCTCACTTCCATACATAATTCCATGTTTTTAAAATATCGATATATATTTTTTTTATATCCTAGGACATATTCACACACGGCTATCGGATCCCAAACTAAGCAGAGCTTGTGCTATGCCAACCAGATAACTGATATACTACATATACTACTTGTCTTTTGTAAATACATACTTAAATAGATAAATTACACCCAGACTCAGGACAAACAGACATGTTCATGCACACAA
Organism: Papilio elwesi; assembly: GCA_029849275.1. Lineage (NCBI taxonomy): Eukaryota > Metazoa > Arthropoda > Insecta > Lepidoptera > Papilionidae > Papilio > Papilio elwesi. Next base: position 18,856,149 of record CM056717.1, on the reverse strand, counting down.
ATGTTTGTCCTGGGTGGGAATCGAACCCACGACCTGCGGCGTGAAAAGCAAGTATCTTACAAACCACGCCAACCGGCCCGTCAGTTGAAATAACTATTCGTACAAAGTATTAAAGAACCAATTCAGTGAATCAGACCGTTTTGTAACATTATAGTAAGTTTAGTGACATTTATGTTATAAGGGTTGTAACGCCCCTGTTAAAAAAACCTCTGAGAAGCAGTAATATTAACAGCAAGAAAAGACAATAAAAAATCTTATCTTTCGTACTTCAATATGTTTATTAATTTTAAAAACTAAAATTATGCTTAGTTCCAATGCATATAATATATATTGTAATTTAAATTTGAAGACCTAGGTGGCGTTATTCTCAATTAAAAAACGAAAATCCTGAAGTTTCTGGTAAGGGTAATTGGACAAACTATTTAAATTATTCATCGATCCTTGATAAGTGTGCAGCGTATCAAATTCACCCTACGTTTAGAAGGGGTTGAAAATCACGTTCATAGCTTTATCTATACTGATAAATAAAATTGAAGTGTCTGTATGTAATGTCAAAATAACATTTCCATACTCAATACACATGATGTATTTACGGTACTTGTAACGAAAATACAATTTTTAACATTTTTGTCTGTTTATTTCGGGTAATCTCCGAAACGACTGAACCGATTCATGGTACTTTTACTGGAAGATAGCTAATATTTTCGTGATTCAAATAGGGTAATTTAATTTAAGCAAAATATTTAGGGTTCCGCGCAAAAAGTGAAAAACCCTCGACATTGTTTTGTCGAATTTATTTCCACGCGGACGAAGTCGCAGGAAACAGCTAGTAGCTAGTAAAATCGCTTTAAAAATTATTTAACGGAAACCAAATTTTGTGCATGTAAACATAAAACGAATACTATGTCGTTTATTAAAAAACAGTGTGCAAACAACAATAGACTGTAAATTTTGCTTTGTGCAAAATTTCGCGTAGCGTCAACTTTTTGCTGCACCCTCAAACAATACACTCAAACAATACAGCGTCATTAGTTGATACAGACGCAAATATTTCACAACCTCGGCGCTAAAAAAGATAAATGTCTCACTTTAAATCTAAACAAACCTAATTATATATTGTTGGTTTTAGATATATATCATCATACCAGAGTCGTATTCGTTGAGCAATTTTAGTTCAAATCTTTACATCTTTCGACTATTGGCAGCTAACCTAAGAACCTAATTACGAATCTTTTATAATTTTTTATCTTAACATTTAGTTATACAAGCACAAGCGATACTATCTTCGTTAGTATCCTTAGATTACTTTACGATTTCACTTTTTACGCCAAACACCGCTGTGACGTCATCGGACTAAGATGTCACTAGTAGAAAAAAAAATTGTACAATGACTTCGCAAGAATATTCTGGAAATCCCTATACGTCTCTCATCTTGCTACCCTGATAAGGTCACGTAGTTTTAAATTTTAAAATTCGTAAGGTGATGGCGCCTTGTAAACTTAACATTTATAAGGCATTTAAATATCCTGAATCTACAAAGGCTCTCAGTCCTGAGTGCAAAATTGCTTATGCAAAGAGGTGAGTGAGGTTTTTCAATACCTCTGTACTGAGACACATACAGCAGGGACGAACTCGCTGGCTCGAATATGGTTGGCATTTTGCGTTCGCCTTTTTCGTCCAAAGTCAATATTGTTCAGTGGCATCGATTTGAAAACGTATCTTCAAGGAGGATCATTAAGGTTTTTAAATACCTACTCCGTTTCTCGCCACTTATAGATTATTAATTCGATAGCAAGGTTGTACAGATATTAGAGTATGAACAACTTAGAGTGAGTCAAATGGCGAAGACTGAACGTTTCTAAACTGTTTAAATTTGATATTCATCGGATCAAATCTTGAAAAAGTAAAAAATACACTTGAAATAAATGAACTAACACCAGTACATTCATTTATTTATTATGGCCACACCTTCACAAAAATGTGCCAAAGCCAAATATAACAATCACACAGCAAAATTACTTGGTGTCCGGTATCAAACAAGTTTCAGAATTAATCGTGCGTTACGATTTTTTCACAAACAAATAGTACTGGCTGGCACAGGGACACATTTTTGCTATTTTTATTTTATTACATCTAGGAAGTAAGTATAAACTTAACTTAACTTAACTCATAGGGGGCAAGCTTATAGATTCGCAAGGTCGGATGCTTAACGACATCACTATTTAAGTTTCGACCAACTTTTTTCATTTACTTTTCTTGTGTTCGATTTTGAAATGTTATCGTTAAGACAGAAGATTTCAGTTTAGTTGATTATTTTCATATCTTTTTGTATTCAATTTTTAATTTTATGTTTTAGACACGAGGGTTCATTTTTTGTGTATTATTATTTATTTTTGAACTATTGTCGCGCCTTCCCAACATATTAGTTTCTCGGTAGTCCTTACGATTTTTTTAAATTCCCATCACAAGAGACATATAACTAGGAAATTTCTTTATTTATTTTTAGGACACATCATATTTTTTTCATTTTTTTTAAATACTACATATAGCGACGTTTAGTATAGACAGTAATAGACGCGACATTCCATCATATTGCCGATCGACAGAAGGTGGGGTCATGATTAACGAGTGCTGGGTGCTTGCACACGCCCTTCACTACGCGATTATACCACACCAAAGATTATAGCTGATAAAAACAACAGGAACGAACTAAGAACTAAAACGACTCATGGAAGGGCGTTGTTGCTAAATAGACACAAATCTTTTGAGAAGTATTTACGTGTTAATCAATCTGTCATGGTAGTGCTCCCTTAACGCTTTCAAGCCCTTAGTAAATATGTTATATCCCTTAGAATATAGAGCAATTCATTACATTTTATATGTGTATTGCACAAAACATTAACCAACTTATTTAATTTAAAATAAAATATGCACTCACGCACGTAACCCACAGGGGTAGGCAGAGATAATGGATTTCCATTTGGTGCGATCCTGGCATACCTCTGTCGCTTCTTCTACATCTACATCTACGCATACATGCTCGTCGGTTACGGTCCCCTGTCAACGCTGCCACTCACTTTTGCAACATAATTTTTTTTTGTTACTCTCTCGTCATTCATCCTTTCAACATGCCCGAAATATTAAATTTATATCAAAACAAATGCATTTCATTAATAAATAGAAAGTTGGCAGTTTACATTTGCATTTGTTAAATGTAACCGCGTAGCAACTGCTATGAAAATATTATCGCGAGTCGCTACGTGCTACGAAACGAAACTAACAACCCTATGCCTTGCATACCGTTACAATCAAGTATATCTTTTTTTGTTGGAATTGAATAAATTGTGTCTACTGTGTACTTTATTTAAGTATCATTATTAATTAGGTATGTTTTAAAAATGTGAATTTGCAACTTCAACCGATAAAAGCGTGAATATTACATCAAAATGTATTAGTTATCGTTAAACAGATTAAAAATTATACAAACCCATTGTGCTCGCACGTTAAATACAAATCGTCCTCTATATCCATGAACACCGAGCACCATCCAACTAATTTAACAGAAGAGAGTGTGAAGAAGAGTTCAGTGAAGAGAAAAAAGAGTGATAAAGCTTAGAGTTATGTGAGAGCTTCGAATCGCGGGCTTACAGCATGATCTCGCCGTTGTACTTTACTCGTTAAGCCGAATCACACGACGGGACCGGACTCGCGGTGCGTGTCCCGCTGCAACGCCAAACGTGATTTGACGAACCAACGCGCGGTATACCAGCGTTCCCGACTTTGTCGCACCCCCGAGCGCCCGCACCCCGAGCCCCTTCTCGTCCCGCTTTCCCGCCGTGGTCCCACAACGTAGTCCGTCACTACCTATCACCACCACTTCAAACTGTCAACCGGGAATCATTTGTATGGTATTCGTTGATATACTTCGCGTATGAACAAAGGGATTTGAGTCCTTGTATATTGAGAATACAAGAATCTGTAGCAACATATTGCCAGAATCAGTTTTTCCTTCCATTAATCTTTAACTGAATCCAACCGTCTTTTGATCACATCTCCTCATTACTTGGGATTTTAATGGAACCAGCTTATTCTATACTAGTGACCTGCCCCGGCTTCGCCCGGGCACCACTAATTATGTTGAATCAATCGCTACCAAACACAGGAATGTGCTAATCTGGACAATCCCTGTAAATTTCATCGAAATCGATCCAGCAGTTTCGGAGTCTATAGGTCAACAGGGAACTTACATACTTCGCTTTTTATACAATATTTTTTTCATATAAAGTATCCTATGTTACTTGTGATACCTCCAAGAATATGTGTACAAAGTTTCATGATGATCGGTTGAGTAGTTTTCGCGTGAACACGTAACAAACAAACTTACATTCACATTTATAATATGAGTAGGGATAATTATAGTTAATTAAGGCCTAAATGTTACATATTTAAAAATATATATCGATTCCAGGCACGTTATTGTTCTCAAAATATTTATAAATTCATGACATTGTTTAGTGGACTCATTAACACTATAATTATTTAATGAATTATAGGTAGACATTAATATGTTAAGAGGTGAATGTAAGGTTAATTCGCGCTGCTCGTCGCTACGAATGGGTTATACCTTTTTACCTTGTGTAATCTTGAAGATAGATACTGTTTGTTCTAATAGTAACTCAGTATAGAATCAATAAAACGATTAACTAGTTTGTACAGGAACATGGCGTCAAGTTGCTGTTCAGTGATAAAGTAATTCTAAATGAAAATATTTTTGAATTATGGGAAATTAGTATTTATTTTAAAAAATTCTGGCTACGTAGAAAGTGCTGACGGTAGTGAAAGTTCCAGACAGGCGGGAAGGCGCGACAATAGTTCAAAAATGAATAGTAAACAAAAATAAACCTTTGTGACTTAACAATAAAGTTCATAATCGAATACAAGAAAAGTAAATTAAATTTGTTCCAATGTTGGTGACGTATGTTGGGCATGTTGTTCACTCGTACCTATAAGATTTTCCCCTACCAAGTATCTAATATTTTTGAAGTTTTCACTTCAAAAATAATATTGGCGATCGTAGGGTCGAATTATTTGCCTTATAAAATAAAATCCGTCTGACGTCTTGCTTTACTGCTTCTTGCTTTTTGAATTTACTTTTCTTGTATTCGATTATGAACTTTATTTTTAAATCACAAAAGTTTATTTTAGTTGATTATCTATTCATTTTTTAATTATTGTCGTGCTTTCCCGCCTCTTCGGAATATTAACCGCCAGCAGTTATTACGAATAGACAGAAGGCAGGAATTTTAATTAGCAAACGTAAACAAAAACAGATGAATGTCTAAATATAACTATCTCTTGTGGCGTGACGTAAACACATCGATGATGCTTTGTTCCTATAATTTGACGATGCTATTGATAGGACATGAACATGAACCAACAATGTATGGAGCGTAATCCATTTACACAACACGTTGTCACGCTCAACGCCCCAACGTGATACAATATAAAACCTTTACTATGTAGATAAAACATCTTTTATTTCGTATGTTAAATTTCCTTTGGTTTATAGGTAAAGAATTGTAGAGCTTGTTGCAGCGTTAGAATGCAATCTTACTCGAATGTGAATGGGTCGCATAATACAAAAAGATTACTGCCACCCATGAACATCCACGATACCAAAGGAACTATAGATGCGTTGCCAGCCATTGAGGAAGGAGTACGCTTCTTTCATGGACTCTCGTATTGATCCCCCGAAGTCCCTCCGCAATGCCAGTGGGTCAAGCCAAGGAGATGATTCGAGTCGCTCTTCGTTGTACATGGTCAAGAAGCTGGTATTTGGGAGCTCCAGCCCAGAGATGTCATCAGTATTCCATAATTATGACATCGTAATTACGCCTTGAACTTAATAAATAATACAAAATCAGCCATTTTTAGAATTTTTCCCCCAGGGACATAGGCCTCCTCTCCGAGAGAGGGAATGACCCGTAATTCACCACGCTAGCCCGGTGCGGGTTGTCACATGTCTTCGAATAAAGTGGTTCTAAGATATGCCAGTTCCTTCACGATGTTTTCCTTCACCATTTATGGTCACACTAAACTTACTACCGCATAAACTGACTGCAGTTGATACCCGCAACCTCGTTTGCGTATAGTAATTGCTTCGAGTTCAATACCCCCCACAACCACCATTCTTTCGGCGAAGCGGCGAAAGCGGCGGGAAAGTGTCGAGGAATGGGTTTACTTTGCTCGCGAAATATCGTCCATCCATGGCAACTGTCCAAACGGTACTGCTGAATAGTCCTATACTGAAGAAATGCAGAAGGTTCCGAGTGAGGATTGTTGGAAACCAGTGTGATAACCCATGAAGCCTTGCATTCGATAGACATGTCGTTCGTCGAGTTCCGGATTTTTATGTTTGCAGGTATTTCCAATTCCTATACATTCCCTCCATCGTCAAGTTTTCTTCGCCTTCCATTCTTTACATATAAGAAAAGGGTTGGAAAGGGAGTAAACTAGAATTAGGCCTCTGGCACTTCACTCATCAAACGAAACGCAGAGTACTTCTACTTCACGCCTGTTTTCTGTGAGGTCGTGGTATTTCACCGGTCGAGCCGGCCAATTCGTGCAACAGATGTTGTTGCGGGCTCTACCACTGTTACGTAAGGTTTACGCCTATACGCTATTCTTAACGTGGGCCTCACAGCTGTAAACCATAACACATATTGTCATCTTCGTTCTCTTCAGAAAGCTTGTATCGCGATAAGATTTTACTCCAATAATTTATGCAATCGCAAAATTGTGTTAACCGATTTTAAAACCACGTACAATGTGGAACGGAATGGACAATGAAAATCATAAATCGGGTTAATATTTGAATATTAAATACACATTTTATTGTAATATTTATATTTTTCTTATGAGATAAACTTACTGAAATCGAAAAATGTACGCATAAACGTACATTTATGCTCCGGAATATTCACTAAGGAATTGTAAACTAGAAAACATTCAAAGGGACCGTAAGAAGTTGGATTTTTTACGGTCGACTTCAAAAGTAGAGTCTAAAAATCTATACATGTAATAAATCTGATCGCTGTCTGTACATGGAAGATATTTGAGAAAAACTATCATCGGGGGCCTTCATATACGCAATAAAACCCAAAACAATGATTAGAATTTTTGTCTGTTTGTCTGTGCGTTGAGATATTCATAGCACACACACTTCTTTCGGAGACGCACGAGGCTCCTGGTAATTATAGTGCTTACACGTATGTAGACGATTTTAGGAATGATGTGTGTGTTATTTTTTAAGAGGTTTTGTTAGGTGAGGTTAGGTTATTATGTAGTCGATGTCCCCCCATGTGAGGCAAAAGGGCAGGGTGATGATGAGGTTAGGGTAGTATTTAAGTAAGTAATAAGTAATATCATTTCGTTTAAGTAAAATTGCAGAGCGGGTGAAACCGCGGGCACAGCTAGTATGCAGTAATAATATGATTGCGATTGTCGCGTCATTATTTATCACGTGACGTCATTATTACATCATTGGAGTGATTAGTACCGCGGGCACGTGCACAATAAGTAGATCATTACAACGTCTAGAAAATAGAATGTATGGTAAGGCTAGTAGAGTTCATTTTGCAGCGGTCTTGGGTATAATGTACACAAACAGCGGCGCACTGAGCACATCCGTACTGCGCATGCCCAGCAGCGGACGACTCAGATGCGACAGGGACATGGCTGCCACAACACAAATTATGATAAAATAATAAGTGTAAGTAAAAATACCTGCCATATGACATTTATACAACACGTATGCATTAGCCCAATCTCCGTCACCTATTTTTTATTCTCTTCTCTCTACTTTTCTATTGTCGCTATAATTGTTGGAAATTCGCTCGTTCCCTTGTAGTAAGCTATGTATCACACTTTATCAACCTACGTACGATCAGATTTACAGCTAGGATAGATAGAAAGACAATGTTAATTACCGTTCCTCGAATCGGATGCTGGAGCGGCTGATGTCGCTCCACGCGCTCATGGAGCGTCCTCGGGAGCGTCGCGGGTAGGCCGCGGCGGGGTGGCGTTCCAGCCCCACGTCCGGTGGGAAGTTGACCTTGGCGGAGCCACGGGACGACGGCCCATCCGCCGACTCCCCGCCGCCGGAAAGTTCCATGTCGAAGGCTGTGTACTCTGGCGCCTCGTCGATCTCCGCGTCGCTGCCGTCGCTGGCGGCCGAGAGCGCCTCATAGCCGTACCCAGGGCGGGCGCCGCCGCCGGCCTCTTCGGCGGCGGGCCCTCGCCCTACGCGCCCCTCGCAGTAGTCTCTGTCCGCAGCCAGCCTCGGCGAGGCCTCGACGCGGCTCGATGTCGCCGCCTTCACCGCCCGATCACGGCTCTTCGACGGCGATTCACGCACCGAGTACCGATTGGAGTACCTTAATTTGCTGGGACGAAACGTGGTGCCGCCTCGCAATCAGCCCCGGAACGGACCTTCGCCCTCGGTGACACGCCGTCCGCACGACACGTTCGCCTACGCTGCACGATCACGCTTAGGCAGAGGACTCACATCCGTAGGACACATTGACACAAATGTCACAACAATTAAGCCGGTTGACCGTTTCGTATGTAGCGTTACAACAATAATGGTCTATAACTTAGACACGCAGCGGGAAACTTCCGTGACTACTTTCTACACATGTAATTTCGGATTCGACGCTACCGATACAAAGAACGAAAATTTAGTGCGAGTAAGGAGCACGACGCGCGGACACCGAGCACAGAGCCCACTCCGGCCCCTTCACTATAAACTTGCAGGCCAGTTTTTTTTTAATATGACTAAACAAATATTTATAAATACTGTGTTTCATACATAGTCTAAAGGGCGTGAAGTGAGCAAAATATGGAGAGAAATGAGTGAAGTATCCGCGGACGCCGCGAAGTGGGGTGTGGGGATGGGGACTGGGCGGATCGATGAGTACTATGCCCGCTGCTTGCAGCCTGTTTTCGGTAGTTACGCATCGGTACCGTTGTGCTTGTGATGTTGCCGTCTCTTTTCTTTCCCAGCTGTCATCTAAAGTGGACCGTTATAGTAACGCCACTGAATAAGAAAGAAGTATTACTAATGTGGCAACCCACAGATGATCCAATCATTCAGAAAACTTTGAATTGTAACATGCCAATAATAATAAGGACCATGAATTTTGCTAATTTATATTTTTATTTATTACACGATCATTCAACGAATATGTGTACAGAAAAACTAATAAAATGACAATATTGTTTTTGATATTTTGTTTCTATGATTGTATCGGGTGAGACCTTGACCTGCATTCAGTATAAAGATTTAATATGTTCATATCATTGTCTCGTATTATACGATAATTCGCAAACTCTCATCATCACCTGTTCCTAAAATCACCATGGAAACCAGAATACGAAATATTCTCTGCCCGAAGATGGCAGAAGACGCATTACACGATGGCATAATACTGATTTTATTTCAAGCAATAATTCAATACGCGGATTTTACTGGCAATGATTCCTAGACGCCATCTATCAGACGCTTTAAACATTAAATAAATGGCCTTCGGTTCCAATGTATTGTAGCATATGAAATTAAGTGCCATCTATGTTTTAAAATTAAAACTAACATCGCTCTTAAACTCTTATTTCATAGCTATTACCAAAGACAACCAGCTGTCAGTGAGCATTATGGAAATAATTTCAAAATTAAAGAAACCATTTGGAATATCAAAGATGGATCAATTTAATTTATATTTAATAAGTTATTAAATTTGAATTAAAATTCTTTACTTTTGAAAATTGAATCTAGAAAATGCGGCAACATTATTTCCATAACGAATGCTGACGGACAGCTGTTTTGTCTTTGGTAATGGCTACGAATGAAACAACAAGATTTGAGATTGAAGAATAAATAATTAACTAAAACCGTAAACAAAAAAAATAACGTTAAAATATATACACGATTGCAGATTCAGAATAATTTACACAGGCTTTTTACATAAAATAAATATGCACCCACGCCCGTAACCCAGAGGGGTAGGCAGAGATAATGGATTTACATTTGGCGAGATACAATAATTTTGGCTTATTAAAAAAAATATATAGAAAATGATACGCTTATATTATTAGTTATATTAATTTGGCACCATTTTTATATTCCGTTTCTAAAAAAATAAGACGATTTAACGCTGCTATTCCCAAGTTGCTTTATTTAAGCGCTAGATGGCTAGATGATGAGAAATTATACATAATTTCAAACATTCCGAAGTCTTCAATAGATTTTATTAATTTTAATTACGCATTTCTAATGTTTTGCGGGGAAAGGTGACTCAAGCCCGATGTATCCCAACAGCTAACGAGGCATCTACATGCCTCCCCAAGGCAATTTAAGTCCCTTCAGATTTTTATACAAAATTTGCACCGGATAGTCGGGGTATAAGAAGGTTTGTCACCGTAAAGTCGACATTCGCTTGCGCCAGGTACAATGATAAATGACATAATTGATACAAACTTCTATACTTCATTGACTAGTAGTGTTTACTATTTTGAACCTTATATTACAATCAAGTAAGATGTTTTAGTATCATATTTTTTTTATGGGAGAAAGTCGCAAACAAGCAAGCGGATTACCTGATGTAAAGTGAGCGCTACCCATAGACATTCGCAACAAGCAAATGTGTTGGAGATGCGTTGCCTTTCTTTAATGGACAGAGGAGGGCATAGACAGGAAATAGGATATTTCCGTTTACCAATTAACCGTCCTCGTCCAATCCTCTTCCTTTTCCCATCCTATCCTTATGAGGAAAGGATGGAAAGAGGAAGAGGACTGAAATTAGGCCTCCGGCACCTCTTCAGGCGAAACGCAGAGTACTTCTACTTCACGCCTGTTTTCTGGTGGTATTTCACCGGTCGAGCCGGCTAATTCGTGCAACAGATGTTGTTGCGGACTCTACCACTGTTAAATATAGTAAAGTACAGTAGACGAGTGACAGTTGTTATGGAAAATCAACTTTGGGTTGAACGCAAGACCGTCGCCACGTTTACATTAGTTTTTACATACATTTGTACATCCTCCTGCTTTTGTATCGCTACAAACGCGCAGAGGACGCGCTCTTTGATAATGTCTTTAAGATTAGACATGGGTTCAATCAAACAATGCTTAAAATCATACCACCGTTGACAAAGTTGTTGATCGAACTATCTAGAATCTCAAATAATCTTGACAGCTAGCTAGATAATTTTGGTCTTTTGACAGCTAGTTAGATAATTTTGGTCTTTTGATAGCTATCAGAAACTGGGTGTAAATCTGTTTAAGAGCAGGCCTTTGACAATAGGAGAGCCATGCAGTGCCAGCGATTGTTGCGTGGTTCAACTGCTGATTGTCCGACTACAGAAGAACACCAATATATATGAAGCAGAGGCAAGGACTTGCAGATGCATTCCAATTATCTAGCAAAGAGGGACCTATATATCAGGAGCTTGCATCCGCAAGCCATTAACTTATGTTTAGCACTGTTATAACCATACTAGTTTATTTGAATCTTGTGTGAATTGCAATTTCTCGATTGTGCTGATTTTAAAGACTTGGATGTCATGGAATGTAGGGATGACTTTTGTAATCAAGTATATAGAACGCGAGTGAATCCACTCTAATATTCGTCGTCGTTTCAGCCGATATCTGTCCACTGCTGAACGTAGGCCTCCCCCACTGATCGCCACAAAGATCGGTCCTCTGCCACCCTCATCCAGTGGGCTCCCGCAACTTTGACCAGATCATCGGTCCATCGTGTGGGAGGCCTACCTACGCTGCGTCGACCTGTACGTGGCCGCCACTCTAGGACCTTTCGGCCCCATCGGCCGTCCGTTCTGCGCACAATGTGTCCGGCCCATTGCCACTTAAGGTTTGCAATTCTTCGGGCAATGTCGGTTACCTTGGTTCAACTGCGGATTTCTGATGCGATCACGCAGAGAGACTCCGAGCATTGCCCTCTCCATTGCCCTTTGGTTGACCTTGACTCTAGACAACACATGACTCTAATATTATAATGACTTTAATTTTAGAAAACTGTACACATTCAATGCTTTACGCTCACGTTGGATTCGGCACGAACTCTCTCTGCGTGGATTATACTTGAAAGCGATACGGTAATGCATTAATGGACATGGTTTTATTTTTATTTAGGTCGATCGCACTTGAATTTTTGTTTCTCAAACTATATTTTCCTTTAGTTTCGAAATATATGAAACTCCCCAGTTAATCCTGTCGGTAGTCTAGCCACACATTTCCTGGGACGCAAACTAAGTAGAACATTTAAATGGTGTGATGTTTACACTCACTCACTCACTCCATCCGGTTCCTGCGACTGGGAACTACATTCAGCCGGACAAGTCATTACACAATCTAGTCTCCCACGTACGCCATCAAACATTCTTTTAATAGGCTTTTTCCAGCGCCGTTACAATAGAAAATTTGTTAAACCAGAGGCTAGCCATGCCTAGTGAAGTTGTGTTTAACATATTAGAATATAGATCCGTCCCGTCGTAGAAGGTTAGAGAGCACTGAGAACTGAGAATTGAAAGCACCATACCATACCAAAACCAACCAACGCGCAATTGCTTAAGAATCTTGCAGCATAAGCTCAGTCACCATTAAAAAGTTCAAAACTCAATATAAATCCTGGCTTCTAAGCGTTCAAAAACAATCTTATACGTATCAGTCGTAGTGGCGTTGTACTATCTTGTAAATTTCTGAATAAAGTCAGGTGGCGAAATACTGGGAGATGTTAGGCGGATGTTTGGCCATGCTTACTGCGCGCTCATCGTGTCTCTGCCTTGTGTTTTATGTATCTATATTTATATCTGTAGTGTCTAGTAAACTTTATCTATATGGAATAATATGTTCGCGCACTACCGATAGGGCAGCGCTGAAAATCAGTGTTGTGGAGCCCACAACCTATGCTGAGCGCTGTCCTATTCATTCGCTATTGGTATAATTATAATTTGTAATTACTTATACACTTACATTTCGTTGTGGTTTAGTTTTCACACGATTCCATATCACAAGCCGTCATTAATTTCATCACGAAGATTTTTTATTCGTGAAGCGGGTAAATGGCTAAAGCTGGAATTTACGAAGTCGTCAATTGGCGACTTAAGATGGCTTAACTTTTATCCCGAGTGCTCCATCTGGAGATTTATATCATCTTTGCGTTACAGATTAACGATGTCTTAATGATAAACATCTATTTTTAGCGCGAACTTACTTGTTCTATGAACAGCGTCCGCCGTTACCAACTCAAAGATGGAGATTGTTCCCAATTCGCTTGTATTTTTTTTGTTACCTTAGAACCTCGACCGAACGATCCGACTTCAAAAAGGAGGCACTTATTAATTTGCCTGTATGTTTTTTAAATTCCAGAACTCTGCTCCTGGTAAACCGATAGCGATAATTCATTTTTTCATCGACAGTTAGCGCGCGTCATGTGATCCAACTTTATTTAAATCAAAATCCGAATAATAATGCATAATATTACAAGTTGGTTATTTTCTTTGTTTACGTTTGCCAAACTACAGGATGTACATAAAAATAAAGTGTATAATACGTTTTAACAGTGGTAGAGCCCGCAACAACAACATCTGTTGCACGAATGGGCCGGCTCGACCGTTGAAATACCACGACCTCACAGAAGACAGGCGTGAATTAGAAGTACTCTGCGTTTCGTCTGATGAGTGAGCGGCCGGAGTTATAATTCTAGTTGACACTGACATCTAAAACACCATTTAGTAGCAACAAAAATCCTATTCACTAGTGCCAACTCATTTTCTTGTACAGTGCACTTTATAAATATTTTTCCATTTGAAAAGTATGGTCTTAATATACCTTATAACTCTTTCAAGAATAATAACGAGGCACCTCGAACGGCAGCGTCAATGTAACGGCTTGCAGCTGATTTACTAAAAGGGGTGTCTCGCAAGCCAATTTTCTAACCACCCTCAGTGTCAGCGCCACAGAGATTTAAGGTGTTTCAACAAATCGATGTGTATAAACATGAAAATAAAACAGGATTTTTTTTAATTCGACTCGAGTTCGTTCATTTACAAGTATTATCCGCACTCTCCTTTCCCTGTGACCGCAGTGAAGCTCACCACTCTCAACTTTGTTGCGAATATCACGCCTTCGTGTCGGGGAAATTAAAATAGGGTCACGTGTCGAGATTTCTCAATGGACACGAGGATCGAGCGATTGCATTAAGTTGTACCACTTGGCAATAAAGATTAATTTATTATATAATATTGATTTTACAAGTTTTTTTGTATGATGGTCGGTTGAGTAGTTCTCGCGTGAAGGCGTAACAAACAAACTTACATTCGCATTTTGTAATATTATAGTAGGGATAGGGATATTTAGCGTACGGTAATTAAAATATAATAAAAAGAATATCCCGCTGGTAATATCTTAATAATTTTCACAGTGACCTGTATAGGTATAAGCTTCTTCGTTGACTAATGGTAGATTTTAAACTAGCGGACCCAACAGACGCCGTCGAATTTGACGGCGTAACTGTAAAGGGGATATTCGAAAATCTTCTGGAGTCCATTGTCAATGCCACCTACCCCTTTTAATTATGTTTTGAAACCATCCATTGTAATAAAGATATTTCATCCAAATCAATCCGACCGTTTGTGACAAACATTCATTTAGAAGATTAACGAATATATATTTTAAATTACAATTTTGTAAAAATATAAAAGTAATTTTCCTATCTAATGTAGTTTAAACTTAAATATGTCGAAGCAATGTCAAACTGAAATACACGTCTCGCGTCGCTAGTGTGGGGACAGTCCAGACAGTTTGTCGATAATCAAGCGACTAACTCTGACTAAAAACTGAGCGGGTATTTTTATTTAAATATACTGGGAAAAACCTATTAAATCGATCTCCCTGTGATCGGCAAATTATGATTATAGTCCACCCTGTATAGGTTTGGTTACAGTTTTTACAGTCGTCTGTCAACCCTCCTCAGGAATAAATGGTTGTACTTAAGTCTTGTTTTATAAGTGGTATCAAAGATGATTCAGTAATCGAAATAGACGTCACAAAGACTGTTCTCGGTCGGCCGCATAATGTAATCCCGCCAGTCTCTTCTGCGTAATACATCGTGTTTACCTGTTGATTTCGAAACATATGGTAGCCATTCAAAATGATATTTAAATCACATTACCAACTTTTTTCCAGTAGCATTGTTTAGTTAGAAATTAATAATTTTAATGATGCTTTTGCTATGCCATAGAAACAGGCCCTTAGGTTTTGATCCGTGTATATATAATATATTAAAAATTAATATAATAATTCACTATTTAATATAAAATAAATCCGTCTCATTAGTCAGTTAGTTGCAGTTCTCTATGGGTAGCGATCACTTGACATCGGGTGAACCGCTTGCTCGTTTGCCACCTAGTACTATGAAAAAAAAACAATTATAAACTCTTGACATTTTGTGGAATACGCACAAACTAATTACGGAATATAGATTTTAAATAATAATGCAAGGGTTACATCACATCTCGTAAACATTTACCCTGCCGCTCTAACATCGTAATTGTATTAGATTTCAAATACGACAGCTTGTCAGTCTAACAACACAGTGAAACTAACTGGTTCGGGTATGCTCAACCCCAGACCGATATTTTGAAGAGGCCTGTGATAGCTCAAGTATTTGGACCTAAACATATATAAAGTCAACTCCTAGTCACAGTTTGCATAACGAACAAAAATTGCCATGCCATGCCACCCATAAATTGGTAGGCAGAGATTACGGATTTCCATTCTACATTAACTGAACTTATGAGTTCGGAAATAGTAAAATTTTTCGGTTATAGATGGCGCTTAAAGACTCATATGGACTTCCATTTCATGAGTTTTAATTCTAACAATTATATATATATATAGAATAGAACGCCTTATAAATGATTTATGATTATGATTTCTTCTCTTCTTGAATATAAGAATGTATTATTCTTAAGCCAATATTGTCAACTTGTTTAAATTTTCAAGTTGCCAACTTTAATGCAACCTTGAAGTGTGAACATATATTATTTCAAGTTCAACCCTAGCATGAAACTCAACACTGAAATATCCAGGCATATTCCAATGGACGTATACCTTCGGGCGTTAATTAGATTAAATAGGAAATCCACAGACTAATGTTATTTGTGTCGTGCTTCCGGTAGGACAACACACGAGCGCCACCAACGTCCATCATTGACACTGCGAATCTGTTTATACGTTGAGATTATATCCATTTAAATTTGGATCTTATTGTTCGGTTGTAGAGTATATATTGGCTGTTCCGATGTTCGGAGGAACCAAGATCCGGGGGTGGATTTCGTACGAAAAGGCATAAGCGATGCTTTGACTCTTGTGTTTAAGTAATAAGGCTGTGCTGGTGAGATATGACCTTTTGGAAGGCGGCACAAGCGCTATGTAGGCGGTATATATATCGATCGGTGCGCGAGGTGCGCGCCTTCGATACCCGAGCGCTTCACACAACAGACCTCAATCGTTGCCGCGACCGCTGCCACGATGCACGCGACACTTCTCTTGACTCTGCTTATCACGGCGTGGGCCGTCACCGAACACTTCGGTAAGTTGATAATTTTCTTTTTAAATTTAAATTTATTTATCGTCGCGTAAAAACTTTTGCGAATTTATTTAAAAGCCCCAGCGAATTTTTTTTTAGTGATAAAAGTAACAAAAGTGAAGTTTCATCTCGATATCAGTTCGCGGTGACAGACACCTGTTACTTGCGGCAATATTTGTATATTGCCGCCCTTATCAATGGCGCGCGTTCATAGTTTTGAAAGTTTTAGCCCTAGTTAGTATCAAGTTAGTTTACAGTCTCGTATATATAGTCAAGATCCGTCATTTTATACTAAATAAGATATTATAATTATTGTATGTCTTCATTTAAAGTTATTTATTTACAATATATTTTAAAAAATACATACAAAAGTTATTTAATATATTTATTTTTATACTAATCATTCAAAGAAATATTTAAATATAAATTTGTACAGGGGGAAGTAAAATAAAGTAAATATTAAAATGATTTAGTATTCTAAAACACGAAAAAGCTTTGTATTGTAAAAAAATAATCCAAAGCTTAATAATTATG
The DNA here is from genome assembly GCA_029849275.1 of Papilio elwesi. Lineage (NCBI taxonomy): Eukaryota > Metazoa > Arthropoda > Insecta > Lepidoptera > Papilionidae > Papilio > Papilio elwesi. Next base: position 18,838,951 of record CM056717.1, on the reverse strand, counting down.
TAACTTACCATAAAAATCTTAATATTGGTAACTTTTTAAGATTAAATTGAAACAATTTGTTGTTATATCGAATCGCATTTTTAATCCGCCGGCTGTAGATAACGGAAATGTCTTATAATAGTGCCGTCGGACAACTTTAACTCGTAAAACACAATAATAAATAGATTAAATAATAAGATATTAAAAAAAAGAAGAAAAAAGCTTTATTTATTTATTCACAAGTAAATAAAGTTGAAAGTTTCATTTATTTTAATGAATTTTTCAATACGAGCTATATTTTCATCTTTCCATCGAAATGAGGTAATCTAATGAAGAAATTAGTTCAACATTTTATTAAAATATAGTGTATAAAAGTACTAAAAAGTTAATAACTTAAATACCTTAGTTACAAAGTTACTTTGAGTAATTTTTTGTTACATAAAAATTGAATGGTATTTTTGAAAAAGTGTAACAAGATCGGCTTACCAGTAGTTATGACACAACATAGATGAAAACTGGGAATTGACCACAGAGCAGTTTTGACCAAGCAATGAGCTCACTGTAAGGTGATGTTTTGTATGGTGGGATTGGAAGGGCATTGTTCATTATCAGCTTGTGCCGACGGATAGAATCATCGATTCGGAATTCTACTGCCAGCAACTGAAATTAAAGCAAGAAGTTAAGAAAAAGCAGCCGGAATCGCTAACTAGAAATTGTATTACCTTTTCAACAACTCAGAAAAAAATAAAAAGCTTGGCTGGGAGGAGTTAATGCATCCGCCAACTTTGACTTTGCACCGCTCTCTTCAGAATCCTTTGGTGGTCAGTTTTACATCAAGAAAGGACTGCCCACCTGTCCCGTTTTTTTGCTAAATTCCAAACATCTACAGCAACGGAATCATGTCTTTAAGATGAACAAAATGTACTTTTTACAATTAAATGAAAATAAAATATTAAACAAAAATGGTCTTGAGTTTTTATTTCAAATGCGGAGAAACTTTTACCCCAATCTGTTATGTATTGTATGTGTGTGGACTGCGTTCTTTGTGATTTTCAGGAGAAGTTTGAATTGATCTAACGGTGTGATTGTATCAGAGTTTAGTAACGATAGGTACGGTTAGTTCTATACGGGCGACGCCGGGACGTATCACTAGTTTTAAATAAAACATCCTATAGCAAAGTCATTTTTATTCATACCAAAACCATTCCGCTTTTCGACTTTAAGCGTGATTGGACAAAGAACCTGCGCCTTAAGTTGAAAGTTAACTAAAGTAACTTGGATTGATTGAGAAAATAACTGCTACCAATAAAGCGACAACTTATTAAAAGTTTATCTCAAGTGCCGGAGCAAATGAGCAAATAATAGTCAAAAAATTATAATGAATATCCAACGTCTAACATATACTTTCATGTAATCTGTTGTATGAAGGCATAGTAATGATTTTTTAAAATGTAACTGAGCATTAAGATAGGAAGGTGTTCACTTGTTCCACGATCACAACGACAACGCGAGGACGAACGGACGAACTTATAATTTATTCGCGTCTTAGCTTTCTTAATTTTCTTTAATGTAACTGAGATTTAAGATAGGAAGGTGTTCACTTGTTCCACGATCACAACGACAACCTGAGGACGGACGGACAAACTTATAATTCATTCGCGTCTTACCTTTCTTAAATGTAACTGAGCTTTAAGATAGGAAGGTGTTCACTTGTTCCACGATCACAACGACAAGGCGACGGCGGACGGACGAACTTATAAGTCATTCGCGTCTTAGCTTTCTTAAATTTCTTTAATGTAACTGAGATTTAAGATAGGAAGGTGTTCACTTGTTCCACGATCACAACGACAACGCGAGGACGGACGGACGAACTTTTAATTTATTCGCGTCTTAGCTTTCTTAATTTTCTTTAATGTAACTGAGATTTAAGATAGGAAGGTGTTCACTTGTTCCACGATCACAACGACAACCTGACGACGGACGGACAAACTTATAATTCATTCGCGTCTTACCTTTCTTAAATGTAACTAAGCTTTAAGATAGGAAGATGTTCATTTGTTCCACGATCACAACGACAACGCGACGACGGACGGACGAACTTATAATTCATTCGCGTCTTAGCTTTCTTAATTTTCTTTAATGTAACTGAGCTTTAAGATAGGAAGGTGTTCACTTATTCCACGATGACACCGACAACGCGAGGACGGACGTACAAACTTATAATTCATTCGCGTCTTAGCTTTCTTAATTTTCTTTAACGTATTTAACTGAGCTTTAAGATAGGAAGGTGTTCACTTGTTCCAATATCACAACGACAACGCGAGGACGGACGTACAAACTTATAATTCATTCGCGTCTTAGCTTTCTTAATTTTCTTTAATGTATTTAACTGAGCTTTAAGATAGGAAGGTGTTCACTTGTTCCACGATCACAACGACAACGCGAGGACGGACGGACGAACTTAAAAGTCATTCGCGGCTTAGCTTTCTTAATTTTCTTTAATGTAACTGAGCTTGGAGATAGGAAGGTGTTCACTTGTTCCACGATCACAACGACAACGCGAGGACGGACGGATAAACTTATAATTCATTTGCGTCTTAGCTTTCTTAATTTTCTTTAATGTAACTAAGCTTTGAGATAGGAAGGTGTTCACTTGTTCCACGATCACAACGACAACGCGAGGACGGACGGACGAACTTTTAATTTATCCGCGTCTGAGCTTTCTTAATTTTCTATAATGTAACTGAGCTTTAAGAAAGGAAGGTGTTCACTTGTTCCACGATCACAACGACAACGCGAGGACGGACGGAAGAACTTATGTCATTCGCGTCTTAGCTTTCTTAATTTTCTTTAATGTTATTAACTGAGCTTTAAGATAGGAAGGTGTTAACTTGTTCCACGATCACAGTGACAACGCGAGGACGGACGGACGAACTTATAAGTCATTCGCGTCTTAGCTTTCTTAATTTTCTTTAATGTAACTGAGCTTTAAGATAGGAAGGTGTTCACTTGTTCCACGATCACACCGATAACGCGAGGACGGACGGACAAACTTATAATTCATTCGCGTCTTAGCTTTCTTAATTTTCTTTAATGTAACTGAGCTTTAAGATAGGAAGGTGCTCACTTATTCCACGATCACACCGACAACGCGAGGACGGACAGACAAACTTATGATTCATTCGCGGCTTAGCTTTCTTAATTTTCTTAAATGTAACTGAGCTTTAAGATAGGAAGGTGTTCACTTGTTCCACGATCACAACGACAACGCGAGGACGGACGGACAAACTTAAAAGTCATTCGCGTCTTAGCTTTCTTAATTTTCTTTAATGTAACTGAGCTTTAAGATAGGAAGGTGTTCACTTGTTCCACGATCACAACGACAACGCGAGGACGGACGGACAAACTTATGATTCATTCGCGGCTTAGCTTTCTTAATTTTCTTTAATGTAACTGAGCTTTAAGATAGGAAGGTGTTCACTTGTTCCACGATCACAACGACAACGCGAGGACGGACGGACAAACTTATGATTCATTCGCGGCTTAGCTTTCTTAATTTTTTTTAAATATAACTGATCTTTAAGATAGGAAGGTGTTCACATGTTCCACGATCACAACGACAACGCGAGGACGGACGGACAAACTTATGATTCATTCGCGGCTTAGCTTTCTTAATTTTCTTTAATGTAACTGAGCTTTAAGATAGGAAGGTGTTCACATGTTCCACGATCACAACGACAACGCGAGGACGGACGGACAAACTTATGATTCATTCGCGGCTTAGCTTTCTTAATTTTCTTTAATGTAACTGAGCTTTAAGATAGGAAGGTGTTCACTTGTTCCACGATCACACCGACAACGCGAGGACGGACGGACAAACTTATAATTCATTCGCGTCTTAGCTTTCTTATTTTTTTTAAATATAACTGATCTTTAAGATAGGAAGGTGTTCACATGTTCCACGATCACAACGACAACGCGAGGACGGACGGACAAACTTATAATTCATTCGCGGCTTAGCTTTCTTAATTTTCTTTAATGTAACTGAGCTTTAAGATAGGAAGGTGTTCACATGTTCCACGATCACAACGACAACGCGAGGACGGACGGACAAACTTATGATTCATTCGCGGCTTAGCTTTCTTAATTTTCTTTAATGTAACTGAGCTTTAAGATAGGAAGGTGTTCACTTGTTCCACGATCACACCGACAACGCGAGGACGGACGGACAAACTTATAATTCATTCGCGTCTTAGCTTTCTTAATTTTTTTTAAATATAACTGATCTTTAAGATAGGAAGGTGTTCACATGTTCCACGATCACAACGACAACGCGAGGACGGACGGACAAACTTATAATTCATTCGCGGCTTAGCTTTCTTAATTTTCTTTAATGTAACTGAGCTTTAAGATAGGAAGGTGTTCACATGTTCCACGATCACAACGACAACGCGAGGACGGACGGACAAACTTATAATTCATTCGCGGCTTAGATTTCTTAATTTTCTTTAATGTAACTGAGCATTAAGATAGGAAGGTGTACACTTGTTCCACGATCACAACGACAACGCGAGGACGGACGGACAAACTTATAATTCATTCGCGGCTTAGCTTTCTTAATTTTCTTTAATGTAACTGAGCTTTAAGATAGGAAGGTGTTCACATGTTCCACGATCACAACGACAACGCGAGGACGGACGGACAAACTTATAATTCATTCGCGGCTTAGCTTTCTTAATTTTCTTTAATGTAACTGAGCATTAAGATAGGAAGGTGTACACTTGTTCCACGATCACAACGACAACGCGAGGACGGACGGACAAACTTATAATTCATTCGCGGCTTAGCTTTCTTAATTTTCTTTAATGTAACTGATCTTTAAGATAGGAAGGTGTTCACATGTTCCACGATCACAACGACACGCGAGGACGGACGGACAAACTTATAATTCATTCGCGGCTTAGCTTTCTTAATTTTCTTTAATGTAACTGATCTTTAAGATAGGAAGGTGTTCACATGTTCCACGATCACAACGACACGCGAGGACGGACGGACAAACTTATAATTCATTCGCGGCTTAGCTTTCTTAATTTTCTTTAATGTAACTGATCTTTAAGATAGGAAGGTGTTCACATGTTCCACGATCACAACAACACGCGAGGACAGACGGACGGACGCGTCTAAGCTTTCTTAAATTTCAATATGCATACAACTGCTTTGTTTATACAATTCTGCTTTACTGAATGATGGACTGATGTTATTTATAAACTTATGAACAACAAAAAGTTTAATAAAAGTACTAACTAGATGCTACTTGAAGTATTAAAACAAAAAAAATATTACACGGGTTGGAAAAACATTATAACAATCTTATTACTGCGCTTCCATGGACAGTAGCTACTTGAAATAATACGCAGTTCAACTTTGGATTGAAGCTGAAGTTTGAATTCAGTGAATTTAATTAATATTGATGCTATGGTAAAACGAGTTGTCGGACGTCATAATATTTAAATAATTTTAAATTGTTCCACTGCAAAACAATTTTTTATTCATCGCGGGTCTTATTCAAGGCTAACGGAAGGTCACTTACGGATTTATTTCCAAAGTAATTTTAAAAACACTGGACATTTCGTACTTCTTCTTCTTAATACTTTTACAAAAGTGGACACGTAGATCTGCCGGACTCGCGAATACTTTAATACGTTGTTGAATTTTTATAATCAAGTTCTTAATATCGAATATATTGTAAAAATTTATTGACTAATTGATTTTATTACGGTTTACAAACCTACAATTTTAATAGACAAGTTATTTAATTTCAGTTTAATAAAAAACACTCAAATAATTCGCCTGTCTTGTACCTACTAAAATAATACAAGGGACGCATCTTCTCCATTTAAGTAACACAAATATGCGCTCACACCCGTGAATCAGAGGATTTCCATTTGGCGCGATCCTGGCACACCTCTCTTGCTTCTACATACATCTATGCATAGAAGCTCGTCGGTTACGGACCCTCCTTATATCGCCCTTGTCACTAATATGTCACTAATCTGATCGATATAAAATCTCCTTGGACATCATTCATACTTTCAACATGCCCGAACTAAGTTAACTTAATGATTCAAAATAATAGATAGACTTTACGCAATTTTTAAAAACACTTGCATAGCTAGTGCGGCCTCCTATGCACCGATGATGCGGACGCCGATGCAGATGTGGCAAGCAGTTTGTTGCGATTTCAACTGCGTATGACCGTGTACGGATAGTTGCGATGGCGTATATACTAGGGCGAGCAACCGCGATCCGAAAGTGCGTTTTAAAACCGCGCGTCCAGCCACAGTGAAGCTGCACTGCTGCGAGCAGTCGTGGCGATCTGACGCTGCCGCATACGCCGCTACCGCAGTGTTTACTCACAAATTTTCGGCAGCGGGTCACGCGGCTAAAGAGGATGCGGTCTTAGTTCGTAGGGACTCTAAGACTGTCTTCCGTTGCTACCCAAGGAATCCCAACCCAAAGACTTCGAAACCGTGCTTGTTTTTATAGGTCAATTAAAATAAATCTATTACAAAATATTTAACTGCTAATAAATACATTGTCGGCTACAAGAACAAACCAAAACTACACATCACAAAGCAATTGTGGTGGTTGATGGTTGTAGCCTGGACGTCCCCATGTCACTATGGTCGATGAATTGTTATAGACATAGAATAGATAAGGGAATGAATATTTATCAGGTTATCGGGTTAACGGCGAGTGGACTTTTTTTTAATTGAGGAAATGATAATATCACATACGCACTACTATGATAAAATGTTTATGCGGATGGATTTAAAGCTCCATAGCCTTATATTAATACATTATATTTTAAGGGAAAAGTATAATACGTACAGTTTGAATGATAAAAACCGACCGACCGACGGAACGGCGTTTTATTAACTGTAGGGATATAGTGACACACAATTCAATCATTAATGCAATCTTCAAGTCGGTGGCGTCGCGATGAACACGACGTATAACCCTATAGAGATACTTTATAAATTAAATCCTAACAAACGTCTATAAAAATGAACTCTCTCTTTATGGTATGGGAGCCCACGCACGGAATTCTGTACATATTCGAACGCGTCTGATTTTTGCACTATTATAATCTGTAAAGTACCCAATCATCCATAAAGCCGATCGATTAATAGTCCATTAAATTTGTAAAAAAAACCGATCATCGAACGTAGGCAATACTAGGATTAAGATCTTAGGTTGTTTAACTGTTAATATGCATACATTTCAATAATCGGACTGTTTGAGCGCAATGCAAAGGAGTGCAGGGATCACAAACTTATGCGAAACCGTCACCTGAACACCCTCGAACTCGGTTAATTTTAATTAATTTATTTCCTCAAAGATAATAGGAATTGATAATATAAGGATTTCAGCATGCCGAAGCAAAAAAATTAATGAATACTGTAGACCTTTCCAAACAGCTAAAACCAAAAATGTCATGTAATCTTTTTTCTTTTTACCATTTAATATTTTAATTCCAATAGCTACATATGATGCTCGCTTATGAACAAATTTATCGGTGTCGATTCCCGTACTAAAACTTAATTAATTATATTTAAATGACGTGAAACTATATGTTTTACTTTTGTTCCTGTTCTATGGAAGAAATATGGCATTTCTCGTGCAAAAATACTTGAATACGGGGTAACTTAATATTATACAGCCGGATCACAAGAACTGTTGGAAAGTCGCTATCGACCGTTTATAGAGTACCTCAGTGATTTGAAGACACTGAATACAGTATTTACACCAGGAATAGGCCGAGAGCCTTACACGAAAGCGCGGGTGCTTCATGATTAATGGCTCAACAATGTTAAGAAATACATCGAAACAAGAAATATTTCAAAAGTGTGTTGGAATGTGGAATAGTGTGGGTGCGAAATACACAAAATTTGCACCGAGAATAGCATTTAGAAAACGTTATTAATATGATTGAAATCGTGCAAATTATTTAAATTTTGGCAGCAAAAAATATTATTATTTAGCTACCGTATGGTCCATAATTCGTAAAGCGTCATCGAAATTCAAGGCTTACGTTGAAGAAAACATGAGCTGGACTCTGGACGAGTAATGTAATCTAGCGAATAGAGGTTCGTGCTATATACATACACACGATGGGAAGCTTAGAATCCAAAGGAGACAGCTATACTAGCTTGCATTGAAAAAAATATTATCATAGTCAAAGTCAGTAACTTTGGTGATCTCAAATGAGTTGTTGTCAATTTTAATAGAAATACCAACTTCTGTGATCTTATAAAGACTATTTTATGAATCTATAACTAAATTTTGTCAGACAATTAAGTTACATAGTGATGCTAAGGTAATTGCAAATTCCAAGTTATACTCTGAACTCAGATACAAATATTTCTAGAGGGGAAAATACAAAGAGAATGCCACGGGCATTAGCTTTATATCTAATATATGTTATATGACGTTCATCATCTCGAAAACATTAATTGAGAAACTTTACTCTTCATATTATATTTGATTGCGCTTCGTACATTTTCCGCTTGGTCATTTACAAAGGCGACTCTCGCGGAGGTCGCTTTACACTCGAAGTTATAAAGTAGAAAACAACACTTTGCCTTTTGTGACATAGTCAGAGATTCAGATATTAAATCCTTTGAATCCCTCGTCCAATTCCGCGAATTAATTAATCTCCACTTGGACAACGAACGATAGTTTTGTTTTGAAACTTACTTGTCACTATTCTGCTATAGCTATACTGCTCTTGAGGCGGCAATACGCAGAAGGCACTTAGCATAAACCTCTTTTAGTAGAGTAACTTATCTCGAGGATTCCCTTGGAAGCCTCGGCTTAGGCCGATATTTTATTAAGATTACCGTATTGGGAGACCACCGGTGGCTTCGGCGGATGCTCCATGGAGAGACTTGCCTTGACATCACGATTCGCGTGCACCTGGGAGATCCGAGCCTTGGTTCGTTCGATAGCTATTATTGCATTACAAGAATTTCTAGAGCTAACGTTACTCCCACTTCGGAAAGCGCTGGGAGAATAATTAGCGGAAGATACTCGAGTAACACATCTATCGGTAATAGGGGGGGAAACCTTGGTAGATACGTGGCCGTATCTCGAACATGATGGGGCTCCTCGCCGGCGATATTGCGCTGCGAAGCAAATTTAATTTATCCGGAGCGATAGTTATTGCAGCGTCTTGATAGTCGAGGACGTGTCTAGGTATACGATCCTCCATTTCCAGAATCAGTCATTCGAGAGTTGTGGCTGAATTCTGGAGGTGTCGGGCACGATAGTTGAAGATAAACAAAAGGACAAGAATAAAGGAAGAAAAACAAAACATACCTGAAATAACAGCATATAAACATACGACTATAAACATATATATATATATATATATATATATATAAATTAATAGTCGCAAAAAATGTAATCATTTTTAAAACAAATTCATAAACAGCTTTGAACAACATAAAGAAGTTACAATAGGATAAGTCACTTGGTGAAAAGACTTGACAGATGACTTAGGCTTTACGTTAACCTGAGAGATAATAATTTATAATTCTATAAGATTAAATGTGCGATGTTATCAAGCCATTAGTCAAATTATTTTTAAACATATTTCAAGTTTTTAAAGCTATTAAAACTTTAAAGATAGACGATAAGACGGTTTACTGCTTTAGCCAGGATAATCCAATTTTACTACCCATTTCTAAATCAAAATTCGCAAATTGCATGAAGAAAAGAAAGTTTACCTCCTTTGTGCAATACTATGGCCCACGGATGCAGAAATTTTCCAGCTCCCAAACTAAGCAAATTTGGATTTTACCTCCAAGGAATCTGTGACGCCCTAAAAAAACATTAATTAATTTTCTACATTATATTAAACGTCATATAAAATATCTAAGGGTGCGTCCAGATCTGGCGAATGCATTGCGAATGAGCAGCGTGCCATTAACGAACTGCTCGCTCGTTGCACATTCGGCAGTCCTGGACGCACCCTTAGACTTAGCAACCGTACACTATTTTGCATTTTTATGTAGACATTTTCCTGTATGCACGCGGCATGGATGCAAGGAAGGATAAAGGAAATCTTGAGAACAATTATCTTGGTATTGTAATGCAGCGTATAATTTAGATCGTAGTGGAAATATACACAGACAATTAACATATTTATGTTAGATGAAAAATGTCCATAAAAAACGTTTCCAATTAATTAAAACGTTCGCCTCGAGGTCAAGGGCGTCTCGACGTTACATTGTGATGCACAACTCGACATCGCTTGTCGAAACATATGCACTGAACTGTCGTTCCCATTACTTATATATACGATACGGTCGGGAATCTTCGCGCCCGCTGTTGGAACAAGAAAATTCATCGAGTCGGACATTATGTAGTCCGTAGAGATTATTATGATGCTAATCCGGTGGTGGAGCTTGAAGGTGGCCAAAGGGGAACTTCGTGCTGAAACGAAAAAACCTCTCCGAGTTGGCTCATTTCATAATTCTCGTTGGCAATAATGAAGGCAAAAGACTACACGGCCGCTCACCAACACGATGGACCGATCAAGTTAAAGAACAGCTTTCGTCCTCCAAATTCTACACGGTCGTAAGAGACGCGCTGAACAGAAGCCGGTGGAAGCAGATCATCCGTTCCAGATGCAACCCTCATACTGACCGTGATCCTCAGACATGAGGGAGCGACTCTAGAGAGAGAGTGAATCGTCTTGACGAGTTTGTCTTGCAATAGTAACCAGGGACTGATGATGGCCAGGGGTTGATGATGACGACAAAACCTCATCGAGTTTGGGCTCATTTGAATCGTCTTGACGAGTTTGTCTTGCAATAGTAACCAGGGACTGATCATGGCCAGGGGTTGATGATGACGACAAAACCTCATCGAGTTTGGGCTCATTTGAATCGTCTTGACGAGTTTGTCTTGCAATAGTAACCAGGGACTGATCATGGCCAGGGGTTGATGATGACGACAAAACCTCATCGAGTTTGGGATCATTTGAATCGTCTTGACGAGTTTGTCTTGCAATAGTAACCAGGGACTGATCATGGCCAGGGGTTGATGATGACGACAAAACCTCATCGAGTTTGGGCTCATTTGAATCGTCTTGACGAGTTTGTCTTGCAATAGTAACCAGGGACTGATGATGGCCAGGGGTTGATGATGACGACAAAACCTCATCGAGTTTGGGCTCATTTGAATCGTCTTGACGAGTTTGTCTTGCAATAGTAACCAGGGACTGATCATGGCCAGGGGTTGATGATGACGACAAAACCTCATCGAGTTTGGGCTCATTTGAATCGTCTTGACGAGTTTGTCTTGCAATAGTAACCAGGGACTGATGATGGCCAGGGGTTGATGATGACGACAAAACCTCATTGAGTTTGTCTTGCAATAGTAACCAGGGACTGATGATGGCCAGGGGTTGATGATGACGTCAAAACCTCATCGAGTTTGTCTTGCAATAGTAACCAGGGACTGATCATGGCCAGGGGTTGATGATGACGACAAAACCTCATCGAGTTTGGGCTCATTTGAATCGTCTTGACGAGTTTGTCTTGCAATAGTAACCAGGGACTGATGATGGCCAGGGGTTGATGATGACGACAAAACCTCATTGAGTTTGTCTTGCAATAGTAACCAGGGACTGATGATGGCCAGGGGTTGATGATGACGACAAAACCTCATCGAGTTTGTCTTGCAATAGTAACCAGGGACTGATGATGGCCAGGGTTGATGATGACGACAAAACCTTATCGAGTTTGGGCTCATTTGAATCGTCTTGACGAGTCTTTCAATAGTAACTAGTTTGATGATGGAGCTGGAAGGTGGCCAAGGAACTCTGTAATGAATTGACGCACCTCAATCGAGTTTCGGCTCGTTTGATTCCTCTGGCGAGTAATTTATTTTTAGATGGTTATTATTAAACTTGTTTTTAAAAAGTGCTTTTTTTAATTTGAAGACTTGTTGGTTGGTATTATAGTATTGATCCTTCATCCTTCATGATTTGGATTGATTCGGACAAGCTCGAAAATGCCGATGCCGGATGTCGCATGATTTCACTAATCTGCAGAGAGAAGCCAGACTTCGAAGTTTGCCTCGTTGAACCAGTACAGAAATTAAGTGGTTTTGAGTTAATTTGTGATTTAATGAATTTTGGTGGTCGCTTCACGGTGTAATTCACTACTGTTTCCTTTATTCCGGTCATGCAATAAAAGCAGATACTGTACTGAACTTCAAGCATTGACGGCGAGACGGTCTCGGCTAACCAACCGATCCTCACCATTATTGCTCCATGATAACACAAGACCACAGCTCGCCAAGCCAAGATCAAATTGATAAGAACCCTGGGACTCTCCGTCTTCCTGCATGGAGTAGAAACGTGGACAATTCCAGCCAGAGTGGGACAAAGGATTTTCAAGATGTGGTGCTGAAGACGAATGTTAATGATATCTTGGTCTGCGAAACGGACAAATGCTTCGATCTTGATTCACCTCCGCATAAACTTTGTTCTTTTAATAAAATTTAACCTAATAAATAAATATTAAAGTATAATCTTGTTTGATTTTCTTCAGTACAAGACGGCACTTCAAACGTTGACCTTTAATAAATGAATATAATTTATCTTAGAAAAAAATGTTTTTTTTTCAGTACAAGGCGGTACTTTCATACGTATATGTATACGTATACCTTTTGAGCTTTAGTTGCGATATTTTGGATCGAACAAACTCAAAAAGTATAGAAGCAATTTTAAAAATTCTTTCATCAATCACGCAAAAATTCTAGTCGTATCGTCTAACCCTAAGAATAGTCTAAGCGAATCAATCTCTTGATTGGCTTAGACTAGCTGGAACGGATTGCTAGATACTAAATATTTTAAGTATTATTAAATTGTTATCCTTATATAATATTATAAGTGCAAATGTGAGTTTGTTTGTTACGCTTTAGCGCAAATTTTGCACGAACATTGGTATAGAAAATGACACGCACAAGTCATTTTCTTGTTACGCTTTACCTCCTTAACAACTCAATCGATCCTCATTAAAAATAACATACACTTTGTCAAGGGTAAAGACAATTACATCACCACGTCACTTTCTTGTTACGCTTTACCTCCTTAACAACTCAATCGATCCTCATTAAAATTAACATACACATTGTCAAGGGTAAATAAAATTACATCACCACGTCACTTTCTTATTACGCTTTCCCTCCTTAACAACTCAATCGATTCTCATTAAAATTAGCATACATATTGTCAAGGGTAAAGAAAATTACATCACCACGTCACTTTCTTATTACGCTTTCCCTCCTTAACAACTCAATCGATCCTCATTAAAATTAACATACACATTGTCAAGGGTAAATAAAATTACATCACCACGTCACTTTTTTATTACGCTTTCCCTCCTTAACAACTCAATCGATCCTCATTAAAATTAACATACACATTGTCAAGGGTAAATAAAATTACATCACCACGTCACATTCTTATTACGCTTTACCTCCTTAACAACTCAATCGATTCTCATTAAAATTAGCATACATATTGTCAAGGGTAAAGAAAATTACATCACCACGTCACTTTCTTGTTACGCTTTACCTCCTTAACAACTCAATCTATCCTCATTAAAATTAACATACACTTTGTCAAAGGTAAAGAAAATTACATCACCACGTCACTTTCTTGTTACGCTTTACCTCCTTAACCACTCAATCGAACCTCATTAAAATTAACATACACTTTGTCAAGGGTAAAGAAAATTACATATTGTATTTAATATTATATTTGGTCTTTTGTCCCGAAAATACAACTATTCCCACATAAAATCTTCATTTACAATATCAATTTCCACGGTAAAATTAATATTGTCATAATAACATCTTCTTGACACATCTAACCTATAATTCGAATGCGAAAGTAACTCTGTCTGTTTGTTACTCTTTCACGCCTAAACAGTAGTTTAGAAGTAGAAGTATCTAAACCGATTTAAATGAAATTTCAGACCAGAGACAAAATGTTAGAGGAAATTAGAGAAAAATTAAGACAGGTAGTGACATTTACGGAGTCATTACAAAATGTGAAACAAGTAACTTGCCAAGCGCCGCGCCGTACACAATTAGCGCGCACCGCTGCGCGGGGGTAGTTTATTTTAATGTATGTCTACGAATTTTATTAGCAAAATAATTACCTCATAAAGTAATAAAATGCAACCCAGTCATCATTCCACGCGGACGGAGTCACGGGCACAGCTAGTATTTTGTAAAATCATATAATCTTAAAGTTCACTCATTATTTGCAAGTACACGTCTGCCAATAGGGCTCACCAGCTCACCACTTTACCTTAGTTTTCGATTAAACTACACTTGAAGGGGTAATTAGCTCGACTCAACTTAGCGCAATTTAACTTGCGACTTCCTGGTTACATTAATTCCATTGACAAAGTTGTTTGTATGCACCGCCGGAGGGCGCTAAGATGTGGTAACTATGAAAAGTTATCAAGTCTCGAAGGGAAGTCTCGTTCTCCGTAACGTAACGGTAACGGTAACATCTCCCTCAATTCATCTGCTATGGGCGAAAATTATACTAAAATAATGTTTCATGTAATCATTTCATCTATATCTATACTGATAAATAAAATTGAAGTGTCTGTATGTAATATCAAAATAACATTTCCATAGTCAATACACATGATGCAGATACGGTACTTATAACAAAAATACAATTTTTAAAATTTTTGTCTGTCTGTCTGTCTGTCTGTCTGTTTATTCCGGGTAATCTCCGAAACGGCTGGACCGATTCGGATGGGACTTTTACTGTAAGATAGCTAATATTGTCGGGATTCAAATAGGCTAATTTAATTTAAGCAAAATATTTAGGATTCCGCGCCCAATTCCAAAACCCTCGAAATTGTTTTCTCGAATTTATATCCACGCGGACGAAGTCGCAGGAAACAGCTAGTATAATATATATTTAAGCTGAACGCTTTATTATAACGTATTCAATTAACAAAAATAATTATCCATACATTTTTGTTGATGGCATTCGAAGGTAAATTTAATAATGGAAAATTAATGCATCGTAAATTATTTATCCAACATGTTTTATATAATCAAAGTTCGCCCGAAAATTGATGGTCCGTAATAGCTTTGTTAATTGATTGTAAATTTAACGAACCACGACATTTTAATTTAATATTCGATCCATAATAGACAAGACGAGTAACATGTGCATTGATCAACTGGTCTTTGTGTGTTTAAAACAACTGATAATAAGTACCGCTACACATAGGCATCCGCAAGCTAATGAGTTGCAGATGCGTCGCCTACCTTTATGGACAAAAGAAAAATGATATTTCCATTCCGTCCCCTCCTCATCCGTCAAATCTTCTTCCCCTTCCCATACTTTCCTTATTAGAAAAGAGACGAAACGCAGAATACTTCTAATTCACATTTGTCTTCTGTGAGATATTTCACCGGTCGTGCCGGTCCATTCGTGCAATAGATGTGCGGGCTCTACCACTGTTAAACACGCAATTCACAGAGTCGAAGTTTCCGCCGACGCCATTCAGTTATTTTCGTAACAAGATCGAAGCATATTAATTTTAGTTCATTTTCCTCGCTTAGTTATTTGATTCCACTTATGGATGCATGCAAAAGATTTTATCTTCTCCCACTTTTTAATGTGAGGTAGTAGTCCAGCAGTTTATGTCTCTTCTGGCATGTATGCTAAATGTTAGTAGATTATCCAAAGGATTTACTATTATATCTTTTAATCATTCCATTGGTTGACGACAATAATCGAATGGCGGATTCGAACCTGCGACCATGTTGTGCATGTTTCCCAGTCGGTACCGCTAACTATTAACCTATTCGCACTTTGTGACATAGATTTGTTATTATCTAAACATAGTATTACCATTGTAACCGATAACGTAAATGAAGATTTTATAAGATAATAAATTATTAATAATTAATTATAATAAAAAATTAAGATAATGAAAACGCGATGGTAATAATATTTGGTTCTCCCGAAAAAAAAATCATTTTCCAATGGGAAAAAAAATCATTCAGAATATCGATTGCCGCACCATGGTAACTAATTCCGATAATACCAATTTAATTAAAACAATTTTACATATGGATTTAAGTTATTACTTGGGATTAAAATAATCTAGAGGCCTCACAGGAAACACGCCGGCCCGGCGGATTAAGCCGTCGGGTTTGTTTTCCGTTTTCGCGCCGCGCCGGAAAAGCTATTTCCAGCTTACAATGCTCTAATGCCGCAAGTCTAACGCGTTGGCGCCAACCTGCCGGACAAAGCCGGCGGGGCGGCGGGTCTGTTGTGTGTGTCCTTTTATCAAAACAATGATGATGACATACATGGTGATATCAAATATATTAACGATTACATGAGAAGTAATATCGAATGCTAAAAGACTTACAAGCTTAACTAACAACTTTTAAAAACCAACCTAAGACCCAAATGATATCTCTACCACAATTATTCGATAAGTTACCTGTCGCGTTAAACAAGGCATGGCGATCATGTGTCCGCGAGTTTATTGCATCTCTTATCAGTTGCCGTATTTTTGCGAGAGCTTCACACATTATCGGCCTTTGATAGTAATGCGTCCCTTGCGTGATCTTTGGTCTAAAATAGAAGCGATTCCCTACTAATATTATAAATATGAATGTTAGTTTGTTTGTTACGCTTTCATGCGAAAATTACTGAACCGATCATCATAAGACTTTGTACACATATCCTTGGAGGTATTAGAAGTAACATTTTTATGAAAAAAAAATTGTATATAAAAAGCGGAGTATGTATAGACCTATAGACTCCGAAACGGCTGGACCGATTTCGATGAAATTTAAAGGGATTGTCAAGATTAGCACATTCCTGTGTTTGGTAGCGATCGCATCAACATAATTAGTGGTACCAGAAGCCGGGGCGGGTTACTAGTGATTGATATTTCTGCGTGAATGCCAGAAGACGCTTCTCCTTTATATACCTTGTCATATTACATCCCGCTTGTAAGATACGATTCCTACCCGGTCAGTCGCCTACCTATTAAAATGATAGATGACGTGGTACATAAGTAATATATATTCCTAATATCATGACTTTTATTTGCAACTTAAACAGATTTTTACTTTCATAATTGGATATTATTCCACCTCTTCCCAACACTACCAATGAACGGTAACTCACACTTCCTGAGAAAATTAAAAAGAAACTTCGAAAACATTGCACACAAACACTGTGTAACTTTTGGCGTGTGACTTTTGTTCAAAACTAACACAAAGAGCTCCCTTTAATCTCTCCTTGCTACCCTATTTTGAATGTGTTGGTTGTACACAGCCAAAACAATAAAGTTAAAAACTTTAAACACAGCTTTAAGTTCCCGGTCCCGAATCGCAAAACGAACCCCATTTGAAAACTTAACTGAATATTTTAAAAATAACAAGCCCAATGATATATTAATACAAAAAAAGTAGCAGCTGTGCCATTAGTAGTCGAAAAGTGAAGACTAGTAAGTGGTAATTGGGACTGAGTGTAACATATGTATATAGATAAATAAAATTGAAGTGTCTGTATGTAATATCAAAATTAAATTTCTATACTCAATACACACGAACGGGACTTTTACTAAGTAAGGAATAACATAAGCTAATTTAATTTTAGGTAAAGAATTAGGGTTTCGTGCAAAAAGTTAAAAAAAAACGTCGAAACGCGAAAGTTGGTATGTATGGATGTTTGTTACTCTTTCACGCAAAAACTACTGAATGGATTTTAATGAAACTACAATAATATAGCTTATACATCAGAATAAGACATAGGCTATATTATAAAGATATTGTGTGAATTAACCAAAATATAACGATAAGTGTCAAGTAAGGAGAAAAAAACCCGGCATATGCGAGGTATTCTAGTATGCACTGCAAAAACCGTTAGAGTTACACGTATATAATGTACAATGGAAATGCTTACATTAAATTGTTCTACAAAAAAGGCCTCGACATCATATATCTACCTATTATGTGTAAGCAATTATCGCCAAAATAGGGAACCAATTTGCCGGGACAGCTTGTTATGAATAAAAATAACGCATCGCCGTATCGAAAGCGCCGCCGATAACCAAGCGAAGGGGGTGTTTGCACCTAGTCTATTTTGTAAAAAATGAGACCGCCACTATCTCTTACAACACAGTGTAAGTGCGTATAGTGTTGTTGCAGATGTCTATGGGTATCGCTTGACATCGGGTAAACTCGTTTGCCACCGAGTACTATAAAAAAAAATTGTCTCCATATTGTTTTTTTCACAATTTGAATTTGTAATCCGAAAACGGCTAATTCCACTTTGAACACCTGAGAGATGTACTATGCCAGAGTGCTAAATGACATCGGGCGTGTTGTTTCGAGGTACAGTTTGCAGTGAAAGACTTAATATTGTAGTACAAGCCGGCGCTAAATCAGCTTGATCTGTAACGTCACGTGTGATAAACAATATTTTGAAAATAAACGCGCCGCACCCCTCGCTGTCACCCCCTGTGCTCGACGTGCATCAATGAAGGGAATCGACCCGGGTGTAACACATCCAGCAAACACAAAATTAATACAACTAGTTAGATAACAAGAACATTTATAAAAATAATGTCTTAAAAGAGGTTTATCATAGTAAATGGTTAAATTGGAGCGTGTAAGAAATATTTTTAAAAAAACGGATGTAATAAGACATTAAAATTCTACAGGGTCTAAACTATGTCTGTACCAATTTCATTTAAATCTGTTTAGTAGTTTAGGCGTGGAAACGTAACAGACAGACAATTACTTGCACAGTTACAAACGATGCTCCAACCTAACGGGCTGGATAGTGAAGTATACTTGGGTATCGATATCGTTAAAATGAAGGGTTATTATCGAGACTCCTATAAACTTTATAATTCCATATTTGAAACAAGTTTACATTCGAGCTGAATATTGTATGATTTATAATTGATAATTTTATTTAACATAAACGAGCTTAAGTGTTAAATGATAAAAGTAATTACAGTTAATGTATCTTCATACATACACGGTAACGAGCTGAGCCCCAAGATTTTAATTTAACTGACAAATGTCCAGCCTATGCTGAAACCCTATTAAAAACACTATCACATTCAAGGTATTCGATTCAGTTCATATTTCAGTTATTTTATTAAAAGCATTCCTTTCAAAATTATATTCATACATACTTCAATCCGTACAACGTCTCGATCGGAACATAAATTCTCTATACTCGCAAGTCAAACAATTTCCTTGCATCAGTAAATATTAAATAAAAGGAATAAAAAAATGAAAAGCGGTACAAAAATAAGTCCAAAGGCTAACAAACAATATGAAGTTTAATCGGTTAGTTTTAACGCCATAGTCACTAATGGCACTCGTCAGCCGGTACCGCGGCACGGTCGGCTCGTGCGGCTAACATAACCTAACCTAACCTAACTTCATTTTTTTAAATAAAGCAATAAGTTTCAAAGCTATGTGTAGTGGTCTATCCTCCGTGGTATTTCTAAACCAGTACGTCTCAGGTCGTTCAAAAAAGCTAACCTATTTTTTTATACATCGGGTGCTGGATTTGCGCGTGAGAGATTGGAAGGGAGTATTCCAGCTTCCCTCTAATACCACTCCCATTAAAATGATACCCACTGTGCCTGAGAAAATTACCTTAAATTATATAATAAATATCGATTATTCGATTTTAAGACGTAACGACTAGGATCAGCGCGTTATTTTTGACGTTTAGTAATAAAATTACAAATGTCGGAATTATTTACTATGTAAATGTATGACAATATTATTTTTCTAAAAAATGGTTGGAAAAGAGTTTTTGTGTTGATAATAATGTTACAAAGGTTATTTTCTATCATTATAAAAATCACAGCGAGTGTGCACTCAGTGTCTCGCTCGTACAATTTTACACATATGATTGCTAATATATTGCTATATATTGCTAATATATTCTAAGTAATTGCTTACCGTTCCTCATTCAAAGGAAATTTGGTCAAGAATCTACTTTTGCGGCACCTTTCTTGATTTGGTTAAAAAAACATATGTCGCAATTTCTATATCGTTTGACTATCATTCTATGTGACTTGTGATATATATATATATATATCATAAAAAAATGCATAAAACAATAATACTATTTGACAGAAACCATACTCATTGATTATTAGATGTCCAATCTCATTAGTTTATTTTTAAAGTGGTTTGGTAGTATTATATTCTCTTTGGTTAGTAGTGGCCAGTATTGACCGAAAGAGTAAGCGTGATGGCATGATCCGCCACTAAATGCACTACAAAGGCCATTGTCATTTGATTGAATAATGTCAACTGTCAGATGTCATAGTTGGACAACCCTAGACAACCGTGATTACGGCGTCCTTTTAATCGATTTCAAAATGGAGGAGGTTCTCAATTAGTCTGCATTTTGTTTTGTGAGAGTAAATTTAGTTACTACTAGCTGTTTCCTGCGACTTGGTCCGCGTGGTAATAAATTCGAGAAAAAAATTTCAAGGGTTTTTCACTTTTTGCGCGGAATCCTAAATATTTTGCTTAGATTAAATTCGCCTATTTGAATCTCGACAATATTAGCTATCTTCCAGTAAAAGTCCCATCTAAATCGGTTCAGTCGTTTCGGAGTTTACCCAGAATAAACAGACAGACAGACAGAAAATTTAAAAATTGTATTTTTGTTTTAAAGACCGTATCTACATCATGTGTATTGAGTATGGAAATGTTATTTTGACATTACATACAGACACTTCAATTTTCACTATTATAGTTTGTTAATATGATATTTTATACTTCATACAAAATCAACTGTCAAAAGTGTTCTAAAACAGTGACAGCATCATTCGCATATGGTGTAAAAAAGATAGTGTAATTTAAATAACAAGTAAATTGGAACACATGACGTAAGCTAAAGCAAAGGCGCTCTAATTAGGAAACCTTCGAGTCTTCACTTTCAGATCGCTAATGGCATATCTGCGACTTGTATCATTTGTTTTTTAAACATAACTTTATTATATAACAGTTAAAAATCAATTCCCTTTTCCCACTCAAGTGGGGTCGGCATAGTATGATTGTAGTCCATGCCGTACAGATTTTACGACCGGCCTGCCTGGCGCCAACACACTGCCGTCACTCAGTAGTATCAAATAGCAACTGAGAGGCGTGCTCACTACAATGTGCAACAAATTATAATAGTACTCTGAAACCACTATATAACAAAATATTGTGGAAATTATTAATACACTCCCCCTGTTACACACCTCCTCCCTCGAGGTACCCCCTCCCCCGGGATGGTGTATCTCGGGAATTAATAATTCGTACATTCAAAATTGCCAAAAGTTAATTAAACTATCTACCTACGTCTTTAAAAGGTTAAAATGTCACATTGACGGTAGTTACCCGCTGCCTTGTTTCTTTACAGAGTAAATACATACACCAGAGTATCCTCTTTGGTTTGTTTCCATTTCACTACTTCATTAAAGTGCTGTTACATCTTTAGTGCCATATATATATTCCTATAATATTGGTATTTTGTTCTTAAAATATCGAAACGGACCGGTAAAAAATAAAATAAAAAGTAAACACGCGACATTGTGTTCATGTTATTAATTTGAACTCAGCTTACCTTGAAATTGGGTATCGATCTTGCATCTGTCATTCAATTTAGCTTCACCCATTCTACGTTTTAACTAAGATTTTCCCATAAATTATTAATAATATTTACACAAATAATAATAATGAATGATTTTAGATCGATACTTTTAATCATTAATTTTCCTGTACCTAATTGGCTTTGTTTTTTTAATAAACTATAATCAATATAAGGACTTGGAACATTTCATTCTGTCGGATGTAATTCGTAAAACCGAGCGCGCATAATTCCCAAATAATAAATCGACCTTTTTTAGAATGTTCCGTACT
Organism: Papilio elwesi; assembly: GCA_029849275.1. Lineage (NCBI taxonomy): Eukaryota > Metazoa > Arthropoda > Insecta > Lepidoptera > Papilionidae > Papilio > Papilio elwesi. Next base: position 18,816,940 of record CM056717.1, on the reverse strand, counting down.
GCAGGGAGACAGGCCCGAGAGCCGTTATCCACCACACTGGCCCAGTGCGGGTTGGTGGATGTCACATGTCTCCGAATTTGGTTTTTAGATTAATAAATTTAATAAAAAATTTAAGATTATAAACTAACGATGGTCACAATTTTACAACCACATACATACATAAAAATTGACGTGTGAATTATTTTAAATCCCTTTTTTCATTTCCTGTAGGTCAGGAGTACCCCCCTGCCAATGGCAACGATACGAACCTGAAGAAAGTGAAAGCTATGGTGGACAAGGAAAAATTGCCGGCTACCATCAACGGCAAAGCCAACAAAGAACGCCCGAAAGGAAAGACCTTGCTGCCAGGAAACGAGCTGTATGACTCGGTAAGTTTATGTCGATTATAAATTGTAAAGATACGAATTGGAGAAATAACTTTTAATAAGTGAATGTCATCATTTAAATGTTTAACGCTAGAATCCATTAGTGACAGACGCACGCATTTGCTGGTGTTACAATGGAGACGAGGTGACCACAAGTGACCAACATCAGCTACATCTTTCAAAGATGACTGATGACTTTTTTAACAGTGGTAGAGCCCGCAATAACAACATCTTTTGCACGAATGGGCCGGCTCGACCGGTGAAATACCACGACGACAGAAGACAAGCGTGAAGTAGAAGTAATCTGCGTTTCGTCTGATGAGTGACGTGCCGGAGGCCTAATTGTAGTCCTCTTCCCCCTCCTACCCTTTTATAATAAGGAAAGGATGGGAAGAGGAAGAGGGTTTGACGGATGAGGAGTGGATGGACAGGGAATGGAATTATCCTTTTTTTCTTTTTGTCCCCTTCTTCGTCCATGAAGGTAGGCAACGCATCTGCAACTCCTTAGCTTGTTGCGGATTCCTATGGGTAGCGGTACTTATTTCCAGGGGCCCCTTGCTCGTTTGCCACTTTGTAATATATAAAAAAAAGACTGGCTACGCATTCGCAATTTTCGGTTAACATCTGTTGTACGAATTGGCCAGCTCGACCGGTGAAATCCCACGACATCGCAGAAGACAGGCATCAAATAGTAGTAGAAGTATTCTGAGTTGCGAATGACGTAAGCACCGGATGCTAAATTCTAATATTTTTCCCTTCCTGTCCTTTAAATAACGAATTATTTGATCGAAAAGGGATTTAAATCAATTTCAAAGATTCCGTTTCATACAAACATACATAAAATGAAGAAAGGCATTTTGAAATACAAGACGCATCTCGTAAACGATTTTCATTATCAAAAGGATAGGATGGGAAGGGGGAGGAGGATTGGACGCGGAGCGGGTTAATGGGGAAAAAGAAATATACTTTTTCCTGTCTACTACTTAGCCCTGTTCTGTCCAATAACGGTAGGCATCGCATCTGCAACACATTCACCTGTTGCAGATGTCTATGGGCAGCGCTCACTTTATATTAGGTGATCCGCTTGCTCGTTTGCCACCTTCTCACATAAAAAAACATATTATCTTGCCTAGTCACGACCTTTGCTAAAATTTTGCTCATTAAAGTTAAAAGTTATCGCCCAACGAATTCCCGTTCAAGTCATCAAACAAGAAAAAGTTGATTCCAATATCTAATATTTTCGATTCAATTTCCACCTAAAAATATATACAGTTAATATCTTTAAAAGTTGAGTGGGAGAAGAAAGATTGACACTAGGAAATTGATTTATTAAAAGTTTAACTCTTACATTTCCTAGTAACGTCTTGCGGTTCTTGGGAATTTAAAAAATCTCTAGTAAATGTACGGAAAATTTTATAAATTCAATTTAAATATATAAAGCACTCACGCCTGTAACACAAAGAGAATATCCCTTTTACGTTAAGATGATTACGGATTTCCGTTTCGCGCGATAGTGGCGCAGATGCACTTCAATCTAAGCACCTACGCATAAATGATGCGGTTATGGGTCGCCTTTCTACAGATGCCATTATAGTAGTCGATGTAAGACTAATGTTCGCTACCAACAGTGCCACATAATTAACAATATAAAGCCTTGTCAGTATCTCTTCATTCATCCTTTTATACATACATACATTTCGCAAATTTGGTCACGAAGTTCTTTTATCTTAAAAACAAGCCATTTTGAATCGCTTCAAGCTTAATTCATGCTAAATATTGTATTTTCTTGTAGTATATGGAAGTCGGTTTGATATCAATTCTGCAGATACATTCTCCCTGCGCCCACTTACCTTACTAATCCCTTTTATAATACTATCTGAATTCCGCATCAACGGTGTCGCTAATTGCACCGAATTTGATACACCCCCTCCCTTGTCTACTACTGTACATGTCTGCCCTTTAAAACTGTTAACTAATTTCGCTGAACACAAAATTTATTCTTGGTTTTTTTATTGTTAGCTTGAATGAGTCACCGTACATGTTGATTGTCAACTTCCAGAGACAGTTAATTAATTATTTCATATCGATGTCATCAATGCGATGGCAAATTGAAAAAGCTTCCAAAAGCTCTTGTCTGTCTTACCGTACGGGATCAATTCATGTTTTCACAATACAAAAAAATACTCTTTAAATGTACCAAGGGAAAAGCTTGAATTTTTTTTATTATGGATTTCAAATGACACTATTTCTAAATATTCTTGAATGTTAGTGATTTTTATTCCAATCCCTTCAATTTTTTTTCTAAATCTTCAAATCATTCACGCTATGAAATATATATGTAATTGTACAAATAATATATACTACAATTGTTCGAATTCGCAACTGTTAAAAATGTTAACGGGACATCATTTATGTTTGTTTTCCGTAAGTCCTATTTATATTGTGAAGTTCTATGGTTGCCAGTTAAATTGCACTGTATTGTATTTGCATATTGCTCTAGGAGCCATCGGAATAAACAATTAATCCGCCTTTGTGACATCAACAATACTCTACCGATAACATGTGTCGTTGTTTACCGCTAAAATCCGATTACATTTTCGTTGAATACTCGGCATTCTATACTGAATTAAGCAAAGTGCTTCGTTTATATTTATTAATTTATTTTATTTATTTATTTTATCAATGATAAAATACGCTTCAAAGTAAAAGAGTCTTCGCTCAAAGGATCATTCGTCTTTGTTAACTTTTTCTTTCAAACCAAAATCTTTTTACAATACATATTATTCGCAATTCTTTAATGTCTAATTGAAATCGTATTCTTATACTGATATTTTTTCTAAGAAAAGGGATTTAAACGAGAGATTGAAATAATCAATTGAGAAAGGAGAGAGGGGAACCACGGCACTTCACTCATCAGAACGCATTAGTGTAAATGGCTCTTGCTTGTTTTCAATTAATAATTTTTTTGTTTCTCTCTTCCTACTGTTCCACCCTAGGAGTCTTACCTTGGAGAACCTGTCTCACTCCATATTTGTAGCAACATTGATAGTATAATATTACAGAATAACGAAGTGGAATGCAATTTATACTTACGCCTTTCGTGTATGCGGTAAGGTGAAAGCCCAATCCCTACCCGTTTCTACTCCACCCCTATTCCTTAGCCACTCCCCGCTAGAGACTAAGTATTACACACAAATACATTTATCTCTAACTCTGTAAGCAACATAGTATATCTTAGCAATAAACTTATAAGCAGAAGAATATCTTTTGTGGTGGAAGGTGGCAAACGAGCAAACGCTATCCATAGGCATCTGGTACGATCTAATGAATTTCAAATACGTTGCCTACCTTTAATTGACAGAGGGAATAGGCAGCATAAAAATATGTTTCCTTTTCTTATCAACTGTCCAACCCCTCCAATCAACGGTCTAGATTTGCTCATCAGGCACCTCACTCATCACATTATAACTGTCGCATAATACTTCTACTTCAGATCCGTCTACTGTGAGGTCTTGGTATTTCAATGGAGGCGGCACATTCGTGCAACAGGTGCTGTTGTCGCGGGCTCTACCATTGTTAAATTCACCAATGCTTAAATATCCCTCTCCGAGATGCATGATATAACATTATTACCTAACTAGACGTAGCCCGCTGCTTCATATGCATTTATGTCGTATTTTCCTCGCTGAAATTGTTCGTAATTTGATTCCACGTGTAAAGGTCAACTGGCAAATAAAAGTAATGAAACACGATTGACAAGTTTACTTTCATTTTAAAACATCATATACAGACTTGAAACTAGTAATAAATGATGGTAATCCATATGGACTCCAGCTACGTTAACTGCTTCTATTTTTTACCCTTAATTTATGGAGCGTTGAAAGTCTTCTAGAGTATGGCTGATGTAGGTACGTGAGCACTCGGTTGTGAGGATACGTAATTTATGTTAGCTGGTGGTCTACTATTAATTTTTGTACACTTTAAGTATGCAGCTCCGATCTAAGTTCATTTTCAAATGAACAATTTCCTTTAGCCCCTCTCTGACCTATCTTCAGCCAACGCCGTCCATCGCGAGTGGATAATTAGGGATATTTTCATGTGACTTTTCTGAACGTCATTATATCTCAGAAATAGGTCACCCATCCGCTTACCGTTCAGAAAAGAAAATGCGCAAATCTCTCTTCAGCGTTTCTACAGTGGTAGAGCCCGCAACAACAACATCTGTTGCACGAATTGGCCGGCTCGACCGGTGAAATACTAATAACAGGCGTGAAGTAGAAGTACTCTACGTTTCGTCTGATGAGTGAGGTGTCGGAGGCCTAATTTCAGTCCTCTTCCCCTTCCCACCCTTTCCTCATAAGGATAAGATGGGAAAAGGAAGATTATTGGACGGGGAGAGGGTTAACGGGGAAAAGGAAATATCCTTTTTTCTGTCTATTAATCCTTTATCCTTTATCCATTAAGATAGGCAACGCATCTGCTTGTTGCGGATGTCTATGGGCAGTGATCACTTAACATCATGCGATACGCTTGCTTTGCCACTTTCTCACATAAAAAAAGAATCCATGACATGTGTCCACACCATCGAAGTTCGCGACGCATGAAGTCAGCTTCTATCCCGCGGACATCAGCCCGCCGTATCACGTCAGTATTCCTGATGCGGTTTGAACGCTTAATGTTCATGATGTCAAGAAGACACCTAAGATGGAACCTATAAAGGTTCCGTATGTGTTAACGGTAGAGACAACACGTCTCAGATGAGCGATGAACAAAATGTTTGGCTGAATTACTGCCAAGTACACTTTGATTTTGGTGCTAAGTTTCATGTTGTGCGAAAGGAATACCTTGTTGCGCATGTACATAGATTTATTGATATATTTTTGATTAAAAATCGGTTATAATAAAAGTTGTGGTACAGATGGCACCAGATTACATGATGTTAAGTTTCATTAAAGCGTGAAAGAGTAATAAATAAACAATCTTAAATACGTATTTATGTTACCCAAAATGTCATAATAAGAAGTGGGATATTCCTCTATTAGTTTACGTCATAAAGTTTCAATTGGGGACACGAGCAAGTGATGAAACTATTTGGTTATTGAAACAACATCCAATTGCAATCAAAAAGAGGTATGGAATGTACAAATCGAATAATAAATAGCAGGTAGGGGAGAACACGAATATTCCAACGCGCGCTCTGAAGCGTTGTACAATCTAGATGAGCTTTTTAAATTGGCCGCTTTGACGTTGACTCGTAACTTATCAAGTGCATTTCACTGGGCTTTGGTTAAGGGCTGTTGTACACGAACGTACAAAGAGCAAAGTGCTTACAACTCTATCTATATACGAGGTATTCCAATGTCACCGTATAATTGTTAACTTCGTTAGTTTATACTCAAACTATTGAGAATTTATAAGTCTATGTTACTGTTTAAAATTTAAATCGCGTGGGTGTTTGTGCTTGAATTACGACTGAAGCTTTACAAAGTCGCCATTTTAATTATCTGCGCACATTGATTATACCAAAAGTCGCATAGTGTGAGTGGAAATTGATGTTTGGAATTATTAAAGCAACCTTTTGAATTTGATAAAATTAAATTGAAACCTTTAAACGAATTTCGAAAAGAGAACTTTTTAATTTAAATGTAATAGTACTGAAGTTACTTTGTAATTATTTCGTATAGATTGAGACGAGATATCAAATACGTTGAGAATCTAATTAATTTCATGAAAAAATATTTTTTTATCCGCGATCCTTACATCAATTGACTTATTTATAATTCAACTGTGAATACTGATAAATTAAATTGAAGTGTTGTATGTAATATCTAAATAACATTTCCATACTCAATACACATGATGTATATACGGTACTTATAACGAATATACTATGACTGAACTATGACTATAACTATAATAATATGACTGAACCGATTCGGATGGGACTTTTACTGGAAGATAGCTAATATTGTCGAGATTTAAATAGGCTAATATAATCTAAGCAAAATATTTAGGGTTCCGCGGAAAAAGTGAAAAACCCTCGAAATTGTTTTCTCTAAATTATTTCCATGCGGACGAAGTCGCAGGAAACAGCTAGTCGAAAATATTATAAAATACAATTAATTTTGATACAGACAGAGCCTTTAAGCCGGTATTCTGAAGCGTTTTGTCTGCACGCAAACCAATATACAAAAAAAGCTGAAGGTGCTAAATTTGTACATCCTCGAGAGTCATGGGGGGGGGGGATTTTGAAGATTACATAATGAAAAGAAAAAAAGTATATATGACATTTTTTTGGCAATGGGGAAAGAGGCTTTTTTTATGGGCGGCTCTAAGCCCCCTCGTTCACATGGTTTAGGTCAGGGACCTGAGGTGCGGGTATTAATTTTTCAGTTATTTTTAATTTGTTAAGAAATGTTAAAAAGTACAGTAAAATCATTATGTCTAGTATCATCATCATTTTATCACAATTTGTTATTCTTAAATTGCAGATTATCTTATCACGTTATCTTTGCATTTATTTTCTTTAGAATATAATAAAAATTAGACCTCGTTCAGGGATGTTCAGCTGACGGCTTAGTATAACGAATCTGTGATCCCTGCACTCATTTGCATCACGCTCAAAACGTCGTATTATTTTACAAATTTAATGTGCTACTCTAAGCGCGCGGCTTTACAAGGATGTCTGATTTGTTGTGTAGGGTACAGGGTTCAAAGTAGCCACAATATAATAGTGTAACGCGCTCGAGGATGTACATGCTGTCGCTCACATTTCCGGTTTGCCTCAGTACGGTACTGAAACGTAAAGTAGCGTATCTGACTTTAGACAGCAAGAGTCTTTATAAGCACTTGTCAAAGGAAGGAGACTCAGTTGTACTCTTGTCAACGGTCGTGACAACACCACTTGAGGCCCGAGTATTTGTTAGAAGTAGTCGTATATAGTGTGTAGTGAGAATATTAGGCTACAGGCTGTGAGAAAATTACGTGCATAAAAATCATATTGGGATTCCGCGCCATATAGCTAGGTAGGTTTGCACGCGGACTTATGTAGGTACACGCGGAATCAAGTTACAAAAAATTCAAGCGGGGACAAGAAACGAATGCCTGTGACGCCGCAGGAAACAGTTAAACATATAAAAATATAATCAATATACATGAAAGCCGAAATTCGAAGCGGAACTATGTTTGGTACTTTCTTGATTTTATATAACTTCTGCGTTCCTATGCAGCGCGTATTTTTTTTATTGTATCAAATACTTTTTTAAAGGACGCAGAACTCGTCCGACTAGAATGAACGGTATTTCTTGTGCCAAACGATTGCAAGCTTGAGAATTTTTTTCTATCTATATCGATCTGGGAGAACCATCTTCGCTGCGCCCACTTATACCTGGCAGCCATTATATAACAGCTTAAGCCTCTTCGGTTCCTCGAACAATGTCTGCCTCATTACAAGAAATTTATAATAGAATTGCATCTGGAAATATTTCTTTTATAAAAATGAATACATTTACGAGCCACTGATGCTAGATAAAGGTTCCGAATGACAATGCATTATACCTCAAAATTGCCGCTATGACTTCGTTACATGACCGTCATCCGGATACAATTAGCTCATCCTTTGTGAATTCGACGCGGTTCGCTATTACCTACTATATTACCCCTACACGATTTTACCCCACTGAGGGTTGACAGAAGTTGACAGTGATACATCCGTGTTACATAGTCAACATCCGGTACAGTCAGCAGAAATAAGATTTACGAAGGGAGAGATCACCTTTCAATAATCAAATTGTTGGGTGACAGTTTTTAGTCAAGTCAATAATTTAATCATTGTGGGCCAGTAGCCACTTCAATCTAGCTGACCGTCTAGCAACACTGCATACGGCTTGTTCTAGTACCACGCCGGTGCCAGATAGACGACTTATTCATTTTATTAGCTTTTAATTTCAGCAATAATTCACGCTTCATATATTTTTAACGCATGAAAAAATATGACACGCGTCCCGAACCGAACTCGCCCACCTATTTTACTTTCTCACATTGATTTTAAAGTAATATGCATTTCACAAAATTACTTAGTAAAATGATGACATTCAGTAATTAAAAATCTCCGCTTCAATATTCTCAATTAAAATTATTCCAACGTTTTAAATGTGAATATAACAGGAAATTATTTTACTCGGAAGCTCGGCTCGATTTTTCGCCAATACACAGTCCGGTTCTCGGTATTGCTGAACATACGGACCTTGACAGCGTGAATCTACATAATGTTGTATTTATTTGTTCCTAGCTTCGCAACGATCCCCCGCGGAACTGGAATGGAAGTACTTACAAGTCGTTCGCCTGGAGCCCCATCAGTAACAATTATTACCTGCAGGAAAACCAATTCCGTAAGTACAAACTATACCGCCTATATTATACTTATAAGTTTAAAAACGAACATTAGAATGGTTATCTAAAAAATTAATAAACAAAGTTTGATAAAATACTTCTCCCATTTCAAGTGAAATCTTTTTAGTCGCCTTTAGTTTTGGTAGGTGAAAATCTTATGGATTCGAAAGACATACTTGATATGCAACGTGCATAATATGTGGGGTTGGACACTGTACAGCCGTAGTCCATGCGTAGGTTTTGGGTTTAGTTTATTGCGGTCGGCCGCCGTTCTGACGCTGACTCTTTCTCGGGAATTTATGTGAAATATTCACTAATATTTCTTTTAAATTTAAACTTAAACAACGCTATCCGAATGGCCAACACGACAGTCTTGTGCGTGTTTCATTTAAATCCATAGTAAAAATAAATACATTAAATTACATACGATATTTTATGGTATTATCTAGTTAGCTAGTTTCAATTGGGTTTAATAAAACGTTACAACTATTTCACCTATTTTTAGCATCTTAGATAAAACATTAAAAAAAACACTAAGTTGTTGAACGTCAGTATATTCCTAGTACTAGTACCTTCCTAATAGATTTTTATTATAGTAATACAGCGAATATTTAAATGTTATTAATTCGCTTATTGTTTTATGCAGGCGTTGCTACTACACCCAGCCATTTGACGAAGGAGCAGATGAGACTCCTAGGGATGGCTCGCGCCTACAAACAGAAAGCTGAGCTCAATGAAAATGATGTGGAAGCTGATGATCTGGACGTTGGACTGTGAGTTATATTTCATCAAAACTATACAATTTCTTGCAACGTGCTAGATTAAGGTACGTTCGAAACTCATGATCGACTTTCTGACAGACACATCTGCTGGAGCACGGTGAAATACCACGACCACGCAGACAGCCTTTAAAGCAAGCCAACAATAAAAAGATACGAATTTAATGATGAGACTGAGATGAGGAATAAAATAAAGTATTTGAATATTAACAGGCAAGGCCATTTTAATTTCGATAAATCAGTCTAATTACACACTTATGATATTTTATCTATCTTCCCAAAACTTGTTATTTTGGTACCGGATCCGGTAAACGTTTAATGATGTCGGATCTGCCGAATTCCGGTCTAGTTTTCCCGATTGGCTCCGTTTCTTTCTATACGCTAACTTCTCTTAAATGTTTTTCATCGTCAAACTTATATCTTATTCAGGAAGATTTATTTGTTTAGTACATTATTAATATTGGTAATTAAAATACCATCATTCGGAATCTCGGTAGTCACAAAAGTAATGAGAAAATGCAATCTCTTCTCATCGCCTGCTATTGATTAATCTAATAGTTTCATTTGTTCATTTATAAATTGAATTCAATTTAAAATGTCACTATTTTCTTGAATTCATGATTATAAAAAACATGCTAGTAGCCTTGACCATTAAAGGTCTTTTGTCATTTTTATTATTAAGTAGTGATCCACCCCAGCTTCGCCCGGGCACCACTAATTATATTGATCCGATCGCTACCAAACACATGTGCCAATCTGGACAATCTTTGTAAATTTTATCGAAATCGGTCCAGCCGTTCCGTAGTCTATAGTTCTATAGGGAACATACATACTTTGCTTTTTATATACTATTTTTTTTATAAAAAGTATACTATGTTACTTCTAGTACCTCCAGGAATATGTGTACAAAGTTTCGTAATGATCGGTTGAGTAGTTTTCGCGTGAATGCGTAACAAACAAACTTATATTCGCATTTATAATATTAGTAAGGATTTAAAAGATATCAAACATTAAAAACTACGCGCTACCGGAGCAAAAACAGCCGCCGCGATGTGTTCGCGGACTGAGTGCACTCCATGATAATATTATAATACAAAACCCCTCTACGCGTCTGTCTATCATAACGCTGTAAACTCAGAAAGTCTCGAAGGTGGATCTCTGATCACAGATCCGTTCATGGCATAATGTGAGTTTGTTTCCATTCATTGCACAGCACATATACTATACCATGAAACTTCTATATAGATAAAATACGATGTCTGTACTTATGTTACCTATAGACTCTGAAACTTAGTTCAAATTAGTCAGGGTGTTCTTAGTTTTTTTTTCTTTGTAACTTTGGTAGCGATCAGATCAACATAATTAGTGAAAACCGAGGCCGGGGTGGGTCACTCTTGGGGTGGGCAAATCTTCTAAACACATATAAGGGGATTCTCATAGTTAATTATCTTTATGGTATCATGATTATTTCTACTACTCCATTATAAAAAAAACAATTTTGATAATTTTGTTAATTAATTGTCAAAGAAAAATAATTTTTACAACGTTGTATGTGAGAACAAAGGCTATACGAGTTAATATAAGACTTTTGAACATGGTGCAGCTAAATATTGGTCCTTTAATATTCGAGGAACACTTTCATATTAACACTTTTTTCTCAGTACTGGCGTAAAGGTTCATTTTTCAATTAAGCGTATGCCTTGACGTTAGTTGTACCGGAAAATGCATTCAATATTTTAAACAATGCACCCTGACCACCCTTTGTTGAACACGGTATATATTTTATTTAATTAATTATTTCGCTTTATTGTTGTCAATTTAAAATAAAATAATAAAAAATTGCCAATTTATACATTAAAGCAAATTTGGAAAATTTTTACATATTGGCCACATCGTCAATTCTAAATATTTATACAAAACTTGAAGATTAATTGGACATCTTAAAGTACCTTGACTGAACTCCTCTAGGATGTGTTGACTAACTCCATCTTGAATAGCTCGGGCGTCGGGCGTTACGGTAAGGAGAATGACACGTAGCGAAATACATTAGGACATTACAAAATATAATCTTGGATCGATAGTACAGTAAGTAGACCGGCTTCATGTGACGACACTCCACCAAACTCGTAGCGCGTATCCACGATCCAACCCGATTGCCGTTATTTCGTAATGTAATGACCGCTACCAGGTTCACCGTTACTAGAGCTTGGGGTTGTGTCAGAGTGACTGACAGCTCGAACGTTTTACTCGTCAAGTCACTGCATTCGGCCAGTCCCCGACGTGTATATACAGGTCATTGTGATAAAATCTTGTTAAGAATAATGTTTAAACACAAAGCCACGGGTGATTACATTTTTGTTTAAATCCTGTCAAAGATATTTATTGGTTACAATTTATCTTTAATTTTTATTTGGTTTGGTGATTTGAGAATAAAATATGGGTAACTTTAGTAAACTAGTGCGTGCGTATCACGTCGCAATTGAAGTTCCGACTTCGGTTATCAACACTAGTTGGTGACAGTAGAGAGTTATATAACAGGTCTAATTTTAAGTACCGACTGCCTGTCCCCTTGCTGATTGAAAATAGTGCGCCCGCCTGTCACGATCTCAATTCAGTTGCACATTTCGAACTCCACTTGATATACATTTCCAATAACATATAGCTCGCAGAATCATATTCATTCTGTCTTTATGCTCATTTAAACTGCTCGCGACCCATTAACGATCAGTTCCCTAAATTGAGAGAAGTTGGTTTTTATGTTTAACTTCCTTATTACTAATTGTACCGGTTTCGTGTGAGAGTAGTGCTGTTTATACAAATCTCAGGCATGTACCGACTTAGTAAAATTTGGTACGGGTAAACCATTTCAGATGTTTGCTAATATTTTCTCTTAACTCGCAAAGAAGTTGTCGTTTGGCGTTGCAAGTATTCCTTACTCATTTAGTGTTTAGTATTGAATTACGATGACGACTGTACCAAGTTCTGAGTGTGGGTTCTTTTTGCAGGGGGGACACTGAAAGCAGTTCTCCGAATGTAATCGTGTACGACTCGGGCTCCGGTGGCTACACTGATCCCATCGTTGAAATAATATACCTGATGACCGTGATTGGTGGGATTACTGCCATCATAGGCTGCCTGACTTACGCCATCTACTTGTAAGTATATAGAAATTAGTATTTTGCTTACTATATACTGTCTGGAAAATGACTACTAGTGGCCTCTAACGTGACACTTTAATCCGAAGATGCCACAGCAACAAACTTGTCTACTTGTATAATGTTTACAGGCTTACGCAATGTCATCGGGAGAGTGTATCGTATTTGCTGATCTCATGTTTTTGTGCACGCGTAGTATTTAATATTAGTTTGTTTTAGTTTATGTTGTCATTTTTTTTATTCATAACACATAATATTTTAGAGGTTTGCATATTGTATTTTGCGGATTAATCTCAAAAACTGTATTGTAAATGTCAACAATCATCGTGGTTCGTCGCAAATTTTACATTATTATTATTTTAAACTAGCTGTTTTTCGCAACTTCGTCCGCTTGGAATTTACCCCTACCTACTATCGTTTGACGTGGCTAAAGAGGTTTACACTTCAAATAGTAAAATGTTTGTTATTTTACGACTTAAGGCAACCTTTGTGACATTGCAGGTAGCGGGCGGCGCTTTCGATACGGCGCCGCGTAGGTTTTATCACAATTTCGAGGGTTTTTTACTTTTTGCGCGGAACCCTAAATATTTTGCTTAAATTAAAATAGCTTATTCGAATCTCGACAATTTTAGCTATCTTCCAGTAAAAGTCCCATCCGAATCGATTCAGTCATTTCGGAGATTACCCGGAACAAACAAACAGACAGGCAGACAAAAAATTTAAAAATTGTATTTTCGTTATAAGTATCCTATATACATCATGTGTATTGAGTATGGAAATGTTATTTTGATATTACATACAGACACTTCAATTTTATTTTTCAGTATAGATATAAAAAAGATTTATACTTATACTTTTTTTGTAACTTTCGTAATTTATTTATTATGCTTGTACTTGTAGTCCTTGGGATAGTGACCGACCACTTGTGGCTACTGTCCAGAAAAAAAATCATCAACGACGCATAATGATGACAGGATTAAAACTGCAGAATTAATGGTCTATTCGATTGTTTCTTTTGATACCTATTGACAAAGAAATACCGTATTAAATGGAAAATATTAGTACATAACATACGCTCGCTCGCGCACTACGCTCTTCAATACAAGTAAATAAGCATTTATTCAGTACCTAATATCGAAAATTTACTTGACATCAAATAAAATTAATGCAAAGATATGCATACACGCAATGTGCATCGAACCAACTCAAATGTCCAATCAACCATGTTGCTGTAGGTTTTATAATTATACTTCATAATACATATTCATTAAACCCTTAACTTTCAAACGTCATAACCCATCCAAGTGAGAATTTGCACCCCTCCGCTAGAATAATCAGGAAATCTTGTTCATTGTCTACCATGTGTTCAAATCTGTCGATAAGTGTTCGTGACGTGTAACACGTAAATACCACAAAATGGCGGCGGGGACTAGTAACTGCAGTTTATTTAATTTAACAAATATCACATACTTGTCGGCCATTTTTAGTATCGATTTTATTTGACGGGACAGAAGCACTTAGTGTATCAGTCAGGTGCACATGGCCGACTACATAAAAACCGACTTTAGAATTCTGTCCTCTTCCCAAGGTCCACGAGATCCCTGGGAAGCTCTGCCTTAAGTCACCTCAAGTCAGTGACATCACTCACCTATTAATGAACCCCCAATTCGGCAAACATAAACTGCAATCAGAGTGGTCATTAATTATTTAATGCCTAGGCGAACGAGATTCGCTTTGTGTCTTTTGTAAAATCGTTTTTTTTTTCGGAAAAAACTAGGTAACAAAGTTTTCCGTTGATCAGCCGTTCACAAACTGGGCGTCAGTCATGCCTAGGTACACATAAGATGACGCTCCGAAAAATTGTTGTATTTTTTTTGTTTCTTGTAAAAAAACCTAACTTGAAATACCATTTTTTTTAAATAAAATTAAATGTCCTTATTTTTCGAAATTAATTCAATTATAAACAATTATATTCACCGCCTCCCTGACCTTTTCGGCCGAAAAGTGAATACTCGAAAGCGTCCCAATTGGACCCACTTCGTTAACTTACGTCATGTGCTTACATTTACGCTTAGCAAACACTAGTTGTCCATTTTTTTCTTATTATTTTAATTACGCTATCCCTTTCACACCATTTGACATTTGTGAATATTATCACTGCTTTGGAACACTTTTGAAGGTTTATTCCACTTAGATCATCTGGGTGATATCACCCAGCATTATATAGTTATATAATATTCTACCTTGATCACCTGAAATTGTTTTTTTGTTATATCACCTGGGTGCATAGGGTTGTCATATTAATTGTAGTTTATTTTACATATAGGTAATATATTTCTTTTAAATGGGAACAAATTTATATTGCGATAAACTTATTTATACAATGAAAACATACTACGCAAGGTATTGCATATAGCACAATGATATAATATAAAAGTAGATACGCCATTAGCGGTCGATAAAGTGAAGATTCGAAGGCGTCCAATTGGGACGCTTTTTCTTTAGTTTATGTCATGCGTTTATATATCCGCTTAATTGAGATACACTAGCTGTCATCTCTTTTTTAAATTTTAATTACGCTATCCTTTTTGAAATGTAATGTATGAGAAGTTTGGGAGAAATATAAATCGTAACAGTTTCTGTGATAAAAAGAATTATTCTAATTTATGTAAATGAATAGTGAAACTGAGAGAGATTAATTGATCTCAGAATTTGAATAAATAGTCCGCCATCTTGAACTTTTTAGTTACTGGACCAATTGCTTTCCAAATCGATTCCTTGAGACCGAGTGAATTCTGATTGCATTTCTGCTACCAGATTTATAAAAAATTGCAATCTTGTACTTCATTATCACTGTTTGCCAGCATTAGCTTTGGTAGATTAAGGGGAAGGGGGAATTTTTTAACTCCATGTTTTTTAACTATTCTCGCGCCTTTCCACCTGTCTTCGGTTTTACACCATTTGACGTGTGTTGCTGTCACTGTCTGGAACATTTTCGATCGTGATTCAAAATTCCCGGAGTAAAAACCCTTAAGACTACTTTATGCTAGTGCTACCCTTGCTGACACTGTGCTGTATATAACATTACAATTTTGAAATAGTCAATGATGCAGTACATTTGGTTTTCACTAGATTTATTTACCACGGCCCTTTTTAATCATGTTAAATATTTCCATTGTTGTAAAAATTAACGTCCAATTATCGTACGTATAATGACTCTCTTTTGTTTACCTGTTTCGGTTTTTTCAGTTCAAATTAATTTGGCTGAATATTAATTAATTAATATTAATTAGTATAGAAAACATTTATGTCTAAAATAAAGTTCGTATTTGTTCTCCATTATGGTTGGAAACCTGCCATCAGTATTTTTTTTACACTTTTAGCTTTCTATTTTATCGCTTTTTGAGTGTGTCCTCCATTGAGAACAACTACTCCTTGCCTCTATTATTGCTATAAGTTAGCGTCTGTTGCATAGGGCAGAATCTTTTTCCGTTTCAACCGATTTACATAGCTTTTAATGGTAAGCTGTACTGCTAGTTGATTGGGATGCCTTTGCAGCTTCTCTTGATATTTATTAATAGTGTTTTCGTATTCACCCTTCACACTAAGCATTTTCAGGTTATCATGTACTTCATCATTTTTGATGTACCATGGGATGGGATGTATAGTGCGTAGTATGATGTCCTGCATTCTTTACAGCATCAATATGTTGAAGTTCCTGGCACTTCCCCACAGTTGTATACCGTACATCCAGATAGGTTTTAAAACTGACTTGTATATTAACAATTTGTTGTCTGTGGTCAATGTGCTATTTCGGCCCAAAATCCAGTAGAGGTTCTTATAGCGTGTTTTGAGTTCATCTCTCTTTGCTTTTATATGTTTGCTACCACGTTAAATATTTTTTGTAAAAAAATTCAAATATGGTTGATACAAAAAGATTAATTACCCATTTAAAATTAGAGACACCCCTCTACGCTTATGTGATTTGATTCCCCGAAATAAATTTGACAGACAACTACTTTAATCACTCGGGAGGCGTGACTCGGGTGATTTAAATTTCAGGTGAACCAGGTGGAATAAACCCTTTTGACCGGAGATTTTCTATGAGTGTAACATATCTATAGTATATAATATCATTGTTTCTAAATCGCTCCTAAATTAAAACAAACCTTCTTGCCATAAAAAGGCCGAGATGCGAAACCTCTTTTGACGTATCGGACAAAATATAAAAACTTATTAGACATGCATTGATTTTAATACTTTATCATTCAGTAATTTCATCACTTTTTCACAATAAATTTGCCATCGACAGACATTACTGTAACTTCTACCGAAATTCACCATTAGTAAATTTAAACATACATACAAATCCGCAGAGACGTTTTATATTCATTAATTCGTTCATTCAAACAACATTTTCAAATCATTAGATTGGTGAAGAGATTCCAAAGGAGGGGTGCTCCGCAGTATCCTCCGTACGGCGTCACTGGCCCTGCCGACCCCGATAGCGAGCTGGTTCAATCGGCTCATATATTTAGTTACGACCACCATAAGGAACTCATCATCGCCTTGGAGTGGTATGTGTCTTTTTCTTCAAGTTTTTTTCTATGCTAAAGTGAAAACATCTTTAGGTATTTACTACCCGTAAACTGGTGGATGCAACGTGAATAGTGCCTGTTTTAAGTTTTCACTTTTATCGGCAGTCCGTAATAACTGCCTGTTTTGTTTTATAAGGAGGCAAACGAGTAACAGGTTGCATATAGTTAGGTTAGGTTTAATGGGCGCCTCTATGCCGCCGTCTCGTACCCCTAACATATTTTTGTGTCAGGGGTGCGGGTAATATTTTATTCATAATGTTTTTTATTAAATAGAATATAAGAAGTTAAAATTTTAAAACGTTACAGTTAAGTTATGTTAGTTTACCGCCGCCTATAATACCTCTCCGTCTAATGACGATTGCTATCGAGGCATATAAAGATTTGCAAATTATTAATTATACCTAAAAAGATTTATCGAATGAAAAAACGAGTAAATAATATAATAATAATAAATCAGCCTTTTCTAGAATGTTTCCCACTGCAGGGACACAGGCCTCCTCTCCGAGAGAGGGAATGAGCCGTAATTCACCACGCTGGCCCAGTGCGGGTTAATAGATGTCACATGTCTTCGAATTTGGTGGTTCTAAGAACATGCCCGTTTCCTCACGATGTTTTCCTTAACGGTTTTTTGAGCAGAAGTGATGAAATAAATTGCACAAAGTAAAGCGCCTGCCTGGGTTCGAACCAATACGTAAGTCGGGACCTAAACCGCTGAGCCACCACTGCTCTTCTTTGCGAGCTTTTGGAATTTGTTTCAAACGACGATGGATAAATCGGAGCTGCAGTAAAAGAAGGAGAGACGAAAGGACTACTGATGTTTTAAAACACCAAACTAGCTTAGTGCTTGAATTTAATTGGTATTTTAGGGTTCTTGTGTCAGTGTGGGAAAGCATTTTATATATTTGTCTCTTGCATTTAGCCGAGCAAAGTGACCTAGGATAGGTTAATCAAAAAGAAGTAAAAAAAATCAACGCTTAGAATTCAGCTGGACAGTTCGATATGCGACAATAGGAAATCATTGGCTGTTAGTAAAGATGGCCGTCGACCATGAAGCAATCGGATATTCAAATATACGAATCCCGAAAACTTTATTTACTTTATGCAAACGTACAGATCGAAACACAAATTTGATTTCGTATTTTATTACAAAACAGCATTTTGTTTCTATCGCGCGCTTATATTTTATCTTGTTAATAATTCAAGGATAAACTATTTAATCGGCTGTTTGAAGAACCTTCAATACATTTTTTTATGTCTCTTCTTTCATCGACAATGTGACCGCCCATGGAGTGGGCCTCGCCAAGGTATTCTATGTAAAAACAAAGCCGGTACTAATTATGAGTTTAAGCGAATTAATATATTGGATGAATATAAGCGAATTTTATTATATTGAAAGAAAGAAATTCTTATGAAAGCTCTAAAAATAGAATCTTAGGAACTTTGCACGTGACGTAAGCGATTAGGTAGCAACTTGGATCACAATTTGTCTCGTGCTCACTGAAGAATACATCGTAAAGGACGCAGCGTAATTGACAATCATTTAATTTATTTGTAACAAAACTTAGACTTTTTCTTTCATTAACGAATAATCGGTCACTTGTCCAAGCTGCACGCATAACGTCAGAATGTGTCTATACAGGTGTCTCACGGCTATGTCAACTGGATAATGTACCTAGGTACTGGAAGGAGAATACAATTTGATTTAAAAATAATGTGCACTGTTAAGGATTTTCAAATAATCACTTGTTTGAACTGAACGGGGAGGGGGGCTGCAGAATAGAAAAAAAATCAAATGCATTTTTATAACACAAGGGGCAAACGTCCATGAACACCCCAACACAAGGGGAACTGCAGATGCGTTGCCAGCTTTTAAAAGGAGTACGCTCGCTTTTCGAAATACCGCTGGCGAGAGGAATTTACGCGAAACCATTGGAGCTCTGTCAAGTTGAGCGAAGACGAAACTCTGCGGCAAGAATTGTTTCAAACAGTTCTTTGGAACGCTGATGCTTCGGTGATACGACAATGTGTTGTTTTTAGCGCAAACTTGTGTCTGGACACGATTTTATCGACTCCGATCCGGAACGTCACTCAATAAAGTCTCAAGCTCCGAGACAAGTTTACTCCGGTTCACATTGGTGGAAGCTCGGGAGATATTCGCGCGGGCCGTGTAGCGTATCAACGGCCTTGTCGTCTACATAACAATGGAAGTAGCCAATTTGCAATATCATTGATATGCAGAAGATACAAGCAGTACATAGCCTTGTGGCTAACTGTTTCAAATAAAACTATAAAAATATTACAATCGTATCATTATCTCCTTAAAATATTTAAGATACTTCCCCACCAGGTGGCGCAACTGTGATACGTTCTGTGTAAAACTAGTTTTTCAAAAAAATATTGCAACCACGCAAACTAAATGCTACAGTACGGATATTGAGCTTGATATATAGATAGCCTAGAAATATTTAATGTTTATGTACTAATTTCTGTGCAGTGGTGGGATCGGCGATCACCGCCTTGCATCCATTTCCGAGCCGGAGTCCGAAGAGGAACATGAGATGGCCGAGTACACGGTTTACGAATGTCCCGGACTTGCTAACGTGAGTTATCATTAAAACTCTTAGGTTCAGACCTTGAACAGCCTGTCTCACTGAGTAAAGTGCCTAATAGCTAATAGACAAATAAATTAACTGACACATGAAACTTCGAGTTAAAATAATCATTCACAAAGGAAGATTATGTGTCAAAAATGTGAGAGCATATTTTTTTTATGTCAAAGAAACAAATAATCTGTCAAAAAACTATAACCACCCAATAACATCCTTAGCTGACGAATGATCCAACCTATTATTTACTTGGCACTTTATTAACCAGTTATTTGGAGATTGTGGAACGCCGATGGTTTTATTCGTCAGATAAGTTGCAAGTAGCTTATTCAGTACTTTGGACGTTATGAAACAGACCCTAAATCTTATTCTTCTTTTTTTTAATTACAATGCAAATGCTTATATTATTATATATTATATATATTATTTCCAAATTCCCAATATTTGCTAATATATGCTTGAAAGAATTATGAGTAATTATTAACTCATGCTACGTGACCCATTTGCAATTTTTGTAACTCCCTTCCCCCTTAGTGATCACCCGTGGTATATGCCAAGACCCTTCCAGTTTGAACGAAGTAATTAATAAATATGGTCTTAAATATTTTTTACAGACAGAAAATTAATCAAGCTCGTATGTTTTTATTTCTACTTTATAACTGACTGACTTAACTATAACTTAAGCACTGCTTGATTTGTTCTTCCTTTCAAAAGATATATCATCTAAAATATCGGGAAGCCTGTTAACAAAATAAGCTCGCGAGGTATAGGAATTGAAATTCCAATAAGTAACGTCAAGGAGAAATGCATACGAAGCGCGCAGCGTCTAATTTATTAATAAAATTAATTTACGCTGTGCTCCTTTTAGTATTACTTAGTCTATATCAGTGTGTAAGGTTTCTGACAAAGTGTATTGTTCACAATTGAACGTACATATTTGAGGTTTCCTTAATAACTTAAGTAATAAAATAAATTGTGTACAAAAGGACAAGTAATCTTAATAAAGAGCCCAGAAACGTTATTGTTCTACAGGTTAGTTATTTATTTTGTATGTTAAAAATGTTTTAGAACCTGTTTTTTGTGTTTAATGTACAGACTGCTGACATTGAGGTACAGAATCCGATGTTCTGTGAGTCGACTACGACCCTGACCGTGACCAAGCCAGCCGAGCCCGAGGAGTAGATTGCCCGTTCTCGATTACCCAAGCTGCGCCCTGTAACCCAGAGGCGCAGACGACACGGCGCTTGAAATTTTATTCTCACATCTTAATCTTGAGAAAACTTATTAACGTTTCTTAAATTTAAAATCAATTTCAATTAAAAATACATTGTAGTCTTTAATCAATTTTATTATTAGCTATTAATGATATTAAAATATTTAAACTGTGTAATGTTATCTCGGAATCATATATAGAACTTATTTGCTATAGAGAAAAAAAAAGTTTGCTTGTTCACGTGCCACGTGTACTAACATCCCGGCACGCCCGTACTTCCTTGTATCGATTTGTTATTACCTATAATATTTTATTCCGTTATATTTGTATTATATAGATTTATTTGAAATATTTATCCTGTTAGATATATAATAAGAAACATATATTTTCATATTTCCAATCATCACCGTCACCTGATCATATTGAACTTTTGAACATTTACAGATACTAGATAATATACGTCTATTTTTTCACAAAACAAATTGTATAAACATACTTTTGGAAAATAAAGAAACAAATATTTTTGAATAATTGGAATGGAAAAAATATCTTACCCATAGACAATTCTTACAAAATTTTACTATAGATAGGGACCTAAAAAAAAAACGAAATTTACTCGATACAGCTATAAATCATCTGGCTATCAATCTGTCTTTCTGAAGATATATATTCTATACGTAGAAGAATAACATATTTAATATTTATTTTGTGTTTCACACTTGTTAGTTATAAGAAAACGTAGTATACGTTACATATGTATAATTAAAAATTTAATGTGTGTTATAGTGGAAAGTCGATTAACCGGACTAATAGGAGAAATAAGAGCCCCTACGCACTATGCGGATGTAGTCGCGACAGCCTCACACTCGTAAATATATAAAAACCGATTTCGTACGGATACGGGGCGGCTGAGGTCCACAACGCAGTGGGCCGTCTCTACTGTCAACCGGGACAAGCCGCTTTGCTCGCCTACGAACGCGCCCGTACCACAACCGCTAAGCGCATTGGGGTTCTAAGAAATACACTTTCGAACTGTATTATCTTTGAATCTGGCAGTTTACATCTGATGGCTTACAGTCCGGATAATCACGCCGCCCTATACAACTTAGGGGCGGATTGTCGAATCTCCACGATACTTTAGTATAAACAATATGTTAACATTTTAATCAATTTAAATAAATGTGTAGTTCAAATTACCAATCTTTCATTTCGTATATCCCATTTTATTTAAGTACTATTATAATTTTATTCTAACGTAACTAAACTAAGCGGTAAATATTCTTTATAATATAGCTTAAAAATCTATCTAAAAACAACAGGCATTCTAAAAAATATTATATAAAAACAGTGTTCCACCGGCTGCGGAGTCTGCGAAGCAACCAGTTGTCAGGGTTACAGAGAGAGAAACTGTCTCCCAATGCGGGCAGACCCTAAAATTACCCTTAACCCAACCGTCTAGCGAGAGCTTCTTAAGATGTTGGTCGAAGCTCTTCTCTAACATTCCGTTCACTGTGTTAAGAATTGAAACCAGTACCGATGATGTTAAATAAATGTTTTATTTTCTTAATATCAGCTATTTTACAATAATACCATTTTGTTTTTCATCATGACATCTCAACGTTTTCTTCTTGCACTTTTATTTTATAAATCTCGAAACGCATACGAAAAAAAAATGTCCCTTAACCCAAACATGCCATTATTGTGATTAATTAGACACTGGTAATATACATAATTTTGAAATTGGACGTTTGATTAATGAGCTGTTACATTTTAATGTTACAACTCTACACATTTTGACCTAACCAATGTGCTTTTCAACTATTTAACTAAAAGCCAGCGAGCTGCAGGCAAATTATCCTCCTTCACCAATACAATGTCACCGACATTTGGCTCTGGGATTTGTTTGTTCCACTTATGTCGTTTCAATAGATGCAACAAGTAATCTTGAGACCATTTTTTTTAAATCTGTAGCATACGCTGTGTCAACTGCCAACGTTTCAACGTTCCCATATTTCGAACTTCAAAATTACGATCAGGCAAGGTGATTAAAGATACTCCAATTAAGTAGTGACCAGGAGTGATAGGTATGGGATCGTTTAAATCGTTGGTCGTCATTGACAGCGGTCGGGCATTAAGGCACGACTCTGTTTGCGATAATAACGCTCTCGTACGACAGCGTTATGAGGTAAGTACACAGCTGTTTTTGCTTTGATATCATATACATGAACGCGCTTTATATGACCAAGTCCCTTATATTCATGAAATACTGCAGAATATTTCTTGGCAAATTCAGGATTCTTTTTGAATTTATATTCCAAATGCAAAAACCTCTTGAGTGCCAGCGCTTTGGAATTTCCATGTTGGCATTGTGGCTCCTCCTCACGGAATGGAAGCTTCACGATGTAACGACGTCTTCGTCGAGTCGTTTGATAATAAAACTCTTCACAGTTCTTCTTTAGAAAGAAGCCTTTTCTGAAAACCAGGAATCTCATTCAATTTCCCAAAATTGTGACAGGATTGCATTTACGTCTACCCGGCCTGGGTTATTATATTAATAAGTGCGTGATGACAAGTGTTGAAATGCTTACAATTTGCAATTTAATGGCTCTCCTTACAAAATGTACAGCGTATGGTTCTATTTGGCTCGGATTTTACTAAATGACTACACCTTAGGCTTATTTAAATTAACAGGTTGCTTTGAGTTTGCTGGCTGTGGATTAAAAATTCAAGTGCTCTGAATCTGGCTTCTAGAAAATCTTTGAATTGAAACAACATGGGAAGCTCGTCTTTAAAACTTGTTTGTGATTCCCATTGTTTTCGGGATTCCAGATCTAATTTCGCGCTAACTATAAAAATGATCAGAATGTCCCACGTACTAACGTCAATTCCAATATTGTTTAAGCCATTCAAACATACCATTGCAGCATCTAAAAGATTCTTTATAGCACTGGCACTTTCTGACACATTTCCTTGACTCATTAACCGTCGTAATAAACAGTTTGATAAAAACCTCTTATATCGTACCTGCGTTTCAACAATGACCAACATTCTTTATAATTGGTTGAAGTTACGGGTACGTGTCGAACAAGCTGTTCAGCCTCACCTAACAATAAGCCCTTCAAGTAGTGAATGCTGAACATCATCTAAATTTAGATTATTGTGAACAAGAGACAAGAAATCTTTAAAAGTTGGCCATTCGGTGTAATTACCGTGTGACGTTCTCATTATGACTTAGCTTCGCTTGTTGCACAGACTTTGCCTCACTACAATTACTATTTTCACTCTTCTCTAACTCTTCCTTCAATTCTGTTCTGTAATTTGAGTACGACTCTTCAACAATATAGTAGATGTCATCCGTGAAATAAGCGTCACCTTGCGTAGAAGTAACCTGCTGTATTATTTTATTATGGGTAGCCAAAAATTCCGACAATATTTCCTCCAGTGATTCTAGTCCTGTGTCGAGATACGAACGTATTATTCGCTCTTTAGGCGATTGTCACTTATAAAGAGCATCCATTATTGCGACTCAAGCTGTACATACGTAAATGACAAAAAATCAATTTCTTATTTACGTATACTAATTTAAACATTAAATTTACTTTATTTAATTTTAACTAAAGTATACAAAATTTTATTTTAAATTAAATTTTAACTGTCTTTTTCTTGACCTCTTCAATAATAATAATAATAATAATAATCTGTTTATTATCAGACCATGAGTCCATACATATACATTAAAAAAAATGTACAAAGATATAAGATGATGAGGATTATAACATGTGATAAAATCGTTTGGACAGATGTCATGCTATGCAGCTAACTATGTGATAACTGGCGCATCACACTAGCGTACTTAATTAAAATATTATTTTAATGGACGATCGAAAACTACTACTACTTACTTCATAACGAAATTTAAGAAAACAAAAAGAAAGAAAACAAAACAAAATGAAAACAAATTCACTCATTACTGCGCCATTCCATGAGAAATGGCGCAGCAGTGATTGATGTAACTGCAGTCCAGCCGACTAGCGATCATGCAAAGGATACTGTTGGTACTGCCACGTACTCTGCGCACCAGGGATGCGCATCTTTTACGCATGGCAGCGTACCAGCAGTCTACCCGACGTTCAGCAAACATCCCTGATGCACTACAGAATCGCCGCAGCCCCAACAGCACCCTGAACGCATTATTAAATTGGATTCGGAGGGCACTGTAAGACTTTTGGGTATAGTCAGCCCACAGGCTGCACGTGTACTTTCTACACGTGTACAATAGGACTTAAAAAGCGTAATTTTGACGTTTGTCGAGCAACGTGCAAACCTGCGAGCTATCATGTTCGCCCGCACTGCCAGCGCCCTCCGTTCTCTCTCAATGTCATCATTGTCCTTGAGGTCAGAGGTCAGCATATGACCTAAATACTTAAATACTTAAATAATAATACTGTATAATAATTATTTAAATGTACTCACGTAATCACTTTTTCACCTCACTATTTTCTCTAAGCCAAACTCTTCTTAATGCTCCAACTGATCGCCACTGCAGGTGCTCTGGACCACATAGTCAACTGGGGTCTTCTGATGTTTCTTGGTAAAATTAAATCTGCTGCCTCCTCCTGACGACCTCCCTTCTACAAGTCGTAATAGCAGTTTTAATAGCAATTCCAAAATCCGTCTCCATGTTAAGAAATTGAAACCAGTGCCGATGGTGTTAAATAAATTTGTTTTATTTTCTGAATACCATTTTGTTTTTTTTCACCATGACATTTAAATTTTTTCTTCCTGCACCTTTTATATATATATTTATAAATTTCGATACGCATGGCCAGTACAATCCTTTCGGTAGCATACGACCTCTTTAATTACTACCAAAGAGTTTGCACATCAATTTAGCGTTAACACACTGATACGACCATCGGAATAATGGTAGACGATTTGATACCCCACATGGGGGTAATCTCGTGAGCCAAGTCTAAGTACTTCATCAACTTTTCTTTCTCATCCTTCCCGAGATTTCCGTCATGCGGGATAGTGATATCGACCAACAATACACGACTCTCAGATCGGTCTATTGTCACAATATCAGGTCTATTGGCAACGATATTCCTGTCTGTGATAATAGATCGATCCCAGTAGAGCGTGATATGACTGACCTAGAACTGGGGATGGCTGGTGGTAATATGGTACCTCAGTATCCACAAGGGCAAGTTGTTGATGGATGATCCTGGCTACTTGGTTATGTCTATGCAAGTATGCTCCGTCCGCAAGACGAGGACAGCCGGAGACGATATGTCTAATAGATTCACCGGAACGACCAGATTTCTTTATTATTGCACTTAATTCCAATTAGAAACCACTTAGTTACTTGTAACAGGCTTATATAAGTTTTACTGGTACACAAGGGAATCCCTTCAACGTGCTTTTTCCAAACTTCACAACGTCATGCTAAATTTAAACTTTATAATGTTACGCGAGCCGCCGATGCTGAACTTGTACGTTTTCGTGCGTCACGTTTATTGGGGTTCGCATAAAAAAAAGATTTTTTACTTTTAGCCGTGGGAAAAGGGTTCAGACGTTTTCAGTAACGCAAAGAAAACCAAACAGGCACCACTGATAATGGTGAATAATCTGACGGTTTGTAAGACCATAAAAAACCGGCCAAGTTCGAGTAGGACTCGCACACTAAGGGTTCCGCACCATTATTAAAATTGCAGCCTCGTGAGAGAAGTTATTAGACTTAGATTAGGGTCGCGACATTGGTAGAGCCCGCAATAACATCTGTTGCGCTGCAGGGCCGGTTCGACCGGTGAAATACCACGACCTCACAGAAGACAGGCGTAGAGTTCTGCGTTTTGTCCAATGAGTGAGGTGCCGGAGGCCTAATTCTAGTTCTCTCCCCGTCCCACCCTTTTCTTATAATGACAGGAAGGAAGGAGAAGAAAACTTGACGGATGTATAGGAAATTGAAATAACCATTTTCTGTTTGTCCCTTCCTCTGTCCGTTAAAGGTGGGCAACGCATCTGCAACTCATTAGTTAGTTGCAGATGTCTATGTCTATAGATATTACTTGACATCGGGTGAACCGCTTGCTCGATTGCCATAGGTGATATAAAAAATAGAAGGTAAATTTACGCGACCATCTGATCCCAAACTAGGTAGAGCTTGTGCTATGGAAACCAGATAACTGATATACTACATATACTACTTGTCTTTTGTAAAAACATACTTAAATAGATAATTACACCCTGACTCAGGACAAACAGTTCATGCACATAAATCTCTGTCCTGTGTGGGTATCGAACCCATGATCTGCGGCGTGATAACCAACTACCTTACTCACCGCGCCAACCGGACCCTCTTAAAATTATTATCTCCGGGAGTACATTTCCTGCTAGTGTGGTTCAAATTTCCATCGTGCATATGTCGTTTTTTTTTATAAAAAAAAAAGATTTTTATATTTATATTTGCGTGTGGAGATGTAAATTAATGCAAGAGACTCAATTATAAAGTATACTATAATATAATAAATAAATAATAATCTCTACTGATAAATAAAGTTGAAGTGTCTGTATGTAATGTCAAAATAACATCTCCATACTCAATACACATGATGTATATACGGTACTTGTAACGAAAATACAATTTTTAAAATATTTGTTTGTCTGTTTATTCCGGATAATCTCCGAAACGACTGAACCGATTCGGAAGGAATTTTTACTGGAAGATAGGTAATATTGTCGAGATTCGAACAGGCTAATTTTATTTAAGCAAAATATTTAGGGTTCCGCGCAAAAATTGAAACACCCACGAATTTTTTTTCTAGAATTTATTTCCACGCGGACGAAGTCGCAGGAAACAGCTAGTTTATATATATATATATATATATATATATATATATATATATAATATAAATCTTATATATATATATATATATATATATATATATATAAGATTTATATAATATTTGCTCGTCTTATGCAATAACTAATTGTACAGTAGATATGAATTTCATAAATATTCCATCTGTGATCCGGATATGGCTTATGAGATGTACGGGCGTTGTCATGGCGACAGAAAGTAGTGGGAGGAAGGTTGTTACTGCGCCTTGTTGAAAGCGCCTTTGAACTATTACCTTTGACCGTGCACGAGGATGTACAGGTGACGTTTTTTGCAAGTTCGACACGCCCCCTCCCCACCCCCTCCCACTTATTTGCGTCGCTCGCAAATCGTCAGATTGACTAGAAGTGACGCGCTCGAATTTGTACAGATTGTTTTTTTTACAAACTTAATGGTCTGCCCTACACCCGCGGTTCTACATAGATTACTGATTTTTGTGTAGGGTAATTAACCGGGTCCAGGGT
Source organism: Papilio elwesi (assembly GCA_029849275.1). NCBI lineage: Eukaryota > Metazoa > Arthropoda > Insecta > Lepidoptera > Papilionidae > Papilio > Papilio elwesi. The sequence continues at coordinate 18,788,471 of CM056717.1, read as the reverse complement.
ATGTAAGTCTGGCGCGCTCGGGGATATACAGGAATCCTCCTTTCGGCCCCGTGCCATTATCGAGGACGGACGACAAAATAATAACTTATTTTCGCGCGTTGGGGTAAAATAATGAGAACTACGATGCGCGACAACTTGTTACCATGGCAACCAATAACAACTTTTTTTATATTTTCATGAAACAATTAAAAATATTGTTACATTGCAGTGGCGGCTCAGTGGCTTAGGCCCTGACTTACGTACTGTAGGTTGCGGGTTCGAACCCAGGCAGGCGCTTTACTTTGTGTAATTTATTTCATCACCACTGCTCCAAAAACGGTTCTTGGAACCACCAAATTCGAAGACATGTGACATCCACCAACCCGCACTGGGCCAGCGTGGTGGATTACGGCTCATTCCCTCTCTCGGAGAGAAGGCTTGTGTCCCTGTAGTGGGAAACATTCTATAAAAGACTGATTCATTATTATTATTATTATTACATTCCAGACCATTCTATCCGATTCGGTAGCTGAAAAGTAAATGGCCGATTGTCATTATGATATTTAAAAAATAAATATTGCTAAACCATTGACCATAGAGGTTTGTGTTACAACCTCACTCTAAGGAGGGAACTTCCGTTACTTTTACGAGTCTTCACGTGAGCGGCGAGCTGACCCGCCGTAGGCCGGCCGCGCTCGCACGCCGTCGCCGCTACGACCAACCCCTCGCTACGTCGCCGATTCGCCGAAATCAGACTCTATTAAATTTTAACTGTGAGCTTATTCCTTTAGTTTGAATTATTTGTGTCTCTCTGGTAATAAATTAGTCTCTTAATTCTGTATCCGAATATTTTGACTGCAACCTGATAGTAGATAAAAAATTATTTTAATTTCAAAAGTTTGATTTACTTAACTATCCCTACTTCCTTACTAATATTATAAATGTGAATGTAAGTTTGTTTGTTACGCTTTCACGCGAAAACTACTCAACCGATCGTCATGAAACTTTGTACACTTATTCTTGGAGGTATTAGAAGTAACATAGGATAGTTTTAATGTTTTTTTTAGCTAAAGTAAAAAAATAGTTTGTCAAAAAATCTAAAAATGTAGCTACCTCAACGCCATAATATTATAAATGCGAGTGTTTATATGTATGGATGTTTGTTACAATGAGTAACAAACATCCATACATCCGGCAACCTGGGCGAAGCCGGGACGGATCACTAGTAATATGTGAATATAAATTTGTTTGTTACGCTTTCACGCGAAAACTACTCAAGCGATCATCATGAAATATTGAACACATATTCTTAGATGTATGAGAAATAACATAGGACACGTTTTATGAAAAAAATAGTATATAAAAAGCGAAGTATGTATGTTCCCTATAGACCTATAGACTCCGAAACGGCTGGACTGATTTCGATGGAATTTACAGGGATTGTCCAGATTGGCACATTCCTGTGTTTGTTAGCGATCGGATCAACATAATTAGTGGTACCTGGGCGAAGCCGGGGCGGGTCACTAGTAACCTTATATGTTTAAAACTTTCTTTGTATATCTTTTTTAACTCTTTTTAAATTGATGATTAATGTAAGCAAATTATTATTTTTTAACAAAGTGCACTGCGGGATAATTCGTTCAGTTATTTTTGTTTTATTACGCTCAAGTCTCTTAGGTACCTAGGAGCCTATATACGTGTGTACATCTCACTAGATCTTGAATTCTGTTATGTTGACCATCTCTGCCCATCAGCATCCGCTATAAACGGTGTTACGAACATATTAAGCCCTTTTGTAGATAAGAGGGGGAGTGGTTGAATAGGTAACAGTGGGATGAGGTAGGTAATGGATGAGGCCGGTATCCGCAGTATGCTCTCGATGGCAAAAACTAAAATACCGCATTTTAGTTAGCACGTTTGTTATTGCTTTGAAAATTTTACACAACAAATAAAAATAATATTGAGTTATTTTGGGCCCAAATCATTGCAGGCCTGTAAGAGTAAATGTTTTGGTTTCCTCACAAGAGTTCACGTTACACATATCGCCATCAGCTAATGTACCCGTCTTCTCTATTGATGTTTTGAGTCCTTTCAATTCGGAATCTATTCGCAGTAGCTTCACTTTGTTGGAGTAGGTGCGCCACGATCATTTCGGGTCTTCAGTATTCAACGCTTCTTGACTCTGTGCTTTTGTTGGTCTATAAGTAAACGAATATAATGTAAAATAAACAATCCAGATTAAGATATATATAATAATTTATAACAATATCTACGATATAAAAGATAATACGAATATATATATATATATATATATATATATATATATATATATATATATATATATATGTATGTATGTACTTAAGCTGTTAAATGTTAGGTAAACCGCCTATAAAAATAGGAACTGTACGGTTTAAGTGGGTAGGGTCACCCCTGTTCTAAACCCGGACTGCTTCCAGTGCTCCAAGTGCCTGGGGTACGGGCACACGTAAAGGCTGTGCACGGAAGCATAGTAGCTTTTATCATTAACTATTAGGCAATTATACTTTTATTGCTCTATTGCACTAGGTAGGTATAAAATTGAAATTGTAAGCAAATATGTGTAAAAATTGTAAATTGTAAATTTTTAAAATACAGAAACCCAATATCTCTGGCCTCATCAAGCTAGTGGGGGAAGGAGAGATCGGCATAGCGACATAAAAAAAACGGTCTGCTGTACCAAAAGTATGGTGAGGAGACAAACTGAAGGATGACAATAAAGTGGTAGAAAAAAGTAGATTTGAACGTGAACTCACCTTTTGTCCCCCGCTAGCAACTCTTGCAACTTACGCTCGTTTTCTTCCAGTAAACCTGTATCAGGAATATAAGGATTAACGTACTCCTCACTCTCGACACTGGCTTGTTCGTCTATCAATTCCTCTGCGAATTTCTCTTGTAATTCCTTGATCACCGAATGACATCGCTCTGGTATTCTTTCCTCTGCTACCTCCAGGTCTTGGAGAATCTTCGCCAGTCTCGTTTTCTCTTCATTTGTCGACATTATATTTGAACAATGTAATAATGTCTAACAATCACTTTAAAAACCTAATAATGAAAAAAAGTTATTTATATTTGTCACCGGTGCTATCAAGGTGTTTCCATAGTAACCGAGCGGACGGACTCTACGTAGAATTGAAATGGCAAACGTACTTTATTAAATTGTGTGTACTGCCAATCTGGTCTGGCCGTTTCTACTGGAAAACTCGTTAAGCAAGTCTTAGACAAATTGAATAAAATCTCACTCACTGGTAATACGACGTGGGCTTGGATGAGGGCATACGTATAGCCAGATCTACCCGAGTCGACAAAAGCACATAATTTAATGACAGACCAATGATTACTTTCTTGGCAAATATATTCTAATTCCTCCTTCAGATTGCTGGCTTAAGTTGATTTTCATGTTTACAACATATGCGCCACCAATTGACTTTACTACCACATGAAATCGACTACTGTAGTTCAAGACGGTCGTACAGCCACTATCAACTCTAGCGGTTAAGTACCCCCTCCTGACAGAAACCGTACGTGAAATAAGATTAGTTTACTGACTCCTGCTACAATAAAGTTGCGAAATTCGGTAAAGCTTAGATTATTAATAGAGAATTCATTTCGTATTCAGACGTAGCGCATTCGGAGGCGTCAAATTACGTCCACACTTATAAAGCAATGTGACAGTTAATTTCAATGAAAGTTAGGGAATATTTAAGTATGCTTTGAACAGATTGCAAAACCACTTGGTGGCATCGTTTTATAAGTAATACTTACCGTATCTAATGTAACATCGATTCAATATATATTTAATTCAAATAGGGCAATTTCCGCATGCGAATATATCAACCCTGACACTTTGTCAGAAGTTTCCATATATGTATGAGTATGTATGACAAAAGGATTACATTTTTCATTTCCAGTTTAAAAAAAACTATGTTTGGATACTTAAAACTGTATCCATGTAGACGTACCGAACGTGGCAGCAGCAGTAAGGCGGAAAAAGTTTCGATCATTGCCAGATTAAGGGGTGAGTGGATCAAGACTATTTTCCATAAAACAATCCTGGATCCACCACTGGTTATAATGTTGGAAATCTAATATTATTAACTTAGGTCACCGCTGTAGACAATAATATCGCAGACAACGTTTACCAACGATTCTTAAGTATTGACATATTGAAAAAGTTTGCTAACAAATTAAAATAAGTACATTTGTCTGTGACTTTGTGATATATTATTTGTTAATATGATGTGAGGTTCTGTGAAAAATCTTTCAAGTGGTCGCTTGGCGGTGGCTAAACTAAGCAGAGCTTGTTGCTATGGCAACCAGATAACTGATATACTATATATACTAATTTTCTTTTGTAAATACATACTTAAATTGATAATTGACATCATCACACAACTGTCTGTCCTGGGTGGGAATCGAACCCACGACTTGCGACGTGAAAACCAAGTTACAAACCACGCGAACCGGCCATACACTTAGCTTTTTTAATACTGGAGATTCGCCCCGGCTTCGGATAGCACTAATTATGTTGATCTGGTCGCAGCCAAATTGAACAGATATCACCGACTATTTAAAAGTTGGTATCCATGTAGATTCTACGGTCGGACCGATTTCGATGAAATTTTCAGGAATCTTTCAGATTTGCGTGGCGGGTGTTCCTGTGAACTGTACCGATCGGATCGGACAAATTAATTTGTATGGAACGCTGCATCTGGAGGTATATAAGCAATCTATGCGTTGAATTTACAGTATCGCCATTATCTATTATAGTTGAATAAAAACATTATTTAATTACACTTCTTTCTATCGATATATTTAAAAATAAATATGCCTGTCTATAGGATTTCAGCAATGATACAGTACCTTTTCTATATAAGACGGTGGCTAACGAGCAAGCGGCTTACCTGATGTTACGTGACCGCTACCCATAGACAAAAGAGTTGTGTTGCCCACCTTTAATGGCCAGAGGAAGGGATACAGGACAAAGTATATTTCCATCTCCTATTCACCCTCTCCCGTCGAACTTTCTTCTCCTTCCCATCCTATCCTTTGTAGGAAACAATGGGAGAGGGAAGAGGAGTGACAACTGGCCTCCAGTACCTCACTCATCAGACGAAACGGACATAAAATACTTCTACTTCACACTTGTCTGTTGTCAGGTCGTGGTATTTCACCCGTCAAGCCGGCACATTCGTGCAACTGATGTAACGGACTCTACCACTGTTAACAATCTCACTGGAAGTTGGACGGAATATCCCGCAACGTAAGGCCCGGACATAATCCACTTCAAAAGTATTATCACCAATTTTCCTGTTATGTTAATTGATAATGGTAGCTTAAGGTATACCGGTTCTTTATAAACCCTACTACACTCAGCGTCACAAGAATCGCATTTCTCTGAGTTTGCGCGAAAAATGTCTGTAATGGCTAGAAAAGAATTATATTTATATAAATATTGGTATGTTTGGAATGGGTATTTGAATAGCTTTACATTATTAATAAAAACATCATGAAATTATTAAAACATTTATCATTATAGAGCGCCAAAAATAAACACTGTCAAATGCTCGTTAGTGAGGACGCTAGTTACACCACCTAAAAAGGGTATAAACGGGTCAATATGCGATGCGGCAGTGTGACGTTGCTCGACAGTTGAACTTGTCCCGTTTTTGAGTTCGACGGGTACGTTTTCAGCAGACTGGTGGTTATGTTAGAAAACCGGAATCTGGAAGAAAACGGTGCACATCAGAAAGAGATGACCGTTTCATCGTTATGACATCTTTACGAAACCGTTTTACAAATGCTGTTGAGTTGCAACAACAGCTTCGATCAACTCGGAGAACATCTGTGGGTATTTCTACGATAAGAAGAAGGTTACACGAAAAGAGTTTAACAGCCCATAGACCTGCTAAAGGTCTAAAACTTACTGCACAGCATCGCAGAAATCGCCTAGAGTTTGCTCGAAATCATTGCGAGTGGACTCTAGAACAGTAGCGGACCGTACTCTTCTCTGACGAGACGAGGGTCTGTCTCTTCTGCAATGACAGACGTAGAAGGGTCTACAGAAGACAGGGGGAGAGGTTCACACAACCCTGCTTCAAAGAATCCGTCGAATGCGGGGGTGGCTCGTGTATGTTTTGGGGCGGCATTTCCGTCGACGAGACTCGGGGTGGCCGTGGGCAAGGGTCATTTAATGCTGGTCGGTACATAACTGAAATCCCGGAGGAACATGTGGTCCCGTATGCTGATTATATCGGTGATGGATTCATGTTAATGCATGATAATGCTCGTTGCCACACCGCGGCTATTGTACGGGATTATTTACAGGAGGTCGATATTCCTGTTATGCATTGGCCAGCACGAAGTCCAGACCTTAACCCAATAGAACATCTCTGGAATGACCTAAAACGGCGCGTGCGAGCTCGAGATCTAGCTCCAACCACTCTTCAAAAGCTCCAAGATGCGGTACTTGAAGAGTGGGAACAAATACCCCAAGAGGCTGTTACGACCCTTGTAAGGTCCATGAAAGAAGCCGTTATCAAGGCAAGGGGGGGTAACACTAGGTTTTAAGGACTTTTTTTGTATGTATTAGGTTTTTTTTAAATTATTAATTTGCAAATTTGTACATACCCTGTCTTTTTCTTTAATTTCTCTTTCGTCTCGTTATAAAAGTAAAATTCAATCAAAATTCCGGAAAGCTAATGAAATTGCCTTTCGAATGATACCCTCAAACCTTGCCATTGGCCTGTTGTGTTAAAATAGTATTTAAATATTTTTTTTCGGATGTGCGATTTTTTTGACGCCGAGTGTATTACTTGTATACATTTTAATGTTTTATTTAATCCATATTACCTGGTCAAACATATATTGGACTTTAATCATCGACTCACTATTGTACAACATCATGTGAAATCTTCACTGGATTATCCGTAAACCCTTACTCAACTTAGCCGTGAGCTCAGTTTTAAATCCCATACCACTTGCAAGTAGTGATCTAAATAAGACCGAATTAAATAACGATTTTAACAGCGTAGCAGACTTCAACTCTTAATTTTTCGTTCAAATTATCTACGGTACCTTTTTATGGAGCCAAAATAGTTTATTAGGTTTATCTACAAATAAATAAAATTGAGTTATAATATAAAAGTATTTCTGTAATAACGGATTTCTTGAAGCAAAACTCATATCTCCCAAAATATGTGACTAATTTTTTATGTTGACAAATCTCATAACTTTATTTGTAATAAAATTTTATTAGCTTGGTATATACGAGTAGCGGCGTTAGTGTAGGGCGCGGTTGAGCAAAAAACATCGACTTCGATAACCTGCTAAAAGAGTTCGAAGATAGAAAGTCTATCAAGGTAAGAGCTGTGCTCTTGTCGGTGGACCAATCTCCAGTCTTCCCTGCATTGTACCTTCCTGAGGATACCACGTCTGCTTTCTGTGTCATTTCTTCCATAAAGTATCTTCTTCCATAACGTGTTTATAAGTCGTCGGGTTGTATTAGGTATCCCATTTTATGGTTTCTATCAACTTCCTTTTTTTCTTTCACCCTGCCTCACCTTCTCATTTGTTACTTTATCCGTCCAATTTGGAGGAGATTTGGAAGTAATTCTTCCACTTCTCCAACACGTTTCCATGTTTAATTTTCAATACTTGTCATACATCAGAAGCTTACTAAGCTATTTCTGTTATAATTTTGATAAGTGTGCATCTAGAATCGCGCGTGATAGTACTGCCTAAATATTTGTTGCGTATTTATATCAAAGGAATGGACTTGTTCCATTGGTGTATTATTTATTAAGGCTATTGACTTTTCGTTTAGATAGAAGGTGGACATTAGACCACCAAATGAAAGGGACCTCCAGTCATTAGAAAAGTTGGTAGACCAAAGCAGCGTTGGGGGGACGACGGCGGTGCGGAATAATTGGATCGAGCAGGGCAAGGATATGGATAGATGGAAAAGGTTGGAGAAGGCCTATACCCAAGAAGGGGTCTATATCCCAAATAAAAAGAGTATTACAACATCACCTATACATATAACAAAACTGTAACTGATCGTTATCTGTACATGGAAGATATTTGAGAAAAACTAAACTATACGCAATAAAACCCAAAACCATGATTATTAGAATTTTTGTCTGTATGTCTGTGCGTTTGTTACCGCTAATCTCAAAAACGATTTAACCAATCTGGGTGCGGTTTTCACTAATTAATTGTGGTAAGCTTCACTTAACATTTAGTGTTTTTTTATCTCAAACGGTTTATAAAGAAAATAGTTATATCAATTTAAAGAACCATGTCAAACATTTGTCCGATAAAAATGCTATAAAATAGCAGTTCAGTTGAAAGTTTAAGTAAAATTGCAAGGTAGGTGAAACCGCGGGGAACAACTAGTTTGGAATATAAAAGGGCGATATAAGGATCACCCATAACCGACGAGCATGCATGCGATGTATGAATGTAGAAGAAACGAGAGAGGTATGCCAGGTTCGCGCCAAATGGGAATCCATGATCTCTGTCTCCCTCTGGGTTACGGGCGTGAACACATTTTTTTTAAATTGTGAAATATTGGTTATGGAATAAAAGGCTTTATTATTATAATTTATTTCTATTTGAAACACATTTCTTAGTATACTTAAAGTATATAAAAATAGTGTATCACCGGCTGCGGAGTCTGCGAAGCAACCAGTGGTCAGGGTTACAGAGAGAGGAACTGTCTCACAATGCGGGCAGACCCTAAAATTACCCTCAAATCCAACCGTCTAGCGAGAGCTTCTTAAGATGTTGTTCGAAGCTCATCGCTAACAGTCCGTTCACTGACACGACCTCCCGAATAATGGTAGTCGATTTCATTTATTAATATTATTAATGACTATTCATTTAGATGTTATGAATTTTTTGTTTTGGTTGTATTAATAAATACCAAAACTATTAAAAACTGAATCTATTTCTATTTAAAATGGTTAAGTTATCAATGAATTTTCGGGTTACTACGTAGTCAGTTAGTTATAAGCACAACGAGTACAGAAACACCAGGGAAATTCTCAGGAATAAATTAAGACATCGTTTAGTATTGAAATTAAAAAAAACACGAAGAATTTCAAATCTTACAAACGATGGTCAGTTATATGTCTCTGGCGCCATCTGGCGTATCTCTCTGAAAATCCGCCAGGTGTCGTTCGGAAACGCTACAAATGTTTATTTAATTTTATCCTTTTGCCTTTATTTTTGTGCAGGTTTTGCGCGTAGTGGTAAAATCGTCAGAGAACCCCTTTAAAACGTCAAACACACTAACACACAAAATAAAAATAATTAAAAGTAGTTGGTAGTAATTTGTACCATTTTTTTAACGGAAATACGAACGAGCACAGGGATCACTTGATGTTTAGTGAACGCTACCCATAGACAAACAAACAAATGTGTTGAAGATGTGTTGCCTAACTATAATGGACAGAGAGTATAGACAGGAATATCAAATATCCCTTATTTCCTTTTCTCCGCTAACCCCCTCCCTTCCAATCCTCTACCCGTTCCCATCCCATCCTTATGAGGAAATGGTAGGAAGAGGAAGAGGACTGTAATTAGGCTTCCGGCACCTCACTCATCAGACGAAACGCAGAGTACTTCTACTTCACGCCTGTCTTCTGGTCGTGGTATTTTACCGATCGAGCCGGCCAATTCGTGCAACAGATGTTACTGACTCTACCATTGTTAAATTTCCTTTATCCTAATTCATAGTAATATCCTGAAGATGATGAAGATAATGGGACAATTGGGATACTTTGCGATTTTTAGAGAATAACGCCATCTATTGCACATAGAATCTATATATAACATTACTTATCAAGGTGGTCACTGACTTGTGTATGTGTATTTGTAGAATAGTCTAAAAAATAGCGGCAGTGTGAATTCGTTATTACGATAAGAAAGAAAATAAAACGTATTTGGACAACCAATTTTTCAAAATTAAAAATTTAGCCAAACGTCACGGCAAAAATAGAACAAGCGTGAAAGGAATGACGCGTGTACTCGCTAGGGTTTATTTTGTATTTTTAAATTCAAATGAATTCGCCGAAATCCGAGTGGAGGGCGCTCGGATGATCGGCGCTCGTTCTAACCCAGTTCGCGGTACTGACTGGCCAAATATTCGACTTGTAACGTGCTCACACCGAATATTCAACTTTAGTGTATAATCAATAAAGAATAAAAAATTATTATAATAACATATAACAATTTTTTATTTTATTTTACGTATAACCCCGTTTTGTAGCACCATGTTAGTTTTTGACCTGCGTTTCAAATAAAGATGTAATTCATTAGTACAAACACGTGGATGAAAAATTTAATAAAGACAACTGTACAAGATATTTAAAAAAACATTCTAGCCCTCTAGCGTCCAAACTAAACAACTTTCCACACGTAGAGATATATTTTCGACCAAGGAATCAGTGGTCTTGTTTTGTGCCGTGTATACCAATGTAACGAACTACACTTTAAAATCATTATAAATGTAAATTAAAAAAATAATAACCTTACAATGTATTAAGTTGTTTGCCGCTTGGCGTAAGGTTTTGTCTGATGAGGTTCTTCCCATTCCCATCTTTTACTAATAAGGAAAGGGTTACAGGACTTGACGGTGGAGGGGATGAATAGCAAAGGGAAATAAGCATTTTCTGTTTATCCCCTCTGTCCATTAAAGTTAGACAACGTATCAACACCAACAGCAACAGCAACACATTTGCTTGTTTGTCTGTCAATTATGAGTTGCAGATGTCTTCTGTGAGGTCGTAGTATTTCACCAGTCGATGACCCATTCGTGTAACAGATGTTGTTACGAACTCTTCCATTGAAAACAATATAAAAATTTAAAACAAATAATATATATTTTATTGAATAAGATGTCTGTGCTAGAATATTGGGCCAATGTAAGGAATTTAATGTTAGTATAAAAATGAAACTCATGTATTCAATTCGATATTTATTGAAGGGAGCGCAAGGCTGAAACATACCACAAAGCTTAATAATATTTAATGCATTCCATACAATTTATATTAAGTGGAACCTGACCATTGGGTACATTGTAATGACTCGTATAAATTTTATTTAAAAACAAAAATTATTCCTCTAATTGTACAATTTAATCCTTTGCGGACTGAACGGTTTAAATTCAACTTTATGGGGTCTATTATTACAAACACGTAACTTAATTGAAATAAGTGTGTATTCCTTCACTTGGTGAGTGACCTGGATGAAGAAATTGGAAACAAAATCTATCTTTTTCTTAATCGATTGTCACATGGGTTGACTTTCCCAGTTTCTGAAAGATTTGTCAACTGTCCAATATCGCTCCCCTCAAGTTAATCGTCCTTCCTTGCAACCCAATTGACATTTGATCGGACTTTTCAGAGCTAACAAGATAATATTTCCGTTGATCAATCTTTCAGAAACCGGACCTACAATAATTTTAAATACACAATTAACGTGTACTTTTTACGTCCCATATAAGTGATTATAAAGAGCTACCCCGCGATATTACATTTAAAATTAGCTAACGTACATTATTTTCGCTTAAAGCATGTAATTATTTAATCCCACCCTTCGGTAACCACCCCCTACTCCTCTAGTTTATACGTAATAATTCATAATAATGAAAAACCAACCTTTTTTTGTATCCTTCCCTACTGCAGGGATACAGGCCTGCTCTCCAAGAGGGATAATTTATAAATATAGTTTTAAATCATTTTTAACGAATGGAAAGTAAAAAAAATGGCTTATATTTGACCCAAGCCGATGGTTTCTATGGGAAAATCAGAAAGCGTTACGCGTCCTTACTCTGCAGGGTAGGGGTCCAATAGTATCTTGGCCGTAGCTACGAGATGAGATGGACCTTACTTCAATTATTGTAGGGAGGTCCACAAAATGTAATTATTCTTTTCGCGCGGCGTCCGTCCACAAAGGGTTTTTCAAACGTTAGTATTTTGAAAATGTAGGTCTAGTAAAGTCTAATTTTGACCACACAAACGATATATTTTAGGAACTGTTATTTTTATAGTACAAAATACCGAATTACCAACTACGTGTTGAAGCCAGGAATAAAAGAATCGACTTTTCAAGACCTAAATCTTCTAAATAAACTGTGACAAATCTGATAATGCGATAGAAATACTTTAGAAATGACAGAAACTCCTGTAAACAATTGTCTCGGCAACCGCGACATGATCTAACTTTCATAAAAATCGGCACATGACGGCATAATGCAATACATTTCTTCTAACAACATACAAAGATTTAGTTAATTTAGGCCCAAATATCAATAAAAATTAACGAAATAAATGTATAAATGACTTTATATCTAACTTAAACACGAATGAGAATCTATTATTGGCAAAAAAAATTGTTCGCATGCAACCGATGCCAACACAACAAAACACTTAATACCTATACAATTTGTACATTGGTTGCTCAAGCAAAAAATACAACTAAAAGAAATAAACACTTGGATACAGAACAGCGTTAAAGTTGAACTTAAAATATATAGATATTATACAATACAATATCCAATACAATACAATATCCAATGCAATATCCAATACAATATCCAATACAATATCCAATACAATATCCAATACAATATCCAATACAATATCCAATGCAATATCCAATGCAATATCCAATACAATATCCAATACAATATCCAATACGATATCCAATACAATACAATTCGTGCCGGCTACGTTGTAACATATAAAAATAAATAGACAACACGACGTGAGGAAAGAAAATTGTGATAATTGAATTGAATATAAATAAAATCGATACAATTATTGTCATGATCGATTACATTCGAAGCAAAAAAACTTAAGCCGAATGAGTAAAAAAGAACCTTTAAAATTATGAAGAAAAAAAATCATCAATTAAATACCAAAAAATAATAATTAATAACACCGCTTATATAAACGAAAGTGTTGAAACTATATTTAAAACGAAACGGTGGGGGACAAGGAAGGGTGGGGGGGTGATGTTGTAAAATCATTTTAACAGTGGTAGAGCAACAACAACATCTGTTGCACGAATTGGCCGGCTCGACCGGTGAAATACCACGACCTCACAGAAAACAGGCGTGAAGTAGAAGTACTCTGCGTTTCGTATGATCAGTGAGGTGCCGGAGTCCTAATTTTAGTCCTCTTCCCCTTCCCACCCTTTCCTCATAAGGATAGGACGGGAAGGGGAAAAGGATAGGATGGGGAGAGGGTTAACGGGGGATGTCCTTTGTCCTTTAAAGGTAGGCAACGCATCTGCAACGCAGTCTGTTGCGGATGTTCATGGGCGGCGCTCACTTGACATCAGGTGATCCGCTTGCTCGTTTGCCAGCTTCTCACATAAAAAAAAATCAACAAATATTCCTTAAGAACTACCTCAAACTTTATCAATATCCACCCCCACCAGGAAGGTAAGAACACAAACAAATTGACTTTGAGATTACTAGCTCGAGAGATCCAAAAATTCACCTGCCTCTACTTGATCGCCTCTTTGTATAATTTATACTCTAAAAACATTAACACCTTAAAATAAATGCATCACGATTGATTCCGATAGAGGACAGTACAATTATCAATTTAATACAATTATATCTAAATTAATTGCGGACAAGCCACGCCCATCGTACGTACTAACTCAGTTGCGTGTATATATATATATATATATATATATATATATATAAATTTGTGCATTCATTAATAATAAAGACTTCTTTGGCTAATTTATTGAGACTGGGAAAGCACCTCAGCCGACTCTTATGTACACTTATTTCGATTGCTTCGAGGACGCAAACATGTAAACTATAAGATTCACGATGGCATATAGCAAGTTTAGACGCCGCTTAAATAATTAGATACACAAGGCGGCGTAGCGAATGCTATTCGAAGGACATAAGATTTGCAGGAAGTGGCTTCTCCATTCTGGTGTTCGCTTCTTCTATCTTTTCCACCCACTGCTTCGCGACCAACTCAGATCCCGTTCTAGAAACATCAAATCATATATATAAAAAAATAAATCCTAATGAAATCCGCTACAACATCTGTTGCAGGGCCGGCTTGACCGGTGAAATACCACGACCTCACAGAAAACAGGCGTGAAGTAGAGTATTCTGCGTTTCGTCTGATGAGTAAGGCCTAATTCTAGTTTTCTCCCCCTTCCCATCCTATATTTAAAAGAAATGGGTGGCAAGGGGGAGAAAACTTGACGGTGGAAGGGTTGTACAGGAATTAGAAATAGCCATTTTCCGCTTGTTGTCGCGTTGCCCTCCTCTATTCATTAAAGGTGGGCAACGCGTCTGCAGTTGCAGATGTCTATGGGTAGCGATCACTTGACATCGGGTGAACCGCTTGCTCGTTTGCCACCTAGTACTATAAAAAAATGAAACAAAGTGGGGGACAAAATGATAGACAAAGAAATAAATTACATGTACGTATATGTACGTAATTAAAAAGAGTGTAGACAGTTACAGTAATATAATATGTACAGCTCAAGGAATGTCATTCATTCGCTAACGTCGCATAGTCACAAGTAGGTTTTGTATTCACTATTAAATTGAATAAATACATACAGACATGATTTTTACATAGCGTTGAGGGTAACCGTATAGCTTATGAAAAATTCATTAATCTATGCCACACGGGCGTTGCATCTACGACGATGGAGCGGTGGCGTTGCGTATTGCAAAAAAAACGACATGCATAGGCGAGACAAGGCGGAGTTTGATACACGGTGGGAGAAATTAGTCAATGCAGTGCAACTCAGTAGGTAGTAGACACGTCTTGGAGAGCTGTGCGTTGCGTAACCGCATTTGTTCATGTGGCGCACTCCCCATCAAAATAAAGTCGTTGTGATAACGCAAAAAAAACGCAACGCCGGTGTAGCATTGATCTTAATGTGAGGCATTGTGTGTGGAGTGTGCAGTTACTCACTTGAACCTGTATAGCGTGCCGGCAGCGCGGTGCATCAACTGGAAGCAGTCGGGCGGCTCGACAGCGGCCGCCCAGCCCGCCAGCGGCACCACTTTGCAGCGCTCCGAGCGGAAGTCGCCGCGGCTACTCCTGAAACACAAACAATAACTTATCACGACTAATTTTCTTTGTTATTCCTATGCATATAGAATGAGCTACCGCCATTACCTACCAATAGATGGCAGGTTTACCAAAGATGAAATTTGAACATTTACAAAAAAGTAATACGTTAAAATACTTCGGAAAGCTCGTAATTTTTGTTTTTTATAATCAAGTCGCTAGTAATATTATAAACTGACAGTGTTCAGTCATACGGTGACTTATAATTTTTGTATGTCATTGAACTCTTAAATAAATAAATCGCTGGACTGATTTTGGAGAATTTTTTTTTAAGTATTGGAGTTAGTCTTGGGATGGTTTCAAGTTCATACTAGGTGTCGCCACCATCTGGTTCCATGACATTCTTTTTTTCCCCTAATATCAGGCGAGCTCACGTTCAAAGCAAGTTAAATATTTGCTAGGTCCATACTTTATTAGAAAAAATATTAATAGAATTTACCAACCCTTTAAATGATTTAGAAGCGTAGAAAACTAGAGCCGGTCCAGCGAGCTCCAGCCAGAAGCGTTGCCATGACGATAGAGATATTTTCCTCCCGTCTTTCAACACGGTCTTCCTCCTCACGTAGCTTTGAAAGTCGCATTGCAAGTGCACCGAATCCGAAAGCTCGCTGCAACGGAAATATTGAATTCTATTAAAACGAATTCATGCCTCTGAGCATACACACAGCATCCGCAACAAACAAATGATTTTAAGCAATAAGGATTCGAATATTTAATCATATCCATTAACCTACAACCTTACCTGCCATACCATACCCATATAACATAGTAAGAGACTGGATTGTAATTAATCGGTACAGTACAGCGACCTCACAGATTATACACGCGAAGTTGAGATTTTGTACTTGCATCTCGTTTCATGAATGGAAGTACCACAATATCCAAATCTTTTCTTTTCCATCTTCTCTACCTCAGGACAAGAAAACGGTATGGAGCATAGAATGAGGATTCCCTTATAGAAGAGGAAAGCAAACTGCTACCCATACACATCCATAACAAGATGAGTTGTACACAAATTACCAACCTTGATATAGGACAGAAAAGAGGTAGATTAGAGAAGAAGATAGTGGAAGGGATAAGAGTTTTGGATATTTCCTATAGGTGTAGTAGCTCACCTATGCAGGACTCCGGCGAGCACAGCGAGTGCGGGCGGGGCCACCACACCAGCGGGCGGCGCTTCCATCAATGTATCGTCCAGCAGGTTGACAGAGCCCGGGGGCGTCTGCCCTGCGCACCCCTCGCGCTCCTCGCTCTGCCCTTGCCCCAGGCCTTTGCCGAAGATGCTGCTGCCAACAATGCTATTAACGCAAACTGACACAACTGATACTAGTTCCTATATTTTTATTTTACAATATAAAGCGACGTGATATTTGTATGTAGCTATTGGTAAGCGGATACGGCTCACCGATAACAATGCGGTGCTACCTAAGATTTAAATTTAGACTATGCTACGCTGCGCCGTGTGCTCAGGGCACAACAGAGATGTTTGTACATTTTCTCTATTAATTTTTACATGATATATTTAATTCAAAAAGGTGTAGTTTATTTTTACAAGGGACTGTACGAAGTCAAAGCGGAGACATTTTACAGCACATAAGCTTTATGATCTAATGCGCTGTTCATGCACAAAGTAATAATGTTATTGAAGCACAAACAAACATCAACTCAGAATTCAACATATATATTATGCTTAAATAATCGAAACAACTCTTCATCAAATTGTCATACAAAGGCAAACTAAAAAATAAGAAACTTGATTCATATATGTAGCTGTGCATAGACAACTGGTGGAGGGGATATATTCGAGTGGTGGGGATGGGAGGCGTCATGCTTGTCACACTTTGTGCATGCTTAAACTGAGAATGAATAATGTATCAACGCATTCATTAACATTCGACGGGCCGGTTGTAGTTTGTAAGTAAAATATTTGCTTTACACGCCGCAAGTCGTGGGTGCGATTCCCACCCAGGGCAGACATTTTGTGTACATAAACATGTCTGTTTGTCCTGAGTCTGGATGTAATTTATCTATTTAAGTATGTATTTACAAAAGACAAGTAGTATATGTAGTATATTAGTTATCTGGTTGCCATAGCACAAGCTCTGCTTAGTTTGGGATCAGATGGCCGTGCGTGAATATTAACATGTTCATTATATCCTATTATTATTATTAGGATATTATTAACAAACCGAATTTTAAAAGCGTACTGTTAGGATTATGGAATATGGGTTCTTTTAACGAAGCATAATTTTATACGAAGCTGATGGATCGATCCTCTGATTGCGTTTCTCTAGGTACAGGGGAGTAGTTTACTATTATATCACATACATTTTGATTTTGCGCGAGTCGAAAGACAAATAAAGGAATGTGTCTCAATACCTAATAAGAAGCAGAAGTGGGATAACGCTATTTTGCGTAAATGAATCTCTCTTCTCATAACCCTGGAATCTAGTTAAATCCAAAGATTATTTTATATTTTCTTTATTGTTATAACCATTACATAAACCTTTGTTATATTTATTTTATAAATAAAATACGCGGAGAGTTCATATTTAAGTTGACTAATTGTTTCCAATAGAGTTGTGTAGGTCAATGATGCGAGGACCGTTGTAGGGAATAAATAGCATAGATTAGAAGACTTAGAAGAGATTTTAAAATACATCCGGTAGCAAATTTTATTTAAGTAGAGACTTCGAAAGAAAATCTTCTATGGAAGGTGATATGAGATTGCACCAATTTAAGCCTAAGTCTGCGTTCAGCGTTTACCTCCACTAAACTATCTAGATTATCTCCGCTATGAAGTTGAAATTGTTCGTGCATAGTACGTTAATTAGTGTACAGATTAGTGCTATGCACAGCGTCCACTAACATTACATGCCGTTTAAAAGTATATATCGAAAGGTATAATTTTTATTAAGCACCAATTAAGTTGAACCATACTTGACATACAGTATAATAAAAGTTTCGTTTCATTCCACAGGACATCCCACTCGATAATCCTATACAAACATATTTATACATTAAAGAAAAAACTGAGCGACTGATATATCGAGGCATAACCTAAACTACTGGACCTAGAAATCTCAAAATTTTCACAGAGATTTATTTCCTGAATTCATATTTTCACCCTAAATGTCTAAAGTAGAGGTGATTTTTTTATGTATCATAGAATATATCCGTGAAAGCTAGCAATGATATAAAGGGTAGGCTGTGTGAAGACACGACAGATTTATAAACAAAAAGCGAAGGGTAAACGGCACTCTGTAACTACGACCGGGCTGATGCCGCCAGCGACAGCGGGCTCGCTCGCGGCACCCGGCCTTTTCGTATATTCGCATGCTTGTGCTACATATAAGTTACAGTACACAATATCACTCTACAACATCCAATGCAAGCCGTCGTACTAATTCCAATACAAATGGACTCACCCAACACCAAAATTGACCTTGTGAAAATTTCTTGGCAAACTCGCGCTACGAAACCTAAGTACCCAGTAACAGGCAAAAATAACGTTTCAGTACAAATTGAATAGCAGAGATATCAGAATACAGCCGATAGTATCATATAACCCAGTGTTTTTCAACGTGTGGGTCACGACCCCTCCAGAGGCCTCTTTAAGGGGTTCTGCGCAGATTCTATAACGGGGTTGCAAACGGTTGAGAAGGTACTTTAGTAAAAAAAATTACAATAAATTTTATAAGGTTTTTAAGAAAATTATATATCATTTGTATAAAATTAAAAAAAAATAACTCATGAGAGCACTTATTGCGAAAGTCGCGCTTGTTTTTCATCAACCAATTTCTGTTATTATCGATTGGCGACGCATTCGATGTAAAAAAATGCATTTTACGTACTTATATATTTGAACCTGAATTGTATAAATTAATAATTATGTTGGATGGAATATTTGTCACAAAATAAAATACATGAATAAATGCAACGGATTCCTATCCGTAAAACAGCGACTACCCAGAGGGGTAGTCGCTATTCTTCATACTAAAGGGGACGTGTCATGCAATAGGTTGAAAAACACTGATCTAACCTATAAAATATAGAAGAAAAAAAGAAATACATCGATCCAAAACTAGCTAATAAAAATAATAAGTCACAAACAGAAAACAACGAGTTACATGTAACAGGTACAACGATGCTGGCATGAGGGGGCATGAGGGGCATGAACGGCATAGGAGGCATGAGGGGTCTAGAGGGCATGGGGACAACACATCAATAATGTTATGCCATACGGGACGTCATAAACTACAAACTCACTTGTTAAGGGATGAGTTATCCCACGTGCTAACTAGTAATTATTTAATTGTTTCATTTATTGTTAGTATGTTTACACTAAGTTAATATAACAAAACCGCATAACCCTTAAACAGATTTTAAGCTATATATATATATATATATTGATATCGCTCTTGTACTAAAAGTAAAACGAACCTACCCGGCTCACCACACTACACCACCCTGTACAATAGACCCAACTAGTGACCACAGCGCTCCAAGCTTTTCTGAGCGTCATTTAAAGTTTTTTAAAGTCAGGTTTCAAAAATATGATATTAAGCCCCCGCGACTTGATAACCTTGTCAAATTTATATCCAACTGACGTCAGTCGTAACTACAATTTATTATTTCTGTTAGTTCTTATGGCTTATGAAATATTTATACCGGCTTGGTAAGTAGATTATATATCATATTTGATACAACCATGTCATCATCTGTGTTAACTGACGGTTGAAGGTCACGAAATTACGTCATCAAATAGATAGGCGCATTATCAATTTGCGGGGCTTGTACCACCACAATATTAAGTTTAATTTTTACCACAATCTTTATTACTTATTTCTGAGATACTATATATTGTCTACTTTATTACCAGATGCTTGTATGTTGGGTGCGGGCCGAGGCTCGAGTTTTATTGGGTACGTACTTGGAACCAAGCGAGCGGCACTTCCTGTGAGTCGGTATGAATTTGGGCTGGAAGGGGGCCTGAAGCCGCAGCGATCCACAGCTGAGGAGATGCGACGGCGACAGCACCGAGGGCACAGCGACTACAGCCGCCGAAGACGCGGTGCACTCCTTCACTGATTCCTTCGAGCCGGTTCGGCTTCCCGCCGGCGAAGGCGGTTCCAGCTTCACTGACAGCCTGAAAATACAACACCAAACATTAATTTAACAGTGAGATACAACATTCGTCAAAAGTAGTTATAGGACAATTGATTCAGTTCGACTGGGTACTGCCACGACTCATACAGGAGGCGGGCGTCATGTATGATGCGTCAAGTGATATTCCTCTAGTCTGCCTTATTCATCATCATCTGGGAGCAGTTGAGCCTGGATCTGTCCCAGCAGATTTTCCCTGGGGTAAGGTTAAATACTGGAAACTTCTAAATTGGTTATAGAAATTATGAATGAAAGGAGGTCGCGAAATTAAACCATTCAGAATCTAGTATTGATCTAGTGAACGCCGTTGAAAATGGTTGTTAATTCTTTCAGGACATTCGTAACAACATAGGAATGTATATTCCCTGCTGCTAACATCCAACTTTAACCAGATCATCGTCTATCATGTGGCCGCCACTCCAGGATCTTACGGCCCTATTCATCCGTTCTGCGAGCAATGTGTCCCGCCCATTGCCACTTAAGGTGGCCACTCGCAATTGGTTCTACGGATCACATCATTTTTGAAGCACACAAAAAGGACTTAGAGCATTGGTCTCTTCATTGCCCTTTGAGTGAACTTGAACCGTCTAACGGTGTGAGGCCACTGTTTCATGAAGAGTATGCAAAGATGAAGTAGGGTTCTCTAATGGAATTTTATACTTTAATTTCTATCAAAATAAATGATTGTACCAAAAGTGAAATGTAGTTATTTTTATTTACTCGTTACGCAGCAATGAGTGATTTAAATTAATTTAGCTATTTGTATTTATTTACTAAGCGCATCTAATCGTCGAACATCTGTATGAATAAATGTTCAACAATTGACGTTTAGTAATTTACTTATCTTACTTATAAATAATCACGAGTGCTTTTAAATTTTTTACAACTATTGTACGAGCGAACAACGATGATTGTACTACCCCCCTTCATTACTCATCATGTCTGTGTCCCCCCCTCAGGCCCTGCTATCCCCGACATCCACTTATCATTCGACTTGTTGAAACAATATTATGTCTGTTTGTGTAATTATTATTACTTTTAGTAGTTAATGAACGAAATTGACTTTGTATGAAATGTATGGAAACGTTTCAACGAAGACTGTGAATTTAAATCAATCAAGAATTGTATATAAAAGCATGCGTAGCCGCAGATGATCTTGCGCATAATTTTATTAAATTTTGCGTGATGACGACACATTTTTATTAGATTTACATGATAACGTCTCAATCGAAACATTACTCTACCCGGAAATTCATACAAATAACATAATTATGAGAGACAAATATGCGAAAAGAATATATT
Organism: Papilio elwesi; assembly: GCA_029849275.1. Classification (NCBI taxonomy): domain Eukaryota; kingdom Metazoa; phylum Arthropoda; class Insecta; order Lepidoptera; family Papilionidae; genus Papilio; species Papilio elwesi. The sequence continues at coordinate 18,766,860 of CM056717.1, read as the reverse complement.
GATATGTAGTGATGTAAAATCGAGATAGCAAGGTAGAGTTCACTAACTTGTACTGGTCATCCTCTAGAAACTTCTGCAACTCCTCGATGTAGCGCACACTGTTGAGGTAGGAGGCTACGTGCGGCAGGGGCGGTACGTCGTACTCCGATGCCTGATAGCGGCGGAGCGCTCGCAGCACCACAGCCATCTTGGCGGCGCGGTGTGGCGAGTCTGCCGGGTGTGCCATGTCGATGTACACCAAATCCGTCAGGAAGATGCCTGACACAAACAGACAACTAGAAAACAGTTTCATAAACACCTACAGGTCAAGCAGATTACTGTAAAATTACATTAATACCAGTTGTAGCGGGTTACTTGTTACGTTGTACAGTAGGGTAAGCCTAAGGTGAACATTGCCGATAAATTCTGCAGACACAATTAACTACAACGTTTAACAGTAGTAGAACCCGCAACAACAGCATCTGTTTCACGAATTGGCAGGCTCTACCGGTGAAATACCACGACCTCACAGAAGACAGGCGTGAAGTAGAGTATTCTGCGTTTCGTCTGATGAGTGAGGTGCCGGATGGCTTCCCTTTCCCATTCTTTTCTTACAAGGAAAGGGAAAGAAAACTTGACAGTGGAGGGGATGTATAGGAATTGGAAATAACCATTTTCTGTTTGTCCCCTCCTCTGTCCATTAAAGGTGGGCAACGCATCTGCAACTCATTAATTAGTTGCAGATGTCTATGGGTAGCGATCACTTGACATCGGCTGAACCGTTTGCTCTTTTGCCACCTAGTACTATAATAAAAAAGGAGCCACCTGAGAACGGATAAATTTATAAATTGTAGCACATATACATACATAGCTTCACTCACCGAGGTAGGGTATGCAAGGCAAGGAGATCGTTCTGAGGTATTCACGCAGAGCCGCCCAGTTGTCCTTCTCGCCAAACAGCTCGGCCAACTTATCGAACTGTTGCCTATCTTTTTTAGACAAACACGCCCATGTCTTCGTTAACCTGTTAAATAAGATATCAGACTACACACATAGACAGCACTGTACCGAGACAAACACACCTATTTCCAATTGATAAACCTCACTCGTATATCATTTGATACTTATGTAGCTTATTTTGTACATCAACTTATTTTAAAACTATTCATCACAAGTTCACCCATAACATTCATATTTTAGCTCATTTATACACCTACAATAAATTGTATACCTTTCTCAAGAATTGCCCCATACAATGGTGAAAACCGTATCAAAATCTGATCAGTATTTATCGCGTTTAGATACATACTTAGAAAGCGGTCTTTGCTTAAAAAACAATTAAAACAAGAAAAAAATAGTTATAAATACTGGTCTATCAAATACATTAATAACTATTTTACATTAATAACCTGTATATGCTGGCACTGTTGAGTGCCGAGATGATAGCAAACAGCGAGTGGAGATTATTGAGCTCATGTAATTTCTTCACGACCTTGATGAAGTGGGCCAAGGTCTCGGCCCGAGCCTTGGGCGACTGCCCATTCAGTATCTCTTGCACAGTCCAGAAGCTCACCTGCGGCAAGTGAAGTAGTACTTAATAACTTCAATACCCATCAGTGTACCCAAAAATTGACAAAGTACAAAGAAAGAAAAAGATTCTGGATAAAGAACCTACGCCAGTGGTTTCCAACGAGCACTCATTCGCTTTCTAGAAGTTCATTTTAACTTGATGATCGTCAACCTTCGAAAGATGAATGTATCAATGACGGTGAATGCTGTAAAATTTCTCAATAGCGAGCGAACTGAACGAAAATAAATAAATATCCACACAAAACAACCAAGTAGGTAGACGAAGCCAGAGTGCCATCGCTGCCATTAATGCATATATGTATATGCATACAGATGTGCCGTTCCGATTGCATTATACATAGTGACTAAACTGCAACCGTGTTTAACATTTTGTATTTAGCAATTGAAATTTTATGTCAGTTTTACAGATAAACAACTTAAGTCGGAACAAGATTGTAACTGAATAAGGTTGGATGCATAAATATTAATTACTTTTTGTTATTTTTACCCTGTTAAAGCGTTTAGTGAATGCAACGACGTTTGGGGCCACTGTAAGCTTGTTGCGTTTGGTCCAGCCGCAGGTGGTGAGCTCATCTGGCTCGATGGCCTTGAAGCAGGCCAGGTCCAGGAGCGAGAGCTGGTTGGCGATGTCCTCTGGGGATACCCGCAGCGCAGAGCATACTATTTCATCCCACGATTGGTTGATAGACGACGTTGCTGGCAGACTGTTAGTCTTGTACTGGTAAACTGGATCCTGCTGACGATTGCTTGTCCCGTCTCCATGTCTTAAGCAAAACAATCGAAATAATTATTTAAAATATATATTATTAATTAATTTAAATGCATATTCGCATAGAGTTGATCTTTTTGTATCGGAGTCCAATGTAACAAACAAAAGGAGCGTTCAAAGGTATGATAATAGGGCTAGTTATATAAAAAATATCATTTAAATTAATATGTGTATGTCAGCCGACAGTCCGAAAGCAAAAAAATCGATATTTTCTATGAATTATTTCAATACATGCCGTAATCCACCACGCTGGCCCAGTGCGGGTTGGTGGATGTCACATGTCTTCGAATTTAGTGGTTCTCCGAACATGCCGGTTTCCTCACGATGTTTTCCTTCACCGTTTTTGGAGCAGTGGTGATGAAATAAATTTACACAAAGTAAAGCGCCTGTCTGGGTTCGAACCCGCGACCTACAGTACGTAAGTCGGGGTCTAAACCGCTGAGCCACCACTGCTCCTCATTCCCTCTCTCGGAGAGGAGGCCTGTGTCCCTGCAGTGGGAAACATTCTAGAAAAGGCCGATTTATTATTATTATTATTATTATTATTATTTCAATACATATAGAAAAACTTTAAATGTTGTTTTATAAGATTAATGTGCTTCTTTATAGTTTAATTGCAAATAAAACTTAAATGTGTTCCTCTGAAAATAGAAGAAACAACATTCAAAGTCTATGTAATAGTCTTGTAGTACGTAACTATCTATTATATCTTATTTTATTCCTTTTCGAAATGCCACATTGACACCACCTTTTAAAAGTAAAAACTAAATTCAATTGAATTAAAGAAAGGAGGTTAGCTTTCTTTACATAGATTTATCTATTGTCTAAGAGTGCTATAAAAATTTAATATAACATTATACTTTAATTGCGTTGGGTCTATTCAGACAAATTGTTGATACTTAAATTTGAATTGATTTAATGCACTTTAATGAAAAATTTCAGTTACATTAGTTCAGTATCAAAGGGGGTACAGCTAGTATATCTTTATATAAAAACTAGCTGAGTCCCCCACGGTTTAAGCCACTGTGCAATTTAATTTAACCAAGGATTATCTATCCTAAACTGTGCCCTATTATAAATAACCCTAATATTTGGTCATATAAATTACAAAGAAGTTTTGGAGAGATGTCTGTTACTATAGAAGCAAGCACTAAGCTAGGATTGTAGCAAAATTAAACCTATAAAAGTTTAAAGTTAGGGATGAAAATTTGTAAAGGTCAAATAAAGGTTGAAGTGGATGCTCCTGTACACGATGTGCCCAATTAAGTGAGATGACCTACAAACCGTATGATCAATCATATTAAATAGGATTCAGCTTAGGCTGGTCAATCGTCGGTTAAATTACATTGCATGGGAGGTGAAACTGTTTGGCTGAGTTTGGTATGAATATAATACATGTTCGAAAACAAAATTATATGTATGTAGTATAAGTGTCTTCATTCTACATAACTTTGATGTTACTTAATAGTTAAGCTGTAACAACTTAGAATAAATAGGTTAACTTACGCAAAATTAAAATAACAGGTGCTGTTATCTTTTGTAATGACTTTTTGACTAGTAGGAGTGGTGTTCACAATTTTCTTATTCGCTTGTTTACAAGCGGGTGTTCTGTCTTCCAAAGGCCAGCTCTCCTCATCTTCCTGCTGTCACATAATATTTTAAATAAGACTCTAATGTGAGTATCATTTCTATTCAAAGTTAGATGTGAGAGGTAAAGAAACTTGGTTAATTAAAAAATATGTGTACAAATCTTTTTTGAACTTGTATGTTTATAAAACCTTATATAAACAGTTAGAACCAAACATATTTTTTTATTAAAATCTATTCAAATTGTTGTTTTCAATGCACGCTTTGTGAGGCTCCTATATTTATAAAAATAATGGCATAATATAAAATTAAGAAAGACTATGTGGCAAGAGTTATATGTGAATAATTAAAGGTATAATACTTAGAGCCAAGAAGAAATAAAGGAAGTAAATACAAAAAATATTACCATGTGATCGAAAGTCTCACTTTAATTAACAATTTGAAAACAATAAGCTATTGAATTTCCCATTCCTACAACTATATGATATAAATAAAACAATTTCTAACAATATTACTAACATGCTTGCCTTAATAATTGTTACAATAAGTTATTTATAGCAACTAAATTTTACAATGATAGTGTAACCAGTCATTCCGAATTGTCAACTGGGGATGTCCCACAAAATACAAACAAGAATTAATTATATGTCTGATAAGTGGCACACTGCCTCACAGTGACACATCCATTCCCTTCCCACACCCATCATTATCCATTTCCTTTCTCCTTCCGACACAACTTTATATTAATTAATGAACTTTTAGTTTAGTTTTTAAATTTTCTAATTAATATTTTGCCTTTGATACCTCTTCTAACATTTACGAGAAATCTATTCTACAAATTCTACAAATTAAGATTTCGGGCAGCAGAGTCGAAGGAATTCAAAACTGACAAGACATTCTTTTTGTGGAATTAAAGGGGACAGTAATAATTATTAACATGTTGTACTGTTTGTTTATCCTTCGCATAGATGCAAACAGCATTACCTAACCTAACATTTCTAAATAGACACAATCTATATCAGTGTAATATAAACGAATATATATATCTATATATTTATATATATATATATATATATAGATAGATAGATAAATGAGGGGAAAAAACTTACAATGATAAGATAATAGTAAAATATAAGTTAAGTTTGTATGTAATAACAAAAGTGTAATATAAAGGGGAAAAAAAGAAAAAAAAAGAATAAAAAAATATGTAAAAAAAACAATAATGATAAGAAATATATATAGTTATAATACTAACAAATAGACATAATATAGAATAAGGAACTCACTCCTGTATGCATAAGGAGTATGTCAAAACAAATAATAATGGCACTGCGGAAAAAAGAGTACGGACCAAGAGTCTGTAGATGGTATTTTATTACTACTATAGTACACTGTGCTATTATTATTAAGTATACTATATATTATATCTCATCCATTTTATTCATTATCATCAATCATATCACAATTAATTAAGATGAAATAAGGACTTTTAATGTTGTTTTCTTTATATTTTACAAAAATACAGTGAAGTCCATATCCCTACTAATTATAAATGTGAATGTAAGTTTGTTTGTTACGCTTTCGCGCGAAAACTAAGCCGATCTTCACGAAACTTTAAGTACACATATTTTTGGAGGTATTAGAAGTAACATAGGATACTTTTTATGAAAAAAAATACTTTTTAAAAAGCAAAGTATGTATTTTCCCTATAGACTTATAGACTCTGAAACGGCTGGACCGATTTCAATGAAATTTACATGGCATATCTTTGTCAGATATCAAACTGAGTCAACAAACAATCGCACAAAGGTTAATTCATAGAATCATTAAGCTTTCTTATCTTTTGTTTACATCCTGAGCAGATCATCAGTTGTAAGAATAGACTTTTGTTTATAAATAAAAGGCAGGTACAATCAGATTTAAGAATAAGTTCTAAGAAACTCTATCAGATGTATAATTATAGTCATTTCTTCCCTGAAGCAACCATGCATCATACTATGCACAATAGCAACACCCGCAAAATACTTATTTATTACTTACAAACACTTGCATTGGAGTTTATGTTCAAAGTCTAATGACAAGAACTGTTTATAAAAACAGAGTGAATAATATAATGCATGTCTATATATACACATTAATAATAATATTACTAATATGCTAATGCCTAGTCCGGTTATAATCTGACAAAGTATGGTCATTGACATATAAACATATATACTATTTGACAAAGTTGCACTTATACCATCTAGATATTTATGCAATGTTTTATGTTGTACTCTTGAGTAATTAGTAGAACATATAGTAGAAAGCTGAACAAGCAGTTACTCTAGTAACCCCAATGATCACATGATAACTACATGATGTAATCATGTGGGTTGAATAACTTAGCTTGCCAAGATCACTTCCAGAAATTGCCAGCAACATTAAAGGGGTGCTGGCTGAAGTGAACCAACTTTTGCCCAAGTGCAAAATACATGCTAGTTGTGGAGTTGCAGAATAGTAATACTATTACATTATGTGGCCATTGCTACCAACACCTGCAGCCGACAAGACTTACTGATGCATTGCTAGCCTTTTTAACGGGTGCACATAAGGGAAAAGGCATGATCCCTACAGTACCTCACTCTTCCGAACTATAACACTTTCTTATATATAAATAAAATTATTATTTTATTCTATATAGTTAATACAATTAGAACTTTCTTGTGCTAGCTGAACCATTTGGGCTACAAATATGTTTATGGTACTATTACGCAGATATACTTTAATAAAGATAGAATTAATATTCTAGCTCAATTGGGCTAGCTACCTCAACCTCACAAATAACAAAGCTGGAGATGAGATATTACTCTTTTGTGTTATTTCTCATAGCTGTAGCCTACTACTTTTTCAAACTACTCTCCTTTGCCCCCTTAATCAAAGGCTCAAAGGAAAGAATTAATTTGAGTTCGATGATAAAATGAATATTAACTATTACTAAAATATTGATGGAAAATAATATAAATAGTAGCCAAAGTGTACAAATAATTTATATTAATAATTGAAAGGATATGAAACAACTTGGAACTTACCTCAAAGATCCGGAGAACAGCCAAACTTTCACTTAGAATATCCCGTGGCATTTCAGTTGAAAAATAATTCACATATTTTACCCAATGTTGAATTAAAGCACCTTAATTACTTTATATAGAAATTACAAGAATACAATTCACATTCACAGTTGCGTTGCTTGATCTGCAAATAAGAAATACTCCTAGTACTCAGACAAATGCTAAGGTTATCTTAAAGTAAACAATATGATAACAAGTTTAATGAGTTGTAAGGGCCGATTATTATCTTAAAACAACATGAATTAGGTTACACTATAGACTTGCAATCCGTATACTCGATAATGAAAATAATTTTGATTGAGTTTGAATTTATAGAAGCAAATTAAATTAACAACCGAGCGTTCCCTATCGATTAATAATATCAACTAAAAGTATTCAACGACACCTCCATAACAATTAAAGGTAAATTAACACAACACTTCGTTATTTATATTATTGCACTTGTGGGTAAAAATATTAAACTAATATTACCAATTTATGTTATTTTTTGTAGTTTGTTCACATATACTGACTGCTAACTGCTTGCTAGTAATTTGTAATTTCAACTAATATGATTGACAGATGCTAATGTCAAGTCAAATCAAGAAAGAACTCCCAAGAAATTTTATGATTAAAAGTTGCCACAAGAAAAAATAAAAAATTCTGAGCTGGGTTTAACCACGGTGAAACAAGCCTTCCCACTGAATGAGCGTGGCATGGAGCTATTTTTTAATTTTCGTTTATTATATTGACATTAAATTTTTATCTTTTTTAAATTATTAAAATGACAAGGCAAACTTCGTTTCACCTTAGAATTAATTTATATTGTGTTACCTTATTAGCTACATTCATTGCTAGATGGGTTATATCAAGGTGGATCCCATTATTGAAACCACATTGAGCACAGAGGGAAACAGCAAAGGCCCAGTGTGGCGGTGTTAGACCGGCGATTGAATTTTTCGCTTGGCGCGTAGTTTTTAAACTTCTAATGTTTTCTAAAACTGTTAGAACATTATTGCGTTATAGTGTAAAATATAATTGCGTGTGCGGATTTACAGTGCAGATTGGTGAATATCACGTATATTCGAATTTGATGGTTCTGAGACATGCCCGATTATGGGCTACTACCACATACTCACAATTGCTCATTGCTCTGTAACGTGTAATGTAAATAAAAGTTAAATATAGACACACACGTCCAATTTATACATATGACAGATAATCCGCACGCCTACAGAGGCGCCTAAGAACCGGTAGCACTGTAGCATCAATTATCTATACCAGGAAAACACCAATCACGTGTGACGATGACCTCCTATAGACCTTCAGATAATGAATTTTAAAAAATATGTATTTAATAATTTGTACCAAAAGATGTTATGTCAATTTGCAAGCTGCAATTCTGCTGAAGGAAAAATATTTCTCCGTACAAACTTGAGCAAATGGAGGTTTGAATATCGATAGTTATATTTTTAAGGAGCCATGACCATACTAGAAAAGTAGACAGTAGAGGGTATGGATATAATTAAAGAGGATATAAAATGTGGATATAATAGTAGAATTAGACGTTTCGTGAGACTGAGATCCAATTTTCGTGGCCGTGAAATGATACGTGCTGTTTCTCTGATGTTAGAGCTGCCTGGAATCCCAAGGTCTGTGATAAAGCCCACACAAATTTTATTATAATCATTTTATTTGCACATTTACATAATTTTATTATTGGACTAGCTGTGTCCCGCAGTTCACCCGCCCTGAAACTTTACTTAAACGAAATGCTATACCCACTTAATACTGCCGTAACCTCATCATTACCTGCTCTTTTACCGCGTCACACATACGCGGTAAAAGAGTCGACACAGCATAGCTGTAGCACTGTTCTGGCACTTCATTGTTCTGGCTACAGTTCTTACGGCCGGCCGCCTGTCTAACGTCAACCCTCATCATTAATAATAAGCTACTAACAAAATAATCAAATAACCACAATACACTAGTGAAAACCGCACCCAAACACAAACGCACAGACAAACAGACAAAAATTCTAATAATCGTTGATTTGGGTTTTATGGTGGTTATTAAGGGGGTTTTCTCAAATATCTTTCATGTACAGACAGTTATGAGTTACATTTTTACTATATATTAGGTAAGCAATATAAATATGTATTATATGTGTATTACTTGGCCTTGGCACAACAACTACAACTCCTTAACATTTGGAACAACATATAGATTTCGAAATAGCTATGAGCAATTTTGGAACATAGTAGTTAGATATAATGGAGTATGATATGTATGACTGTTAGAGGTTAAAGACGTGTTAAGGAGTATAGAAGCCTGTTGAATGTGATTGAACACCTAAAACGGAGTTTGAAGCTTCTTGTAATTCTCTCACTGATAAAAGAGAGTTCATAGATACATCCGGCAGCGAATTAAGTCATACCGGTAGTAATGCTAATGCAAGTGATTAATTTAAAAATTACTTTTTATTTTGTACTATTTTATGTATATTTTACTATTACGAGATACTTTATTAAAATCTTATGCATGGATATCGTTCGCTCCTATTGTACCGATATAAGGTACGCTCTGGTCATCCAAGTCCTGAAAAATCTGGTGAAATTCCCGAAAACGGTCTGATTTGAATAATGTTTAATACTCTGTTCTCACGACAACATCCCAACATACCTTCCTTTAATGATCAGGCACAAACTGCGACAGCTTGGTCGGTCTAAAAATTTTATATATTCACCGAATGTACACAATGTATATCTACATACCACTTTTGTAATAGATATGTACATAGAAGGTTCTGGCTTTTCTGATATCTACAGAATTATCTCAAAGGAATGGAGCTGGTCAATTTTGGACCTGAAACCACAGAAGTTCACCGTTGGCATTATGATTACACCCTAAAGACCAACTAAAGATGGCAAAACTATTTCGATAATAAAGAAACATGTATGGCTAAAATAAATTTATTTTCATACTATAAGAAAATTAGTTGAGTTTTACAAAAAAGTCACAAAGATTATTACGTCGTTGAATATTATTCTCGCAATAACGGGCGGGGGTGGGGTTAGGGTTGGGGGTGACCTAGTTGAGTATTTCTGCATACATTGGGTGCCCTCGAAGCAGTCGATCAATACGAAAAATTAATACTTCATTAGGTGTCCGGTGTCCGCGATCGATTACGCCGTTAACCATAGATAACTACTTCTGATTTCTGCAAAATCGAAACTTTTAACAGAATAGTTGCGATATAACAAACATATGACAATGTTTAGAGATTTATCAGAAGCAGAGACTAAGAAATTGTCGTAAAATGATCGTCTTATCATAAATATTCAAGTTGGGAATAATTTACATTAAACATCGATATTCTACTGAGCCATTTATATCGATGCTAAATACCATCGACTTGGCTAGCTTCGAGACTTCCTTCCGTTAAAAAAGTTATTGATTTATATCGAATAATTACATTTTAATTCAAAAAGCAATTATTACAAAAAGAATTAAGAACATAAAATATAATTTGAAAAATAATTTCGATTGGTACCGCTCAATGATGAATTAGATTTCACATAACACTGATTTATTTATAAGTGCTTGAACTGAATTGATTTGCTTGCCAAACTGTTATGGCGTTTGTGTTCTGATACACAACGCATATTCCTATCTGTATTTTTTCGTGTATAATAAACTGACTGTAATATGATAATTTTTTTGCAAAAACATACCGATACTATGGGAAAGAGTTATTTGTAGATGGAAAGATCGACCTACGATTGCATATTATAGTAGGTTATGTTTCCATCTTTTAGTATTGTAGGTGAGTTGCAGTGAGACGGTGCACTGACAAAGTCGTTTCCAAAAGCTTAGTGAAAAGTAATGTCTGTATGAGTTTCTCACGGATTTCAGATATACAATCATGGTGGGAAGTACCAAGTATCGCATATTTTTGTTCCTTGTTCAGGACTGCTTTCAATCTTCTAGATTTTGACATTGAAGTGAGTACTGAATATTGACTGCGAGCTGGCCGAGGGATGGTTTTTCTATATTAGATTTATTATATATTATTTTTCGCTTAATGATCGCATATTAAATGGAATTCAATTTGCAGGAATTGGAGGAGGCATTGTTAACTGATGGCGCAGATGAAACGGCTAGTACACTTTTGACTGAATTAATAGTCCGTTTGTTAAACGGCTGTTACGGCAGCGATGATATTTCTGCATTTAATTATCAGGTGGCTATTGCTGAATATATTCCATCCAATATTTACATAATATCGATGTTGAAGTTAATATCAATCTTCATTTTAGATGTATTTGAGGCGCCTGTTTAGACGAAAATGTCAAGAATCTGGACGGTATAATCCCTTTAACACAGATATTGATTTTCAATTTTTGCCACTACGAACAAAGGTCGAAATATTATATGCATTGTGTGACTATCGCTTAGATGCCGAAGATGTTTTTGATTTATTCAAAAATCTTGAATCAGACAGCTTAAGGGTTGACCCTCTCGGGTAAGATAATATTTTGATTCAATCTTTCTTCCTGGATTATAGATGTGAACCATGAAATTGCAATTGTAAAGTGGGTTTTTTATTAAAGTAAATCTATTGCAGATGTGACGACAATGGCTCTGCCTATTGGTACTTCTACGGAACAAGATTGTATCGAGAAGATGTAATAAGACAGCCAAGGTCAAGGAGGAGGAGGAGTAGGCGCAGACGGGAGACCAGGAAGCGTTGGTTTTACGGTGATGACTGGCTCAATGACGACGACTCTGAGCGGGTGTGGCAAGTGGTGTGTTTCACTGAGAATGACTGGAACCACCTTGCAGACAATTTTAGGAGAGCAACCAGCAAGGTCGAGAGAGAGCTGTATCGCTCTTTATCACTAAATTTCCTACCCGAAATACCAAGACTTTTCTATGAGAAGGAGCGTTTGCAGAGACAAAGGTAAGCAGATGATTTTAAATTATAACATGATGAAAAAAAAATTACCCTTCATGTTTTAAAAATGGACCTGTAACAATAGATACAACAACAATTTATTTATTCACCAAAAATATGATGGAAATATACTTGTACCTTTCACCCAAAGGAAGTGTTAAAATACACAATATTGACAATATTTTCTTGACTTCTTCCCATCCTTTAAATCTGGTTAATAGGTTATTACAGTAAATAATTTTAATTATTGTTAGCAACAAGTTGTTAATAATCAACTAAACAACACACCACAAACACAAGTAACAGTAAACTGAACTACAGAGACAGTCAGTAACTGATTACTTAAATTATGAAAAAATTAAATGTAAGCAATGAATTTAAACAAAAGATTGTGTAGAACATGTCAGTTATCTAGTTGAAAAATGTAAATCAAAATAGCTAATATTGAGGTTAATTGGTCTTAGGTTAGGGTAATAGGATAGACCTTACCTAATCACAAATATTAGTTTAGAAGTGAATTGGATTAAAAAATATGAATTCATTAGTTCAACAGCCAGCTGGGATGTAAACTTTTCCCATAAAATATGTATATAGGTTATAATGCCCTTGTAAGGTCATTTGAGACTTTGATTTTGTAGTTTATATTACTACAACTATGGAAGGATTTAGTATTATCTGCATGTCTTTTGATGATTGGACTGCACAGTTAAGCAGACCATGATATACTACTGATAGACTTTACTCTTTCATTAAGTGAACAAAGCACCTACTTGATTGAAAGACATTAAGTGATTCAAATTCTACTCTACTAGTTTATTAGGGATAATAAGAAAAAGGATGGTAGTTGTTAGTGCATCTTGAGCCTGCTAAAATAAATATTATGATTATGCTTTTATATGCCATAGCGACCTGTTTAATATAGTTCAAAAAGCTATTGATATTGAAAGCTTTGTGTGCTGGTGGAATTACATTACAGTTTATAAAGCCTTGCGAATTAAGTTCTATTCATCCAATTCTTACACTGGCTATAATATAGCCCACAGATACCAAGGTTTCTAATTTTTGGATGCATCAAACAATGCACCAAAGCCAATTAGATCTTCCACATTAATCCTCTTTATATGTCCACATGTCGGGCATGTTGAAAGGATGAATGAAGAGAGAATAACAAAACAAATTTATGTTGCAAAAGTGAGTGGCAGTGTTGGTAGGGGACGCCCTAGGAGAATTTATATAGATCAGATTAATGACTTACTAAAAAAGGGCGATATAAGGAGCACCCATAACCGACGAGCATGCATGCGGAGATGTATGAATGTGGAAGAAGCGAGAGAGGTGTGCCAGGATTGCGCCAACTGGAAATCCATGATCTCTGCCTACCCCTCTGGGTTACGGGCGTGAGCGCATATTTATTTATTTATTTATATGTCTACTATGACCATTGACTGTCTAAATAAATAAATTATTTATCATTAAATCTTAATTCTGGCCAACAGTATCCTTTTTCAAGGTGTGTACCTTTTTCCTATTAAATGATGTTTTACATCCAGTGATTCATAGTCTCGTCTGATATGATTAATTCATGAAACTATGGAATTTAATACAGCATTGTCAATTGCTAAGTGCACATTTAGTTTGCTCCCCAATTCACATTGTTTTCAGGTGGTCTAACCCTCAAACCACACCACCTGTTGTTCTCATTCGTATTCTGTGTATTTCAATCATTCTGTCTGTATTATTATATATATGTGGGACAGTAGTTCTTATATTTCGTGAAGTGCTAACCCACGGCATGGTCATTTTGTCTATTTTTAATGTCACTTGTCAGATTGGTGCAGACTGTTAAAATGTACGGCTTGTGTAAAGTTCATCAATAAATGATATTCATTGAAACGACTTTTACGACTTGCCTATCCCACATATATGTGTATATATATATATATATATATCTATGGTTGGATATATGATTTCTAGTTTCATAGAATAATCTTTATTCATATTGCCTGCGTCAATAAATCTCTGAAGTACCAATATCAGTGTTCGGCTGATTGCAATTGTGTATTTTAAATAATTGCACATTATAATATTTTTATTTAGAATAAGCTGCCTTTGTTATAGTGGAAGGTAAATAAGCTATATAAACTTAAGTCTTACTAATTGAGCTATGACGTTTACTTTATGTTATTAAAGCTGTTTATTCCAACTCTCCAACCAAAGATCTCTTCTTTCTTTAATTTCTGCTAATTTAAATCAGTTTTTGGTTGGTTAACTAAAGCTGGTTCGTAATGATGCAATTTTACTATATAGTATCTTTAACATTAAATTATTTTGATGAAAAATGCAACATTGTTTTTATAAGCAGTAGCAAAATCAAAATAATAACGCCTCCTTTATATTCATAAACTTGACCGTGCACGTCAAGGAGGTCAGTCTTGTCATGACGCGCGTGCGGTGCGACATCATGACGCGCGCTTATACACAGGCACCACAACACACAAGCAGAATATGTTAATGTGAACGTCCCAGCTTCAGTTACCCAACCTACATCTCACTCTAGATATAAGGCATCCTTTGCAGTAAGCAGATGTCAATATTATGTGCTGAGCTAAAAGTCTTACTTTTTTATTTTTGTAAGTAAACTGCTAGACTATGATTTGACTGTGCAATAGTGCTTTTGTTTATCCACTCACAAGGTACTGACTCGCTTCCAGTAATATTTTATTTTATTAAAATATAAAATTATCATAATTTCACTTTATTATAATGACAAATAAACAATATTAAATTTTAATAATTACGCGTTTGCATTGAGTTTAAGTAATTTAATTTTATAATCTTAAATTTTTATTAAAAATTCGTGCTTTTTTAAGGTTGTTAGACGTCGTACCGAGGCGTAAATCCAGCCGTGTGCTGCAGAGAATACAGCGCAAAGAGAGGGAGCGCAAGCGCAGTGTCCATGCTGTCACAGACAACAGCAGGGGAAAACCAACTCCACAGCTTGCACGGGACACCAGGGCAAGGAGGAGGAATCAACTGAGGTATGTATATTTCTTTGTTTTGGTACAGGATCATATATGGTCACGTCATGTTCATTTTGATATGTAATACTTAGTAAGACACAGATAATTAGGTAATGCTAATGTGTGTTTATAAATAGCTTGGAGATATTTTCTTTATCTAATCTGTTCTTAAAGGAGTTTGTTGTTGGAGCCATCACAACTTTTTTGTAACTTTGTTACATACTGTGAACACAATGCAAACATAGTGCGACTCTTTCATTGGTTTGGTGTACAGACAGGTTATTATTTAATTGGGTTAACTTACAAAAAATTTATGATAAGCTTAAAAAAGAAGTCGCTATTATGGTTACAAAATGATGACGAATAGATACAAATGTGTCATTTATTAATTCTAATTATTATTCTGTATATTAATCTATTATTTAAGTCCCTGGTGTACTAATAAATTGATACTATTTTAATTTGCAAAAGAAAACATGGAAGATATTTCTGAGTCTGCCTGACAACATTTGCAACTAATATTTTTATAAATATGTTAAATATGCATTTTAATTTTTGATATAAAAAAAAAATTAGATAGATAGACACTTTATTGTCTTTTTTAGTGATGCTTGTGTGATTTCTATGTACTATATCCTAAGAACTTTAACGTTAACATACACCGTAAACATACATAACTTGTTAACATTAAATAAGTTGTGAACAGCTTGTTTATTGCACTCTGAAAAACTCTAACTTACTCTGAAAAATAACAATAATAATAACTTCCTAGGTCATATTCACACCCGGTCATCTGATAACAAACTAACCAGATAACTGATATACTACATATACTACTTTTCTTTTGTAAATACATACTTAAATAGATAATGACTCCCAGACTCGGGACAGACATGTTTATGATAAACATTAAAACAACATTATGACTAACTTTGCATTTTTTTAGGGCCAAATCTGAGTCATCATATTCATCAAACAATAGCTCAAGGAGTGAAAGAAAAGAAATGCCCCAGAAGGTTTCTAAACAATCTAAGACAGAAAAACAATCAAAACATTCACCCAAACAAAAAGTGACGCCTGCGCCGGTACCGCCCGTGAAAACGGGCAGAAAAACCAATAATTCTTTAGCATCTGCTACCGGCCAAATTGTAATACCAGATAATGTCGAGCCTGCAAATAGCACCAGAAGAAAGTTGAAAACATCTCAAATGTAAGTATTGTACTATTATTCTATATTGAACAAGTTATATCCACACGGGCAGTATAACCCATTTGGTATACACTCAAAACATGTTAAGTGACATTTAAATTACATACTATTATATTTCCAAAGCAAAAAAAAGGGATTCCTAAGCCTTCCCTTGTTTTCAATTCAATTTAGTCAATAAAACTCATGGAGTTTATTAATCCTTTGTCTATTTTCAGATTTACTCCAACTGGTGAAGATGTTCAGATTGACATGTACAAAGTGCTGGAACAGCTTAGTGCTCATGATGACGCCTGGCCATTCATGGACCCAGTGGAGGAAGATTACGCACCCAATTACTATGCGGTCATCAGGCGCCCAATGGATCTACGTAAGATGGAAGAGAGACTTGATTCTGGATACTACACGGATTTCAATATGTTTAAAGCAGACTTTAAACTAATCGTCAACAATTGTCGGCTGTACAATGGACAAGACAATGGTAAGTAATTGTAATCACTTTAAATTAATGGGATGTTCATTTGGCCACAAGTATACATAAGAATTTACACAAAAAATTGCAAAGTTTGCAGAATTTTTAGAGTTTATTACTTAAGAAATGATTTTGATTTATATGCCCAGGGTCTGAAAATTTATGGGGAGAATAATTTAACTTAGCATGTTCCCAGTGCAGAGTATACACGGTGGTATGGTAATGCTTGACCCTTGTCATTTTTTTTGCTTGAAATTTAAATTTTACTCCCTTCTTTCTGTTGACAGATTGATTTGCTAATTCAGTAATGGTATTTAATCGAAGGTCTTAAAGAATACAGTACACATTGAAAAATGTAAATCCAATATGGCCGCCAACACAGTGATGGGTTACTTTTTTTTAGAACTCTATGGGTATTAAATGAAAGCGCTTGACTAGTAGAATACAGTCTATATGTCGCCGACAAATTGTCAGAGCAGACACTGTGCCTGCCCTTACAAAGTTCGAAAGCTATTAATAATTTTTAATTAATCACAATACCTTATCATATACATGTTTATATTTTCTATATTATCACGACTATGTTCTTTATTTGGATTGAATTAATTGTTTTATTTATTTATATAGGACAAACCAACAGCATATATATTTAAATACACAATATAAAAAAAATGTTCCAATATGTAGGCCAATTAAAGGCAAGTACGAATTACTTATTAAGTAATGCATCATAATGCTTATGTAACAAATTTAAAATCTTATTTCTGAATACGTTCAATGTGGCACTAAAATCAATGTCAGCGTTCTTGAGGACGTTATACTCGTTACACATGCAGGTCAGAGGACTATTGCGACCACGATTCGTTCTGGCAAATTTAATGATAATACATATGATTTTTGATTTGATATCTGGGTTGTGTCAGCGGGACAGATGTGGAAATATGTTTAACACTAAACCTACCGGTAGCGGTCAAATTGACTGTTTTCAAACTTTTTATCTAACTTACACATTTTTTAATGTTATGATATTGTTATCAAACTATATGACAATTCTTAGAATATGCATATAACATTTACTTCACTCTTTACTTTAACTTATTTTTTCTTTTTCAAAAAAAAAGTTGTTATGTGACCTACCTACCGCGGTCGGTCAATAAGACCGGCGGGAAAACTGTTATAAAGTCATTTCAAAGTAAATTTTTTACGGTTATCTCAGAGTCGCTTATAGTTGAAAAGAGTAGATAACAATAGTATTGATTAGTCTCAAGTAGTGCACTTCTAAAAAAAATTTTATGCACTTTTTTTACCATTATTTATTTGAAGAAGAGAAGGTAAAGTATCTGTTGTAGATATTTACCCTAAAAATGTCAAAGCATTGGAAAATTACAAATTACCTAAAAAATATAGCGGACATAGAAGAAGAATTTTAAGAAAATGATGAACAAGAAACTTTTGTAATTGAAAAAACATGGAAATAGACCAAGAACTATTTACAAGTGAGTTAGAATCAGAAAGCGATAGTGAAGAGGAGAATGTTGTAAATAAGCGTTCAGCAGAAACAAAAGAGGGTTTTATTGTCATCCGAAAGTGAAATAGATTTAGAGGATCAATCTGTTCGAAATGCGAAACATATGTTTGCGGAAAGTGCACGTTTCAGACTAAACTAATTTGTTAGCAATGCGAGGAAGCCAAATAAAGTATATTATGTAGGCATAACATTCTGTATACAACTTTAATTTTTTTTTTTTATAAATTTAAAAATGATATAAAATAAAATGGACGAAACCTTATGAAAATTCTTTATTTTACACACATCTAGCAACAAGTCAACCATTGTCTGCATCGAATAATGAAATAAATGACACTTTTTATTACCGGTCAATTTGACCGCACGCGGTAGGAATAGGTATACAAGAATTGTCGGTAGGTTTTGTGTTAAGGACGTCACGACAGTTAACTACGCCACGTAGGATCTTTAACAGGAGCACGACGTCTGTTATCTTACGGCTACTGCGCAGGGAGTTTATTTTAAAATAGACTAATCTTGCATCGTAAGTACATCGATGCGAGATTTCGTGGCCGCTGAACAACAATTGCCTCGTAAATGTCCGTTGGATGATTGATTGTTTAATTAATATATTGTGCATGCTTTAATTGGTTGCATTAATTTTACCTCATACTAATTTATGTATTTAATAATCTTTCGTAAGGAGTAAACTCCAGTTGTGTGTCGGAGCTGACACCCACACTTTCTTTTTTGTTAATTTGTCACTCTGAGATATAGTACATTGTTATAGCCAAGTAAAATAACAGTTTGATATTCTATCAATCAGCAATGCTGTAATCTTTATACACTAAAGCTTTGTTGAAATAGGTTTAATAACGGTAGGGTTACATGAACAGATTACTGTTCATTTGATAAGTGATTTAGTAGTATAAACTCACAGAATAACAGTAGTAGGTCACATATGTCATCTGATTTGACAGAGTATACTACAATGGTGGACAACCTCCAAGCGGCTTTCGACCGCCTCACAGAGAAGTATGTTCACCAAGTTTCATCATCAGACGAAGAGATTGCAGTAGAGTACCAGTTGCCCACGCCATCGCGCAAGCACAAACTCAAGACCAGTGAATCTGCAACTCAGCACAAGCGAAAGAAGATGAAATCTTCTTCAGATACGGGTAAATTGTATTTTTAATTTTGAGTCATACATGCATCGCTTTGAGGATATTTTCATTTACCGTTTTTTCTTATGACAGTTACTTGTTAGAGTTTGCTTTGTGGGGATTATCTCATGTTATATAAACATATGTAAATATCCAGTAGTGTCATTGTGGGAGAGAGAGAACAGCACCTTCACATTAACATCGTGTGTCACATAAAGGTTCCTAGGATTTGAGATGGAGTAACAATGTGTTCTTATGAAACTTATTTTAGTCAATTATGACACTTTACATTTCGATGAACTATATTATACTAGAGATAACATAGTGAGGGCTTATAAGTTCTATTTTAAATATGAAATCTTACAAAACTTTAGTTTTAATGTGGATTTAAATACACATTTTCATATTATTTTTATGTCTAGCGGAGCCGAAATCCAGTTCTTCGGATCAAGTAGAACTCGAGGAAAAAGAAGAAGAGGAGGTAATAGAACCAAATGAAGAGCAAATACCTGAAGAATCTCATAAAAGTAAAAAGAAACATAAAGGTCACCGTCGCCATGGAAAACATTCAAAAAGTCATAAAAAAGATCATGAATATAGAAACCGGCACGGTAAAAAACACGGCAAAAATAAAGACAGAGAAGGTAGAAAATCAAAAAGGAAGAAGAGTAAGCATCATGAGGTAGAACCAGAAGAGATTAAAAGGAGTGAGTCGCCGCAGGAATCTCTGGAGAGTTCGAACGGAAGTCGCAGCGCTAGTCCTCTGCCCTCCATTCGCACGTTGTCGCCATCGCCGTCGCCGCCGCCGGCGCCGCCATCGCCGCCGCCGTCGCCGCCGCCATCGCCGCCGCCATCGCCGCCGCCATCGCCGCCGCCGTCGCCGCCGCCATCGCCGCCGCCGTCGCCGCCGCCGTCGCCGCTGCCGTCCAAGCTAGACCGTCGTGGCCACCGTAATCGGCGTCACCAGCGCGAGCAGCCAGAGCAACATCAGTCGGACCAGCTCGCTGATCCAGATTTCTACAAAGATAAATATGATAAAATTAAAGAGAGACGACGCCACGCCGCGAAGGATGCTTGGGAAACTCTTTTTGATTACAAACAAAAAGTTGTGGATAAGCAGAAACAAAACTTACGAATCCCAGAAAAAGATAAAAACAAGAAGTTGAGAGAAACTATCGAGAAACTAAAAGCGAAGAATGAGAAATATAGGAGTGGTTCGCTTTTTAACAGCTTGTTCTCGAACCTGAGCAATAGGCGCCAGAGTTCTGATTATAATACCAAAGATACTAAAGATTCTGCAAAAGAAGACGACGATTCTGATTCTTCAGACGACGATGAGGAGGTTAAAGAAAAAAGTAAACATAAGAAAAGGGGAAAGAAGACCACCGCTAGGAATGAATCCGCTACTGTAGCCTTAGAGCAAGCTGTTAAAGACATAAGTAAATGGCTGGATGATGCACCAAAAGGCTCCACTTTGAGTTGTCCGTCAGACAGTCCAACACAAACTATTTCTACAGAGGATCCAGACAACAGTCGCCAAGATGACGAATCTTCACAAGGAGAAAAATCCTTGCAAACGAAAAAAGAACTTACTCGCAAGAGACCTTCCTCAAGAGAACCAAAATTAGTGAAGAGAAGAGAAATACAAAGAACTATTGACAGATTGCAGCCGGGTAAGAGTAAGGGAAACCTACTGACGAATATAAGTAATAAAACTTCTGAAAAACTTGAAGAGTGTGTTCCTACAGGGCCACTTAACAAATCACGAGAAATGATTAAAGGTGACGAGTCCAGTCTCAAAATAAGTCTTGGTTCAGTTCTCCCCTCTGTGGAGTTCACTCTCGGAAGTGATCACAATTTCACAAACGAAGAAAAAATACAGAAGAAAACGGAAACTAGTACCATAGTTGAGATGGAGCAACCGTTTGTTGAAGAAGTCAAAGCTGTATCAAGCAGCGAATACAAACCGCCGTACCCAACTAAAAAGGATGCAGAGGTCGAAACTGAACCCACAATGCTGCCGAAACCTAACCAAGAAAAAGCAACGCCGAATCTAAGTGCCTGGTTCAAAGCTTTCGGCGCTCCGAAGGCCCCATCGTCAACTATAACATCGAAGAAGAAAAGCGAACATGAATCTGACGAAAAGACTACAAATAAAATGAATGTAGATAAGAAATTGACCGGCATGAAGGGTACTTTGAGGTTTGATTCATATAATGCCCTAGAGACGCCGGAGGGCGGCGAGAGTCCGTTGCCACACGCGTCGACCACAGCGAGGCAGCGCCGCACTAGCACCGGCAGCTCAGTGTCAGAGCGCTCGTCTTTCAGCCAAGACCTGGACTCCCCTCGACATCAAATGTCCTTAACCTCGCCGCGCCTGCGCTCTCCTGCATCTCCAAGATACGATGATTTCCAAAAGATATCGTACCCAATTATTAACGGGACTGTTCGAGCTGGCTTCTATCAAGACACCACATCGGTTAAAAGCAGCCCGGAAAAAAATTGCAGTCCGCGGCAAATGCCGCAATCGCCATATTCGCCGTATTCTCAATACGTATATATCTCGAACAACGCTACAGGGTCACCGACTCCTAATTATTTCGTCGATCACAATAAGAGCCCATTGCCCACTTATGGACAAAATGCCCCATCGTACTACGATGCATCCAAATCGCCGTTGGTCCATAAGCCAGTTCGAAATCATGATGATTACTCCCCATTAGGGACAGACCCATATCAACAAAAACCTTATAAGGAACCATATGCATCCACTACCTCTCCGTATCTTCAAGTTCCTACTAAGAACTATTCGCAGCCTATTATTTCAACACACCCTGTCCCAGTGATAACCAATCCTGTGTTAAGTACTACCGCGCCGATTAATTCAGAGCCTAAAGCAACTTATTATCCAGTCAAGAAACGAACCTATAATGAACCTCAAGAACTAACCAAAAAAGCTGCAGAACCGAGGGATATGTCAGCCATGACAAAAACTCATGACTATCAAAAGATAACACAATCTACATATCAAATACCCATGCCCTCCTCTTCCAATGATATCGCTTTGGCATTAACCGAAAAATCTGAAAACTTAAGCAAAAAACTTTGCCTGCGTGAAAAAAGTCCAATGGAATATGTTGGCAGGCGTTCAACAGATACTAGAGAGATAGGTTATAAGACTAATAATGTTCAAGAAATCAAATCAAATGTTGGTATCACCGAGTCAAACAAATCTATTGCCATGGTGAAGAAAGACAGCATAGACATGATCAACATGGGTTATATGAACACAGACAAAGACAGACGAAACAGTAGCGAAGTCCGCGAGGTCGACTTTGCGAAACCAAACGCGGTTATGAATCTTGGAATTAGCAATCATCCGAAGCAAATGACGTTACCAAAAGCCGGCATTGGCAGTAGTAATATGACGCCGGCGCGTTTTCACGAAAGACAGATCGGAGAAATGGCCATCAATCACAACGTCGCCCATGTACATCACAAACAATACGACCCGACCAACTTTTCTCTCAGTGATATAGAACTAGCAAACAAAAAATTATATGGGTGCAATGCGTCTTCCCTGCCACCTTCAGCAACCGCAATCAACTATGGGAATTGGAAAGTCACCAATCAAATTAGAAATGCTGACATGCCCTCGGACTATTCCAGCACATATACAGCTAACGCCGAGGGTACACTTAAACCTGAGATTAATATCACCAACAATGCAGCCCTTAACTATAACAAGAACTTACAACAACAGCAGTACAACACATACAGTGTGCCGAGGGCGAGTCTGCAGCGAGCGCCGGTCCTTCACCAAAACCATCAAGCCGATATACGTATCCCGAACCCGCGCGCGGTGTTCAATACTGATCACATGGTGATACCTCCGGGCCATAGCGAGACCGAGACCATTGCTAAGAATATTGATGCTCGCGGAAAATCACAAAGAACAGATAAACTCCAAAATTATCCGCTCGCCTCGTCGATTCCGTACAAAACTTCGTACAGCACACACTCTGCAATTCCTCTGGAGACATTAAGATCTATACCTAACATACCGCAAATGTTAGAGCGATATTCCAACGACGAAAGGTATTTATCGAGTTTTGCGAGTACCGGCGCGCCTTTGTATCATGACCCCATTACTACATCGGTGAGCTCCGTGTACTCGCAACATTCACCATCGATGAGCTCCGTGTACTCGCAACATTCACCATCGATGAGCTCCGTGTACCCGCAACATTCACCATCGGTTATCAAGGAGGACAACATGTACAGGGCGTCATCTACCATCACGAGTGCCCACCAAGACCCCAAGCCGAAGACTAGACGAAAAAGAACTACAGAAAGTAAATCGACTCCGGTGGTCGCGCAGACGTACCACAACCCGCCTTGCAGCAACGACATGCTCAAGCCATCCAAAAGTAACTTGATGCCAACGAGCGCCTACAACTTCGGCTCAACTGCCAACATGGCTCTCGGAGGAGCCCTATACGGCGAAAACAGCGGGTTCTCCATTGAAGACTTACGTAACAGCAGTCAACTGATGGCGGTCAACTACATGGCCGCCGCCGTGGCCCATCAGCAACGAAACACACCGGAGACTAGCGCTGAAAAGCACGTTAAACCGGCGCATCAGAATTCAAGTCATAGCAGCGGGTCATTTCCGTACATCGGGCACGCACAAGTCCGCGCGGGCTATCCGTTCGTGGGCGCGGAGACCTCCCCTCCGCTTTACCAGCAGTACCTGCAGCGGCACCAAGAGGAGCTGCTGCGGCAGACGGGCGCGCAGATCATGAGCCTGTACTCGCCCGCCTATCCCGCTTCGCTGGGCGTGCGTGCGCCGCCCTACGACGCTATCAACCGACACTCGTGGCTCTGAGGCCTGCTTTGTGCGCAGACTGCGCACACCGCTAATGCCGCGCCGCCGCCGCCGCCTCCGCCGCCGCCGCCGTCGTCGCCGCCGCCGTCGCCGTTGCCGCCGCCGTCGCCGCCGCCACCGGAGCTGCCGCAGTCGCCGACGCTGCCGTTGCTGCAACCGCCGCCGCCGCCGCCACTGCCGCCGCCGCCGCCGCCACTGCAGCAGCCAACGCTTCTACCGCAAACGCCAACGCTGCCGCAATCGCATCCGACGCTTCTACCACAACCACCGACTATGCCGCAGCTGCAGCCGCCGCTTTTGCCGCACCTAGCGTACCTGCCGTACCTAGCGTACCTGCCGCACACGTCGCACCTACCGTATCTGCCGCACCTGCCGCACCCGCTGCCGCCACATGACTATGGACACTATTATTGGGTGCCAAAATGAATATCAGAGTGTATTAAAATTTGTGATGTGTTGTTTTTAGTTTCAAAATAGCGTTTAAATCAATAGCGGCCATACGGTAGGATACGGTACTTATTATGTTGCTATAAAAAGTGAAAATGTTTTACTAACTCATATTGGACTACATATACTCGGCAAAGAAAAACAACTATAAAGAAATCAAGAAATGACATTTTTAGTTGGGATATTGTGACGAAAGCCAAAAACTCTAATTGTGTAAACATTTGACATATTTGACAAAACTTTGACAATGAAATTATGTCTATATATGACAAAGACGAAATATAAAACGTCTGATTATTTCCATAAGGAAATATGGTGTTCAGTAATATACAATATCGCGTATTGTAACGGACAAGAATGACGATATGTAAAATGGTGACATGATACATTTGAAAATATGACGAATATTTTGGAGAATTCTTTAAATCTTGACATATTGTTGAACAGTATTTCAAATCCTTTGAATGAAAAGGAATATGGGAAAGTGGTGAGTATAAAGTTTTGCGAAAGATGAACAATATGCAAAAGTGTAGAGCACCCCAGTGCTAAGACAAAATATTTGGGAATGTGGGGTGTGTGAAATACTCACGATTTTTAAAAATTAAGGAAGTATGGTGTATGTTTTTTTTTTAATATAAGCCAGAAGCTTCATATGTATTGTATTATTCTGGTTAGATTCAGGAACGATGTGTAGGATTATGTATTTTCTCAGATTCTGCATTGTGAAAGAGATTTATTTAATAAAAGCCAGATGCTTCATATGTATTGTATCATTCTGGTTGGATACAGAATCGATGTGTAGGATTATGTATTTTCTCAGATTCTGCATTGTGAAAGAGATTTATTTAATAAAAGCCAGATGCTTCATATGTATTGTATCATTCTGGTTGGATACAGAATCGATGTGTAGGATTATGTATTTTCTCTGATTCTGCATTGTGAAAGAGATTTATTCAATAAAAGCCAGATGCTTCATATGTATTGTATCATTCTGGTTGGATACAGAATCGATGTGTAGGATTATGTATTTTCTCTGATTCTGCATTGTGAAAGAGATTTATTTAATAAAAGCCAGATGCTTCATATGTATTGTATCATTCTGGTTGGATACAGAATCGATGTGTAGGATTATGTATTTTCTCTGATTCTGCATTGTGAAAGAGATTTATTTAATAAAAGCCAGATGCTTCATATGTATTGTATCATTCTGGTTGGATACAGAATCGATGTGTAGGATTATGTATTTTCTCAGATTCTGCATTGTGAAAGAGATTTATTTAATAAAAGCCGGATGCTTCATATGTATTGTATCATTCTGGTTGGATACAGAATCGATGTGTAGGATTATGTATTTTCTCAGATTCTGCATTGTGAAAGAGATTTATTTAATAAAAGCCGGATGCTTCATATGTATTGTATCATTCTGGTTGGATACAGAATTGATGTGTAGGATTATGTATTTTCTCTGATTCTGCATTGTGAAAGAGATTTATTTAATAAAAGCCAGTAGCTTCATATGTATTGTATCATTCTGGTTGGATACAGAATCGATGTGTAGGATTATGTATTTTCTCAGATTCTGCATTGTGAAAGAGATTTATTTAATAAAAGCCAGATGCTTCATATGTATTGTATCATTCTGGTTGGATACAGAACCGATGTGTAGGATTATGTATTTTCTCTGATTCTGCATTGTGAAAGAGATTTATTTAATAAAAGCCAGATGATTCATATGTATTGTATCATTCTGGTTGGATACAGAATTGATGTGTAGGATTATGTATTTTCTCTGATTCTGCATTGTGAAAGAGATTTATTTAATAAAAGCCAGTAGCTTCATATGTATTGTATCATTCTGGTTGGATACAGAACCGATGTGTAGGATTATGTATTTTCTCTGATTCTGCATTGTGAAAGAGATTTATTTAATAAAAGCCAGATGATTCATATGTATTGTATCATTCTGGTTGGATACAGAACCGATGTGTAGGATTATGTATTTTCTCTGATTCTGCATTGTGAAAGAGATTTATTTAATAAAAGCCAGATGATTCATATGTATTGTATCATTCTGGTTGGATACAGAATCGATGTGTAGGATTATGTATTTTCTCTGATTCTGCATTGTGAAAGAGATTTATTTAATAAAAGCCAGATGATTCATATGTATTGTATCATTCTGGTTGGATACAGAATTGATGTGTAGGATTATGTATTTTCTCTGATTCTGCATTGTGAAAGAGATTTATTTAATAAAAGCCAGATGATTCATATGTATTGTATCATTCTGGTTGGATACAGAATTGATGTGTAGGATTATGTATTTTCTCTGATTCTGCATTGTGAAAGAGATTTATTTAATAAAAGCCAGTAGCTTCATATGTATTGTATCATTCTGGTTGGATACAGAACCGATGTGTAGGATTATGTATTTTCTCTGATTCTGCATTGTGAAAGAGATTTATTTAATAAAAGCCAGATGATTCATATGTATTGTATCATTCTGGTTGGATACAGAACCGATGTGTAGGATTATGTATTTTCTCTGATTCTGCATTGTGAAAGAGATTTATTTAATAAAAGCCAGATGATTCATATGTATTGTATCATTCTGGTTGGATACAGAATCGATGTGTAGGATTATGTATTTTCTCTGATTCTGCATTGTGAAAGAGATTTATTTAATAAAAGCCAGATGATTCATATGTATTGTATCATTCTGGTTGGATACAGAACCGATGTGTAGGATTATGTATTTTCTCTGATTCTGCATTGTGAAAGAGATTTATTTAATAAAAGCCAGATGATTCATATGTATTGTATCATTCTGGTTGGATACAGAATCGATGTGTAGGATTATGTATTTTCTCTGATTCTGCATTGTGAAAGAGATTTATTTAATAAAAGCCGGATGCTTCATATGTATTGTATCATTCTGGTTGGATACAGAATCGATGTGTAGGATTATGTATTTTCTCTGATTCTGCATTGTGAAAGAGATTTATTTAATAAAAGCCAGATGCTTCATATGTATTGTATTATTCTGGTTGGATACAGAATCGATGTGTAGGATTATGTATTTTCTCTGATTCTGCATTGTGAAAGAGATTTATTTAATAAAAGCCAGTAGCTTCATATGTATTGTATCATTCTGGTTGGATACAGAACCGATGTGTAGGATTATGTATTTTCTCTGATGATGCATTATGAAAGACTTTTTTAATGCACCTGAGAAGCTTCATGTGTATTGTATTATTCAGGTTGGATTCAGAAAGGATATGTAGGATTGTGTATTTTTTGAGGATGCATTATGAAAGACATTTTTAATGCAACCTAGAAGCTTCATGTGTATTGTATTATTCAGGTTGGATACAGGAAGGATACGTAAGATTATGTATTTTCGATGAGGATGATAAAGAAGCTTTATATGTCTTGTATTATTCAGGAAAGATGTGTAAGATATGATGATGTATTATGAAAGATTTTTTTAATAAAAGCTAAAAGCTTTATCTGTAATAGTAAAGTTTATTTTGGTAGTGAAGGTTGGGTATCGCAGAAAACAAAGAGAGTGAGATTGAAGGCAGTGAATTGAACATGAAAGAGGCTAGGTGTATTTGATTACGATAAAATTACTGTGTGGCAAGATCGGCTGGCAGCGTTTTATATGTACACCGTATGGTCGATTTACTCAATGGAAAGTAAGCAGTATTCTACCTGGAGACATGTTTGCGTGTGGATTTTGAGGCGTGTCACGATTGAAAGCTAAAGTAAAGTCTGCATACCCCTGTTGGTAACGGGCGTGAGCGTTTATGCGTATATTTCTTATTGCCATAATCGCTTACGATATTGACAATTATGCTAACCGAGTGATAGATGTACGTTTATTGACATTTCTTGATGTTTACGTCGAAGTATTAGGCCGGCCGGGACAGGTGTGCACCGCCCCGCGCCCTGTCCTTTGCAGCCACTTCTCGACGACCCCGTAGTGGATCCCTTACATTATAAGCCGTGTCGCAACTATTTATGATATATATAACCATGTTATTGTAAGTCAAGTATCTACGACTAGCATAAGAGCTCCATATGCATTTCACGCAACGTTTTTGTTTACCTAGAGACTCCGAATAGATTTTATCGGTGACCTTATGTACTCGACGTTGTCTCTTGGAACTTCTGTATATGACGCATAAAGAAGCAGGACAAATAACATTCATTGTTATAAACTGATATGATTTCAACGTGTTTCTAACAAAATATTGCTTTGAGACAGAAAAAAATATTGGTTTTGCTTCTACGTGCTCCATACATATACAGGTGACCCAAGACAATGCTGCATCTTAAATATTGTAAATAGAAAGTTTTACGTGAAGGAGACTTCGTATTAATTTTAAAGAATTTCAATGGTATTCAAAGGTTAAAAAAACCACTGGCTCGAATGAAGTATCAAACCCGCAACAATGTGAAATAATAAAACTTTTTTTATAAGACTGATTGAAAGGGTTACTCATAAAGTTTTCTTCTTAGATAACATAGCGAGTTGGATAAATGGAAGGCCATTAAATTACTTAGTGTTGAAATTTGTATACTACAGAATGAGTCACTTTACGAGCATTTGATATGTTAAATAAGTTTTTTAACATATCAAATGCTTGTAAAGTAAGTTTTAATGTGATTTAATAATATATACTATATAACTATTAACGCAATTCTCACTAATTTTCGGTAAATAAACCATTATGATATCTTACATAAACTAAACTTTATAAACAGTTCAAATTCTTTTTAAAATTAATATGAAATTTCCTTTTAATTAAAACTTGCCAGTATTTAAGGTACTTCGCCTGGATGTGGCATTGTATCGAGACACCCTGTATATATAAAGGAATGTATTACTTTATCTTTAAAATATTACTTAATGTATTTAATTATTTTGCATTAACATATGCATATGCTTGTAAGGCTAACTTTAATTTCCTACTGAACTGAACGCATTTACAGTATCACTGGAACATAAACTGTTATTTCATAAAATATTAAATTATTGTTTTAAAATTTTATCTCATCATGAAATTGTATTTTAGATTGTTATGTAAATATTTTACTTTGTTTACATACTTTTTTGTTAGGATTTATAATTATGTTAGATAAGTCTTCAATTATAATTATGTGAAGTATATAAAATTAATATGTTTAGTAGAAATTAATAATTTTAATTCTTATCAAAAATTATTAAAATCGATGTAAAAGGAATAAAAATCTTGATGTGTAAAAATGAAAATAAATGTTTTAAAAATACCACGTCTATTTCTTATTTTAATTTTCTGTCCTTTGCAGTGGTCCTTTGTGTCGCGTCAATAAGTCCGGGTGTGTGCAACGGACTAATTTATTCATATTTTACAATACCCTTACACATACCAATAATAATAATATGCGTTAGGATGTAACACGGTGAAAAAGAGGAAGCGGCATCATTATATTGGTCAAATACATAGTATAAAACAAATTTACATCTTTCAAAGTATCCAATGGATTTTAATGCAGTTTACATCGATAGACAGAGACAAGAGGAAGCTTAACATGTATTATACATGTTATAGCAGAGCTTTAATAGATTTGTTGTTTTCATTGCTGGTTAAACCTTATGAGATAGTAACAGTAAAAGTATTCTGCGTACGGTCTGAAGTGGTACAGGAGTCTCAATTTCAGTCCTCCCTTTCCCATCCATGTATAAGGATGGGAAGGGGAATAGGAGAGGCGATGAATAGAAAAAGGAAATTTCCTTTTCCTGTCGACCCCTCTTCTGTACTCACATTTGTCTCACATTAAAGGTAGACAATGCATCTGCAACTTGTGATTTGCTTGTTGTGGATGAGTATGGGTAGCAGTCACTTGACAACAGGTGACTCACTGGCTTTGTCACCTACCTAAATGAGAAGGAACAAAGTTGTCCGGATGATTAGAGAGATGATGGTTGATGGAAAGGTGTGAGAGGAGGAACCGTGTTGTGTTGACCTCATTACAATTGGAAAAGGTCATCAAAAAGAAACCTCAAATAAGTAATACAATTTTATTATGAAATTCTTAATTACAAGTAAATTATAATGGTGTCAAAAGTCAAATCAAACTTTCAGATAATTAGCCAATAATACAGCATTACACAATAATTATTAAACATGATCAATTAGATTATGTTTAATCATTAATCACATGTGAAAAAGTGCTCCAAAAATTATAATATTTGCATGCAGGTTGCATATAATTTAACACATTTAAAGACATAAAGTTACATTACAAATATTAAATGAAAATTTTATTTGGGATTTAATTAGTTTTATCGTCAATCTGCTCTTTTCGTTGCTGTACCATTTCCCGGAGATTGTCTTCACTTTCTTTTAAATTTCTGTCCAAATATTCCTTATTATTCTGTAATTCAGCGATACGCTGGCATAGCATTGAGGCGCGTTCTTCGATTCCTTCCTTTAATTCACTTAATTCGACGTGAAGAAACATCCTGCTCATAGGTATGTAAGTTTTAGTATCATGTGATAGAGCATCTAAATCGTCCCCCGTAACATACATATACTTCAACATTTTGGTCAAGGCTTCGATTTGTGCGTCGATAATGGTAATTTTTTTTTTGGATTCAACCATTTTGACATGTAATTCTGCGAAAGCCTTTTTCAATTCTAAATCCACAAGTTTAGCCATATTTTATTTTAAATATTTTTCGTGAATTGCAAAATGTGAATATAATGAGCGAGGTTAGTTATTGTTCCATTGAAATAAAACAGAGTAGAGTAAGAGATTGGGGATCGATTGTCAACTTGACAGTTTTATTCCCAGAGAAAAAAACATTGCTATATTAAAAAAAGTATGAATCATCATCATCCTGCCCTTTTCCGCTTTATGTGGGGTCGGCATAATTAGTTTTCGACTTCCATGTCAATCTATCATCTGTCATTTCAGTCGTCACTCCCTTCTTGATCATGTCATCTTTCACGCAATCCATCCATCTTTTCTTAGGCCTACCCCTACCGACATATCCCTCTACATTCATTTCTAAAACTTTCTTTGTCACATGCCATTCTTCCCTCCTCCTCCATAACATGCCCGTACCATGCTAACCTTTTGCTCCTTAACTTTTCTACTATCGGTGCTACTTTCAGACTTCCTCTAATATACTCGTTTCGTACCTTATCCATTCGTTTTTCACGTCATGATCAATATCACCATCGTTTTGGATCAATGACCCGAGGTACCGGAAGTCGGAGCAGACTTGAAGAGATACACTGTCTAAGGCAACGGGGATATACCTGGATAGACCACCGAAGTCGCAGAACAGGTGTTCTGTTTTTGTTCTGCTTATCTTTAGTCCGACCCTCTCCAGTTTGTCCTGCCATTTTTCAAGTCTACTCTGGACCTCAAGCGCATTTTCCCCAACAAGAACAATGTCGTCGGCAAACAGCATACACCAAGGTGCCTCCTCCTGTATATCCGATGTTAATGCATCAATTACCAGGAGGAACAAATAAGGGCTTAATGCCGATCCTTGGTGCAAGCCCACAGCCACACTGAACTTGTCGGTTACTCCGGCTTCAGACCTGACTTGAGTATTCGCACTTTCATACATAGCACGTACGAGTCGTACGTACTTTCCAGGCACTCGTTTCTCTTTCATAGCCCACCACAGAACCTCACGGGTCACCCTGTCATATGCTTTCTCGAGGTCAATGAACACCATACGCAAGTTCTTGTGTGCCCGTCTGTATTTTTCACACAGTTGGCGTAATGAGAATATGGCGTCCGTTGTTCCCCGACCAGGCATAAATCCAAACTGGTTCTGCGACACCTCACACTCTCCTCTTATTCGTCTATCTATAACTTTCTCCTCGCTTATATTTTCAAGCAATGTGACGTAAGCTTTATTCCTCGATAGTTGTTGCAGTTTTGTACATCACCTTTATTCTTAAAAACGGGCACCAGTGTACAGTTGCACCATTCTGTAGGGATCACCTCCTCCTGGAACCACTTATTAAAAAATAAAGCAAGCCACAACAATCCATCCTCTTTCAAGATCTTCCATACTTCAGCAGGTATGTTATCTGGTCCCGCTGCTCTTCCATTCTTCATTCCTTGCACAGCCATTTTGACTTCATCCATACTGATCTCCTTCACCAGAGCCACATGAACTGATGTTCTTGGTAGAACACCATTCCAATCATTCTCTTCGTTCATCAATTTTTGAAAATAACTTTTCCAACGGTCTTTTATTCCTTCTTCATTCGTTAGGATCTTCCCTTGGTCATCTCTTACACACTTTGTGTGTACAATATCCCTTGCATTCCTCTCTCTTTCTTTTGCCAGTCTGTAGAGATCCTTCTGTCCGTGGGGGGTTTCCGAAGCCTGGTACAGGTTTTCATGTACTTCAGCCCTTGCCATCGCGACAGCTCTTCTAGCAATTTTCTTACACTCCCCATACATTCTCTTTTTACTCTCTATCATATCTGAATTCATATTTTCAGCATTCTTCCATTCTTTAAACGCGTTCTTCTTTTCTTTTATAGCCTTTTGCACTTTTTCATTTCACCACCATGTTTCTTTGTCTATCATTCCTTTCCGTTTTGTTTCTCCTAACACATCCTTAGCGGTATATCGTATAGAGGTGGCCATCTCATTCCAACATTCATCTATTGATTTACCCGCCGTATCCTCATGCATTTCAATCATTTTATCTACCACTCTCTCTCTAATTTTTTTTGCAAATTCATCCTTCTCTAACATATGCCATTTAATTTTGGGTAGAATCTTTGTCTTTTTTATCGCAGCTCGGAGCTCAATCTTTAAGTCTAATGCAAACAGTTTATGCTGTGGGGCTAGGACCTCGCTAGGTATGACTTTACAATTTTTAACCATACCAATTTTATTACGTTTAAGTAAAAAGTAGTCAATTTGGTTAATTGTGTTGTACATTCCGCTTTGATATGTTATAACATGTGAGTCAAATTTTTGAAAAAAAGTATTTGCATTAGAAGACTTTCTCCTTCGCGGTTGCGATTTCCAAAGCCCCAACCACCGTGTACTCTTTCATATCCATCATTCGTTCTTCCCACGTGTCCATTAAAGTCTCCCCCAATTAGAACTTCATCTTCACCTGGTATTCCGATCATCATCGCATCAAAATCCTCCCAAAACTTATCTTTCACTACAACATCACAGCCAGACTGCGGTGCATATACACTAACATTTAGAACTATACTTTCTAACAATAATTTTAAAATTATTATTCTATCATTTATTCTTTTTACATCTATCACGCTCTTTTTCATTTTACAATCAAGTACTACTCCCACTCCATTCTTTTTGCCATCACTCCCACAGTAATAAAATTTATAACCCGCTCCAATTTCTTATGCTTTCATACCCTTCTACTTCGTCTCTTGCAAACGAGCTACATTTATTCTTCTCCTTTCTAAAACATCTACTAACTCACGTCCTCTTCCAGTCATCGTCCCTATATTCCAGCTCGCCATCCTCACTTTTATTTCCTTGACTCTCTTATCGAAAACCATATTATATTACGATTTGGCTTAGTTTTAAAGCCGGCCGCCTGCCTGTCGCCAACCCTACTCGGGAATTCTTTCAAAACACTTAATCTAAATAAAAAATAAAAATCATCTAAACACTTATCAAAATAATAAACAGTTAGGATTAGGAAATGGGGAACACAAATTGAAGTCCACTATTCTCAAAGTATTTTCTAGAGTATCACAAGTGCAATAATGTCCACAAAAGTGTCTGTCAAATTGTAACTGCTCTGCCAGTTCTAACTGATGGTTGTTCATCCAATCTTCATTGATCACGACAAATAGTGCTTTACGAGCTTCTAAAACTTCTAAGCACCTACCCGCTCCCACATGATTCACCAAGTCTGTATTATTAATATCCTCTTTAATAGAATTCTTGAACTGTATAGACGTGGTCTGAGACCTTCTTTTTTTGTAGTCTTCTGGATCGACATCGCTTTTCTGTATTATTTTTTTGCATCCAATTTCTTGCAGATCATGAAGTACCGACCCCGATGTCACGTACTCAGCTAGTAGATCAAAACGTGTGGTACTCACTGTTACAGTATAACTTGCATATTTAAAAGCCATGGTTTTGTGCTTATTGTGATAAGGTGATAAAAATTATAGAAATAGAAAAATACAAAACAATATTATAAACAATTATTTGTTTTGACACACATCTCTCAAGCTTTTTCTTCTTCTTCAATAAAATGTATGTAAAAAAGTATGAATAATTAACAAAAATCGCGATTGTATTTTTTTGTAAATATTACGGTCTATTGTAATAATTGTTAAAATATCACCTAAAAACTATAATTAACAAGAATGGTCATAGAGTACGGATGACTATAATTGTAGTAGTCGATCTATGCCAAATTTTAATTACTTCTAGTAAATACTTAGAATAAAATTAATTCCATAATTTGAAATAGGACTAAATCACTTATATAAACATTTTTGCCTTTTAAATATTTCATTTTTAAATGTTAATTATAGACAAAACTATGTTATAGTCGCCGTCATCTTCGACGGTATACGTTGTCGATATACTTTTTATCTCTTTCGCGCTCCTATCGACTCTCTCTCGACTGTCTCGAATGTGACATGGCGTCCATAAAGATGTATTGCGGCCTCTTATAAAGCTGTAACGGTGGTCTTATTTTACATTTTATCACTGATGCCGTAAAAAAATCGTACATTTGCATTGATGGTAATGCATGCAAGAAAACCTCAGCGAATAAGCGATGGGTTTGTACATTTTCTTATGATATGGCTTAGCAATATAATAGAGATGGCGGTCGCCGATCGACAAGTGCTATGTGGATTGTACGAGAAAACTAAATGTTTTTTTCTGTTTCAGGTACTTTGAGAAGCACCAAACCCATCCGTTTCAGGTAAGCTTTTCTTTCAAAGTATTTTTGGAGTATGTCATAAAGATAATGGTTAAAACATGAACACATTATCCTGATTCGAGTACTCGATGTTATTACACTAGAAGCATCTTTTCCTGCAAGATGGCTTAATTTCTATCAGCGTCTTGTTTGATTTAGTTGTCACACGTCGTTGTTGTAGATATACTTTGCTATAATCTAATTAAAACGAAGATTAATGTCTTTTTGGTTATTTGCGTTTTTTTTTAACTTTGTTTTTGAAACTTTGTGCTAGCTCAAGTTATTGAGCGAACGCTATCTTTGACATGGGCATTATTCAACTATCTTTGTCTCAATACATATACAACTTTTAACAACATAATTCCTGGGTAACATTTACTTTTTAGACCTGTAAACAAAGATGTTGTTCTACTATAAATAATGAGAATAATTGTTTTCCATCAGAAGTACAATTCCAAGATTGAAAGGCGAAATAATGACTACATTCCTGATCCACGATATGCAGCACTTAGATCACCGAATGGCAATGTGTTTATGCATGGACATGGTCATAGCAGCCACAGTGGCCACTCAGCACACTCGGGACAACACCATTACAGTCATGTGCCTGATGAAAGGCCACATACAATACCAAGAAATTCCTATATGCAAAAAGATTCTGAAAAGGAGAGAGATCGAGACTATAAACCATGTAGAAATAAGTACACAGGTGAGCCTCGTAACTTTCCTTTCAAAGTATTCCCAAAGATTTCGCTTACAAGCTTTGTTACAACAGTAAAATGGAGTGAATGTGCTACCTAAATAAAATAAATATGCGCTCACGCCCGTAACCCAGAGGGGTAGGCAAAGATCATGGATTTCCATTTGGCGTGATCCTGGCACACCTCTCTCGCTTATTCCACATTCATACGTCTACGCATGCATGCTCGTCGGTTATGGGTGCTCCTTATATTGCCCTTTTTTAGTAAGTCATTAATCTGATTGATATACGTTTTCCTAGGGCGTCCCCTACCAACACTGCCACTCACTTTTGCAACATAGATTTGTTTTGTTATTCTCTCTTCATTCATCCTTTCAACACACCCGAAGCATACCTTTCTCAATTCTCGTCACAACATCCACTTTTAAGCCACACTCTTCCCTTATAACGCTATTTTTAACCCTATCATTCAAAGTCATGCCTAACACACTTCTTAAGGATCGCATCTCAACGGCATTAACTCTACTAGCATGCTTTTCCTGCAAAGCTCAGCTCTCACTTCCATACATTAAAGTGGGGACTAGTACAGCATTGTGTATTGCCAGACGAGCCTTCATAGACACATTCTGACTCCTCACTACTGTACCTATAGCCCTATTCATTTTATTTCCCGCACTCACTCATCGTTCAAAATCTTATCCACATTCATCTTCATACCTTAACCATCTAGTGAATAATTCACTACATTCAGCAAAAGTTGTAAGTCCTCCGCTGATGATGCAAACACAACCTGGCCATCAGTGTACAAGAGACATTTTACAACTAACTCACCCATTCTACCTTTGATACAATTTTATATCATTAGTAATATAATATAGAATTAATCATTTTGTATATATTACTTATTGCTCCCGAGACCTAATATTTTTTTTTATCATTTATTGTAATGTTTTTTTCCATTAGTTAAGTAGCAAGATAACATGTGACATTATTTGTCTTTTTAACTCTGACATGTTGTTTTATAAACATCTACAGATTATTTATATTTTATTACATTAACAGCTAGAGCGAATGTTTTTGATACATTTTTAGTAAATGCGAAAGTCTCACACAGTTATACAAATACATACATCTCTATACGTGTATATATTTTAGGTAAGTATAAGTTTCCAACATAGGGATGTTACACATCCCATTCAATAGTGGGCCCCAAGAAACAACTCAAGATACTAATCTGTACATTTAACAAATTTCAGACAGTGTTCGATCACCAAAAGAGAAACGCAGCAAAGAATGTGATAGAGACAAGAACAACCATGAGCAATGTGAATCTGAGAAAAAAATTAGGACTAGTAGCATGAACTGTAGTGTTAGTAGAAGTATTAAATATGATAAACGAAGTGCACCTGTTTCAAGCGTGCCTCCTGGAAGTGAATGGTCAGAACATATTAGTTCATCCGGAAAGAAGTACTATTATAACGCTATCAGTGAAGTGTCACAGTGGGAGAAACCAAGAGAATGGGACTCTCGCAGGACTTCATCCAAAGATTCCACATATTCTGCGAGAAGCAGTAAGTATTGCTTGCTTTATTGTTTATAAATAAATAGAACAAGATGCCCCTGTATAGAGACTCAAATTTCTGGTCAGAAGTTGAGGGAAGCCAATGTTAATTATTTGACGAGGCAGTTGGTGTCGCTAGTAAGATACTTGCTTTTCATGCTGCAGTTGTGGGTTTGATTTTCATTTAGGACAGACATTTCTGGGCACGAACATGTCTGTTTGACCTGGGTGTAATTATCTATATAAGTATGTATTTATGAAAGAAAAGTGGTATATCCGTTAAGTGGTTTCCATAGCACAAGCTCTGCTTAGTCTGGTATCAGATGACCGATAGATAGTGTGAATAATGTCCCAGGATCTTTGTTTGTCTTGTTAATGTTTCTAATGGTAAATAATTATATATGTAATACTAATTATTAACACTAATTTAACTAAGTTACTGATGGAAGCTTAACTGTATTCTTACCTGGTATTATATACACTTAATGTAAAAGTCTAGATAGTTCTGATAAAAACTTAATTTTCGGAAAATAGTCAGTTTTTCACATCTTGAATCACCAATGTGGGATTTTTAAAAGACCCATGTAATTATTTTGCAAGACTTATCTTTTTTTATATCGTAAAAGGCAAACCAGCTGATTAAATATGTAAAAAACAGTCTGTTGGATTTACAAATAAAATATTGCACAAATATTATGTTAAATGCATAAATATTCAGTGCCAAATACAAATTTTGCTCATGGTGATGTCATTTTTTAACCTAGAAGTGATAAAGCTAGGCTGAGATAGTGGTTAGTAAAATTATTAACTTATTATTTAATGTAATTTAATTAAGCCTACTTTATTACCAAATGATAGTCATTATAATTCTACATTCATATTTTTAACAAATTATTTAATCTTTCATCATCACATTAGTATCATTTACATATAAATTAATCTTTCAATATTATAATTGTCATCCAATCAACATAGGCTTTCCCCAATGTGTACCACAATATGGAGTATTTTTCTTTCCACAGCCTACCATTTCCCTCCTTCTTGACTAGTTAATTTTGAATTACAATCCATTTTTCTTCAGAAAAGGAACCAAGATGGTTTGTAAGCAATTTCTCATAATTTTCTTGATCTCACACATTATCAGACCTTTTGATTGAGATGTATAATAGAATCTGTGTCTAATTAACTAGGCTGCAACTGTAGATGCATGGACAAAATTTTGAGACCTACCTCTTAACTGACTTACATAAACGGGTAGATGTAGCTCTCTCATCTAGAATGACCTTATGGCACTGATCCCTACACTCATGGATCATTCCATGGTTAGCTTGGTTTTTCACATCCTGAATATTCCTTCTTCCAATTCCAATATATCCTCCATGTATCCCATTGTATCGGAATTTCTAATCTATACTAATATTATAAGGGGAAAAGATTTGGTTGTTTGTTCCAGATAAACTTAACCTACTGACCCGATAAAAAAAAATATCACTTTGAATGTAACTTCTTATTGTAAAACATAATGCCATAAAAATGTGGCAACTGTAAAATTAAAGATAAAAATAAGTACATACATATTGTCAGTAATTTTGTGGGGTAAGAACAGGTTCTCCACCTCTGTTCCTTCTATACATACATGCTCATTGGTTACATAAGCTCCAGATTTAGATATAGATAGATATAGATCAACACAGCATATTTCTTACAACATAATTTCGTCGTGTCACTTTTTCTTCCTGCATCATTTCAAAGTGCCCAAACCACTAAAGCTTACCTCCTTCAATTTTATTTTACATCATTTAGAGCCACACCCAGCATAATCTCTAGGACTACAGCTCTATAGTGCAAGTTTTACTAACAAAATTGTCATGCTAAACCCTTCGTGAATTAAAATTAGCTCTAATACGGCATTCAAGCGCTTCCCCTTCTCCATTCTACCATCGGACATTCAGACATACGGCAGGTCTCTATCCTTTCATAGTAGAGATACCGCGCGTTCGAACGAAGCGATTCGAATCATCGTTCATTGTGCGTACGGCGAAGGATTGGAATAACCAGCGTCAGTATTTCCGTCCGATTACGTGGGTAACTTCAAGAGAAGAGTGAATAGGCTGTTTCTAAACTAGTGCGTACCATCTTTAGAACACATCACCAGTTAACACTAGGTGGGATTGTTGTCAAGCGCTAGTTAATACGTAATAAAAAAAAAACTAAATCTCTATCAATTCTTCATCAAAATTATTAACTAAGCTATGACGAAAATTGAATGCATATTTTGATACTAATGTCCTTCCTAAAAAAAAGAATTGGCCAAAAGTTTGAGACCACGTTGAAAAAATTACAATATTGAATAAAACTCCAAAAGTTAGTGCTCTACAAATTATTTATTTACCTTATTACATTTTAAATTATTTTATGTTACTTTTTCTGTAACATAAAATAATTTAAAAACTACAATAATTGCCATTATTATTAATAAAAAAAATGTTATTTAAACTAACTTTTCGTCGAAAAATCTTCCCTTACTTTTTATAACTTTTTTGACCAATCTTGGTAACCGGGCTATTAGTTTATTGATAGTTTCTTGTGAAACATTGTTGCAACTCTCTTGTAAAGTCCTTCTTTTGACGTCGGACAATGACGACGGACGTTTCTGTCCATCTCCTCCCACAGAAGCTCTATCGGATTGAGATCCGGACTCTGAGGGGGCCACTCCATGTTTTTCAAAACTCCTTCCGTACCTTTGTGCTCCAAACATCCCCTGCATAGTTTAGAACTATGCTTTGGATCATTATCTTGTTGGAAAATGAATCCATCTCCAACCAAACGTAGCCCGGAAGGAACAGCGTTTCGCTCCAGTATCTCTTTGTACTGCTCCTTTTTCATTATTCCTTCAATTTTAACCAAATCCCCGGTCCCATAGCCAGAGAAACATCCCCAGACCATAATAGAGCCTCCACCATGTTTGACTGTTGGCACTACACAGTCTGGCAACATCTTTTCTTCGGCACTACAAAAACTCTTCTTTTCGAACCGAATATTTCGGACTTTGATTCATCAGTCCAAAGAACTTTTTTAAAGTCTTCTTCAGTCCAATATCGATGAGTAAGAGCCCACTGCAGACGTTTCTTTTTGTTTTGTGTCCGTAACAGTGGTTTACGAACAGCTACGCGACCAAACAAATTGGCATCTCGAAGTCTTCTCTTTACTGTTGTCAATGATACAGGTTCCGGTCGAGTTTTATTGAGTTCAGCTCGAATTTCTGGTGCTGTTAAACGTCTATTACGCTTGCTTGTTACAACAATGAAGTTGTCTTCGCTAGAAGTGGTTGCTCTTGGCCTCCCCGAGCGCGGTAGGTCTTGATGACTGCCGGTTGTCTTGTATCGAGTTATTGCGTTATGAACACAAGCCTTCGATAACTTCAGCTTAGCGGCAATTTCTCGTTCAGACTTGCCTTCGTCGTATAGAGTAACGATGGCGGAACGAGTTTCACTGGAGATTTCACGGACTTTTCCCTTTTTGGAGATCTTCACTTGACAAAACAGTAGCTCAGACTGAATAGATTTAACCAAGACTAACTCCTTAAGTAGCCATGCTATGAATAGGATTTATGGCTTAATATATTCCTAAATATTTATCAACGCAAAACAATAACCAATCAAGTACAAGGGAGCCGCCATATAATATAATGACAATTGCAATACCCGGTATAATATAATGACAATTGCAACCCCTTACGCGGCATTCATCTGTAGTAAATAAACAATGCCCATTTATGGCATAGTCATTGTGTGAAAGATAAGAGAAATGGTGTTTAGACATTCAAATGATTAGTAGATTACACAGGTGTTCATATTGTTATGTAATCATACGCAGATTTAAAATATTTTGCAAATTATAACCTGTGTACAAAGTGGTCTCAAAGGTGTAGAGACGACCTTGACTTTGTTAAACTTCACTTTTCACATTGTTTTATTAGATTGTTTCATTATCGAATTCTGGTTGATATACATTTACCTGGGTAGTATTGCCATAACTTTGGATAAATCACCATAGCATAACACCCTTAAAATCTTAGCCACATATTTCCATCGCAACCTTTTTTCGTTCAGTCAAATTATGTTATTTGAGGTTACACCACATCTATAACCCATCGCAACTTCACATTGGTAGCACTAATTTTCAAGCAGTAAAATGTGTGACATGCAACAATAGGCCTAGACCACTTCCAATTATTATTACATACATTACCATCTGTTAGAAACCTAGGGAGCTTTTAAAAATTAAAACATTAAATTTTCCAATAACTGAGATACCAATATCAATAATTGAGATAAAAACAATCTTTTAACTTTACCAAATTACACAAAGTTGTAATTCACATTTTTATATTTTATTATATATATAAATAATAATAATAAAATAATAAAGCCTTTATTCAGACAAGTATACAATTTTGAAATAATAATCTTTTTTTTTTCTATAACCCTGCCTGTGTGCCTCCTTTGACAAAGGCCTCCAACTGTGACCACATTTCTCTGTCGCTAGCCGTTCTCGTCCAAGCACCACCTGCTAATGCTTTAATATCATCGACCCATCTAGTCGATGGTCGACCTCGTTTTCTTTTATTTTGTGTCGTGAACCAGTACATGAATGTTTTTGACCATTTTTCCTTGCCCCTAATTGTATGACCCATCCATTTCCACTTAAGTTTTTTGATGACTACTGATACATCCTTTATTTTGGTAAGCTTCCTAACTGTTGCCTTATAATTATATATATTATCTAATAATTAATAAAGAATATGGATTAAGAATTTCAAAAAGAATTTACAAAGAGCATCCAGGGTTAAGCATAGAAAGTGAAAATAATTATGTACAGACCAAAGATATAGAATACAAAAGGACAGCAGGTTAGAAAAAACCCCTCTATATATAAGTATATATACTGTACCTAAAATTAATCGGATAGGTGGTTTAGGCCTAAACTTACAAACTATAGATTTGAACCCAGCCAGGCACTTTATTTTATTGCAATTTGTTTCATAAACACTGCTCCAAAAACGGCAAAGAAAAACATCCTGAGGAAATCGGCATGTCTCACCACCAAATTCAAACACATGTGACATCCATCATCCTTCATAGGGCCAGTGTGGTGGATAACGGCTCCTTCCCACTCTTGGAGAGGAGGCCTGTGTCCATTGGGGAGAAATACTAAAAAAAACTGATTTATTATTAAATGAATTGAATAATGCCTTTTAGTGCTCAAGAATATCTTTTAGTCATTCCTAGTACTTTTTTTGTTAATGCCTCCCAAAAGCGCACCTAAATTATTATTTTCTTTCATTATACTCTAGATAAACATTTGACTGATTGTAAATATATTGTCAAACTCATTGGTTAGTCCATATACATAATGACATTATAAGTAACTAATGTTAGAAGACAATGTTATGTTGTACATAATGTACATAACATATATAATTTTGTTATATTGCAGATTTTGATCGTGAAAAGAGGTCGCGGTCGCGGTCCGGGCGGCGGGGGTCGGAGCAAGGGCGGGGGAAACGCTCCAATCACACCACCGACCGATATTGGAGTGGACGCGATGAGGATGCCCATCCTCATGATCGCCAGAGACCAAAACACTCACATGATGCCAAGGGTAAGATCTGCTGATAATATATTTTTTTACTAGACTGTATATCATGTTTAACAGTGGTGGAGCCCATAACAACATTTAACAAATGAGCCAGATTGACCAGTGAAATATGACAACCTCGTACAAAACAGGCATGAAGTAGAAATATTTAT
The DNA here is from genome assembly GCA_029849275.1 of Papilio elwesi. Lineage (NCBI taxonomy): Eukaryota > Metazoa > Arthropoda > Insecta > Lepidoptera > Papilionidae > Papilio > Papilio elwesi. The sequence goes on along the minus strand of CM056717.1, from coordinate 18,723,154 downwards.
GTAATTCACCTGTGTGTGGTGCTAGAGGCCTAATTCTGATCCTGGAATTGGACAGGGAGGGGGGGGATACATGGGGAAATGGAAATATTCTTATTCTTGTCCATCTCCTCCTCTGGTTATGAAAGGTTAGAAACGCATGTGCTACTCATGCACGGACAATGCGATGGATGTCTATGAGTAGCGGTCTCATAATATCAGATTGTTAGCTTGTTTGCCACCATGTTCCATAAAAAAGAAGTTATAACCTGTCCATAAAACTATTAAATAAGGACAGTAAATTAATCACATTGTTTAATGACTACTGCTACTCGTAGATATCCATAAGAACCATGGAGTTGAAGTGTTGACTGCTTTATGTTAAAACGGTGGAGAAAGGAGTGAGAGCGCTTGTGTTGATTGTGTTGTGTGAGAGCAGAGGGGCAGGCACAGGACATGGACATCTCGCCGGACCGTAGTACGCCGATGTCGGAGAGTTCGTACGCACGCGATGTGGTGCGCCGCGACAGCTCCGTGCCGCCCATCGTCGTGTTCAACAACTCCAATCAGCGGGTAAATACATTATCATATTATACATACTACACCAGTAAACCATTTAAATAAAAGTGTTTCGCAAGTTTAGCTTATCCTTCCTGTGTTTTAGTTTAAAACAAGTACTTATTGTATACTATTGACCCGTCCCAGCTTCACCCGGTTACAATTAATTATGTCGATTCGATTGCTACCAAACACAGGAATGTGCCAATCTAGACAATCCCTGTAAATTTCATCGAAATCAGTGCAGCCGTTTCGAAGGCTATAGGGAACATACATACTTCGCTTTTTATATATAATTTTTTCTTCATAAAAAGTATCCTATGTTACTTCTTTTACCTCCAAGAATATGTGTACAAAGTTTCATGATGATCCTTTGAGTAGTTTTCGCGTGAAAGCGTAACAAACAAACTTACATTCACATTTATAATATTAGTAGGGTTTATATGTGCTTTTTAGTTGTAGTACACTTATTTTTAGATCTATTTAGGGAATATAGGGATACATTATATACTTCAGCCTGCCTGCTCCATTACATTAGATTGTGTTCATGCAGATAATGTATTAAAAACCATTAAGCAATATAATGTGTACAAATATTACGAGGCCTGTTTGATAAGTACCCATTTACTAGAGCCTCAGAGATCACTGGCGGAATATATACATAACCGTTTTAGGTTTTTAGATCTATTTATGTACATATATACATTAAGAATGGTAACATTTTATAGTAACAGTATCAATCTGTATTCGAATTACCTGTTTTTGGAAGGAAAAAGGTCTGATAAAATAAAAACACAAATCCATGCTGTTTACAGTGACTGTGCACCCTTTATCCGAACTAGATACTGGTTTAACGAATTTAAGCAGGAGAGAACAACCATCTTTGAGCCTCAAGCCCAGGCCGCACAATTGAGGTTTTACTACAGAGGATGTGGTAAAGAAATATTGCAAAGTTTTAACGGACTGCCGAATTAAAATTCAAGATATCGTGGATGCTGTAAATGTTTCAATCGAGCGGATGCAAAACATATTTAAAGGAAAGTTGGTTTCATTTTTGTTACTCCTTCAGATAGAGCAATGTTTTGCCGTGTTCATACATAAACTAAAGGAGTTTCTGTGTCATTTCTTGACTATGATAGATGAATCGTGGGTTCAACAGTATAGCCGGGACATGAAAGAACAGTGAAAGCAGTGGGCTTTAACGAGTGAACCGGCTCCAATGAAAACGAAAACCGTCCCTTGCCGGGAAGGTCATGGGAAACTCACATTGCTTCTACTTTTCAAAAATTATTTTTTACGCCGACTATATGAAAATCCTTTGCCCCATCAAATCAATTCAAGACACGTTGCGCCTTCAAGATGACTTGAACAGGTTTCAAGACTACTGTGCACTTAACAAACTAAATTTAAATGTATCCAAATGTTATGTCTGTTCGTTCACGCGTAAAACTAATCTTATTGTAGGCCACTACCGATTACACAATATATCTATATGCACTGTGCCCAATGTAACAGATTTAGGTGTGGTTTTCGATTCAAAACTTATATTCGACCAACATATTAATGCCATAATTAAAAAAGCATCGAAAGCGTTGGGCTTCGTTTTGAGAATGTCTTCCGAATTTCAATCCATCAAAACAGTTAAAATACTGTATTGCTCACACGTACGTAGCCACCTTGAATATGCGTCCCAGGTCTGGAACCCGCGCTATAATACCTACATAGATCGCATAGAGAGCATTCAGAAAAGGTTTCTCCGTTTTCTTCAGTTTCGCTCAAATACATACTTCAATAATTATTATTCTCGCTGTAAGAAGTTCCACTTGCTACCACTAAAGGAGAGAAGGCGCGCGGCTGACGTAGTCTTCCTTATCAAAGCAATGAACGATGCGATCGACTGCCCCGAGTTACTTGAGCAAATAAGTCTGTTTGCCCCCACGGTGGCGCTTCGCAAGCGTAATTATAATCTTTTGCACACGCCTCGTGTAAAAAGTAATTACAGGCAAAATAGTTACTTAATTCGTGCGTGCAGGTGTTATAACTCAATGGCAGATGATGATATTTTTAATACGTCTGTGGCTGAAACGAAACGGCTGCTTAACGACCGTTTCCTTGAAATATAATAATGTTTAACTTAAACTTACTTTGTACTAAAATTACTTATTGTAGCAAAAAAGGTTTACTACTGTTTGGAGGTCGTATTGTGCATATTTTGAATTGATTTAATTTTTTTTCGTCGTCTATGATCCCTGTGCACGTTAGTTTTCCGATAGCCAATTATAAGTAGTTACCCATCTGTGGAAACTTTTGATTAGCCTTAAGATACCAAATAAGTATTTCATGTTTTTTAAGATAGCTGTTAGTGTTCCTATTAAAATAAAATAAAACCGCTTTTTAGGATTTAATGGCATTATATATATTTAGTAAGTAAAGGGAAAACGACTCTATTTAAAGAAGCAATATGTAATTTAATTTATCATTTTTTTATCGCGATAACACCAGCTCCAGAATTATGAGAGTTAAATTAACACAGTTACGCTAAGAAGGGCTACTATTCGCATGTTTTGTATCCGGCATGACATAAATTAGTCAGCCAGCCATTAGCTCTCGGAATAAGTCAAGCAAGCATTTATTGTTTCCAGTGATCTCTAGGAGTGACTCCACCTAGTCGCGGTAATAAACCCTCTACATGCACACCACACAGTGCAGTGTGAATCTCGAGATGCCGTTTTACTCGCTTTCTATGCGTGCTATGGATATCTAACCATTATTTTATACTACTAGATTTATTAACGTTCAAGTTTATGTCGTTGTTTACGTGGTTAAATACATTATAGTATTGCACATATTACTATTTTATATTGTACTAGTGATACTGTACTATATATGTTGATCCGATCGCAACAAACCTTCACAAGAACTCCCGCTAGGCCAATTTGTTTCCTGATAATTGTTCATCGAAATTGATCAAGCCGTTTTGGATTCTATAAAGAACAAACATGCGTATGTTTATCGCCTTTTATATTCTATAATTTGTCCTATGTCAGACGGGCTCAATGCTGGCGGCGTTGCCGCGCATTGTGGCCACGCCTATGCCGGGCGTCAGCGGAGTTGCGCCGGGGCCAGCGGGCGTGGCGTGCTCGGCAGGTGTGTCCGGGGTCTTCGGGGTCGCGGTTTGTGTGGGAGCGGATGCGGGTAGCTGCACGCCGCACCGCGACGCAGGCCCACCGACGCCCACGCACTCTGAGAACACGGACCCTCACGCACCGCCATTGCACCTCGACGCAGCCCTGCCCAGGAAAAGTTAGTGCTTCAGTCTCATGTGTCATTCTATGATTACATATTCAAACAGTATCGGAATTATAGACAAATTCGGCATAATTTAATTAGTTTTTAAGCGAGAGTGTCTATTTGCAGTGGAGTGCCTGGGCAGCTACTCGTCGGTGGTGGGAGGCGGGCCCCTGCAGCACGCAGCGCCAATGCTGACGCCTTCGCTCATTAACTACGTGCGCACCGACCTAACCACCCACGTCACAGCCTGGCCCGCCGATATACTCGAGAAACAGGTAATTCGAGACATGCGACTCTAGAGTTCATGTTATAATTAAAACATTTGAATTGATACTAATATTTTTGTATCGCAATACAGGCTAATAAGTTCTCCGAGGAGGCGTACCAGCTTGGATGCCTGCAGTGTACGCGTGTGTCCGCCGAGCTCAAGTGCGCGCGCTCACTGGTGCGCCACACAGAGATACAGGCCACGCTGCAAGAGCAAAAGTGAGTCACTATTCTGCAAAATTTGTGAATAAATATCAAATTACTTGCATTTATATCTCTGCTCTTAATATTTTCTGGTATAAAAATAAATAAGTACTTACGCCCGTAACCCCAAGGAGTATCCTGGCACACCTCTCTCGCTTCATCTACATTCACACATCTACACATACGTGCTCGTCCGTTACTTGTATTCTTAATACCTTTCTTCAGTATGTCTACCAATCGGGTCATCCTGGTCGGGATATTTTCATGTACTGTACGAATAATAAAAATATGTTATATAGGGTAATGTACATGCGGCAGCAGATCACGAGGCTGGAGATACTCAAGTCGCAGAACACGTTCATGTCGGAGGACTAGGAATCGGCGTGGGGCCGGGCCGCGGCAGATATGGCGCCTGCGTGACCTAGCCCCACGCCCCCCACGCGATCTCTCCTTCAAACAAAAACGGTTCATTTATTACTACAATAATCGTCATTGGTCAGTTGTAAGGGTACAGTGTTTTGTAACGTGTTCTTTTGTAAAGATGAAAATTATAAGAACCAATAGTCTGGTAGAAGAAAAAGCTCGTGCGCGCTTGTTCTGCATCGGAGGCCAAGGCCGCTCCACTACCCGCCTCTACTATCGCTCCTAATATTGTGTATGGAATGTATGTGTGTTACGATGTGACAGCTGGTTGCGAAGTTGCCCACACAGCTGACACATGTTGATACATCTGAACACAGAACGGATTTTTAACATTAGAGCATTATTTTATTACATTATTGATATATAACTTGTAAAAGTTGTGAAGAAGTTGCACAGAAACTGTATTATTAAAAAAATTGTAATGTTTCACGTGTAATGTGTCTTCTCTGTATATTTTAATAATCATATGTATTGTCCTTTATCTCTATCATAACACGAATTCGGAGCATTTAAAAAAAATGTTGTAATTCATAACTGCTTACGAAGTCATTGACATTTGAGTGTAAAAACAAATGTACAATTTGTCAATATTTCATGTGTGTTGTCCCATTTTGTATTTTAATAATTTTGACCTGTAAGAAGTCTTCAGGATATTTAGATTGAAATAATTTTTCCATGAAAAAATTACAAAATGACTATAACACTAATTAGTTGTACAATTGTACAATTTGTCAATATTTCATGTGTGTTGTCCCTAATATATTCTTTTTGTATTTTCATAATTTTGACCTGTAAGAAGTCTTCAGGATATTTAGATTGAAATAATTTTTCCATGAAAAAATTACAAAATGACTATAACACTAATTAGTTGTACAATTGTACAATTTGTCAATATTTAATGCATGTTATCCCTAAAGTGTTCATTTTGTATTTTAACAATTTTGACCTGTAAGAAGTCTTCAGGCTGTTTTAATTAATTTTAAAAATTTTGGCTTGGAAAAATTGCAGTGTTTATTTGACACCTAATTTTACAATTCTACGATTGTGGTGTCCCCAATATTTTATTTTTGTATTTTAATAATTTTACCTGTAAGAAGTCTTCAAGATATTTATATTAATTGAAATAATTTTAACTTGGAAAAATTAAAAAATGACTATAACACTAATTAGTTGTACAATTGTACAATTTGTCAATATTTAATGCATGTTATCCCTAAAGTGTTCATTTTGTATTTTAACAATGTTGACCTGTAAGAAGTCGTCAGGATATTTAGATTAATTGAAATAATTTTTTCTTGGAAAAATTACAGTGTTTATTTGACACTTAATTTTACAATTCTACAATTGTGGTGTCCCCAATATATTCTTTTTGTATTTTAATAATTTTGACCCGTAAGAAGTCTTCAGGATATTGAGATTAATTGAAATAATTTTTGCTTGGAAAAATCGCAGAGTTTATTTGACACCTAATTGTACAATTCTTCAATTGTGGTGTCCCCAATATTTTCATTTTGTATTTTAATAATTTTGACCTGTAAGAAGTTTTCAGGATATTTAGATTAATTGAAATAATTTTTGCTTGGAAAAATTGCAGTTCTTATTTGACATTTAAATTTTTAATTTTGTTGTCCCCAATATGTTCTTTTTATATTTCAATAATTTTTACCGGTAAGAAGTCTTCACAATGTTTTGATTGATTATCATATTTTTTTACATAAAAATAATTGCAAAATGATTATTTGACATTTATTTAGCTTTACATTTGTGTTATTTGTAGATTTTTCATGTGTGTTGTCACTAATATGTTCATTATTATTCTAACAATTCTGAACATAAAGTCTTCAGAATATTTAAATTGATTGAAATAATTTTTGGCATGGAAAAATTGCAGCGATTATTTGACATTTAATATTTCAAATGTGGTATCCCCAATATGTTTATTTCGTATTCTATTAATTTTTTGACCTGTATGAAGCCCTCAGGATATTTAGATTGAGTAAAATAATTTTGAAACGATTTCCCGAGGTTTCCCGGTGGTAATAGTTTACTAATGTCTGTTTCGCTTTTAATCCTTCCATTATCAAATTAATTGATTAAAGGAAGTTTTGGAACGGGTCCAGATGTTGTCAAATCTAACAAAGGGAAGTTTTCGTCAAGGGCTCGAATTCAACGGCAGGTCCTCTTTCCGTACTGTTTTCTTTTTTTACCGTAACTTTTAATTTCGACCAAACATTCGCTGAGTTTAAAGAAATTGAAAGGATTTCTAATTAGTTTGTAGCAACAGAACTTAACTAAAAAATACATAGTTGTAATAAAATAAAATGTTAAAAATATAATTTTTGTTAGGGTTAATAATGTGTGTTGACGAGTGCGCGTCTTGCGGGACAAAGGTGAAATGATGGCGCCACCGTTCATAGAGGACGCGGTAAAATCACTTCCGTTCACAACATGGCCGCCGGTCAGAACTAAGTTTTCTTTAAACTTGCAACACGCTCCTGATTGATTATATTTAAGTTTTTTTTAATTTGCTAATTGTATTAGTTTCTTTTTTTCAATCGTTTGTGACGGAGTCGCGCACAGTTTGTTTGGACGGGGCCGGGGGAGGCGCCTCGCCCCCGTCATGCAGGACTGTTCTGTGATATTCATTGTGTGCGTGACCATCGCGAGCGTTAATAATACGTTTCCGAAACGCAGTGGTAGATTAAAGACAGTAAACAAACAGATAATGATAGAAAGATTGTAGATATTGGTATTTTTGTGGAATATGTGTTTACACTTAAGAAATCTTTTAAGTAATAAATTCATTTGTAAAACTTGTCAGGGAGAAAACATTTAAAAAATTTCATATTCAAATTTACGTATGATTTAATAAAAATGAAGGTTGAATAAAACTAATTTACGTATTTTAAAGTGTTTCATTTAATCATTCTAATACCTGACATCTAACGAATGAATAAATCTGCCAGGAAAGATACACAAGGAAATAGACTTCTATTCAGCTAATATCCTAAGACAGCGTTCGGACTTTCGCCATAACTTAAACCTGAGAGTTCCTCTGTGCATTCTACTGTAATACAGATAAAACAGTCACCGAGTATGAAGCTTGGATCATGTAGCTTAAAAGATATACAAATATATTGAATATTTATATTGTCCTAAATATGTGAAACTGCTTTATATATATTTTTTTTATACGAAAAAGTGGCATACGAGCAAGCAGATCACCTGATTCTAAGTGAGCGCTGTCCATAGACATCTGCAACAGGCTAATGAGTTGCAGATGCGTTGGCTACCTTTAAAGGACAAAAAAGAATGTTTCCTTGTTTCCCGTTTACCCCCTGCCCGTCCAATCCTCTTCCTCTTCCCGTCCTATCCTTATGAGGAAAGGGTGGGAAGGGGAAGACGACTGAAATTGCTCTCCGGCACCTCACTCATCAGGCTAAACGCAGATTACTTCACGCCTGTTTTCTGTGAGGTCATGGTATTTCACCGATCGAGCCGGCCAATTCGTGCAACAGATGTTGTTGCTGACTCTACCACTGTTAAAAGTGTGGAAGTTGAGGTACATTTTGTAACTGATTATTACATTTTGATACCTTGATTCAAACTTTATACTCAGGGTTCGCTTTTATCTGTATTACAGACATACACAGATAAGGCTTGTACAAGTTAACAATTTAATCGGTGAGCTGTGTGAGTAACGCTGTGCCGCGCAGGATCCAAAAGTCCGAGGGATGGTCGGCGGGTAGTAGGATCGCAATCACGAAGTTTGTGCTGTGGCCGGTGGTCGCGAGCGTGCCGGCGCGCGCGGCTGTACGGTATAGCGGCGCCTCGTAGCGGTAACCCGCTGCCGGAGCGCCCACGCGGCAACTCACGCGCACCGCCGGCAGCCACGACCACGTCTGACCTGCACCAGATATTTTACAAGCCCGTATTGAGATTGCCCTGCAGAGCTGACATAGTGAAACTAAGTGAGGAAATGTATAGAGGTGGTGGATTAGAGATCCCCCCTGATCAGTTAATACAAATGGGTCATTCTGACCATGTACCGTTAAGAAACGATTACAACATTGGAATAGCAGGATTATGGACCTGGTAGAGCGTCGGCCAGGCAGGTGTTTGGCATGTCCCAGCGGCCCGCCTCAATGTACAACCCGTGGATGATGATGCCCTCGTCCGGCGCTTGCAGCCCGCCGTACACATCCACTTGCTCCTGTATCGTAGGCACATACATACATCAATACTGTCTGTACATACATTTGCTACGAACATTATTTGTTCAGTCTAGATATGAGATGACCCTCGAAGGAAAGACTGACTGACTCATATATCAACGCATAGCCCAAACTACTCGGCCTTGAGACTTGATATTTTGCACAGAGGCTTCTGTTATTACATAAGGGAGCACTAAGAAATGATTTTTCTAAATTAATCCACCAAAGTTCTAAAAGAATGCAAAAGGGTATGCAAGTTTGTACACATATACAATGTAAGTTGACCCCAGATCTATGTATATCATCAACCATATCAAATAGGGTCCAGCGTCGACGAATTAAATTGCATAAAGTAAAAGAAAATACAAACACTGAACACTTTCTGTGCGTGTCAGAAGTCCTTCACAACGCACAAGCTTCCGGCGACAGAATAATTATGGGCATATACTTCGCGTTCTATCGGATTCCACCAGGGCTGGGGCATTAAACAACGACCCAAAATCAGAGTCCTGCAATGTTCTTGGAGTGACGTCACTAACATAGCTATGCAAACCTTAGGATGCTTGTTATAAGCGTAGATATCGTCTTGATAGACATAGACAGACGTCGGGTGGAAGTCGAAGGCGAGCACGTCTATCGGCAGGCGGTTGCGGCGCGCGTGCGTCTGCAGGGCTCCAGTCAGCAGGCCCTGAGGGAAGAAAAGTCCCGGCAGCCAGCTGCTCGCGCCGCGGCCTTTGCGCCACCACGTCTGCAACCGATATACCAGCCACCGTTCATTGTCATACCTCTGTCCCCCTAACTCCACAACTTCGATTTAAGATATGAGCCGGAATCTTGCCAGCTGTAGGACACGCAATTTGAGGTCACCCTTTCCCTTATTGAGCTTACAAATCTTTCCTTTCTTTAAATCTGTAGACTAATCCCTCGCGTGTAGGAAACAATATTTTATGCATCTCTTGATCCGTGGTTAAAAGACAGACTCAATGACTGCCTTTTTGAGATCCCCATTTTGTACAATCAATGTTGCAAAGCGGGGAGGTTAATCTTACGAAATAATTGCTAGTATTAAATAAATGTCTTTTCGTTGCTTGCCTCTATAAAGTCGACACGGAGCGCGAGGTCGTGCAACCAGCTGCCGAGTGACTTGAGCGAGTTGTAGGCGCGCGCGTGCCACATGGCGGGCACGCGGCCGGCCGCCAGCGCGTTGAACACCTCCTCCAGCGCCTCCGACATCACCACCACGCCCTACACACAGCACAACACAGATTTTATCTAGCACACACACGCCCGCTGATTCTCCTAACACGATTGTGTCATTGATATTGATAAGTACGGGTAGTACTTTACATTACGGTATCAATCAAATACCAACATATTTTAATTGTGTGTTAAAGTGGATAATGTGGTTTAATTAAAATAATCCAGTTTTCTTAGACTATTTTTGTCTGTTTTTGTTAGAATAATATGCGATATGATCGACCATGGATGTCAGATATCGACTGATAGAACATGTCCACACTCGATAGCTCAAGAGTTCATAATGTCTATCTAAGGTGATATAGAGTAATTAGAGATCGTATGCACCTGCACCGCGCGCTGCAGCTCACGCAGGCTGGAGTGCAGTAGCGCCAGCAGCGTGTCGTACTGCCGGCGCTCGTGGTGCAGCACCGTGGCCAGCGATAGCGGCTGCCCGCGTTCGTCCACGGCCCACACTGACTCGTGCGTCACCGATATGTCCACCTCACAACATAAACACACAGTCAGTCAGTCAACTTACAAACGGCTATGTCATAATGAACTCATATCCGTTCGTTCGTTTCAATATACGTCCACAACCACAAACATGGACGTATTCACGTCACAACGACTGGTCCTTTACCGTCCCTCAAGCTGATACTCCCGCAACCTTGAAGCCTATTTGAAACTCTTCAAAATTTGCGAGATACTGTCGACTTGTACATTAAATTTTATTTGTGACGTTTAGTATTTAAATTATAGATGCCATTTAACTGTAGCGATATGAGAACAAACGGTTGACGGAGTTAAAAGGTTCTAGAATGAAGGTAGACCGATGATCTGGTCAAGGATGCAGGAGACAGTGGACGATTGTTGGCGGAAAAGAAAACACGTAAAATATAAATAGCCAGCATTTCTATATTGAATATATTTCGGATAGTTAGTTATTTTTGGGAGTATAACTTCGTTTAGTGTATCACCTTGTGAGGCACGGATGCCCGCGTGGTCTCACAGAGGCGCCACACGAGGCGCTCGGAAGGCTCCCCGCCCGCGGTGCCGGCGCGCGGCTGCACTTCAGCTATCGTCTGCAGCAATGCGCTCGTCTCTTGCCGCTGCAATTCGCTTTGCATTATAAATCCACTTTTACGCCTCTTTATCTAATCGATCAATCAAATCAGTAAGCACTAGTGTTCCATTTTAAGGAAGTAGAAGGTGCAATATGAATGTAGCAATCATTTTTGCGTACCACAGTGTACGTCAGTTCAGTAACTTATTCTCGGAACGTTGATTTCATACGCGCTAACCTCGTACATAATGTTGGCGTTATCGTGCAGTCCGAAGAGTTCGGGCGGCTCGTTGTCGGGCAGGCCGTCGATGTAGCGCTGCGCATCTGCCAAAAACGGCGCGCGCGGGCTAATGTAGCGGCCGCACGGTGAGTACCGGTGGTCGGGGCTGAGTGCCGCGCGCGACACTACGCGCCGCAACGCCGCCGCCAGGCACCGCTGGTCCCACATATCCGTCACCCGCCCGCCGTACGTTATCTCACCTACACACAGAACAGAAAACAGATCTTAGGTTTATTTTAAAAATTGAAATCCTCAACATCGCTTGGTATCAAATGTCAAAAACTGAACAACTGAAGAATCGTTTTTAAGTCGTACAAGGATTTTCAAAATATGTTCAAACATTGTTGACAAAATTTATCTGTGTTCTTTAATTGCTACTGTATACAATATTGGACTCACTGGTGATGTACTCCAGTGCTTCCCAGGGTATTTCACCGCCAGCGCAGAACATCTGCAGCGTGAGGATGGCGCACTCACGGTCGCTGTCGTTGAACTCGTACGAGATATTCCAGCCAAGCGGTCCGAACTTCTTACGCTCCTGCACCAATGCGTGGAATATGCAGATACCGAATACCAGGGTGCGCCAGTCCTGCTCCAAAACTGAAATTAACATAAAATCTATAGTAGAAAAAGGCAAACGAGCAAAAGGCTTTACCGGATATTACCTGTTCACCGGTACCAATCGACATTCGAGAGTTACAGATTTGTTGCTAGCCTTTATTAAGAGGTAGCGGATTAAGAATGAAAGGAAGTGATAACAATCGAAGGGGGTCTGTTAACATATTACACTAATACCCATGTTTACTAACCAATGAGGATCATTACTATCAAAACACGACCAGGCAAATTTTCTGGAGTCCTGTTCTTTTTTAGAACGAAGAGATTCTTGATTCTAAGAGTTTGAATTTAGACACACTATTCAATTCATGCTATTTATTAACCCTTGCGTTAATGGCTATATAAGCGTGCAAATCAAAAGAAAAAGAAACTCTTGGCTCCAGAATATACTACATCGGCAATTGAAACTGGCTACAGGCTTACCCAGTCAAGGCAAGAAATTGACTATCTTCGGTAATTCTAGAAGTACTTTAATAAGCTATTGGAAGCTTTGATTGGAACACAATCTCAAGTCGAATAAACAAATGATCGCTTGTTTCGTATGTCACATCTCTTTGATGCTTTACATAAACAGACAGACATAAAAAGCGTATGAATATGTCAACAGCCTGTCGTGGCTAGTAAGGGGAAAGTGGCGAAGAGATTATATATGGATAAAATAGTTCTTAGGGTGTTGTAGGGTCCAAGGGGAGCAGAACAATGTCAGACTGCGTGCGCTCCCCGTGCATCGTCCTATATGACCTCAGGTTCTGTGGGGCCATAGGTAGTGTTGATTATATACTTTTAGCATATCATTACTTACCGTGGTTTTCATAGAAATCGGCATCCATTTCAATGAGAGCTCTTTTCACATTAGCTTTTAGACCTTTGGGTGGTTCGTTGGTGACTTTCACCGAGTTTTGTAGCACGGATACTGGGAATTTTGGTGTTGGCATCGAGCTTAGATACAGACGGAATTCTCCATGGAGCGGAGACTGCTCGCTGGTGAAATTTTCCACAATTACCTCCAGGTTTTGCATCCATGATGCTGCCAAGTGACAATTCTGTGGGATGTTATTATATAAGCCTTAAAAAATTAGTGTGATAATTATTCTAAAGCAATACTTTACAAATTAATGAAGGGGCAGCTTTCAGTTTTACATCAATAATTATATATTATGTTGAACATTCCTTAGAGCTTATAATTATAATTTTAAATTTATTAGATTTGATCACCCTTCCAGCTAAGTGTTATTAATGTGACCAGTGCTCAGGGGCCAGCATAAAACCAGCGTTGTGATGGCTTGGGTCATCCCTGCATAACCTCAGTTTTTCCCACAACTTATCTGTTGGTTTTGTTTACTGATTGTTTATAAGTTTCTATGTTTTTGTGGCAATAATCGATTTCTTTCAATATGTATATCATACCTGTAAAAACACCCAATCCCCTTTCGGCTTGGCCTCGATGATCATCCTCTCGGCGACTGGCCCCTGACCCTGGCCTAGCGAGATGAAGTTGACGCGCTCACGCATGCCCTTGTCGGTGGCGAACTTCTGGAAAGCTCCGAAGGGATCTGAGCCAGTGCTCAGAACAAACACCAAGGGTGTTGTGGGGGACGTGTCGGCGTATCTGAAAGTGTCAACAGTATCTTTGTAAATAATATATTCATTTATTTCAACACATTAAAAAATCAAGAGAGATGTCATCATAACCCAGAGGGGTAGGGAGAGACCATGGCACACCTCTTTCGCTTCTTCCACATCCATACATCTACGCATACAAGCTCGTCGGTTACGAGTACTCCTTATATCGCCTTATATAAGTTCTCCCAGAGCGTCCCCTACCAACACTGCCTCTCACTTTCACAACAACATTGTTTAAGTAATGGTTCAATGAAAAAAGGCATTTAAACAAAGACCTCAAATTTTAGCAAAATCCCATAGGCCGCCTTCGGAGTTCAAGTCTAATGCATAAATATGTGTGAAATAAAAGTGGTATCACACGTTCCTATACGAATTAAAAATCTGCTAGTCCAATACACGTCATCCATACAAGCGACTACTGCCGAAAGTTTTGGTTTCCAATACTCACAGTGTTGGCAGCTGCACTGGCGGAGACTCAATAAATGCTGGTCCCAGCGTCAGCGCCACATACTGTGATATCGCGAACACGAGCTTCTCCTCTCTTAAGCACTTCAGCAGCATCAATTTCTCGAACGGCGACAGCCGCTTGTCCCAATCCGCAGTCGGCTTCCCCTTAATCGTCTTATCCACATGAATCTCCTGTTACAAAGCCACGTTTAATATACTACAACTGTCTTTAATAATATACATTCCAACATATTGTTCCTGGGTTGACCTGAGCTCAGCGATAATTCTTACCGATTTAAGATTTAATCATGTGAAATAAAAATACTTGCTCGATCAATGCCTTTACGATACCTCTAATGGATTAGTAAGGAAAAATAAAGACATCTATGCCCAATTGAACTTCTTTGGAAAAATGTAACCCAATTGCATCAGTACTGTCGCTTGCCTACTATGAGATGTTCAGATGAGAGGTATGTCTTTAAAATGGAAGGCGTACTACAAAGTATTCGCCGATGTTAAGCGGGATGCGCTTGAGACAGTCGTCGGGCAGGCCGGAAAAGGCAGGCTCGCGCTCGTGCAGCTGGTGCACCGCCGCCCACGTCTGCTCGGTGAGTGCCTCCGTCGCAGGCTTCTTCGGCAATCCCTACAAACCAAACACATATTATCATCTTCGTTAATTTTCTACAAGTGGCACCTCTAAGTCATCTGGGTACTGACGCCAGTGGGTGCGCTTGCGCCGTGCATCAGGAAGTGCCAGTAGGAGTGCGGCAGTGTGCCCGAGTGCAACTCGACGGCGGCGGTGAGCAGAAGCGAGAGCGCGAGCCGGTGTCGCGCGAACAACGCGCGAGACACCGCCCGCTGCGTCGCCAAAGTCGCGCTGTCCACTAGCGCTGCCACGCGCGTCTCCACAGTGTCGCCCTCCTTGGCCGGTTCCTCCACTACGCGCTTGAATATCTATAGGACATCACATCTTATATCACCACGATCGTTCTACATACAGCCAATTAATAAATTCCATTCTAATCTCTTTAAAAAAAAAACCTATGAGGTTTATTTATTATTAAATCACCCAATCAAAAGTCGTGTCTTCACAAGGTAAGAGAATCACGCCTATCATTAAAAGCGGTTAAATAAAAAATGCTGGTATGGCTAGAATTATCCAGCTCACTGATGCGAACACTATGCCTTATGAGGCCTAACTTCAGGACTGATACAGGCGCTAGGCTACTTCGCTCTTCTACAACCAAGGTTTTTGGAAAGGAACGTGTTTTAACTATCTAAATGACAATAAACTGGCCTTTCTCGTACTTGTAGAGGCTTCAACACCTTGGTGACTGACCTGTGTGAAGTACGTCAGCGAGAACTGGTACATGGGGTCGAGGTCTGCGAGCTGGGCGATTGCGAAGTAGAGGAGGGCGCCACGTGCCGCTACCTCGCGGTAACGCTCGCGTGCCGCGCCGATGCTGCGCTCGGTCGTCTCCGCCTCGGCCAACCGCGCGGATATTATCTCTGAAGTTTCCTATACAAAAACACTTTGCTCAATACAATATACACGTCAGTTTATACAATGTCTCAATAACAGTGTATTGAGCATTGTTCTAAGATTCTAAACCATGATCCGCTGACATCTAAAATTTATTCTCCGATCTTTGTACAATGTTTTGCTCTCATCTCACTTATTAGATAAGTAATTCTAAGTTCATCAGTTAAGTATATACAATTTGAATTTTATTTTGCATAACTGTACATTATTATTAAGTCATAGGGGGTTACGCGTGATTCTAAAACTATTTGGGCAAAGCGCCGAACTGCAAACACTGAGACATGCAGTCTACCTTGCTCTCGTTAAGCGTCTCGATGAGCTCCTCGTCGTCGAGGATGTTCCCTGTAGAGGCGTGCAGCAGGTGCAGGATGCGCTCCTCGATGTCCAGCAGCGATGCACGGTCTGCGGCGATGCGCTGCGTCAGCTGAGTGCGCTGCAATTCCAATTCCGGACGCTCCAGACTCACCACCTCACTCAACAACAGAAAACAATCTTGTCAACTTATTTGGGTGTTATGGGTGTATACGCTTACCGTTTTTTGTTTGGTTTGAAATGTTCGTTTTATATTATTACTAATTATTATGAAATAACTATTGACATTCCTCGGCAGTGAAATCGACCAGTACGCCGTTACGGCAAACGGCGTGACGCTCTAATGGCGTTACGCCATTTCTTTCATTTCACCGACTCCTTGAGTGTGTGTCTCTATAAGTAATATTCTGTAATTACTAATTTTTAAAAAAATAAAACTATCAACATTATATGTAAAATATATTGTTTTAAACTTTATTCTGTGTTATTATTTTCAACCATATTTATTTATTTAATAAAAATTTGACTGTAATATTTTATATCTGCCGGGCATAACGTGATGTTTTATTGTCATAATGATTTACACGAATACTCAATTGGAATAAAACTATTTTTACGGGATTTTATCCCTAAAGCGACGATTTTTTCAAAGTCAATTTTTGGTTACTGATAGTCAATTGTAAACAGTATTTGGCGATAGACTCACATTTAGTAACATTTTTTGGTCAAAAATATGCGAGCTTCGGTATTATAAAGAAAGGATACTCGTCAGGGACTTACGCCAGCAGTTGTTCCTCCAAACCGGACGGCGTAACCGTAAAGTTGACCAATGTGACTTGAATACAGATCTCGGGTAAATAATGCGGGTTGCCGAGCTTCGTGGTGAGGTATAACCGGAAGTTGGGGTCGTACTCCACGTCGCTGTCGCCAAGGTGGATGAGCAGACGCCCACCCTGATATTAAACTTTTATTAACTCCTGATCATAGTTTTTTTATGTTATAAGTTAGCAAACGAGCAAGCGGGTCACCTTAAGTGAACGCTACCCATAGACATCTGCAACAAGCAAATGTGTTGCAGATGCGTTGCCTACCTTTAATGGAGTGGGGAGGGTATAGACAGGCAAAAGGATAACCTTTTCCCCGTTAACCCCCTCCCCGTCCAATCCTCTTCCCGTTCCCATCCTATCCTTATAAGGAAAGGGTGGGAAGGGGAAGAGGACTCAAATTAGGCCTCCGGCACCTTACTCGTCAGGCGAAACGGAGAGTATTTCTACTTCATGACTGTTTTCTGTGAGGTCGTGGTATTTCACCGGTCGGGCCGGCCCATTCGTGCAAACAAATGTTGTTGTTGCGGGCTCTACCACTATTTATATAGTGATGACTGTCAGATTAAAAATAATTATCGGAAATGAGACAATCAGAAAAATCTTCAAGGATACCTTACAAAGCTCAGTGATAAACACAATTCGAGACATGTTATTTTATAAACTATGTTTATATGACTCGTTTTGTTATCTGTCGTCAATCTAGGATAGGATCTCGCGGTCCTAGTTTGTTGGTTTTCGAGATGTCAGTGTCGGCAGTGACCTGTATGAAGGTCTGCTTGAGTAACAGCGGCGTGAGTGCGGCGTCTAGGTCCTCGCCCACATCCTCCAGCAGCAGTGGCCAGCCGAGCCGCACGCAGCTCTCCATTATACGCAACAGGTTCGGAGCCGTCGGCTTTGCCACGTGCAGACCGGCCTCACGCTCCATGTTTTTTATCCACCGATTCGCCTGAAAGTACACATCTTTCAATTGATCAAATCTTTTCCAATTTGATATCTTTTCTGATATAACTGACTTGATAATATAAGATTTTAAAATAGTGATGAGTCAATGTAACGTGAGCTAAGTGACTTAAACGGTCTGAATGAATCTAGAGGTCTTTAAAGACGACGTTTGGATTGGTTTCGCGCTTTCTCGTACTTACTAGGTATTGGTTCAAAAGAAGTTCCGAAGTTACAGTTCCAGATCAACCTCGAAAATCATGGTGTCGCTTGGATATCAGCTAAATGCGGTTCCTAACTTATGTCACAAAACGCCACAGTATAATTAAATATCTCTACTAAATGCCGGTATTCTGTGAGGTCATCGTTAATCAGAGGTGTAATTCCCCTGTAAAATTATTAACCCTCAACAATTGTAACTGCTCTCAATCAACTCCTGTAGCTAGTTATAAAATGAGGTGTGGGCAATGACCTGCTGCTGGGGGTCGATAGCGAGTGGTCGGCGACCAGCGCACACCACCAGCGTGGCGTTCTCCGCCGAACCGGCGTCACGCGGCAGCCCCTGCGACTGCCACGCCAGCCGCGCCCCGGCGCCTGCCGCCGTGCCCACCAGGCTGTACCACGTACAAGATCGTTATTATTGTTTGCTTCAAAGACAAAGACTATTTCCCTCAAAGAGACAAACTCGGAGAGAGATAACCTCTACCTGGACAGTTTTACGTTTTTTGTACGATCTATAAACTGACGCAATTTGCAATGCCAGTAAACCTGCTAGCGGAGTTGAAGATGCGTTGCAGTTGCGAAAAGCGAGGGAAATACATAAAGAAAAGGCGAGTAGAAGAAATGGATGGGGTGGCAACGGGGATGACATGACTCACTCAAAGGTGTCGGAGGAGGGTATGCTGAGGTGGGCGCAGTGGGCCACCCACTTGTGCTCGAGCTCGCGGCGGTAGTGAGCTGGGAAGGCGCCAAAATACGCGATGCACCCTGCCGCTACCAGCACGTTGCCAGTCGCGTCGATCAGTTGCTCCGACGACTCCTGTACCATTATATAGATCATCATATATTAGATCGTATCTTTAAAAGTCCTTTACAAACACATTAGTGACAAGTGTTAAATAGTTTTTTCTTTTTAATTTCGTGATGGGACAGGCATAATAGTAATCGGCTTATCAAATATTATTTTTTTAATTGTGACAATCGATGGGCACCATCCGTTACTATCACAATATGTAGCGTCGCCAGCTTTTGCGTTGGTGAAGAGAGAGACGCATGGTGGACTCATAAGATGAAAAGCAGTAGTATAAAAACTTTATAACGCGATTATATTCTGTGAGGTCTTCGTAATTCTCTTCTTCTTTCACCTTTCCCAGTTAAGATACGGACGCCGGAGACAACCTTCAAAGCTCCTTCAATGCGGAGCAATAGTTACAAGACTTCTTGTATGACTGTATATGTAGGTATGACGTGTATGCCGAGACCTTGACGCTGTTCTCCCAGCGCGCCTGCTCGTCGGCGAGCGCCTGCGTAAGGCTGCCGGCGCGCGCTAGCCGCGCCGCCGCCAGCTGCACGTCCGCCTGCAATCGATCACGCTCATCCTCCACAACCTGTAACATAATTTAACCGACATCTCTCGACTCAGCAAGTAGGTGAACATTGCTAGGTTGATACTAATACATGTAATATTTATTATAAAGCGATTTAATGAATAATAAACAGCGACAAATTTCCTTTTTTAGAATTGTTTTGTTAGATATTTCTCACAAATTTTTAAAAGTCCTATTCCAAATATGAAGGGTAAAGTTAAGTTGTAATAAGGAGGACCTGCAGTTCTCGCTGCATTGCCGCCAGCTGCGCCTCCACCGCCTCCACCTGCTTCTGCTTGGCGCGTAGTTCAGCCATGACGCTCTTCAGGATGCCTGCCGCTTCCTTGTGCCTACAACCAACCTATGTCAGACTCTACTCCGCATCATTACTCTGTTACAACTGTCCAAAAACAACGATCGAGTGAGACACTGTACTCGCCGAAATCTCTTATCCATTGGCGGCCTTTTGAAAGTTACTTTATGAATTAGAGATTTTGTCAGTGCTCAACAACGTTTGTTGTACGAATGGGACGGCTCGACCGATGAAATATCACGGCCTCACAAAAGTCAAGCGTTAAGTAGAGCATTCGAGACGGTGTTTAAGAGCAGGCATAAATCTAGTCTTCTTCCCCTTCCCGTCCTATGTAAATAAGAGAAGAATTGAAATCGGGCGAACCGCGTGCTAGTGTGCCTGTTCGCGCAGATACGCCTTGCAAATAAAAGTAGCAATGAACTATCATTCAGTTAATTACAGTGACGTAAGATTGCACCCACCGACATTACTTTTTAATATCGGCCTAATGAAAATATTAATTCAAAGGTTGTGGCTTCACAAGCTTTCATGGGACGACCAACACGTTGCCTTTAGAAATAGTTAGGTCGTGGGAGACAATAGTAGAAAGCTTGCCTTAATTTACGTATTCCTCGTCTCATTGTTTGCGATCAATATAATTCAATAGACTTGCATATATTTTGTGACGCATCGCAATACGGCATACGGTGCATGTATATATGTTCGTAGCGCAAATAATAATACTGTTTCGGTGCGACTACTTTCAGCGAAAAGTCTCGTGGCGCCTATAAAGCCCACCACGATACCGAGACTCGAGCTCTGCGCTGCGCTCGTCGGAGTCCGCTTGTACGAAAGGGTGCTAAGTTCTCTGCGAGTTCAAGTAAGATCAGTCACTTTTTGGACAGATTCCACCATTGTTTTGGGCTGGCTAAAAATGTTACCGAGCAAACTACAGCCATTTGTGCGTAATCGAGTAGCCGAAATATTAGACAAAACCGGTTCACATATCTGGTGTCATGTCCCCACTGATCTGAACCCGGCGGACTACGTCTCACGCGGCGTTAGTTTAAATAAGATTCAAGATCTCGATTGTTGGTGGTCTGGACCTAAATTTTTAATGGGTGACATTTCTGCTTGGCCTAGTAATCCTACATTATACGAACGGTTGCCTGAAGTACGTTCTGAAATTTCATTAATAAATAATAGTGCTAAAAGAGCCTTAATTGATTTAGAACGTTTCTCTAATTTTAAAAGGTTACAACGTGCCCTGGCTTGTGTGTTGTGGTTCATAGACATTTGTAAAAAACAACCTCCATCAACACAATTTTTGAGCAACGACGAGCTTCAAAATTCGTTAAACGTTTTAATAAGGTTGTCACAAGTCGAGTCGTTTGATGAATATAGTATTCTATTGCAAAATACATGCTTACCAGCTAAGAGTAAACTTTTAAAATTTAATCCATTTTTAGATAATAATAAATGAATGCGGGTCGGCGGCCGCTTAGAGAATTCTTTGTTTTCATATGAGAACAAACACCCAGTTTTATTACAGTCCACTCACAGATTTACAAAGCTACTTTTTGAATATACGCATGTAAAACTTATTCACGCCGGCCTCCGTTTATTGTTAAGCTCATTAAGAGATACATATTGGCCGATCGGTGGTCTTAACATAGCAAAGAGAACTTTTCGTCATTGTTATTTATGTTGTCGATTTAAAGGAAAGGTACTAAGTCAGATCATGGGTATCCTTCCGCAGCGACGCGTCACTGCTAGCGGCTGTCCATTCGAGAGCGTCGGCATCGACTACGCTGGACCTATCATGTCAGCCAGTCGCCAGGGCTGCCGCTGCAGACTTGTCAAAGTGTATATAGTTGTCTTCGTGTGTTTCACAACTAAGGCCATACACATCGAGTTGGTAGGCGATTTGACAAGTAATAATTTTTTGTCAGCACTTCGTCGATTCATTTCGCGTCGCGGCAAGCCTAAGCACATTTACTCCGACAATGGAACCTCATTCGTAGGTGCGTATAATGAAATCGGTCGTTTTATTAAAAACAATTGTAATTCGCTACCTGGTGACCTAGCCCCTGAATGCATTGATTTCCATTTCTTACCCCCTCATGCGCCGCATTTCGGCGGTCTATGGGAGGCAGGCGTTAAATCTATCAAATTCCACCTCAAGACAATTTTAGGTAATTGTAACCTCACGTACGAGGACTTAAACACTGTGCTAGTTCAAATCGAGGCAGTTCTCAACTCTCGCCCGCTAACACCGCTCTCAGCAGATCCTAGCGACCGACTACCGCTAACGCCGGGACACTTCCTCATCGGTCGCCCGCTCACCGCGCTGCCGTCGGAATGCCATGAGCACTACGCCAAAAACAGATTGAGTCGGTATCAACATCTGGAGCAGCTTTGACAGCACTTCTGGCGCAGATGGAGTAAGGAATATATATCGGAACTCCAGCAAAGGACAAAGTGGCGTTCCAGTGTCAATCCATTGAAGGAAGGTGCTCTTGTTATCCTGAAGGAGGACAATCTCCCACCGCTTAAATGGCGACTGGGTCGGATAACCACAGTTCACCCTGGAGAAGACGGCGTTACCCGTGTTGCCGACATGCGGACTGCGACATGAGTCGTGCGTCGAGCCTTCAGCAAGATCTGCCCGCTACCTCAAGACGATGACTGATTGTGTTGAAAGACGAGCTTTCAACGCCCGAGAGCATGTTCGCGCAGATACGCCTTGCAAATAAAAGTAGCAATGAACTATCATTCAGTTAATTACAGTGACGTAAAATTGCAACCAACGACATTACTTTTTAATATCGGCCTAATGAATTGTATTCAGTACACCTCTGTAACTTGCCCGATTACACGCGTCATATCTAAAGGTTTTATTTAATTGCACCAACACTCCGTATAAACCTATACAGTGCCACTATCTACCGTAAAAAAAATAGTAACAATAATATCGTATGATACCATTTTAACGATGCTAATATAATTCAATATTCTTTGATAAACATATATATATTAAGAAGGATTTATATAAATATATATCATCATCATCCTGCCCAATTCCCGCTTTATGTGGGGTCGGCATAATTAGTTTTCGACTTCCATGTCAATCTATCATCCGTCATTTCAGTCGTCACTGCCTTCTTGATCATGTCATCTTTCACGCAATCCATCCATCTTTTCTTAGGCCTACCCCTACCGACATATCCCTTTCATTTCTAAAACTTTCTTTGTCACATGCCATTCTTCCCTCCTCATACCATGCTAACCTTTTGCTCCTTAACTTTTCCACTATCGGTGCTACTTTCAGGCTTCCTCTAATATACTCGTTTCGTACCTTATCCATTCGTGTTACTCCACACATCCATCTCAACTTTCGCATTTCTGCCGCATGCACTCTCTTTTCATCTGTTCCTTTAATAGCCTTTATATATATATATATATATATATATATATATATATATATATATATATATATATATATATAAATCCTTCTCTATTTTATATCTGTTTATGAAGTGTATGGACTAGTATTTAACATAAGAAGAGTTGCTGAAGATATATTGAAATAAGACGCTCACTTGAGGATCTTGGGCTCCACGACGCGGAACACCTTGGCGTACATGTCAATGGCCTGCACCCACAGCACCATGGAGCGACACACCTACGCATTGGACGACACGACTTACTTATATAAAAAAAACACTCTTTAAAAACGATATAAGCCCATTCACAAGTGCACAATTGCGAACAATTTAATTATAAGTATATTTCATAGACATAACATAGACAGGCATAGTTAAAATCATGGCGAAACATGCCGAAAAATCAGTACACTGCTAGAAGAATTTTTAACAGAGTAATGTGGGTACATCAGGACTCAGCGTCAGTAGACCTACAAAAATGGACTATTAAGTGAAAATTAGTATTTCTAAATTGCTTTTATATTATATAGAGAGTTTGATGTTAATAATTCACCTTGGACACTTTAACTACTGTATCAGGATTGAAGTCCTTGTGCGTGAGATAAGTCTTGATCTTCTTCAGAGTGGCATCCGGAATGTGATCTTTGTCGTACTCTTGCAGGTTTCGGATAAAGTTCACATCGGCCAGAAGCTTTTTCGTCGAATCCCAATCGGGTCTGCAAATAATTGCCTTGGGTGAGCCGTTAGAATTCAACTATCTAGCTAAACTTGTGTATAGATTAACTGACTTGGCACCAAGTAGAATGCACACGGGTTCCATTACGAAGCGCACGAGAGCTGGAGGCTTTTGGAAGGCTTTCAGTTCGTTGATGTCGGCCTTGTTGAGCGCCTTCAGTGCGTCCTGAGCGGCCTCCATAGCGGGCATGGCCAGGGCCAGATCGGCCTTCGCCTCGTCCGCGATCTGCCTCACCTCGTCTGCTTTTATCTGTCAAAGTATGCATTATTTATTTTTATTTCACAGTGGAAACACAGCAGCTGTACCACAAATTATCAGATGAGTGAGGTACCAAACTTCCCCATCCCATTTCCATCATCTATTGCTTTTCTTTAGTCTTTCTTATCTACACCCCCTCATTTAAGGTGGTCTCACAACATCTGATGAGCCACTTCCTCGTTTATCGTCTTACACTAAATCTAACGATAGTTTTTAGCATTAGTCATTTCTTTAATTATATAGTTGACAGACAAGCCAAATCGAAACTTATGGTAATAGTAATAAATCATAGTTTGTGATGACACTAACCTTGGCGTCGGCCTCGTCTGCGAGTAGTGCGTTACGCACGAGGTCAGCCGCACGGCGCTCGTCGCGAAGCCGCGCCGCCAGTGACGCGCCCTCAGCTGCCTTGCGCGCCAGCAACGGCTCCATCTCGCGCACCGCACGCTCCATAGCCCCCACAGACTCGTAGGCGCTATACAGCTTCTGCACCATGAAAGCGAACAATTATCTACCTCGGTACATGGCATGCGTCATTCCAATTCCAATTCCCCAAAATTCAAATCAACAATTGTTACATTAATGGGATTTAGCAGATACCCTCTCTATGCTTTATTTACCTATATATAAATACCAAAACTACTTTGTAATCAAACTTATAGTAACCTCGAGGCCGCAGGAGACGCGGTCGCGGCCGAGGATGATCTCGTGCCGCTTGGCGTCGAGCAGCGAAAGATAGAGTTGCAGTAGGTCCAGGTAGCTGCTGGGCGTCGAGTAAAAGTGCCGCCGCAGCTCCGCGAACAAACGCTCGGACATCACGTCCACGTCCTAACACAAGAAGAACTAAAACCACTTGTAATCAATTAAATACTATATATTTAACTGTTACTGGAAATCAAAGCCAGGATGTACGATTAGGTAACTGATTCGCAACATGGTATGGTTACATCGCCATGTCTTTCCTGTAGAAGCTATCTTTCAAAATATAAGTATTAGATAAATAATAAAAACGGCATATTCGTACATACCTGATGCATTGAGACGCAGACTGTAGAGACATTGTTGATGAGCTTGGCATCGCCGAGCGGCGCCAGCGACTGGCGCGCAACCGAGTGCAGCGCCGCCGGCGGCCACTTTGTCAGCCAGTCGATCGTGCAGCAGTTCACCAGCGAGGGGAACATGCGACAGCGTCGTCTGCTCACACACATACATAACGGAGATTGTATTACCATGGGTGGTTGCGTTAAACGCTTCTAGAATATTCTTAAACTGCATTCACAAGTGGTAGAGCTTAGCAGTGCAGCCGTTGCATGAATAGTCTGGTTTGATCGGTGAACTAGCACTACCTCACAAAAGACAACTATATCTATTCTTCTGCGTCGTCTGATATGAGATTGATTGAGATGCCGATGTTAAGAGAAAACGGTGTCACCTGAAGCCCTCGCCGACGGGACTCATGCATATGCAGAGGTGGAGCTTAGCGCGCACGCGGTTTATGAAGAAGCGGTAAAGCGCGTCGCGGTCGGAGAGGTTGACGCCGGCGCGCGCTGCGTCCTGTCCACACCCAGACTGCACCTGCTCGTACGCCTCGCCCTCCAGCAGGTTGTTAACCTCGCCTGCGCACAACAACTCTCCCTGAATCACTAAATCCTAGATGCTGGATCATGCATCAACCACAGCGCTATAAAAATGATCATGTTTAAATTTCAGTATCAATTGTAAAAATTCATAACCAAAATTTTAGATTAACATAAAAATGTTCATGTAAACACCGTATTGAGTAATATTTCGTACCAGTGTTGAGCATATTGTTGACATCTTCCAGGAAGTCGTCGCGCGAGAGTTGCGGGTCGGTGCAGAGGAAGACGGTTTCACGCAGCGCCACACCCGCGCTCATGTACATCTTCACCAGGTCCTCGTGGAACTCGGGCACGTCGTAGTTCCGCTTGAGTTCCATGCCCATGCACCTGGAAACGTTTCCTTTATAAAATCTTTATGTATGTTTGTCTTTGTTATGATCGTAATACACTTCGTATTCTCATTCCTTCCTCAACTTTTTCTTCCGTATCTACGTCCCTCCCTCTTTGCACTACGTAAAGACTAACTTACTCATCTACAACGCATCTGGTTTTGGAGGATGACTGATCTATTACACTTGGTATCACGTAGACTGCTTCCTCCTTGTAAAAAAGTAAAGTGCGGTGAGTTGCGGCATTTGTGTTCTCACCTACAGTCGTTGAGGTGTGCCGCGAGCGCGGCCACACTGCGCCGGCCCGAGCCCGCCGGGCCGACCAGCAGGGCGTGTCCCCGCTCCGCGCGCAGCACGCGAGCCACACGACTCACGTGCTCCGCCATCTCGCTGAACACGACCAGTCGCATCTCCGTGCGCGCGCTCGCGTTGTACTCGTCTAGGTATTCCTGCATGGCAATTTGATAAATTTTGCAACGGGTAAGAATCATTGGACCAAACTAAATCGTTATAAACTAAGTTACTAAGTCGAATATACCCATGAGCGGATAAATCGTTTTGATTTTTGATGTAGTTTTAGAAAATCCCTACTAATATTATGAATGTGAATGTAAGTTTGTTTGTTACACTTTCACGCGAAAACTACTCAACCGATCATCTTGAAACTTTGTACATATATTTTTAGAGGTATTAGTAGTGACATAGGTTACTTTTTATGAAAAAAATTTTTTACGAAAAATAAAAAAAAATGTTTGTCAAAAAATCTAAAAATCTAGCTTCTTCAAAGCCATACATAAAAGGCGACGTATAGACCTATAGACTCCAAAATGGCTGGACCGATTTCGATGTTTGCAGGGATGGTACAGCGGGTGTTCCTGTGTTTGGTAGCGATCGGATCAACATAACTAGTTGCCCCGGGCGAAGCTGGGGCGGGTCACTAGTTATCTATAAAGCAAACCTTAAGCACTGCCATTAGTTTGTCCATGTCTGGTATCTCTCTGTATACCCTCATCTCCTTGGGCAATGATGGATTTATAAAGTCCCCGAAGAGCAACATCGGCGGCTCTTCAAGAAGTTCTCCTTCCGGCAACTCTAACACCGGCTCTTTGAAATTCTTCTCACACACATCACTCATCAGCCTGTAGAAGAACGTCTTGTCCTCTACGCATATCAGCCGGTCGTGGAACACCCGTAAGCATTCGTGATAGAATAATCTAGAAAAAATTAAAGAGAATAGAAATAAAGAAAAATAGAATTTTCTAAGTACTAAATACTCCACATGTTGCCAAAAGTTCATCGTCTGACAAATAGGTACACAGATCGAAAGCATATGGTAACGCTAAAAGCCTTGGGAGAATATAGTAGACACCGTAACACAATTAATTACTTTCAATCGTAAACGTATTCCTATAAATGTGCCACTGGTTTTCGTTTGAGGTTTGAATTTATTTATACATATAACAAAACTGTAACTGATCGCTGTCTGTACATGGAAGATATTTGAGAAAAACTATCATTGGGGGTCTTTATATATGCAACAAAACCCAAAAGAATGAAAGTTTACATAAAGTTCAAAACAGTCAGTGTCGGAGATTTTGCAAGCTTCAGCTACACACAATGTGCATTGAGATATTCATAGCACACACACGTCTTTCGGAGACGCACGACGCTCCCTGGTAATTATAGTGTTTACAAGTATGTAGACGATTGTAGGAATGATGTGTATTATTTTTTAATAGGTTATATATATATATATATATATATATATATATATATATATATATGGACTATGGCCACACTTTAAACAATCATATGTGGTTGTTAAGCATTGCTTCGGTCATGTCGATGATGAGGTTAGGGTGGTATTTAAGTTGGTAATAAGTATATTTATTTCGTTTAAGTAAAATTAAATGGCGGGTGAAACCGCGGGGCACAGCTATAATAAATATAATGACAGCAAAAATATCAGTTGGAAATTGTTATTTTATATATTAATAATAAGTAATAACTTAGTAAATAATAAAGTAAAGTTATACTTATTTTTTTGGTGCCCCAACTTACGAGGTCGTAAACAGCTCTATACAGATAAACAAAATTAAATTGTTTGTTATATCAAAAATAATTTTGATACAGATGTTTTATGTTTAATGTTCTACGGTAAAAACAACTAATGGAAAAAGTACGATTATAAAGTTTTATTCTGCGCAGTGATTTTTATTTGATTCTACACGGACGAAGTCGCGGGCAACAGCTAGTTATGAATATTATACGCACCGTAGCATTTCCCGTGGAACGCGCACGTAGGCCGCGCGAGCTTGCAGCGCACCCTGCACGCATTTAGAGAGATCTCGAAGATTGAAAACATAGTGCGCGCGCGCTGGCGTCGGCAACAACTGAGCGCAAACCCGTCCATACACCTCTACCGCCGCACGTACTATGTTGTCCGCCAACGAGGATACCTCCGTCACGAAATCCTCCATGTGTCCGCCCAAGATCGACTGCAACCAACATGTACAACCCCTTACCTTTCCCATTCCAACGTCGCTGCTAGTGCGCATAGGTGCTGAGAACGCGCTTGATCCATCCCTTCCATTGGTTGGCACGCATCTACAACTTACCTACATCCTTACCTATACCTTATATCTACGGATATCTATGAGTAGCGATCAGCTAACATCGCGCGAACCATTCGCTTGTTTACATCGTATGTACGTTTGTTATTGTGCCCGTCCAGGATCGTCTGCAACCGATACACTGAATCAATCTTTGCACCCTGACATTATCATTAAACAACATGAAATAAATATCTATTCAGCCAGGGCATATGTTATCCAACAAAGTAACAAATAATGAAATTTAAACTCTTAGTGTGATCAAGAAATGTGTTAATTAACTTTAAATATGGTGATCATAGCTGATGAGTCGGGCGCGGCGACGTGCAGCATGGCCAGGTGGCGCACGAAGCGCGTGGTCAGCGGGCTACGACCGCCACCTGGCGGTGCGCAGGCTGCCACCACCACCACATCAATTATGTCTTTCCAGTATAACTTGTCACGGTCATGCCACCCGCCAAAGTCCAGGTACTGTCTGAAAACAAAACACAATAAAATATAGCTGCATTGATCATCAACTACATGCAGGTTCCAGTCCTTGCACCAAATGTGTTTATCCGCCTGCAGCGGATAACTTAGACATCGATCTTTGGCCGTAAGACAGGGTATTGAGCGATCGTGCTCATTAAACCCCTCAGTGTCCGTTGAGTGCGACGTGATAGGTTCCCAATGTACACATACCCGATAGTATTCACCCTGCCTCAATAGGCAAAAGTTAAAGCTTATCTCTACATAAATTATCTCAGACTTTAGTAATATATTGGGCAGTACCTCAGCAATTCGATAGTGGGCTGTGCACCGTACATGTCGGGGCGAGGCATGTTCACATCGTCAACGAATACGACCATGCGTCGACCGAGCGGTGCGCCCAAAGCACGCCGCTGTCGCTTTTCTAACCGCTGCTCGATCGCCTCCTGAAACCAAGACATACCAACAGACTACTGTTAGTTTCCTTTCGAGCCTCTCATAAAACGCCGCAGAGTTCCCCTTTCCAGAAGTCTGCTGCTCGCATTCTTTGTTCTTGGGCATGAGTCCTTCCGCAACTCCCTAATGTTAAATGATATTTACAAAATCTCAACGCTACAGGGTATGTTACTTATAATAATAATTCTTGATAGTATATTGTTGAGCAATATCTAAAAACCTGTGTTTTACGGCTGCTGGTCTGTGCAGAGAAGTTGAGTGTGACCGGTATGAAAGAATCCGTGTTGGCCATCTTATTCAACACTTGGAGGATGATACAGGTTTTGCCGACTCCTGGAAATCGAAAGACAGACCGTAGTTACATATGACAGGTTCGTCAGGACATAGGTTCGTCACCTTAACGTTGACATTTGTTTGCACCAGGGCTACTGACACACACTGACAATCAAATATAATTTATTTGATTAGGACCTCATATTGTTTACTATTTTGATAGTCCAGATTAATTTATATTTATGTTATGCACTATAGTTATTAACAAATTTAATGATTATATTGTTCATAGTCCTAACTACACACTTAATACTTATTACGTTACTAATTAGTCACACAGTTTTGTTTTGTATCTTTTTGCTATCTTTGTTTTCTGTAAGTGTTGTGTGTGCCTGTAAAAGAAATATGTTTTTACTTCTAGAAAGTGTATGTTATAAGATAAGTACCGTTTCATATTTTGTTGGCAAGCCAAATTAAATAAAATAATTGATTGAATAAATATGGGGTTGTCTGCTTAGTGCTTTAGTTTGATAAGGTACTAAGTGTCAACGACTTGTTGAAGGAATTGATTTGAAAGCTGATGTAAGTTTTCGTATCGTACCCAACTGTACTTAATGTTTGCTATTAAGGGAAGACTTTTAGTCGCGTCAGACGATACTCGCTCAACATGCGTCAGCAAAATGGTTATTAGAATTTGAAACAGTTACCATCTACCTGTTTTAACTTTTCACTTTCGTCGGCAGCCCTGTCTGTTTGTTTGTTTTTTAATAAGGGTGAACCAATTTTTCAATATGCTTTAATATATACTCCTGGGATAAAAACCGCTTTTCGATTCTTGCTGTGAACCATTTCCAAACAAGTTTAAGCTTCATTGGAAATGGTTTAAAGAAATATTAGTGAATTATTTCAATAATGTACTAATATTTCATATACATACGTAGTAAAGGTTGGCGTTAGGCAGGCGGCCAGCTGTAAAAAAACTGTAGCCAAAAAGTATGGACATACTTTGCCGAACCCACATAAGAAGTGGGGAAAGGGCTGTGAGAAATAAAAGAGGTAATATAAATAACATGAACATCTTAGTATTGTCAGACAAAGAGATGTGTTTATACCGGTGTCTCCTGTGAATATGGTGGGTCGGTTGGCAGCGAGCCAGCGGCGCAGCAGGTGCCCGCAGCGCGCCGTGTCCGTGGTGGGCACCAGGGTCTCGAAGAAGGGCCTGTTGGGGTCGTAGGTGAAGGGTGGCGTGGACTCCGCCCAGGGCCGCGCGCGCCGCTGCCGCGTATCCACGTACACCTCGAAGAGGTTCATGCCTGACGGGAGACTGGCCGATACCATATGTAGCGTTAGTACGGAAGCAAGTTATGTATCCTCCACTCCTATTTAGCCATAATTCTTCGCAATATATTTAATTTTGTATTTTTTTGACTCCCCTAATCACCTTTACTGTGCCTTCATAAATGATTTACAGTGCTGTTCGGTGGGAAGTTCGAAGCACTTTAACTGAGTCAAATATAACTTAGTTTATAAAGGCCATCGATATTGGAAGCGCAATCCTATTAGCCCGGTAGAGGTTGGAACATAAGTTAGTTAATAAAATATAACCGTAAAATTCATGCCAGCAATATAATACGTAGTAATTCTATTAACCAACAAACAATAAATTATTTTGCTTTATAAACAGAAGAAGCGTAGCCAGGTAGGGTAGGATGTTATGCCGCTTTAAATGTATCTCCTTTATTTCTATTGCGAACTATTTACTGTGTTGAAAAACGTGAAACACATAATAAAACAGAGTACGCACTACTCGCCCTCCTCGAACGTTTCAAATTGTCTCTTGATGAATTCATCAAAGGGTCGTCGGTGGGACTCAACCAGGTTGCCGCCGGCAGCCCACGCGTAGCAGAACTGAAAGCAGAGCGCGAGGTAGCTGCGCGCCGCCGCCTTGTCTGGGAACCTTTCCCCGGGCTCCGCCAGCAGGCTGCCAAGCAGGCTGCATAGCGCCGACACCTTGCTCACATCCACCTACAGAGATTTGTTTAAACTAGAGATTGTCCAATGGCCGAAGTCCAACCACAATAAGTTCTTTATTGAAACATAAATTAATTTTGTAATAAATGTTACAGAAGAAAAGGTTAGACATGTTACTAGTACTATACTAATCTCTTTTATCGCTCCGTTATTAAAAATGAATGTATTTATATGTCTACTCCTCTACATGCTCCTCAAAATGGGACAGCAGTAACAACCCTAGCTAGTCTAATGTAAGCATGTACTGCACAAAGTACCGATTGGATACAGAAGTTGGCCGGTTTCATGTGGTGAGATGTTGTCGTGAAGAAGTCGCAATGATGCTGTAACTGCGACTTCTTCACTTCTTCTTCCTCTAGTTGTGATTGTCTTCTCACACCAAGAGCATGGTAATACTGGTAGGTATATATTACAATGATTGGATATATAATGAGAAATTGTGTATTTACCTGGTTTATTCCGACGACACACTTGGTGCTGACGTAATCTAGTCCATCGGGCAGCAACGCGAACATTTCGTAAAGGAAGTCGGGGTGGTCAGCGGTGAGCAGGCCCTGCGCGGCCGCACCGGCGATCCACGAGCGCGCGTACGGCAACACGCCCATCTCACGCGGGTCTACGTATACCATGCCGCAGCGCGACACCGTCGCTGGCGAAGCCTGTGCCAGGTCGCCAACCTATCCCGTACACGTATACGTATAACAAACTATGCTCCATAAACACAAACAATGAAAACATAAATGTAACAAAGGCAAATGATGATTTTGAACATTGATGAGAGACGGTGTGATGAAAGAATTACGGTCGGAGATGGTATTGCTTATGCATACAAACCTCAAACAACATGTGTACATAGGGGGTGAGCTTGATGCGCTCAGAGTTGGCAAGGCAGAGCATCTTATTGTCATCGAGCACGGTGTTCATGTTCTCGATCCAGACGGCGTCAACGGGCCCGTCACAGATGATCCACTGGTGGTCGGTTGCGGTGCTCTGCACAGCTATACGCAGGCTGAGCGGCAGCACACCGTCGTGCCACTCCAGCGTCTGCAGATTCACCTCGCCGTAGAGCTCGCCGATGCTCAGGGACTTGGGGTTCATCGTGTACATGTGCACCGGCTTGTACTGCGGCCCCTCCACGCCCTCGTCGTGCAACCGACTGTATGTCTCACCCAGCACCTGCATAGAAGTATTCAAGGAAATATCATTTTTCCTGTTTGTAGGTGGGGTAGTAGGAGGGGGCTCCTTTGCCCAATAAAAACTTGGAATTATAAGTAAATGTCAAAAAGTTGTTATTCGTAACCATCGTAACACCATGAATTACATCGTAAATGGTTTCAATACACAGTATAAGGCATTCACAATTACAAGCAAATGTTTGTTTTCTATAATGTTAGATTTTCTTATGCTCACATGCAGCACGACCGTCTTCCCGCCGCCGGTGGGGCCCACCAGCATTACGCCCCAGCGCACGATCATCGTCTCGTGCAGCTGGATAACCTTGCGCACCTGGCACGCCTCCACCTGCAGATTCCGGTCCAGTAGGCAGTTTCCTGCGCATATGTTCTCATACGTATAACTTGGCCTCGCCGGGAATTACAAAAACAACACTGCATTTGATTTTAGAATATTTTAGAGTCGTAAACCACCGACCGCACAGAATACCAGCTAAAGTAGAGGTATTTATAAATTTTTGATTCAAACTCTGACAATGTTGACGCTTGCCGGGTCGCAAACTCACTTATGGCCTCCTCCATAACGCCGTAGTCCCGCACGGGCAGCTCTAGCCCTGGGAAAAGGTCGGACAGGATGCCGGCAAAGAGCAGCGCGTCCGCCGCTAGGAACTTGGGCAGATTGCTATCATTGAGGGCGCACAGCAACGTCAGGTCCTCCACTTGGTCGGGGTTAGCGCGCTTCAAAGCTCCTGCCATCACCTAACGTATTGTCACAAAATACAATTATTATCACTTTTAATAAAAGACGAACACCATACTTTATGGTAACAACTGCGTTATGGCTTACCAGCACACTCTTGACCGCCCGCATGCCGAAGTCGTAATGGTCCTGCTTGGAAAGCTGTTCGCTGGACAACTTGTACATCTGAACCATCTTGCGCGCCAGCACCTTGGACGACTCGAAGCCCTCCGAGTACAGGATAACTTCCGCGATCAGCGCTGATCATATACAGGACATTGTCAACTACATGCACATATCTAATAAATAAAAATCACTCACGCCCGTAACCCAGCGGGGTGGACAAATATTAAAGATTTCCATTTGCCACGATCCTTGGTCACCTCTCACATCTTCTACATTCATCCTTCTACGAATACATACTTAGTACGTCACTCATTTTTTCCTTGTTAATTGTTTCTTATTCTTGCTTTCAACGTGCATTAATACATGTCAAAATTTAAAACAGCGGTGAGCGTACCATAGTCGGGCACCATCATGGAGATGGGTCGGAACAGCGCCTTCAGGTTATCCGGTAGTTCGGTGCGGCCCGCGTAGCCGGGGTTCATAGTAATGAAAGCGGCGCATGTCCGCACAAGCTTGATCTCACGACCCTCGAACATGAATCTGATACAATTAAAAGTAATTAAAGAATTAAAGTTAAACATTTAAAGTTGTTACTAAAATTGAAAAAGATTTTTAGATGTAAATGTATGCCTTAAAGATAATCGAAAATAGATAGATGTATTTTTTTTATGTGTGAAGGTGGCCACGGAGCAAGCGGATCACCTGATGTCAAGTGAGCGCCGCCCATGAACATGCGCAACAGGCAAATGCGTTGCAGATGCATTGCCTACTTTTAAAGGACAAAGAGCATAGACAGGAACAAGGATATTTCCTTTTCCCCATTAACCGTCTCCCCGTCCTATCCTCTTCCCCTTCCTGTGCTATCCTTATGAGGAAAGAGTGGGAAGGGGATGAGGACTTAAATTAGGCCTACGGACGAAACGCAGAGTACTTCTACTTCTGTCGTCTGTTTTCTGTCACCGGTCGAGCCGGCCAATTCGTGCAACAGATGTTGTTGCGGGCTCTACAACTGTTATAGAGGCAGCGTAGTAGACCTCGTACAAGAATAGGGAAAGTTTATCTGGTCAAGGTTGCGGTTGTCCACTGGGGGACCGACTGAGGGCCTACATCCAGCAGTGGTCGTCATTTGGCTGATGCGAACGAAGATGTATAAACCTGGAGAGCCTGGCGAGCTTCGCGTTGCGGATGGTGATGAGCTGCTGCGCGATGACGGACAGCACCTCGATGTCGATGCGGTTGAATTCGTCGAAGCAGCACCAAGCACCGGAGGTAGCCAGCCCAGAGAAAAACCGACCCATCATCTTGTAATCTAGACCTAGACCATCCCACAAAAATATCTTCTTATTAAGTATTACTATTTAAAAATATGTTTTATAAATTGTTCTATGGTTTTTACTTTGGGACTTCTACCTTCGGAGCAATTAAAGACGACGCACTGTACAGCGACAGCTTTAGCGAGGTCCTTGGTGGTTTCGGTCTTGCCGGTCCCCGCGGGGCCGGCGGGCGCGCCGCCCAGGTCCAGTTGCAGCGCCCCCATCAGGCATAGGTAGCAGCGATCCGTCAACGGAGTTATCACCAGTACGCCTGTACAAATGTTTCACACAAATCGTACAACATTACACAAAAAACTACAAAAGGCAATGGTGAATTGTCCGAGAGCCAAGTCACACAAAGAACATTGCAAGATTTAATTGAATACGTGCATGATTGAATCAGATACGCAATTAATGTAAAATAATTAATAATTATTGTTTGTAAGGGTATGTTAAAATGTTCCTATGTAAGAATGCTTTGCAATATCACCTCCTGCTCCCAGATACTCGTGCCCATAGATGTACATGGCGCTTGACATCCGCGCCACACAGTTGTCTAGGTCCTCCTCCCAGTAGTATCGGATCATCTTTAACCACTCAAAGTCCGTGCTGAAGATACAAAGGAAAGGATGTCAAATGTGCATAATTGTAACTATATTATACCAATTAATATTAACAGGTATTTATACTTTAGTGTTTTATGATTCCATTTCATTCCATCTCTAATCTGAAATTACTTACTCGCGCTGCACGCGCTTCTCGACCATATTGGAGACGGAGTCGCGCGCGTGCACGTCAACAGTGATGAGCGCGCAGAGCACTCGCCGAAAAAGCGCGCCGAGCGGCTGGCGGGTGAGAGCCGCTAACGCGTTCAGGTCGCCCACGCTGCGTCGTTCGAACTCCGCCAGGCCCTTTGTCACCTCCTCACCCTCGGCGCTGCTCAGCACCTCGTGAATGCCCCGTGCCCACATTATTTGCGACACTGTCAGCACCACCTATAATGAAACGCTACCATCATGACATCACATTTACTAATTAATCAGTCAAAATTTTTGCTCTTTAATGTGTATTGCATATAATATACTAGTTAGTAGACCTGGTTGGGATGCAATGCGGACCAGGTGGGTCGGGGGCGCATCTCGTAGTCACGCAACGCAAACTTCATGCATCGCTTCACCGAAGCGAACATGGCCGCCTCCACCTTGCCCAGCCACTCCTCCACGTTGCCGCGTGCCTTTAAGCCCTGAACACAGACATGATATGTTCATACATCGAGGGTTTACAGTTGTATAAGTTACTAGTTGTACTTGGCCACGCAGAGAAAAAAAATGTCAGTCCCTTGTGCACCAAAAGCTTTACAGATATACACACATATTATAATTGTCCATAACACCAGAGGAACTACAGATGCGACCAAAATGAAAAATACTCTGTTTTTAAGTGAAATCGATGTAACGAAGCCGAGTAAAAATTGGGACTAAGTGTAACCTTGCCCAGGTTCACGCGCTCGCCCTCTGGTGAAAGCATGGCGACGATATCCGTGGTGAGGTCTTCCGGGCGCGCGGTCAGCGCCAGCGCCGCTTGCAGTCGGTCCCGCGAGCCCGGCGACATCTCGCGCTCCACCAGCGCACCGTCCTCACCCACCACCATCTCGCTCTCCGGCAAACGCACGCCAAACTCCAGCTTCGCGATCGCATCGAAACACTTGCGCAAGTGCGGCTGCACAGCGTGCGGGTTGCGAGTCTACAATGCATAGTAGACAAACTTTAAGCTTGTTAAACAATCCTCTTACACGCGTGTGCAAAGAAATGTATGTCAATTTCCTATTATTACATATAGAAAGGACGAAGCATGTATTAAATTACATACATTTCTTCTTAAATTGCGGCGGGTGAAACCGTACAGCATAGCTAGCAATAAACATAAAAAAATAAATATGCGCCTACGCCTGTAACCTAGAGGAGTAGGCAGAGATCATGGATTTCCATTTAGCGCGAACCTGGCACACCTCTCTCGCTTCTTCTACATTCATACACCTACATGCTCGTCGGTTATGGGTGCTCCTTATACCGCCCTTTTTTAGTAAGTCATTAATCTGATCGATATAAGTTCTCCTAGGGCCATCCCTATCAACACTGCCACTCACTTTTGCAACATAAATTTACATTTAGCTAGTAATATTATTTAAAAAATATTTGATTTGGTAATCAATTATGTACCTATAATTCCAAGTTATCATTCAGCTTACAAAAATTTCCAGCGTTGAAAATGACAGATAAATACATATGAAGGGGCAACCGCTAGTGAATAATAATTATATTATATTATATTTAAATCATATGTATATCTAATCCATATTGTTCCCAGTGATTATACCCATTAGAAACTGCCGACAAATGTTAATATAATTGTATTTAAAAAAAGGAATTAATATTACTGTCGTTGGTGGAAAATAACTAGAAGAATTAATTGATTCACTAAACATTCCAACAAAGAAATGTATTTCAAACTAAAAACGTTTCAAATGCGAGCCAAGCCCCTTCTGTGTAACATGTCATAATTTCATCATTCGTAAAAAAGAAACGTAGTAAGATTGACCTGTGCCAAGATCTCGAGCAGTTCATCGTTGGAGAGGAAGAAGAAGCGCGGAAAGGCAACTCGCTTAGTCTCCAGGTACGCCTCCAGGCATTTCATGATCTGGTCCAACATCTCGTTATTGCGCACCAGCTCCTCGTATAGCTTGGGCTGCGTCGCCGCCGGCATCGCCAGCGGTACCTGCACCGGAATAACAAACTTTTCAACACAAGACACGTAAATGAAGTCGTTTCACACGTATTGGTATTTTAGTTTAGTTATTCACTCGCACTTTTGTGGGTGCTCATTGCTGACAAAGATGTTTTAACATCAGATCCCTCTACTTTTGATCCCCTTATACAAACAAACTTAGTTATAGAACTAGCGGTCTGCCCCGATTTCGCACAGGTAGCCTCTCCATACAAACTTAAGACTTGTGGGTATGAATTTAGAAAAATCCTTTTTATTTTCCTTTTTATCGGTAATATATCAGTCTGTTATTTCTTTATATATATATTAGATAGACGATAAGAATTCTGAATTTTTGCTTGTGCATAATATTCGTTGTTGGATGACCTTGGCGACTTTACGCATGTTGTCCTTCCAGGACTTGTCAACGATGGTGAAGAGTCTCGTTTCGTTGGGCAGCTGGCGCTGTATGTCTGGCGCACTGAAGATCGCCTCAAGGTACATCCACGTCTGCTGGCACAGCTGCCACTCCTCCTGCTCACACCGTACAACTAATATTACGATTACAATCATATTCTTCTAAATAAACCAAGAATCAATACATAATTTTCGAAAATATTTTTATGATATTTATTACCAAGTCGTAAAATATAACCCATGCTTTCCTTTCCTCATTTTTTGATTCCTCAAGCCTTCCAAATCTGATACCATAGAAGTAAATCGCGGACGTGTGGTGACGCAAGAGTGGACTTCACTGTGAAATCTATTTAACACTCTAATTAGTGGACTGACTAGAGTTCTTCCGAAGAGGTCGAGGTTGCGCTGCCACTCTTCGACTCGGCTGCGCAGCGGGCCGCAGCTGCGCGAGCTCAGAATGGTATTCACGTGCACGCAGCTCTCGTCCAGCGCCGCCTGCAGCTCTTCCAATCCACCAAGCATGAACACGTCCCGGGAGTCCTTGTGCGGCAGCACCGGGAACTCCAACGTCGCCCAAGTCTCCTCTACCTAAAAGATATCACATATACACAGCAGTTCATCGCAAACGTGTGCGAAGTTATACGTCAAATATATTGACACATGGTCGCCCACAAATTGAATGGAATATCTCTAAGAAAATACCAGTTACAATACAGAACCGCTCTAGAATAAAGTTCATGTATGGATAATTGTTGGAAATATGATTACATTAAATTATTAAATTCCTACTGGTACAAGTGTACATTACTTTCAGAACAAGCCCAATTATCATTTTCATATTAGAAAATGAACAAAAGGACATAATGTAGAAGAATTACTAACGTACCTTTTTAAGCAAGGCCTCGAGGCCGGCCTCGGAGTTAGCCTGCGCGGCGATCTCCATAAGCTCCTCGGCATGCTGGAAGGCACCAAGCTGCTCGAGGTTGGCCAGAGTAAGCGGTGCGCCCGGCACGAAGCGCGTGCGCAGAACCTCCTCCACGCGCACCCAGTGCCTCGCCTTCAGCGCTGGGCTGCGCAGGTACGATATCACCGGCAGCTGTACACGCACACAGCAATTAACCACCGCAAACAATAGCAACAGGAATTATTTCTGTGTACACAACTTAATACAACCCAGGTAGGGTTCCCCGCCACTTCCGGGCCTTGCTCAAGTAGATAAATAAATAAAATACAGTCCAATATTACCCGTTGGTAGAAGATATCTCTAATGGTGGAAGGAATTTAATTCTTAAAATCGATTCAGTAACTTGAGGTTACCACAAACAAACAATCAAACCTTTTCTCTTTAGAATATAAGTAAAAGACCTGCCTTGTCCTTCATAACGTCTATAGACTGTTTGCATCTGGGCACAATTTTATTCGGCGGTAACGCCTTGTCCATTTGGTTGAACTGCTTGCCATAGTTCACCGCAGCCGTCTGTATATCATCCACGTCCAGGGTGTTGAATGGCGCCTCATACCTGGATATATCGTAAAGTATAACATTTCCAACTTTTACATTTGATGCTTTATCATTTTGTCTACGAAATTTTGTCCGACTGCTTTGTGGCGAATGCCCTTCCAAATACTTAAAACTTAGGAACGTTTCTCTTGCTCCGCGTGATAAGTTGAGACCATAATTTTATTTATTAATTAAAAATACGAACCATCTCTGATAATGTTCATCCCACTCCTTTGAAGATTTCCATAGCATTTGTCTAAGTTTTACGTCATTAATAGCCTCATCCAACTCATCTAATCGCGACGGCGGAATCTGAAGGCAGCAGAAATCATTGAAATTCATACAACTCAGGGTCTAATTAGCTAACATTGTTAACCAAAGGGGCAGTTGTATGAAATTATTTCTCAGTCCAGTGTTATTGTGTTGACTACTGAACTCGATAAATCCCTACTAAGATTAGAAATGTGAATGTAAGATTATTTGTTACGCTTTCACGCGAAAACAACTCAACCGATCATCATGAAACTTTGTACACATATTCTTAGAGGTATTAGAAGTAACTTAGGATGATTTTTATGAAAAAAAATAGTATATAAAAAGCATGTATGTTTGTATGTCTTATAGATCTATAGACTGAAACGGCTGGACCGATTTCGATGAAATTTACAGGGATTATCTAGATTGGTACATTCCTGTGTTGGGTAGCAATCGGATCAACATAATTAGTGGTACCTGGGCAAAGCCGGGCTGGGGTAAATCAGTATAAAGGCTTCTGAAATTGAATTAAGGCTTGTAGAATAAATAAAAACACCATATTTATATCGTGAACGGTTAGAAATTCACTTACTTTGAACATCTTCTGCCACTCGTGAATCTGTCTATCTTTAGCGAAGCAGACCATAAGCTTCTCCATGAGGTCATCTAGCACCTCCAAAACCTTGGCCATATCTGATCCATCGTCATAAAGCCAAGGTTGCTAAAAGCAGTATAATATTAACACTATTACCAGATAATAAAATGTACCTAAATTTAATATGACATCATGTGTATCAACTAAACAAGTGGAGTTTCACAAGGACATCGTAATAAAAGATACGTAAAAAGAAAAAAATATGAAACTGCTAGAAAACAGAAGAAAGACAAAAAAGACGGACGGAGACAAAAGTTAAAAGGATGTTTCGATTCATTAAACCCTAAAAATACAAAGAAATATAAAAGTGAATTTGTATCTGGTATCTGGGGGTGTATAGATCTATGCGTGTATATGTGTACTTCACAGTGTCAAATATTGCACTCAGCAATTGTTTTTGCACATGTATGCAATATATGCTGGCACTATATTATGAAGTTATACATAAGTTGCATATGCAAGAATTTAACTCACCGCGACCTGAGCGTGCAACGTGTTGACCTCCTCCATGAGCTGCATGAGATCGCGGCCCACCTGCGTCGCGAACTGGCCCGCCAGCCGACCGCGCGTCTCCAGCCGCGCGTCCACGTTCGTGCGCAGCGTGCCCAGCGCCACACCCAGTCCTGCGTTACGACACTAGATTAACATAACTAGTCTACTAGGGGGCACTAGTGTAGTTAATATGTGCTGCCATACGATCAAACCTTTATTTTACTATATTGATAAAATATATAGGTGTAAATTTATAATAGACACCAATTAGGTTTATTGTGAAATTAGTTAAGCTTACATATAAATAAAAAAAATTATAACGCTTAAAATTTATAATTTATAAAAATTATACGCTTACGCCCGTAGCCCAGAGGGGTAGGCAGGGATTAAGGATTTCCATTTGGCGCGATCCTGGCACACCTTTCATGCTTCTACTCTATCTACGCATACAAACTCGTCAGTTATGTGTACTCCTTATATCGCCCTTCTTTAGTATGTCACTGATCTGATTCACATATACATTTTATGAAATAAATAGGACAGACAAAACAGTAAGCAGATAAACATTACCCAAGTAGTCGGTCATATCGTCGGGCGGCACTGGTATATTGAATTCAGCCATGAAGTCATACAACTCCCGCAGATACTCTAGCCGCTCCTCGAGGTAGGCCACGCGGCCCTCTAGCCCGTCCAGCAAGTTGTTGAACTCCACCAGCTCGGCCGACGTCTCCGGCTCTCGGCTGATGTCCGAGCTGATGGCCTCGATGCCTTCTAGAATCTCGTCGATACAAGCTCGGCCCACGCTAAACAAAAGTTTCACAATTTATAATAATACAAAAAGCTAATAAAGCTTAAATTGTAAAGGTGTAAACTTACTCTGGAGTTGTATTCAGTACCACGTCGAAGAGCCGTCTCGGTTGCGGCCTGAAGAGCTCCTGGAACGGGCTGAGGTTGAGAAAGATGATGCCCAGCGGCTGGTAGCTGACCACGTCATCGATTGTCTCCATCTGCTTCACCAACTTATCGCAGAGCAATTTAAATGTCGTCACGTTTCGCTCGTCCTTAATCACGTTGAGGTCCATCTCATGCGCCGCTTTAAACTCAACCATGAACGTTTTCATTCTCTGTAGAAACAAAGCTACGACTTCGTAAGCTTCTCTGATGGCAGTAGGAATGTAGGTTATATCCTCTAGCATTGTTTTATCTTGATTCATGAGAAAATAGAGATTGGGCGACACTCCGGCGGACCACTCCACCTGCTTGCCCATGATCGTGGGCTGCACAAACATCTGCAGCTTGTCATCGTTTAAAAAGTTGTGGAATGTCCGCACGACCTCGTCCCAATATTCCGTTATTTTGCTGATGTACTCCAAAATTATCTTCTCGCTGGGATTCAACTCCACATCGCCACTTGGGAGTACGTAAGCGTCCACTTGAAACAGAGCCCACTGTACGATGAAATATTTTTTTAATTAAATTATAAATGTATAGCTACTTTCACACAAAGTTGCTTCGTTAATACTTAGCTAACATGAAGTTAAGATGAGGGTAGACGTGGAAAAAGGGAAGGTGAAGTGGCAGGGATGGGTTGGGTTTAAAGATGTTTATTTCTCATAAGAAACATAATTTCACTTATAATGAGAATTAGAGCAAAACAATATGGCACTGCGGGTACATACGTGATACGTTATTAAAGAAAAACACACATTATACATAAGTCAAAACGCAAGAAGTATCTAAGGAGTCAGAAATGATAATAAAAGTAATTAGATTATGATA
This sequence comes from Papilio elwesi, assembly GCA_029849275.1. Taxonomy (NCBI): domain Eukaryota; kingdom Metazoa; phylum Arthropoda; class Insecta; order Lepidoptera; family Papilionidae; genus Papilio; species Papilio elwesi. The sequence continues at coordinate 18,679,991 of CM056717.1, read as the reverse complement.
GTTCGGCAACAATATGTAGCTTGAGTTTATTTTTAAATATATTAAGACTGTCCTGTCCACAATCCTTTATCTCGTTTGGCAATTGGTTAAACAAGTTGACACCTTCAAATAAAATAGTTTTGTTTCCGTAATTTGTTCGTGGTGCGATTGACTTTAGTTTGCATCTATTTCTTAAATTATGTGGGTTAGTTTTTTTTTCAAATTTTATGTTGGATTTAATTTTTTTGCAAGCTATACTTTTTATTAGAACGCAAATTTTGTATTCAAATATTTGAGTGAGGTTAAATATTGTTTTTGTATAAAGTTGTTTAGTTGGAGTTCGATAGTCATAGTGATATACCTTTATGATTTTATTCTGTGTCTTTGTAATGGCAGTAAGTTAGATGCTGCTGATCCCCAGACTTCTATTGCGTACTCCATATGAGATTTCACTAGAGAATTGTATATAAGTCCCTTAACTTTTTTTTGGGAATACAGTGTGCTGCTTTGTAAAGTACTCCTAGGACTGCCCTTAATTTCAACCTAACCGATTCTATGTGAGGTTTCCATGTGTGTTTGTCGTCAATTACTAACCCTAAGTACTTTTCTTCATATGATCTTTGAATCAAGTCGTTATTTATTTTATGGGGGGTGGGTTGGGTAGTGTATCCCACTTCTTACACAAAAGTTATACAGTATTACCTACTTGCCGCCAATATCTTGTAAGATCGTAGTATTATTGGGGTCAAGTCAACCCAATATAGCAACTACACCTGCCGTTACATAGATTTAAAATTGCTGAACTATATTTAACAATGTTTTTAAAAAATAGTTTCTACACATTTCTTTAATGCAGTTGCTCAGGTAATTCTTTTACATCAAGAATGTTTTCTGTTCTATTGTAGTTCGTCCCTTCAGATAAGATGGAACTAGAGCTTCAATGGACGCACCTTGCATATATCGACGGAACGAGGAACTTCTTCCAGCACTTGCTCGACGTCAAGCGACGTGAGCAGGTCATGCGCGGGCGTAAAAGATGCGTGGGTACGCAGAAGATTCGCCATGTGACCGTTGGACCGATTCGTTAGTCCGTGCAGCATATAATTGGTCATGTAGTCAACCAGCTTGATGAAACTATAACAAGTTTCTCAATGTCTTACAAGGAAATATTATCTCAATTCCTATATGCGTTGTATTTTTCTACGACTTATAAATATTAAATTATTGTTCTTCCATATGTAATTTTATAGATATAACAAGTTAATTTAGACCACATGTACACATAATCATGGGATACTGTGGGTATACATTAATCACTTGATACAGGCTTGCCAAGATTGCCGTTTACTAGAGATTCAAGTTTAACTGTACAAACATTTAAATGTGTATAACACGTGTACATGTCGGTACTCCTTTTAAATGTTTATGTGGACAATTACCAAGCGAGTCGCTCGCAATACTTCCTCTTGTTGGCCTTCTGTGTGTAGGACATGCCGCCGACTGGCCGGCCCCGCACGATAGCGGGAGGCGGTACCTCGTGGTCGTCGACGGTGAAGCCACGAAGGCGCAGCGCCGTGTGCCCCGCCAGCGTCAGCGCCTCGTGCGCCACGGACCTGAACTCTGCCATACGTCGGCGCACCATCTCCAAACGCACCATCTGGAAAGAACACTCCCAGCTTAATACGCAAACTAACCAGCAGTAATATATGATGTGCTCGACCATAAATCCACCTGATATTAAGCGGTGATGTGATCGAAAGATCATAGTGGTATATACGTATTAATTTCGCATTTACCCCTTCACTCATTTCGGGAAATTACGCATGCCATTATGTTATTAGAAAGAGACCACAATGTATAAACCTATATCTTAGTTAAACACTGGGCGTATACATGTGAGAAAACGTTAACAAAGGAGGATGTCACAAAATTGAACGTCAAGCAGCGAGTTCCTGTCCTGGCAAGGATACTCGTTTCTTCGTTTTTTAAACTTATTCACGGGCCAATAGCGCTCATACAGCAATTTTGGCACACATCATCGCCGATACGTCTGATACAGTCAGTCGTAACCAATACGTTCGTCACGCGTTATACATTACAAACATACGCAAGGTGCAACTCTAATTACTAATCGTTAACATTTATTTTAAATAAACTAAAGATAATAGAGTTTTGTAGTTGGTAACAATTTTGGCCTACAACTAATACTGAGGAAACGTCAAGCGCCAACATCCTTTTCGTCCTTCGAGCCAGATAGCTTATTAAAATGTATTAAATGATATTGGATGATACCTGCGACTCGTTGAAGTAGAAGAATGGCGTGTCCATGTGCCTGGTGGTGTCTGCGAGCGAGACCTCCGACATCCGGCAACACAGCGCCTGCACCGTGAGGAGAGCGCGTGCCAGCGGTTGCGTCAGGATGAATAGCTGCCGGGATAGTGTGCTACGCAGCCGACTGTACTTGCGGAACCGTACTGACTTGTGCCACACGTACAACGCTTTCCAGTATCGATATACCTTGAAGAACGTTACCTGCGCCCCGAAAGTTTGTGATAGTAATCTAATTTCAATAGTACATATTCCAATCCCTTTTAAATCATGAAAACTTAGAATTTTACTTTTGTATTTTACAATGTCATAATTTATTCTCATCATCAATCAATAATTTAAACCATATGTTCCCAGCTAAAGTAGCGTAGTAATAAATTAATAAAATTAAAACTAAAAAATTTGTAAGCTTTTTATGAAACTGCTTTACTCACGTTCGCGTTTTTCTCGGTGTTTTATACCGACAAGTTTCGGACTAGTCGGATGTTCTTCAGGGTGAGTGGTATTAATTCGCGGTCGCGGCCCGCCTCGCACTTGTGCTTCACACACAGTGTCCGACAGGTCCGAAACTTGTCGGTACAAAACACCGAGAACGTGAACGTGAATAAAGCCGTTTCATAAAAAGTCTATTAATAATGTCTCACGATAGTTTTAATAATTTAAAAAAAATGTTTTATTCGTTAACACACCGTGTACAATTTTATATTGGGACGGAGGTATCCTAATAATACCTGTGTTAGGATACCCCCCTCTTCCATATCATGGTTTTAAATATGCTTATGATTTCGGTGTAAGTAAACATTTTTTTTTAAATTTAACTCTGCTATAAATGATGTGAGTATATTTGTGCGTGAGTGTGTGTGTGTGTGTGCGTGCGTGTACGTAAATGTGTGTGGTGGGCCAGTTTGTACGTATATTATATAAATATAAGTTGGGTTACGATATTGCAGTCATTAGAGCCTCAATCTCATCGTAGGTTTTAGTTTTCAACCATGTTTGTAATGATTTTTTGCATTCTTGGTAATTCTTGTGATAAATATTGATATGTCTATTAATCGTGTTATATAGGTAAGCCTATTGACTGTCAAATTGTCTTTTAGCAAAACTACTTTTTACTACGATCACTGGAGCCACGGTTTAAATAACTTGTCTTGCATGACGTTGAATAATATAATATAATAGGATTAAAAATAGCCTTATAAGGAAAAGTGTGGCTTAAAAATGGATGTTGTGACTAGAATTGGGTAAGGTTCGGTGTTGTGTAGGTGCATGCGGGTGAAGTAATTAAAACACTAGACTCGTTGACAGCTGGTTTAATACTGGCTCGTGTCAGACACGCAGGAGACACACAAACATATACGTCACTTCCCCCACATCAATTTGCAGACCTGGTATGCATACAAACAATTAAAAAAATTATACTAGAAAAAAAACAGCAAACATATACGTCATTCAGGCATGTTGAAAGGATGAATGAAGAGAGAATAACGAAACAGATTTATGTTGAAAAAGTGAGTGGCAGTGTTGATAGGTGAGGCCCTAAGAAAACTTATATCGATCAGATTAGTGATTATTAAACAAGGGCGATTTAAGGAGCACCCATAACCGACGAGTATGTATGTAGATGTATGAACGTAGAAACGAGAGAGGTGTGCCATATGGTATATTAACATCTTTCATCCATGCCATCTCCTCTTTAGTCTTTAGTTAACTTAAACATTATACAAATTATAAGAACTAATAACCATTTTATGTCTATGAATGTACAGAGGGCCCATTGGTAATCACAAACCACCTTCTATCTATCTATTATATCTTATATATTCTATCACCTTCTATCTATATATTTTTTTTAATAATGATCAGCCTTTTTAGTACGTGCCACTGCAGGGACACAAATCTCTCCGTAAGAGGGAGAGGCCGTAATCCATCACGCTGGCTCGGTGGTTAAGTTTTTTTATGGAAAAAGTTGGTAAATGAGAAATCACCTGATGTTAAGTGAACCCTACCCGTAGACATCTGCAACTAGCAAATGTGTTGCAGATGCGTTGCCTACCTAGGAGGGCATAGACAGGATATTTCCTTTTCCCCGCCAACCCTCTCCTCTTCCAATCCACTTCCCGTTCCCATCCTATCCTTACGAGGGATGCGAAGGGTGAGGACTGGAATTAGGCCCCTGGCACCTCACTCATCAGACGAAACACAGAATACTCTACTTCACGCTTGTCTTCTGTGAGGTCGTGGTCGAGCCGGACCATTCGTGCAACAGATGTTGTTGCGGGTTCTACCACTGTTACTTACGACCTCACTTACAGTCCGTTACCTAAGGATATTGCCGCTTGATGTAATTGACACTTCTTACTTGGTGGAGCTTAACGAATACGGTGTACTCTTGTTCCCAGTCATTGAGCTTAGTGAACACCATCTCATTAGTGTAGTGCGTCACGCCGCACGCGCTGATCGTGAAGTAATTCCTCTTGTCGAGCTCCTCGTACTTCACTACTCTGTGTAAAATAAATTTATTAGATATTTTTTTAGTAAGAAACCCATCCCGGCTTCCCGCGGTTAGTTTCTCCATACAAAAATTCATTCTACTTTAGATCTTTAGACTCTGCAAGTCTCTAGGACCTGTAGTTTTGGCTGTACTTCAATATATGAGTCAGTCAGTTTCTAAATGCAAACTCTTTCAATAACCTATCTATCTATATCTATAATATTATAAATGTGAATGTAAGTTTGTTTGTTAAGATTTCACGCGAAAATTACTCAAGCGATCATCATGAAACTTTGTAGACATATTCTTGGTATTAGAATTAACATAGGATACTTTTTATGAAAAAAAAAATAGTATAAAAGTGAAGTATGTATGTTCCCTATAGACTCCGAAACGGCTGGACCGATTTCGATGTAATTTACAGGGATTATCCAGATTGGCACATTTCTGTGTTTGGTAGTAATCGGATCAACATAATTAGTGGTATTTTTTTATTTGAACTTGGAATTTTGCACCAATAATAATTTACCCGGTTTTTATCTTCTGGTATTAAATAAATTTATAGACTTTACTACCGTGCTAAGTTCTTTCTAAATACTTTCGGAGTCACCAATTATTTGTCAAAAAATTTACTAAAAGCTACCTTATGATCATATTATGACTAAGAAAAAGATTATCCCAACACTCACTTTAGGTAGTAGGGCGTGAAGTAGACATTTTGCGGGTGGACAGCATACACCATGTACAGGAACCCGCACTGGGGGTTAGCGCGCACGTGTTCTATGACCTCCTTCTGTGAGGCCACTTGAGGTTTCAACTTCAGAGGGTCTTCCGTAGGCACTTCTTTTCTCTCCACCTCTGTGCTACTTCGCGATTCGCGTATCTTGATCGCCTTCTTCTTCTTGACTGAACACAACGCGCTTTCATTACGACGAATTTAAATGAACAGACTCTTCTAGAAGTCTATTTTTTTCACCAGATCACGGACCTTGTTTTTTATCGGACTCGTCGATTTAATGAATCAATTAACATGTGGAAATGCACCGGATACCGGTCCGGACTAATTTCCGTCCGACGAATATCCGTCTACTTCTTGACGGACATCGGTCCGGCGTAAATGCGCACCGCTCATTTTCTTGAAATTGATTGCAGTCTCTCTGCGTTTTTTTTTTAATTCAAACGGATAATATTGGCATGGAATTATTAAGATTGTTTGAAAATGAACTTGTACTCTAAACGTGGGTTTACACCGCCGAAAAAATTAACACAAAACATATTGCCATCTCAGGTTTTTTTGAGAGAAAGCTTCTATCGCTACACTTTACGCGAGTGGAATTCCACGGTAAAAATGACGCATAGAAAACGCAGTGTTTTACAATTCGGGAGCGAGAATTTAGTTGTCATTTTTTTTTAATTTCCCATATATTGTAGCTGCGCAAACAGACACGGTCACATTGGACTAATTAATATATAGATCACACACACGAATGGGCGCAGGAAGCCTGACGTGCTAGCGGCCGTCGAGTGCCAAAAGCGACTCTCAACTCTTAAAACTAGCTTCCGAGCTATAAAGGTACAGAAAACGCACTTAAAGCTAAAGTCTATCTGGTTTAAAATCTATTTTATTATATTCCGATTATAATGTCCATTGTACGTTGAAAAACAAACGTGTTAAGACGTAAAAACATAGTGCGGGAACACACCTTCCTCGTGCTTTATTGGTTCCAATTGTATCTTAGTACTTTTCCTTTCCCTCGTGTATCTATCCTCTTGTGCTGCGGTGAAGCCAGTCTGCGGATATAACAAATTATTATTCACCATATGATAGTCTATACGCTGGTGTAAGTTAAACCGATCCTTGGTTTCAGAAGATTAAAATGTGTAAATGAATTTCTTTCTTAAGTCACTATTGTTGACTTACACGGAATTCAATACCTACTTAATATGGTTACAATGTTTAACATTAGTTATTCGACAGTTAAAGTTATAATTAACAGTGGTAGAGTCCGCAACAACATCTGTTTGCACGAATTGGCCGACTCGACCGATGAAATACCACGACCTCACAGAAGACAAGCATGAAGTAGAAATACTCTGTATTTCGTCTGAAGAGCCGGAGGCCTAATTTCAGTCCTATTTTCCTTCCCACCCTTTCTTTATGAGGATAGGATGGAAAAAGAACAGGATTGGACGGGGCAAAAGAAATATCCTATCCATTAAAGGTAGGCACGCAAAAAAAAGATATATTAATACACAACTTGCCAAGGGTTCGGGTTCTTTTTCGACAAACTCAATTTTTTCCAACAATTTTCTGTGCGGCAAATGGAATGGTATATCCCGTGGTTTCCTATAAAAAAATGAATGGAAGTTGAGCCATTTAAAATAAAACTGAGCTGGTCCTATCCCAATTGTCACCAGTCTTTCTTTAAAAAAAACACTCCCGATAATTAATCTTGTATAATAAAACTGTATAAAATCTAGACATTTACTGCATTTTCTGCCCGTATTAATTGTGTAAAATTTTCAATTAAAATTTTTGATAATTTAAAAATATTAAGAAATGTGCGCGAGCGGCACCCCTACCCGATAGAAAAAACTACAAAATTGCATTTGAAGTATATATATTTATTCAGTGATCAAAATATATTTTTCTTTCTTACCCCTCCCAACTCTCTAAATTAATAGTTCACGTTAATAATTCCTCCTTTGTTATTTAAAATAATGTTATAAAGAGGCGATAATGAAGTTTGGAAAGTTGTGAAAGGAAATTATAACCTACAAATTGAACCCCATTATTAAACCGAAGACCCTGTACTCATATCAATTTGAATGGTGGTGTTGACTCAAAATTCAAATCAATTTATTTAGGTAAATATATTTTACAATACTTCAATTGGATCCCCCGAACTAGTTAATATATAACTGTGTTTCGGTGGCCAGTGGCTCCCCCCATATACTAACTAAGATCTAATAACATATAAATATAAAACAGTGTGCTCAGTTAATTACAAATAAATAACAATCAAAGAAGCATTTACAGTATTTGATAACCTTGTAAGAGTACGCCTGTATGTGTGTGAGGATTTAAAGGACATTGAAATTTGCTATTTGATTCGAAATTTATTGGGTAAAAATATAAGCATTTTGCGCCAAATTCGAATCAGAACTGATTATATTAACCCGAGGGAGATTATACCATCAAATGAAAAGTTGCCATATAAATATAATTGTATCGATGATTCTAATAAATTATACCTTGCAAAAGTAATAGGCACTGGACGAACATTTCTTTGTATTGTTTCTATTGCTGGTAAAGTCGTGGTAGAACGACGTCTATTATCATTCATCTTTTTGATCGGTCTTCGCTCGATATTGAAATTATTACAAGGATATCTTTAAAAAGTAAGAAAGTAAAAAAAGACTTAAATTAATAACTCTGACTATTATATAATTAAGCGCAACAAATGTGTAATATTATTAAATGAAAATATCGTTTATGACAGTTAAACAGTTTTATATCCTTGGCAACCAATGTTTTAATCGAAAAAAAACTAGAGAAAAATAGCACTCATAAAATATTATCTATCTGTTAAAGTACACATTTCAACCAGTAAATTACTTTATATTATCTTTTAGAATATTTAATTTGATAACAATTTAATAAATCCGAGTGCACAATTTCAGTTTGGCGCTGCTATCGCTAGCATTTCGCTTAAGTTATCTGTGTCAGTTGGCCGAGGGTTGAGCTCGAGTTCTACATTTAAGTACTATCGTATATTATTATATCAGTGTCGGTGTTTCGGTCAATCGTTTACGATAGTATTCAGTCTACTCTATAGTGGTCGAGCCTTGTTTAGTATTGGCGCTATTTCTTAATAAATAAATCAGGTAAATGTTGTAATTACATAAAGAATATACAGTTATTGTGATTTAGTAAATTGTGCTTTATATTATCCTAAATTTATAACATTAGCAGTGATGTGTTTAAAAAATGAACTTTTATATAGGAAGCAACTTTCACCGCTTCTCTTTTAATTGAGCGTGAAATGGTCTGTCAATAACCGGGCCCCGTGAGATAATATTCAATATATATTACTTACGGAATATCGGATGTTTAAAATATATCTTCTTTTACATGTATATATTTTAATAGAACACAAGTGTAAAAGTGTGTGTCTGTGTTTTTTTTTAAAATAAAACGTGATACCATTTTTTAAATCAATACCGTCATTACGCGTCTTGTCCGAATAAATTCTAATTCGATATACTCAAGGCTACAGGTATATTATTATATTACTGTTGCAAACAGCTAAACTTATAGAATCAGTGAATTAAGAAATCTGCTTGAAGTAAGCATATTGTTACATTTTATCAAATGGAGATTTTAAAATTCCATTTTTAATAAAATTAGAGAGTGATTTGTATGAGACAAAGAAGGCTTGTGTTGAATTTTTAGGATTCAAGTGAATTTTTTCCAATCATATACTTTTTGTACATGGCCCAGTATTTGCATCTAAATGCTGTAAGAGCAAAATCAAAGATGAAATTTGCCCAATAGCAACTAGTATACCCATAACATAGTATGTTGCTATCTAGGATTTAAACAGCAAAATCCAACACAGTATTTAAAAATAATATGGTGGTCACATTTGCATATTGAATAGCTTAACAATGGCAATAGACTATATTTTTATTACCATCATGTTCTTAATATTTTCTCATCATATATGGAAGACTATAACTATCAGTCGTCATATCTGAATTCAACACTACACATTCTTTTTTCTCATAATTAATACATATTTTTATGAATACCCTTCATATCTCCGCTTAACATGGTCATACCATTGTTAGATTTTTATAATATGTAAAAATTTAGGTAGGATGATTTTTATAAATGAGTAAGCAGATAAGATTACAGTAAGATGTTCTATAAACTTGCATATCCTTGTTTGAATATAGTCATGCAATAATAAAGTCATAGCGGGTGCAAATTATATTATAATTATAAATTTGTTTTTGCTGCAGTATTCTTAGAAGAATACTGTTCAATTGATTGTAAAGTTCAAAGCAATTTCACCTCATTAATTATACACAGAAGAGCCTCTTTAAATTGAATGTCAGGGGAGATATCTAATAGAGTTTTCCGCTTAAGAGTTAAACAAAGATTTTGACGTCGGCAGTTTTTGTAGGCATATATTTAAAACATTTGTACCATATTGTCTTTTTAAAACAAAAAAAATATTGTAGAGTATATGAAATGAGAACTGAACTTGAGGATACAATTAATATTGAGCTGCAGTGAGTGTCAAGTGTTGTCGAATGATTAGATTAGAAATAGCATTCACTATAGTGGATCTTCAGAAAAATTGTAGCTTAAAATAGGATTTCACTAAAATTGTATTGCATGGTTTGGTGTTTTTGATATGTTGAAAGGTAATGGGCAGATCTACGTTCCAATAGCTGATGGTCACTTTAGGTTCTCTTCCATATCCCTCTATCAGCCGTCATATCTGAACTAACGCCTTTCTTAGACATATCTTTCACACAATCCATCCATACTTTCTTCAATCTTCGTCAAAGATAGTAACTGTCCATGTTCATCCTCATTTTTTTCTTTGCTATATGTCAAACTTATATTAACCACATTAATAAATGACTAAAGTCTGGAGATATAGTGTTTAGAGAATAATTAGTATGTATGTGAATGTATGTATGTAGAAGCAAAAGAGATGTGCCAGAATCATGTTCAATAGATATATGTAATGTCTGCATAGCCCTTTATTACAAAAGTGATTATTTATGTAATATAACACAACATATTGTTTCACAGAAGCGCAAATGGATTACCTAATATAAAACTGAAACTTAGCTTCAAAAGAGGCACCTAGTATATGAGGATATTGAGAAGTGAATGGCTATGTACTACTACGCGAGCAAACTGAATGAGGCGTCATGTAGCGGGTGCTCAGTGAAGGTGCCGCCGGTAGATAGCGAACCCGCGTCTTCGTCCGCAGGCCTTGTGCCCCTGTCTGCTGACTCTACACTGCTGCATGGCTCTGGATTGTCTTATTATGATGTAAGTTAATATTTTTTAGTAGTGCTACATCTTAAGAGGTATATTGCAACAAACAGACACTACATAATGAATATTTATTACTTATTATTATATCTCTTTAGGTATGGTAGCATATGTAAAGGAGTAAATTAAAATGTCTAAAAGTATTCTTAATTTGACTACATTTTTATGTGTTAACATGGCCGAGTCAATATTGTTTAATAAATTAAAACAATGTGTTTTTTAACAGCTATAACCTTATCATTGTGTCAAATTAGATTTAGAATTTAGGTTTTTAGAAATTAGACTAGGTCATTACTAATGCCATGGAAGACGACCGACTCAGTCCATTCTTGCTGCAGCTGTTTCTCGCTCTTGGCTACTGTTAAACATTACAGCTGCCATTGTTTGGATGTTACATTAACATCATTTTATCGCCATCCACACCTATAGGGGTACGGGTGTGGATGGATAACCCACAGATTTTCATTTGGTACACTTCTGGCGACAATGCCACTCACTTTTGCAGCATAAACTTCTTAATCTGTCTTCATTCAGCCTTTCAACATAATGGAATCACCGAAGCATACCTTTTTCAATTTTAAACACAACGTCCTATTTAAAGGAAGTATGTTCTGTATGATCTGGTTTTTGTAAATGCATCCTTATTTTTAATTTTATTAAAGAAAATGTGTAATTCTTAGAATGACGATTACTATTCAATGGTGAGAGGGAACAAATTGATGTCGGAGTCAAGTTACAAGCACGTGGTCATGAATGGGGGACTCAGCTTTGTGTCCACACAGAAAGTGGACCCAGCACAGGTAAGTCTTGGACTATACTCTATATTTAGTCATTACGTATAATATGTTGTTTGATTGATACCTAATTGCTTGGTGTATGTTACTGGTTTATTCTATTGCTCTTATTCAATTTAATTTTATAATCATAACTTTGGAATTGCTTAACTCAGTGGAAGTACATTTCTCATATAATGGTTAGCTTAAAATAGGACGACCTAACTTTCATAGGCCTCCCACAATCCGGACTATTGTTATATCACTTATTTAAAAGTAGCTGTGCCCGAGGTTTCACCCGCTCCGCAATTTTACTCAAACTAAATGATATTACTACCTACTATTACCTACTTAAATATTACCCTAACCTCAACATCACCATGATTGTTGGTAATATCACAGTTTAAACAATCACATATGATTGTTTAAATTACTATATCTGGGGCCTAACGCCAACCTTCCTCGGGAATAATAAGCAACTAAACTAACGTAACAAAACAAATTACAAAATAATACACACATCATTCCTAAAATCGTCTACATACGTGTAAACACTGTAATTACCAGGAAGCGGCGTGCGTTTTGGAAAGACGTGCGTGTGCTATGAATAACTCAATGCACATTGTGTGTAGCTGAAGCTTGCAAAATCTCCGACACTGACCTGTTTTGAACTTTATGTAAACTTTCAATCATCATCATTTTAAAGATATAGTTATATAGTATTTTAAAGATCATAATATATAATAAAAATCATTGTTTTGGGTCTTATTGCGTATAGTTTAGTTTTTGTCAAATATCTTCCATGTACAGACAGCGATCAGTTACAGTTTTATTATATGTATAGATGTGAACTAACCTAGCCTAATGTTGTGGCATAAACTAAATAATGATTGCTTGCGTTTCCAGAACCAGGCGAACGGGGGTGGAGGTGAAAAGCGTGTCGACGAGGCGGAGTACCGCGACGGTCAACTGGTGAACGCCACCCTGGAAACACTTGTGGATATGCTGCGTCCGGGCGCTCCACCCTCCTACACCTTCACTTTCTTGCTCTGCTCGCGTCTCTTCCTCAAGCCACACGAGCTGCTCGCCAAGCTCTGCAAGAGATACTTCAAGAATTACGACAAACCTGTCAGTACAGTACCTACCTTCCATAAATTCCTAAAAGAAACTTATTAGATACACCATTCAATTTTTTTTCTATAGGCAATTATCAGCTACTTACTCTTGTGCTACCGTTAAGTGTCTGTCCCAACAACCTTGTGGAGTGCCTGCTTTTATTTTAGACCCTGTAGAGAATGGATATCAAGAAGAGTGGAATCAGGTCTCCTGCACCTCATCAAACTTAACACTGTATTGAATACTTCTACTTGACGACTGTCTTCTGTGAGGTCTTGGTAGTTTCAAGCCAGCCCTTTCGTGCTCTAATACTCTTATGTATTGTATTGCGGGCTGGATCACTCGGTTAATTATATATGTTCATTGATTTTTATTAAGCCTTAGAAATTTCTTGTTCAGTCCGTACTGAGCAACAAAGAAGATCCAATAGGTATAATATCTCTCATATTGTTTGTAATACTATGAACAATATTACTGATAATTGTCAAGATAATCAATCGTTACATTGACTAGTTCAGTTCATATTTTACGACGATTTTATAATATTGCCAGTGAGATTATAAACTAACACTATTTATAAGTTTATGGTGACAGTTAAATATGTTTTTTCTGATGTAGGGGCGAAGGTTTATTTGTTTATTGAACGCATGTGTCTGTTGTATCAGGGCAAGGTGGAGACGGAGTGCAAGGAGTCACCGGAGAAAGAGATAGCGGACATGGCTGCGCTGGTGCGGGTGCTCACGCAGTGGACCACCATGTTCCCGTATGACTTCCGCGACGACCGCGTCATGGCCCTCGTCAGAACCATCACCCAAAGGTCAATAGAAAACCTAATTTGTCAACAAACCCAAATGTTAAACGAGTGATGTGAAAATAATAGGGTGATATTCAATTAATGCAGCAGCCAAGTAAGAGTAGACCCCCCTTGGCATGCATTGCCAACCTTTATATGGTCCAGTGGTATTTAAAAAGGAGTAAAGTCAGTTTAGCGAATCTTACAAGCATAAAATACGTCTACTTTACACCTGACTTCTGTAAGGTTGGTACGGTCCAAGCTCATTTCGACAGATAATTAATGACGTCACTTTGCCGAAATTTATGTGTGTAGTGGTAGTGTGATGGTGGGGCGATGGTAACAGTGGTAGTGGCGCTGCGTAGGTGCGCGTCGGAGCAGATGGCGGGCGTGCGGACGGAAGTGTCGCGCACTCTGGAGCGCCTGCTGGACCGGCTGACAGCGCTGGAGCAGTATGAGCAGGATCTGACTGAGCCGCCACCGATCTGCGTTGTCGAACAGCTGCCACAGGTAACTATAATATTTATAATTTTTTTTGAAATTATAATATTTTATTTATATAATAAGGGAGCAGTGGTGGCTCAGCGGTTTAGGCTCCGACTTACGTACGTCGGTCGCGGGTTCGAACCCAGGCAGGCGCTTTATTTTGTGTAATTTATTTCATCACCAATGCTCCAAAAACGGTGAAGGAAAACATCGTGAGGAAACCGGCATGTTCTTAGAACCATCAAATTCGACGACATGTGACATCCACCAACCCGCATGGGCCAGCGTGGTGGATTACGGCTCATTCCCTCTCTCGGAGAGGAGGCCTGTGTCCCTGTAGTGGGGAACATTCTAGAAAAGGCCGATTTATTATTATATTTATTATTATTATAAGGTACATATTACGTTTAATATGTTTTGTAACTTTCAGGGTGACATTTTGACTTTGGGTCTGACTCCGGTGGAGTTGGCCCGGCAACTGACCGCAGTGGAATTGTACCGGCTTTCGTTTGTGGGCCCTGAGGAGTTTTTGCAGGCATTCTCGCCACCCGGAGCCGCCGCCAAGACCCCCACCGCGACTAAGACCACCCGCAACCTGGAGGCCTACGCAGACTGGTTCAACCGACTCAGCTACCTCGTCGCTACCGATATTATTAAGGTACTATTCTCCTCACTACAAAGCAAATGACGTGAAATCCTCCAAATAAAAGAAAAACCTTTCAATTTGTAATAATTTGCATCAAATCAACGGAATGAAGTTAGAATTTGGTGACGGTGCAGTTAATTTTTTTTTATGTGAGAAGCTGGCAACCGAGCAAGCGGATCACCTGATGTCAAGTGAGCGCCGCCCATGAACATCCGCAACACACAAATGCGTTGCAGATGCGTTGCCTACCTTTGAAGGACAAAGGACATCCCCCGTTAACCCCCTCCCCATCCTATCCTCTTCCCCTTCCCGTCCTATCCGTATGAGGAAAGGGTGGGAAGGGGAAGAGGACAGGAAAATTAGGCCTCCGGCACCTAACTCATCATACGAAACGCAGAGTACTTCTACTTCACGCCTGTTTTCTGTGAGGTCGTGGTATTTCACCGGTGGAGCCGGCCAATTCGTGCAACAGATGTTGTTGTTGCGGGCTCTACCACTGTAGAGCCCGCAACGTAATTGTCTGTGTTGTGCAGCCGGTGAAGAGCAAGCAGCGTGCCCGGCTGCTGGAGCTGTGGGTGACGACGGCGCGCGAGTGCTTCAACCTCGGCAACTTCAACTCGCTCATGGCCATCATCAGCGCCCTCAACATGACGCCCATAGCCAGACTCAAGAAGACGGTACTTGCATGCGTTTAAAACATTCATTTTAGAATTATGTTGCCCACATCAATTTATAAAGTGTATTTATTGTGAAGTAGTTAAGGAGCGTAAGGTTCCGGTAGGATGAATGAAGAAACATTATTTTTATTAAATGAAAGGATTCAAAAACAGTTTTAAGAAATACACAGAAAGTATAACATTATTTAAGTTCACGTATATTTTTTTTTGTTTAAATATACACTTGATACAGATAAAACAATATTTATATGTTTGTTGACAGTGGAGTCGCGCGTCTGCGGTGTGCGGCCAGCAGCTGCGCCAGCTAGAGCTCTGCGTCGAGCCCGGTGGCAACCATGCCAGGTAACTCCGCCCACCGTCCATTATTTCCGCCCACTGGCCACTCCCACCATGCTTATTCAGCTTCTGTACCTTGTAACAAATACATTTGCCGTGTCCTGATATTCTAACGCAACGCGCTCGTATTTCGTCCATACATCCACTAATTAAAACATTTTATGAACGAATTTTACATGATGAGATATATTTGTTAAACCAGCAACCAGACCAGAAATTGCTCTGCTACAAGTTAATGTAAAATTATGCATCTATTTTTTTATTATAGCTAAAATTCATACTATAATAATATAAAATATGCGCTCACGTCCGTAACCCAGAGGAGTAGGCATAGATTATGGATTTCCATTTAGCGCGATCCTGGGACACCTCTCTCGCTTCTTCCACATTCATACATCTACGCATGCATGCTTGTCGGTTATGGGTGCTTCTTCTATCGCCTTTTTTATTAAGTCATTATACTGATAGATATAAATTTTCCTAGGGCGCCCTCTACCGACACTGCCACTCACTTTTGCGACATAAATTTGCATTATATCATATAGACGAGCTCTGCACCCTTCACCCTCCACCCTGCACTTTGTTGTTTATTGATGTATCAATAAATTAAGGGCCTTTACTGACGGTATCAGTCATTCTGTCGCCTGAATCTGATATCGATTCGATTCGCAATGATTTAGCCATGACATTTTCTAACTAATCGTTTTACATTATAGATATGTTACGAAACAATTATGACAGCTTTAAAATGGTATAGTCGAAGGCTTTACAGTGTTGCAAATCGTTAGCAAACTGAGTTAGAGCGAGGTGTGGCCAGTAAGATTACGGGTCGTATCGTAACGCGGGCACTAAGTTGTGGGGGTGTGGCTTGCGCAGGTACCGCGCGGCGCTGGCTGCGGCGCCGGCCGAGACGGCGGTGCCGCTGTTGTCGGTCACGTGCCGTGACCTGCACTTCGCGCACCAAGCAGCGCCCACAAGGTCAAACACACACAAATACCACAATACACCAAGCACCGCGGCTACAACACGCTACAACCAGAAATCGTAAACAAACTTACTATACGTTGCCCGTATAACTATGCTTATATCCTCGCAGCCAGGCTCACACACTTCATCTAATCTGCCAATACCATCAAAGTTAACTCCCACATATTTCTGTTAACATCAAGGGACCCATAAATGTTCATAAATCATCAAACTTTTTAACTACACGCACTTACGAAGTTAATAGATATCATTTATTTTGTAAACTAGCTACTAGGCCTGCCAACCGCTGACGCATTAATACTGATTATTGTTTATGTTCATAAAAATAGCTTTACACATTAGATTAACGAAGTGTCGTTTAGTTTTTAAACCGCGCTTGAAATGTGATCGGAATCCGGGACGCTGTACCTACCTCATTGAGTACCTTGGCTTAATACTCCATCGGGACTATGAATTGGGTCGTTTTTAATGGGATGGGATTTGCTTCACTTTCATTGTCATCACTTGAAATTCTTTAACTGCAAACTTCTTGTAGCATAATTTTTACATCGTTTATTAAAAATACCAATAATTAGGAACGTTACTTGGAGAAGGCGTGGTTGTGCCCTCGTGTGTCAACACACATGCACAATACTGTACATGTTCATACGATAATAAAGTGTGAATATTGCGTGCGCGTAGGGTGTCAGGCGGGCGCGTCAACTTCGAGAAGTGCTGCGCACTCGCGCGGCCGGTTCGCGCACAACTTGCGGCTAGGCGGCTGGGCGAGCCGGCGCACGGCACGCCGCACCGGCCCACGCACGCCGTTCACGCGCAAGCCACGCACACGGCCGCATGGCGTTTCTTCGCCGACCGACCTCCGCTCTCCGAAACAGGTATCTACATTCTCTTGGTTATTTAATAGTCAATTTCTAATAGCATCCTAGGAAATGAAATGTCTGCTTCAATCTTATTTTCTTTTAACCCAACGTTCTTTCAGTTATATGAATGTGTTTTTCAGCTCTGGAGCTGGTGTCTTTCGAGCGGGAGCCACCCTCCGACCACTTGGAGAAGGAGCGCTTGAAGCGCCTCAAGGGTGCTGTCCCCTAACTCTCGTCCCCGCTCGTGCGACACGTCATACGTCTGTTCCGCGACATTTAACTCTACCCCGGAGAGCTGTGGCGCGACACGACGCACCTATTGCACGCCGACACCCCGTGGACGGTGCTCGAGTGAACGCGCTCGAGTGATCGCGATGTGCAACTTCACTTGCTAGAACACACCCATTCCTCACCGTTATTAGAAGATAAGACAGTATCCCAGTGTAATGTGTGTCCCAGAATTGTGCATCTGGACAGCAAGTGGAGATCCCACGCTCCTGTTCGCAACAGCTCTCTGGTAGAAGCCCGGAGTAGTCGCCCGCCGCTGCGCCCGCCCGCCCCGCCCCATTCTTCAAAATAAGGCAAACACGTGGATGTGTGTGTGTGTGTGAAATGTATTAATGCACAATTTTCTACTCGAGTATTTGGATGTGTTTTGATTTGGTTTGATTAATTATTATAATTAATTAATAAACATTTGGAGTTGGAGACGGTTTAACATGTATTTAGGGGCGAGCGAAAGCGGCGCGCGATCCACCAACCGACATAAGAGACTTGTGAAACCCAGTTAGAAGTTATGTGGTGTCCCTCCGCACAAGTATTAACTATATTAGTGCATCAAACCTACGTGGCTAGATTTAAATATTATAGTAAGATCTGATTGTAAATTTCAACAAATAATATGGTAAAGTTGTTTAAGTGTGCTATTTTTTTTTGTTATTGTCACGGGCACCGAACAAGTGCTGTACGAACTTGCAAGAGTTGATTTGAAGCTGGAACCGGTGTGTATGTAATCGTGAAGAGTGTAGTGCGTACGCGCATTGTACAGTGCTTTTGTGCTCGTGAATCCCGCCATAACTATTAGATCTCAAAGCGAATTTTGTTAGTATTAATAGAATTAACAATGAATGAACTTGTCATATTTGTACATATTAATGTACACTCTTGTTTCCACAACCCTTTTTTGTACAGTATAAAATCGGCGCTGTGACGTAATCGGAATAACGCCTCATGTTATTGTGCATATGTTGCATATTATTTAAAAAAATGTGTACTTCTTTTGTATGAATTTATTCGATGTCAATTAAGCTAGTCGTTTAAACTCAACCTAATGTGCTTGTTTGTGACTTCGTTTCTATGGCATTCTTCTTACACCCCACCCCCCTCAATGCCAATCCTCTTGGCAATTTAGTGTTGTTATCCATTCATCTTGATTTCCCTAAAATTTGTAAATATAATATTTCAATGTTGCTATTATACTCGTATGTTTATATAATCTCTAATGTATTTCAATACTAAACATTATTAATTATTATTGTAAATATTAAAATGGTTTACAATGTATCACAATGTGTGTGTGAAGTTATGATTTACAAATATCAATGTACTTAAATTGTGTTAGTAAGTGACCGCTTAGTTAAGTGAGGTGCCATAACTTAATCAGTCATCTTTGAGTCAGCAGATGGCGGTGTGCATTTGTTATTTTCGTTGGTAATAATTTATTAATAGATTTAAATGCTCGTGTTATAATAAAGATCAGCATACATTAATTAATTACATTTAAGGTAGTTTGCAAGTTCAATTCCATGCCAAACTAATTTCAGTCCTCTTCCCCTTCTTACTCTTTCCTCATATGGATAGTATCCCATACTATCCATATGAAGAAAGAGTATTTGACGGGAAGGGGATTTGACGGAGAAGGGGTTGGCAGGAAATATCCTTTTTCCTGTCAGCACTCCTCTGTCTATGGTTGACAACGCATCTGTAACACATTTGCTTGTTGCAGATGTCTATGGGAAGCGGTCACTTAACATCCGGTGATCCGCTCGTTTGTTTGCCGCCTTATCCCATAAAAAACACTGATTTTTCCACTGGACTGATTCTCAGACATACATCATTGAATCTCTAGAGATATTATTCTCTATGGCATATTGTAGGATGGTCGTTATAAAATTCTCCACGAGGGATCAGACTATTCTGGCCTCTATCTCTTCGCTCTCGTTAGGCATTACGATGTTCGAAGTCGAACTTTAAATTTTTATTGTTTTTTTTTTATTTTACGTTGAAGTAACTTATTTTTTTTAGTATTTATTTTTGAATTAATATATAATGTTGTGATTCAACCAGAGATTGTAATATATTAAGTTAGACGATGATTTTCGTACCTTTATTTACTTTGATGTACAAATATGTACTTAATTAAACTTACATTCCATGATATCAGACTGGTATGTATGAGTGTGGGCTCATGTAGAGAGTAGCTAGGGGACGTGGGCTGTGCTATCAATTTGCACTTTAACGTATGGCCATTGGCCTGGAGATGGTCAGTCGCCTCAGTACTGGACAATGTTCAATTGAAGATGTAACTTTTTGTTCACAAGGAATATAAATAGTCGAAAGGTACACGCCCACGTATTCATTCCTATCCTCTAATGCTTCATTATAGACTGGCCCCCGAATAAAACAGTATTTGGCATTTGCTTTAAGGATTGTGTCTGCGTCGACAATTGTATGAGTGTGGAATTTGTGTGTCGGAGCGTGGCAAGTGCGACGCCCGGCGTTGTGCTTTCGTAATGTATTTTATTAGGTAAAAGCAACTAATGCATGGATCTGGTTCATAGATTTAATGTGTACATAGAGCTATTTATTGTGATTCGTGGTCGCGTGGGGGCGTGTCGCGTGCACGCATCCCCACCACACCAACAACCGCACGGACCACGTAGCGTGTTAAACTTCAAATATAATCCTTTCTGTAAGAATCCTCCAGATTGGGCAGCTCCAAGAATTTGTATGATGTCTTACATTATATTGTATTGATGTGTCGATTTAAATGATATGGATTTAGCATATAAATTGTACTTCTTACATTTAATTGTTATGTTGATGTAAAGCGCAACCCCTCCGCCCTTATCCCCCCCCTTGACCCCCTCTCACGTTAAGGGCTATTTGCATATAAGACTATATTAAAGAATTGAATGTAATATTAATTGTTTTGGTATTACAAGGTAATTTAAAATAAAATAGTTTGCGATGCGCACCTAGCTATGTCAGCCGAGCGCAGATCCGCCTCGTGCAAGGCATTTACGGGCACTAATAGCTTAGTTATTTATTTTATTCCGCACATATTTATTAAGGCTTTATATTCAATCAATTGATTGTATAAAATACAAGATACGTAAATCGTGCCACATTATATTGTTCCTATTCAAGTAATATTAATGTTATTTGGTTACAAACTAAGTACCAAAGGAGATTTATTTAATATTCTATTAATAGATAAGAAATGGTCTTTTATGTAAGGCTCGAGCGGAACTGAACACCCCGTTCCGCTGCTGAGGTGAGCAGGGTCAGCTGGGGTGGGTGAAAGGGTGGCGGTTGCGCGCTCGTTGTTAACCAACTCATTTATTCGTGTGATGAATATATATAATGCGATGTAACTAAATTATATGTGAATAAATCTTATTAAATCCCTTTTTGTGTTTTGTTGTCCCCAATTTTAACATTTCAATCGATTTAAATAAACTAATGTTTTATTTTATGTATATATTTTTTTTATTGAAACCATAGACACGGTTGTAATGTTGATACAGACATTTGAATATTTTAACTGGCTATAGACATTTTAAATTTATAATACTACTTATTATCTATCTTTATTATAAAAGTAAGCTATAGTTTAGATGACTCGTTTAAGCAATAAATTCACAATGTCAACACTTTATGGGCGTACCATCAGGGTTTGTAGGGATTTTGGGACGGCACACCTTCTTCTTGCCTTCAGCGCCGCTGACCATGGTGCAAGTGAAGGTGAAAAAGCCGCACGAGGAGGACTTGGTGTAGTAGGAGTGCGAGTATTGCTTACGCACGTTGTCGCCAGCGTCGAGGTCCCGCGCCACCGACTTGGATACGGAGACGTAGCGGTTGTCGTGAGGGCGCGCCAATGAACGTAGTTGGCCTGCGCCAACGCGCCCGTACCCCGGCGGTGCGTACCGAACGCGTCCGCTGCCCGGCGTCAGCGTCACCGTCTGCGCCTGCGACGGCGACTCTCTCGACCCCACCACATATGTCTTCTCCTTGGATGCGACGGACTTGACGCTACCAGTGAAGCCCGCCGGTATGGTGTAGCCGCCCGTGCCCGGCACTCTCTCCCCGGGCTGATAAGTCTTGCCTTCGTCGGGTCGCTCGGAACTTTTCTGTGTTATTTCTGCGTCGTGTCCACCGAGCGAACCGAGCACGATGTGCTGTGTGTTGCCGCCGGTCGTCTGCCTGACATCGAGCGTCTTCCGCGGAGCCTTGATTGGCTGATGCGTCAATGTATCTCTCGGTATCTCATCATAGTTGCTGTATTCGCCCTGTTCTTCTTCCGCACCGTCCCCATCGTATTCGTCGGTCGGTGCGTCCTCTCTGTCTGTTGTATATTCGTACTCCCCTCCGTTGGTCCCGTACCGCGATTGAAAGGAGCGAGTGACTCCGGAGGTTGGAGGCGGTGGAGCTGCTGCACCATTTGTTTTATGGTGATCGAGATGGGTGTGACTGGAGTATCTTGATTCAGAATTTTTTAGAGTCTCGTCGACGGTCTCGGTTTCGTCTCCTGTATCTCCTGTGTCTAATGCTGTCATACCGCCGTCTGTGGAGCTCTCGTCGATTGGAGGTAGAGATTCCTCTGATGGCACCGATTCCAGAGAAGGAGTCGTGTCAACTGGCGCTGGTGGGTCTAACTCTGTTGGTTTTTCAGTATCAATATCGATATTTT
This sequence comes from Papilio elwesi, assembly GCA_029849275.1. Taxonomy (NCBI): domain Eukaryota; kingdom Metazoa; phylum Arthropoda; class Insecta; order Lepidoptera; family Papilionidae; genus Papilio; species Papilio elwesi. Next base: position 18,657,462 of record CM056717.1, on the reverse strand, counting down.
TTTCATTTTCGTCAAATACATCGATTTTATCAAATGATAAGCGATTAGGAAACACCGCATCTTTATCAACACTGGCGCCCGCTTGTGCGGCTCCGTTATATGTGATACCGTACCTAAAGGTACCATGGAGTTGTGATTGCGACTGTCCCGTGCGCCCACTCGACTGAGCTGAAGCAACGCCACCACCGACGAATGGTATTTTCTGTGTGTCATGAGATTTATCTCCATCTTTGTATGGTGTAAAACCAATTTGAGCTTGTGAGGAAGTGCTTCCGGGCCCTCGAGCTTGAGCGTCCGCCATGCCACCCTTGACACTCCCTTGAACTTGGGAATTAGATGAATGGTAGGCTCCACTAGTTAATGACTGCGTTTGAACGGAACCTGTTTCTGAGCCTAATTGCACATTCGCTTGAGATTTGTTATTTCGACCACTTCCTTGTGCGGAACTAGACGCTCCTTTTCTCCCTCCTGTGACTTGGCTTTCAGCTTCTTTGTTTTCACCTGTTATTTGTGCTTGAGCTGAAAAAGAGCCGCTTCCAGTGTATGTGCCTTGGACGTTTGTTTGAGCACGGCCTTTGTCGTTGCCACCCCTAGACGTGGCGCTGGCAGCTGTACCATTAGCGGCTTGAGAAACGCTAGCTTCAGCCTCTGAGTCATCTCCGTCTGCAAGATTACTGACGTCCGTAAAGTTTTGAGGAACGCCTAAAAAAAAATTAAACTTACAGATATTTATAGGTTGATATCGACCGTAGATTGAATGTCTGCATTCAATTTCTAACTTTAGATGTATGTATCATACTCACCTCCTTCACCACCATAGACTCTCTTGTCTTACATAAATTAACATAAACTATTTCTAAGATAAGACAATATTAAAACAAACTTTCATATTATTTATTTTCTGTTGTATTACTCACCATTGTATTCATTGTTTTGTCCCATGTACTGCAACATAAAGGATAATTTTAAAGAAACATTCAAAAATTAATCAATTTCTGTATGCATTTATGAAAAATAAATAGATGTATACCCTTGTATTGTATCCATTTCCTACTGGCCCACCTCCGTATCGGTCCGTGATTTCTGTTCCATAAATTGGTTGTCCATTCCTAAATCTTCCTCCGTCTCCTGGTACCCCAACTGAACCGTAACCGTCACCAGGTTTGCCCCCTCCACTTGGTTGATAGGCTCCCACACCAGATTGACCTGGTGCATACGATCCTTGGCCTCCTGGACTAGCACCTTGATAAGACCCGTAAGGACCTCCACCGACTGGACTACTTTGACCTTGGCCTAAACCGCCCCCAGGCCCGTAATTACCTATATTACTAGTTGCGCCAGGAATGTAACCTCCTGATCCGCCATTTTGCCCTGGCCCATAACTTCCATAACCGACGTTTCCGGGTCCAGCATTTTGACCGGGACCAAAACTTGAACCTGGATGGTTTCCCAGATTAGGTCCGACATTACTTCCTCCTATTCCATTGATTTCTCCTGGCCCATAACTTTCACCACTTTGAGGCTTGATACCTGAGCCCGGCGCGTAACCGGCCCCTTCTAGTCCCACAGTTTGTTGCGGTCCGAAATTGTTATAGAATACCGTTCCATCACTTGGACTACCCCTGTAACCACCGCCTCCTGGACCTACAATTTGCCCTGGCTCATAACTTCTTATATTTTCAGGTGCCTTATCGGGGCCATAACCTAAATTATTGCCCAGTATTGGGCCGTAATTTCCGCTTGTATTTGGTCTGCCATCCTGGCCCGGTACATAACTACTGGAGCCTCCTGGTGAGCCTGATACATAATTTCTATTTCCCAACGGCACACCTCCCTGTCCTTGTACATAACTATTGTCACTACCCGGAATACCAAGTTGGCCTGGTATTATATATTGTTTGGTTTCCCCAGCATTTCCAATTGGACTATAAACACTGGTTCCTGGTCCGCCACTACTAATCGGACCGTAGCTTATACCTGAATTTGGCGTGTTTGGACCTAAGCCTTGGTAACCCGCACCATCTACGGAAGTACCTCCAACACCGGGACTTGTTTGGTCATGTCGTACGAGATCGGGCGTAAAACTTCCTCCACCTCCAGTAGTGCCTGGGGTATAACTTCCTACATTTTGGTTTGGTATATAGTTTCTATTACCTGACATCGTACCTTGATTAGGGCTTTCAATTTTTCCCCCTTGGGGTACTTGTCCTATTCCTGTCATATAATTTCCTCGTCCAGGACCTTGACCAGGACCAAAATTATTACCTGTGCCTTGTCCTAAACTATTTACTCCGTTACCTGAGCCACTAATTCCGTAAGGGCCTTGTCCTGGCATGTTACTTATGCCTTTGCCCTGATCTATATGTCCTGGAATCTGCCCACCATATCCGTATTGATTATTAAAATTCGGATACCCATTATTTATATCGGTGCCTCTATTAAATGGCGTGCCTCCTGCTGGTATTAATTTACCATCGGGACCAACGACGCAACAAAAGTAAGGTGAACTGCCAGGATTGTATGATGCTAGAGGCCAATTTCCTCCTTGAGGAGTATTCAAGACTCCAGACGAAACTCCTTGGTTCGGGCCATAGCCTGCGTCAGGAACACCGCCTTGATTACTATTTATATTGCCTTGGGGATTATTAATACCCCCTGGTGTTGCACCACCAAGTCCATTTGGAACACCTGCCTGTTGGGGATTGTAAATACCACTTTGTCCTTGATTTCTCGGTATAATAACATTTCTAGAACCACCCTGTAAAGGTCCACTATTAATATTTGGTGTAAGAGCACTACTTGGACCAGGTCCATAAACACCGGGAGTAGAACCGCCTGATCCATAACCAGGTCTTCCTTGTTCCATTTGATTATAGACTTGACCCGGTACACCTATTTGATTTGGCAACAATGCACCGTCACTTGCAATACCTCCTGGTTGTGCTGGACCTAGCCCTCCTCGACCTGGTGCACTCATGAGACTTCCTGGTGGATAATTTTCACCTCCAGGAGTTCCAGCTTGTCCTGGTCCATAACCTGAATCACTACCATGTTGACCATATCTATTGCCCGGTCTGACGCCATTCCCTGGTCCACTTTGCTGACTAGGATCATATCCTCCATTTTCTCGCTGACTCGGTCCGTACTGTGTCGTAGGACCACCTAATCCTGGTAGAAATGAATTATGTGGGCCTCCCTGACTAACTGCTGTACCGCCTGAGCCTGGGAAAAATTCTTGATTCCGACCTTGGCTAGGACCTACCACCCCTCCAGGAGTTAAACCATTTCCTCCCGTTGGGTCACCATAACCCCTCTCGTAACTTGGCGCAATAGGATGTGTTCTTCCATAACTTTCTAAGCCTGGTCTAGTATTTTGATTGTTGCCGTAAGTATTTCCTACAGGACCTCCACTGTTTGGTGGTCCTACCCAACCAGGTCCACCGTTTTGTCCTGGTCCGTATCCACTGTATCCGTTGGCGTCTTGAGGTCGATTATTTAAACTTGCCACTACGGGGTCAATTTTTCCGTAGCAATCATCGCACGAAGGCTCGTACATGGACTGACTTTGCGCCTGTCCCATTCCGCTATTGCCACCTGTTAACGTAATAAAAACAATTTGTTGAACCCTTATACTTAATAAAAATTATAACAATTCTAGATAAAATATGTTTATAACACCCCAACAAGACAACTACATACAGTTAAAACCGCTTAAGCAAATAGGATTTTCGTAAATGCCAAAGCGATTCAAGACTTTTAAATAATGTGAGGCGGGCATGCTCCAAAAGTATATATATATATATATATATATATATATATATAAATGGGATACTCACTGACACTGGCGCGCGAGGAGTCGGCGGCGGAGTGGGCCTCCGCTTTGCCCTCGTCCTTGCCGCCACGGTCCACGGTCAGGTACTGCGACTGTGTCTGGCCGCGGTACCGCCCGCGAGGGGTACCTCTCGTCTGCCGGCGTACGCGAGACCTCTCCTCTACTCCTGCTTTCTCTTCCTTCTCTTCGTTGATGATCACCACATCGCAGTACACGGTCTTCACTTCACCATTGTCCAACGCCTTTATCTGTATTAAGATATTAATGTAATTCGAACCTCCTTGACATATTTCGATTGTTACAAACTTCGGTATTCGATATTAGATTATAATTGCGCAACATTACGGGTCAAGGAGACGGGTACAGCCTTGTGAATGGAAGTTATCGTCATGATGCCGCACGAACCGATAAATCTCACTTTTGCTTTCAAATCATCTTTACAACAATTCTGATTGGAAAGCCAACAATTTGAACAAATGTAACATGTCAAGATTTTCTTTATACTATGTTATGATGTAATACCAAAATGGAATTAATCAAAACACGAGTGTAAAATGCTTGCAGTCGCAAAGATCAATCAACTAAAGAATTAGCAGAATCACAACTCAATCATGAACATTACGACCATCTATTTAAGTCTGACCCAACAACAACAAAGATTGAACAATTTTTTATGGTAATAAAATTAAGGAGCCTGGTCTTTAGTTAATTAATTAAATAGTTTCAATGGTGTCACAAATTTCTGAATCAATAATTGTGAAATTAATCAGAATAGAATTGGTGAGCAAGTTATTGGGTGATCACCTCTAGCGAATAACTAAATTGATACGCTGATTATGAATCTTGTTAAAGTCAAATAACTTGTGTATCAAGACGTTTTAGATAACACAAAAACTGTATTAGTTATGATATAGATGATAAGGAAGGAGAACAATGCTCTGCTCTGTGACATCGAGATAACATAACAATCAGAGCGTCACAAACTTTGGTTACGTTTTAATGGATCAAATATATTTTTAAATCCATCTACCCAAATTTATTGATTGACTATCCATGCTATGGGTACTTAAAGTGAACTATTCGCTTGTACTGCGGACTTTTCCAATTTCGTTTTATTGTTGACAGTTGACCTCGAGGCGACAGGGCACAGAAGTCGCCTATCCTCTTTACCCAATTTCTTAATACAACGACTAACCTAATTATTTTCGCATCAGAAATTATTTTTCGCAACGCTCTTAATATTTTAGTAATATACTAACATAACATGGGCCGTATTTATTACCATAAATATAGTATTCTTTCCGAGCCCCTGCCAAGGCGGTAAGAGAATTCAAATAATGGAATTATTAATACAATCTGATTAAAACTCGAACCTCTAACCGATAGATCGTACGCTTGGCAATTAAGCTGTTTATGAATAACAAAATGAATGTAATATTACCGTATAGAAAGCCGGCGCAGAAGCGATAGCTTGACTTTGTTGAAGACCGCATGTCTCAGATGACGAAGCCCAGTCAATATCATCCCCAAGTTCGGTACCCAATGGCCAAGCGATGCACGGATGAGGAGAAGGTTGTTTGCAAAGTATGTACGTCTGAAATGTTAAATATTTTTAACATATACTTTTAATCAAAACCACGACTTTAAACATGATTAAGGCCGAGGCCGCAATGGTACTGCGTAAGCTATCCGACGGCGGTTTCGTGGAAAAAGAACAAGCGAAGTTTTCATATTATCGCAACCGCCTCGCTGTCGCCGTACAAGTGCGTCCCCGGCCTAACAATAGGCTTTCGCACTTTGCCTATTATTAACTAGTGATCCGCCCTGTCTTCGCCCGACTTTTACCACTAATTATGTTGATCCGATCGCTACCAAACACAGGAATGTGCCAATCTGGACAATCCCTGTAAATTTCATCGAGATTGGTCCAGCCGTTTCGGAGTCTATAGGTCTATAGGGGACATACATACTTCGCTTTTTATATACTATTTTTTTTCATAAAAAGTATCGTATGTTACTTCTAGTACTTCTTAGAAGCGTAACAAACAAACTTACATTCACATTTATAATATTAGTAGGGATTAAAATTAAAAAGCCCGACAGTCTGTATGATTATAATTTATCAACATCGTCTTTGACATTCCGAGGAATAATACGAATCCAATGACATCTCACTTTTTGAAATCGGTCTATCCGTTTAGTCTCACAGAGATCACAAGCATGTAGTACAGCGAAAAACGTAACCATCGTGGGATCAGTTGGGTGATACCAGATTCTTATAAATTTAAATAAGAATTAAATACGTTACGATATTAGAAATTTATAAAACATTTAAATAGTACTTGGATTTTAGTATAGTGAATCGTTATTTTTAGCAGAAGGATTAAAATTAAAGTTAAATAAATAAAATAAATAAATATTGAAATTAAATTTCAACGCCAGCGGGAAAATTCAGGCTAGGTTTCATAGTTTAGAAGCATTGCAATTTATATATTGTTATTAAATGTAGCGACCTGGTATTGAAGCGGGAGGTGGACGGTGGCAGCGGTGGTAGCGGTGGCAACGACGGCGATAAACAGGGGCAGCAGTGGCAGGCGCGGTGCGCGGGGCGTGGGGGCGCGCGGTGGTGCACTCATGCCGTCGGGGCGACTGGCGGGCTCGCTCTGCCGGTGCTGGCGCGGCGCCGCTCAGCTCGCGCGCTCCCGCCGCCTGACCCGCGGACCCGAGATGAACTCTGGCCAGATATAAGTTCACCCACCCAATTTCGGCGATAGCAGCTAATTCTGCTATAGTCCGAGTGCGCACACAAGGAAGTGCTGATAAGAGATGTGATTTCTGGATTGTGTCGTTCTTATTCGTGCCCTAATTTCTATAAAGTTTGCAACTTCTGTACTGTTCTTACATCACATGTGTGCACCTGCATTTATTTCTAAGAAACATTGTTACAATATAAAATGTTGAAGTTTTTTTTACCAAAATATTTAACTTCTTACCGGAGCCGAGAATCGAACCAATTAAAATCTGACGAAATAACATACTTCTATGAAAGTTTAAAGGTCTGTTTAAATATTTTATTTGGAAAGGTATTATAAATCCCGTCCATTGTCTGACGCGTTGAAGGGTTGCAACCCTCTGTCTGGCGCCGACGCCCTTCAACTATAATATGAATTTTGTACATGTAACTTAAGGAATTATTGAATGCCAATGCCAATGCCTTCCACAATATTCGGTCCTGCACGCACTGCATCCAGCGATTACCTGCCGTCCTCACGAGGTCATCGGTACGTCTGGAAAGAGGGCGGCTAACACTTCTAGTTCCCATCCACCCAACAAAGAAAAGATATTAACCAAAAATCGTATCAATGTAGAAGAAATTGAAAAGATGTGCCAAATGGAATCTTTGCCTACGTATCTAGGATTAGACTATGAATTCAGAATGTTATTTATATTTTAACTGGTGACTCACCCCGGCTTCGCCCGGGTACCACTAATTATGTTGATCCGATCGCTACCAAACACAGGAACACTAGCTGTGCCAATCTGAACAATCCCTGTAAATTTCATCGAAATCGGTCCAGTTGGTTCAGAGTCTATAGGGAACAACTATTTTTTTTCGTAAAAAGTATCCTATGTTACTTCTAATACCTCCTGATCGGTTCAGTAGTTTTCGCAGGAAAGCGTAACAAACAAACTTACATTCACATTTATAAGATTAGTAGGGATTAAGTAATAATTATTATACGGCTCATTGAAAGCAAACAATTTATTGATTTAATATTTTATTTAATAAAACTATAAATGAACAAGTATAAAGTACTCGTGTGGTGCGCGCACACTACGTCACCTGATAAACTCCAACAACCACTAAGCCTACATTTAGTCATACCTATTACATTCGTAAGCTAAAATAGCTAAATATAAGTCCATAGTCCAGCTTACGTGTGCAGGGACACTTCAGTCTAACAGTTTGGACGAACTGACCCAGATCAATTAGTTTGGACAAGGCAAAACATATAATAAATACATTGAGCAAAAATTTATCGTCACATTACATACAGATCGACAGCCTATGTGGCACCGTGTAACAATGGAATATTGTCAAATATAATGCCATATACTAACATTTTCGTTGCGTAAACTCGAAATACTTTTTCTACTTAGCATAGAATGATACACTAGGTTATATTTAAATAATTCTAAACAAAATTAATCTAAATAATCCCCCCCCCCCACCCTTCCTTAGGCCTACAATTGGGTAACACTTTCGATCAATCTAGAAAAAAAATGCTTACAGCCAGTTTACAGCATTATACTGTTGGCCAAATCAACTTCACCACTCGCGCTATTTCTTTACCCGGCTCTTTCCTTTCCTTTCCCCCAATATCTCTCTCTGTATCTTCCATACCGGGGTTTACTGTAATTCACTACTTACTATTGACACTAGCCGCTAACTTGTTTCTTAAATATTACATTGTTATATTACTAAGTCGATTTACTAACTCTTAGGCATTCAATTGAGCATTGTGCGTTTCCATTATTGCTTATAACCTAGTAATTTCTGAGCTGACTGCGGAATCTTTCTTCTTATACGAGTGCGTGGGATAAATGAACCTTTGCGAGTAGTAGCCCGTGTTGCAGGTCTCTGCGGGGCTTTTAGAGCGCCCCAGTCTGCGGTAGCACTCCTCGGAGTCGACGCACTCGCATGCCAGCCGGCTCTCGGAGCCGCCGCCCTCCTGTTTGTATTTGGACACCACCATGAGGCTCTCGTTCGACTTGGTGGGTTGGAAGTGACTTCGGCTCCTATTATATACAGGATAATGATGCGGGGTGCCACTTTGTCGTTGCTGGTGCTTCTCTTGCGAATGCTGTTGGTAGTCGTGATGAGTCTGAGTGCTCCGCCCGCTGTGGCTGCGGCCATGACTCTTAGACCTGTTCATGTGCTTAGTATTCGTGTCCAGATATCCGTAACCGAAGCCGTACCCGCCAAATGCTTTTGTGGTCAAATTATCCCATGACTTGGGCTTCACGTGTTGATGGGAGTTCTGATACTGTATCTTCGGAGAAATCTTCGTCTCAGAGCGGTCGTTGTCCCAGAAGAGCGTGTCGCTGCTAAGCGAGGTGCTATAGCTGGAGGCGGAATTGTCGCAGGCGACGGTTGCGTTGCTCGTTGTATACGACTGCAGACTGCACTGGCTGGTCTGAGTGGACTCCGTGTTCAGGTGGCGGTAGCGGTTTGCACAGTGACCCGTGCCGCATGTTTTTCGCGTGTTTGAGTGAGTGTGACTACAACCGTCCGTCTTTTGTGTTGACTTATCGACTTGTTGATGTTTTTCTTTTCTCTTGTGGTCTTTTGAACATTCTTTTTTCCTTCTGACCTTTTTCCTAGAGTTAGGAACGCAATGCGGATCACAACACGGGCTGGCTAGGTCATACGCTTCGAGACTATTGGCGTCCTGGTTGTTGTAATGAGGCATGCAGGGCCCGCAGCCGTGTCTGTGACTGTTTCTGTGAACTTTGCCGTGTTTGCTGTTATTGGACGCATACGCTTCGGAGGGTCGGTAAGATTCGCTAGATGTTTTGATGACGCAGTGGTGGCAGTCGCGCCTGTTGCGCGGAGAGTCCACGGTGATGACGAAGCTGCCGGTGCGCAGGTTAGGCTGGATGATGCAGGTGCCGTACCGCGGATCCAGGTACTGGTACATGAACACGCTGCCTACCGCGGGCTTGGCGCTCGTCACGTTTTCGCTGGACAAGGTTGGCCGGCAGTAGCCGTTGTTATCGCCTACGTTGTTCTCTTCGCTGTCTGAAATGACGTCTGACGGTGACGCTTTTTTTTTCTGCGACGGCAAACTATGCGTCTTCCAGTTGGCGTCGAATATTTGTCTCTCTCTGACGGTGAGCTGTTCTAGTTCACGCATTTTGGCTTGCAAAGTTCTTTGTATGTTAATGTACTTGAGATGTAGCTCGACTTTGCGCACGCAGTCCTCGAAGATGACTACAATACGCATCCTCGAATCGCAGCTATTGATGGCGTCGACTATGGCTGTATGATCGGAGTGTTCGACGTCAATGCCGTTAATGGAGAGGATGACATCACCCTCGCGCATGCCAGCCGCAGCGGCCGGACCATCCGTCTCTACCTGCTCCACGTATGTGATTACCTCAATCTCTTGTTCCTGAAAACAAAATGTATTGTTCATTATCAAAAACAAAACGAACATAGAATAGATCACACTGTATGGGGGAGTGTGATATTAAGGGCTTACATTCTAACCGGTCCCATTACAGCACTCTACCTTTTTATCCATTCATTCAATAATAAAACGACTTTTGTTGGTTCAGTCACCTTACTTTAAATTTTAAACAACAAATTATTTGCATCTTTATTTCTTACATCTTAAACCTTAATCCTTTGTATGGTAATCTTAAACCCATTACCTTTTTGTAGTGGATTCCGTAGCTCTGGAGTGTGAAGCCGTAAGAGCCGTTTTTCTTCTCCACGATAATGGTGCGCCGTCGCCAGTCTTCCTCGCCCTTGCCTCGATCCGACTTTATAGACTCCCTTATCTGTACATCAAATGTTGTTGAGTAATTTAATTTAGATTCACGAAAGGAAGCATTTTTTTTAATGATTCACAACACTAACTGGTCCAGATACATTTCATTCCGACACATCTGTGTACCCCAATTCGTCTAACATTTATCCCATTAAACCGATAGGTATACTAAAGTTCTATAAAGACTATCTTAAAACTTATATATATTGGCCATATAAGACGCTATATTTAACCGTAAAACATAAAAATTGCAACTCAAAATTTAATTGCTATAAAATTTTACATTACGCACACCTTTACCATGAGTTCACACTGCCGCATACATTCACACAAAAGATATTGTCATCAGTTTTTTTTTCAAAAGCGAGATGTGAACATGTATTGGACTGAAGAAACAAGAAAAAAAACTTTGAACCCCATATGAACTTCTTGTTACTTGATTATTTAGTTAGTGTATTTTAACCATTAACAACTAAATGAAAAACTAACGTGAAAACTAAGGCTAAAAAAAATTATACCAGAGCGTATTTTATGCTATAGAGTTCATTGACCTCAACGAGACGCTTTAGATTCTATAAACGCGTTATGCGGTACATTATCGGGGGTTCAGGGATGGCGTAGCGCTTCCTAGGCGTTGTTACTTACAGAGTTATCGAGGGAGTCCTCCTTGGAGTCGTTGGCGAGCTTGTTGCCGTTACTCATGCTGCTGGGGCATCGCTCACCGAGCTTGGGGGAGCTCATGGCTCGCGGCGGCGCGCCCGGCTTCAACTGAGCCGCAGTGCCGCCCCGTTTCCACCACTCACGACACAAACAAAATATTCATATAATTTACATTTTATGCACAACGAAATAAGGCGGATGAAATGGTTCGATCACGTGTCCGTCGCTAGGGCGTGACTAATAGCTAAACACTGCGCATGTTCAAATGCAAGCCCCGCACATGCGTCCTCTGTTTTTTATAGATAAGTTAGACATGTACCATAGAGCGCTGAAGAAACACCACCTTTAAATATTACTTAAGGTTGACAATTAACCATTCAATGGGTAAATTTTTGTAAAAAATAAGTCTGAAAACTACTTTAACGATAGAATTTTATATATAACCTATATGTTATATATATATATATATATATATATATATATTTATATGCGCTCACGCCCGTAACCCAAAGGGGTAGGTAGACATCATGGATTTCCATTTAGCACGATCCTGGCACACCTCTCCCGCTTCTACATTCATACATCTGCGCATACATGCTCGTCGGTTATAGGTGCTCCTTATATCGCCCTTTTTTAGTAAACCACTAATCTGGTCGATATATCAACATATATATACCTAACTACTAATCCAACTACATAACCTCTAACTTACGGCCGTGGGCATGTTCATTAATAAGTTCAATCAATTTAAATTCAATCAAATTAAAATCAATTAAAAAGTTTCAATACTAAAAAAGTAACCGCCCGAGTCGACGCTCCCTCTATAGGGAGCCCTCGAGCTAAGTTAAGCTAAGGCTAGGCGCCCTCTGCGTCCTGCCACCTCGAGCCCGGTGTAGGTGTAAGTCCCTCCACTAGGCAAACAGTGACCTTACAGTCCCACAAAATAATTATTAATAAGTTCTGTACTTACCCCAATACGTTTAATAAAGGCTAAAAACATACTGGAACAAAGCAAATGCGAGATGGTTATTTTATAAAAAAAAAGATAAATTGTTCGATACTTGAAATAATGAAGTGGCACAATCACAAATACGTCTATGCGTTAAATGATTATAAGCATGACAATAAAAGTGGGGACTGTCATCAATGAAATCCGATCGATGTGTATTTGTAATTATGCAGGAATCAGCAGTGCGAGCTCGGCTGTTTGTTATAGATTAGTGACACAAGAAATGATACTTTTAAAATACCTTTAATGAAGAGACATTTAATTTTTTTCTTTTTGCGACTGACTGGTCAGCCTGGATGAAGCTTTTACAGCTACACCGGGCACGAGGCGGCAGGGCGCAGAGGGGGCCTAGCCTAAGCCTCTTTAAGAGTAACTAAGCTCGAGGGCTCCCTTCTTAAAGTTACTTTATTATTATAACCGGATTGAACATAACCTGTTAATCTTTAACATGATTTTGTTTTATTTTAACAAAGCAATCTTTTTTTAAAGAAACCATGTATTGATTTGCAATTGACGTTTATAGTTAAGTAAAGATTACAGATAAGTTTTTGGACTATTTTAGATGCTTTACTAACGTTTTAACGTTTTTTATAATAGACAATTAATATTATTGAAAAAATTAATAATAAAATATCAAACGTCGAATCTATTCGCCATCGCTGATCTTTGACAACAGTAACAAGAATGCTTAATTTGCAAAATACAATATGTATTCCCGAGTAGTATAATAAATATAAGATTGTTTGTTACGCTTTAAAGCCGTAATTATTAGTCATATCGTCATGAAATTTTGTTAAGTTTATTAAATTATCACGATATCTCTGGTACCATATGGCCTAGACTTGAAATTTAAATAATTCCTTCCGCCGAGTAGAGATCAGGACGGTACTAAGTTGCAGTTTATAAAAGATTGTAGGCATACATTTGGTTAACCTTTGACAGATAATTCAATCAAGCCAAGTTACATAGGTACTAATTTGGTCACGATATATCTACGGCATCAATTTTAATCTCATGCATATTACCATACTTTTTTGTAATGGAAACCTAAAAGATCCTAAAATAATAAAATAATCTATGTGTGGGAATCTCAATATTATAAATGTGAATGTAAGTTTGTTTGTTACGCTTTCCCCTCGAAAACTACTCAACCGATCATCATGAAACTTTATACACATATTCTTGGAAGTATTAGAAGTAACATAGGATACTTTTTATGAAAAAAAAATAGTATATAAAAAGCGAAGTATGTATGTTTCGTATAGACCTATAGACTTCGAAACGGCTGGACCGATTTCGATGAAATTTACAGGGATTGTCCAGATTAGCACATTCCTGTGTTTGGTAGCGATCGGATCAACATAATTAGTGGAACCCGGGCGAAGCCGAGGCGGTTCACTATTATAAATACAAAATGAACGACGCTGTACCGTTCATCCGACTGCGTCTTTTAGGAGAGATAATGAAAATAATTTTGTAATGAAAATGCTTATTACTGTAGAGTTTATTTTAATTATAATTTCAGCGTAAATGTAAAATAAAGGTGTTATTTTTTTTTGTATTATCTTGAAATTAACGAGAGAGACGCCGCACGCTAGTCAGGGTTGAATAAAATATTCGCAGTGAGTTGACCGATTTTGATAAGGCGACTACTTAAAGCAAATTGAGATCATGTTCATTTATGTTCGGTACAAACGCCTTTTAAGCGGTTGAAAAATAATACAAATGTTCAAACAAACTACAAATCTTATTAATACTGCAAAATTGTCAAATTTTGTATGTATGTTTGTTGGTCAACACGACAACACAACAACGGCTGAACGGATTTGAATGGAATTTGACAAAGAGATAGATTATAGTCTGGAATATCACATGGACTGCTTGCTATCCCGTAAAAAAGTATGGTTCACATGGGATACATTTTTTTTATTTTTTACTGGTCCTTATCTACGTATATGAAAGGCGATGAGTGTGTGTAAGTATGTTCCCTATAGATTCTGAAACGGCTACCCAGACGAAGCCGGGGCGGATCACTAGTCAATTATAAAAAATAAGAGTGATTCGCGTAAAGATATGATTACCATTTTTACTCATATAATGTATCCAAATATTAATAAAGTATCATAACAACGCATCTCAACGGCATTGACTTATCCTGCTTTTCCTGGCGAACCCAGTTCTCACTTCCATACATTAAAGTGGGGACTAGTACAGCATTGTGTATTGCCACGCGAGCCTTTATAGACACATTCTGACTGAGGAGTCATAGGTACAAAGCTATAGGTACAGTAGTGAGGACTACTGTACCTATAGCCACATTCATTTTATTTCCCGCAGTCACTCGTCGTTCGAAATCTTTAACATGCCTATCATCTCTACTAAACATGCACCCCAAATACATGAACTCTTCCACTTCTTTACCGTTTACATTTATATAAATTACTAGTGACCCGCCCCGGCTCCGCCCCGGTACCATTAATTATGTTGATCCGATCGCTACCAAACACAGGAATGTGCCAATCTGGACATTCCCTGTAAATTTCAACGAAATCGGTCCGCCGTTTCAGAGTATTTATGTCTATAGGGAACATACATACTTCGTTCTTTATATACTATTTTTTTTCATAAAAAGTAAAGTCCTATGTTACTTCTAATACCTCTAAGAATATGTGTACAAACTTTCATGGTGATCGGTTGAGTAGTTTTCGCGTGAAAGCGTAACAAACAAACTAACATTCACATTTATTATATTCTTACTCTATTCTCTTTCAAACACCATTACTTTCGTCTTATCTACATTCATCTTCAGTCAGTCCTCTATATATATGCAAATAATTTAGTTTATTACAAAATGCTGTCATTGCGTCTGACTCTGATAGCTTTAAAACACACTAAATTCGACGTGACCTAGTTGAAAGAGTCAATGTCCTCTTCATGTTACCTCTGTAAAAAATTGCAAAACTAAGTTCAATATTTACTTCGGTATGCTTAACATGTTTTATTAATATAATTAATGTAATAAGTTAATAAACTTTATTTAAGGCCGGCAACGCATCCGCAGTTCCTCTGTTGTTGCGGGTCCAGCCCCAGGAACACCGTATTGTCGGGTATGTTTGAGTCACTGTGGTAACCTAAAGTGCTCGGGGGTCTACCCGACGAAGGGATATAGCACGGTTTAAGTTAGTCTTAGTATAATTCATTTTTGTTGACGAACATTCGTCGAGCTTGGTCGTGTGACAAATTGGTGGGCGTATATAATGCCATTAGTGTTCTTAATTAACTCACCAGGTCGTAAACTGTCAATACGTCGCGCGAAGCACGCACAATTCGTAGTTTCGTTTTTTAATATGTACAAGTTTATTTTCTTCCAAGCTCTGGTCATATTATTTGCCGAGACAGTGATTCTGTCTCCTCGACACTGTCTCGAGTACTGTCGTTACTTGTAAGTACATAATAATAATAGTATACCTATTAAAATGTATCTCGAATACTATGTTGTTGGCATATTAGTAACAGAAAGGATATAGAATAAAGATAGAATGACTAGATGAACCATATATGTAAGACCTTAGTCGACATATTACCAATTCAAGGGAAGACTGGCTAAGGTTCTTGCAAATAGAAACAATTTATTATATTTAATACTACGGATAAAACTAATTTTAAACATTTTATGGCTTTTATTTTAAAATTTTGTTTACCGACGTTTCGTGTACTTTACATCTCTCGTGGACACGAGGGGGTCTAAGGAACTAACTACTTGACGTACCAATGTCAAAGTTGCTGGCGTAGTAGCCTCTTATTATTCTAACTTGAGTTTTTTTACATATAATATAATAAAGGCTTTTTTAGTAAGTTTCCCCACCGCAGGCACTTCCTCTTCGAGATAAGGAAGGGGCCGTAATCCACAACGCTGGCCCAGTGCGGGTTGATGGATCTCACATGTCTTCGAATTTGGTGGTTCTGAGACCATGCCGGTTTCCTCACAACGTTTTCCTTCACCGTTTTGGATCAGTGGCGATGAAATAAATCACACAAAGTAAAGCGACTGACTGGGTTCGAGCCCGCGACCTACAGTACGTAAGTCGGGGCCTATACCACTGGGCCACCACTGCTCCTAAATATGTTTAATAAATAAATTGTTAATATTACTAATAGACAAAGAATAAAAAAATGTAACATTTAAATTAACAATAATTTTGCTTTAGATTTTTCACACAACGTCAACTTGTCTTGGATCCACAATGCGACTGTTCTTCTATTGGTGAGTTTAGATTCTTGGGACTGCCAATGGCAGACACGGAAGATCTTTTGAAATTTTACGAAAGTGACGTCAATAACCAACCGTTTGCAACGTATCCAGTCAAAGTTGTATCGTACATGGATAATGAGCCTTACATGACAAACCCGATTCTAAGGATTCCCCATAAACAGGAAACATCAAAAAACAAAGTTACCAAAAACATTACATTGAAATGTAAATCAAATTTAATGAGACGCTCGAAAAGTGACAAATGTATAAAGCAAAATGTTCCGAAAACACACATATATGATAATGTTGGTGGAGATGGACAGAAAAAGTACACCGGAGACTCTCAAAAAAACCCTTTTATAGAAATAATTTTAGAAAACAGGAAGCCCTCAGGTAATGATTCTCTTGTACCGAAACCCGTTGAACCTGATACCGTCCCTATTAAATCAAAACTTGAGTCATCTCATATCGCCTCGATAAACTCTGATGTACAAGTGAGTTTCAATAAAAGTGCTTTATTAGATAGAAATGGACAAGTAAACGATTTTCGCAAAAATGAACAGAGTCCAACTCATGCTAATTCATTTAGCCGGGAATCATCAACACCTATTACAGAAATAGGATTTGTAGATAAGTTTGCAGGTAACATTACATCAGATAAACAACAAAGTAACTATTCTAACGAACAAAGTTCTCCGCTGACGACCTCCGGTAACACAAAACACCCAGCGTTTAATTATAAGGAACCAAAAGTTACGTCTCAAGTTTTAAAACCTTATAATTATTACGATTTCACTACAATAAAACACGTAACTCCTGTCTCTACAACTCAAAGTGTTGAACATTATAATTATCCAATTTCAACTACCCGAAGTAATAATAATGCCGAATCTGTGACTCGTATGAATGCACTAAATCGTAAAATCTACAATGAAACTGAAGCTCTTCAAAAAGTCGTAACCAGAGAATTTACAAACGGTACAGTTGTGAGCAGTATTGATGGCACTGAGGACTTTGCAAGTAAGGAATTAGATGAAAGTTTCATTGATTTACCATTTATAAGTAACAACACTGAGGACGATCTAAATCATACTAAAAATGACAAACCGCTAGCCTCGGTAACCGAAGCGACGAATAAAAGCGAGTCAAAAGTCACATATGATAGAAACAGGCCGATTATAATTGCTTCCCTATATTTTATTTTTGGACAAGAATATATTCCTGAAGTATTTGGGCGAAAATCTAATGACAAAATGCATTTATAATTGGATTTCATTTACGAATACAATCAAACATTCGTTTTCTTGCTTCAGGGAATTGCTAACAAAGTTGATTTGTAGCCATTCGCTACTTTATGAAGTTTAAGAAATTCTAAGAGTAATGAAATTATTAGATAATGAAAAATAAAACCATTTACTTATGTTTCAATTAGTTAGTTTTCAATCAGCGTAACTTCCTGTTAACATAGTATAAAACAAAATTGTATCCGCCGTCTGTCAGTTTAGTTACTTGGTAACCGAAGAGTTTTCTATAGGTGGAATTTTTAAAATAGGATCAATTCTTTTTAAGCTCATCCAGAACAAACTATGTAATGTTCCCTCTTGTAATACTAGTAGATACCCAAAGGAAGGGTACGAACGCCGATAATTGTTCAAAAAAAAAAAAAACTTAGTATTTTCCCACTTTGACCGATTCATCCATGGCACAATATTATAAATGTGAATGTAAGTTTGTTTGTTACGCTTTCACGCGAAAACTACTCAATCGATTATCATGAAACTTTGTACACATATTCTCGGAGGTACTAGAAGTAACATAGGATACTTTTTATGAAACAAAATAGTATATAAAAAGCGAAGTATGTATGTTCCCTATAGACCTATAGACTCCGAAACGGCTGGACCGATTTCGTTGAAATTTACAGGGATTGTCCAAATGTACACATTCCTGTGTTTGGGAGCGATCGGATTAACATAATTAGTGATACCCGGGCGAAGCCGGGGCGGGTCACTAGTAATTTATATGAATGTTAAAGAAGTGGAACAGGTGGAAGAGTTCGTGTATTTGGGATGTATGTTTAGTAGAGATGGTAGGCATGTTAAAGATTTTGAACGACGAGTGAGTGCGGGAAATAAAATGAATGGGGCTATAGGTACAGTAGTGAGGAGTCAGAATGTGTCTATGAAGGCTCGTCTGGCAATACACAATGCTGTACTAGTCCCCACTTTAGTTTATGGAATTGAGAGCTGGATTTGGCATGAAAAGCATGATAGTGTAGTTTTTTTTGCATTTCATTAGTTGAGTGTTTGTGAGCTGGTGTAAAATGTTAGTAGCAAATTTAAGAAAAAAAAAACGATGGGAGGCAAATCAATGAAACAGCCATCGTGGTAAGATATCTTTATTACAAATACTTAGACGATATATGTAATATTTACAAAATAACAAAAGTTAGAAAAGGTTTTTCAAACATTTATCGTGGGCAAACCATCCATATTCGCATTAAACGATGCCGGCAACGATTTAAATCTACCCCCCACTCCCTCGCGCAATTACAGCCTATAATTGCTTTACACATAGTATACTATCAAACTTCAATCCGTTACAGCTAAGCTAAAAAAAGAACAACCTATTTTAAATAATAAATTATTAAGCCGCACACCTCGCAGAATGTTACAGCAGCAACTCGTTATTTAGGAATGCCTCGTAAATAAAATTAATGACGTTGAAAAATAAGAACCAGGTGTTCCGTTATTGGTTACTACATACATCCGGACCGCACATTACGAGTATACCTAGGTTTACTTTGATCAACAACCATGCACACGACCTTTAAGAAAAAAATATACGATTAATGTACACAAGATGAAAATAAAGATGTAGGTTTTATTTTTTTTTTAAATGTAATTTGTTATTATAATTTACAAGAACTTAATTCAATTGTCACTATTGTATCCGTCAAGAGCAAAGCAACCAAGACTTGAGATCAACATAATATTAAATGATGATGCAGCCAACACTGAAGACGGAATGCTTCTAGAGCTTTCAAACGCATCCCGTAACATATCGGACGGGTTTTTCTTCAGGTATATACGACATGAATTAACCAAAATATCAGTCGAAAGTTTATTAACATAATTTTTCATGTTTTTTCGTATAGTACAGGCAAGTCAGAGGCTTAATATTATAATAATTCGATTAATAACACAATTAAATTACGATTGAAAAATATTATACACAAAAAAAAACAAAATTACGCACTCAGCGTATGGGTTTACAAGTCATGATGTTTAATAAATCAGGTATAAAACACATTAGTTAAACTACGTAACAATACTCGAAAGATTTACAAAAGCATGCCGTTAGCTGAAACTAGATAATGTTCACATGACTGCCTTGGCGTCAATGTGTTTAAGGAATATGTCCCTATCGAGGGTATATATTCTGGCGGTCGAGGTGCGAAAATACACTTCAATTTTTCAACGCAACAATGACCTATATATGTAAAGCGTTTTAAGTGGATTCTCTATAAAATCTGGTGGCCAATGTCAACGTCATAAAAATTGTCTATTACAGGTAAACGGAATGAATCATTCCACAAGTATTACAACTCGTCTAGGACTATAACAATTGTCATATTCGCGCCTCGATTCTTCTTGATATTCGTAACTTTTACAGCGTATCTAATTTGTTATATATTAATCGGATGCAGAATTATACAAGAAACTGATTTTGGACACCAAAAACTCGAAAGCTACTATCGCTGTTCATTATACACGTCCGTCTGTCCGTCATTTCATATTGGTAGCTAATCACGAGCATTCTCAATCTCCAAAACATTTCAGCTTTCTTATTTATCTTTCAATCTTCTTATTAAATAAAGCGGGATACAATAGATTATTAAATCTATTAAAATGTTAGTTATATTATTATTTTTACATTGACATTTTAAGTCTTCCATAATCCGTATATAAAACCAAGCATTCTAACATCAAGCCGGCGACGGTTAGAGATTTCCATTGTTTTTTCTTCATTCATATGACTCAGATCGTGACCTTCGTCAGTTTATAATCTCACAATACTGACAGCGAATTGTGAACCGAACGTATCATTAAATCTGGTCTATCGAAGGCAAATCCTCAAATTATCAACTAATAATCAATAATTAGAATTGTAGGTATATCTAAACTGATAAATAAAATGTAAGTGTCTGCATGTAATATCAAAATAACATTGCAGTACTCAATAGACATGATGTACATACGGTACTTATAACGAAAATACAATTTTTTAATTTTTTTTAATTCGTCGAGATTAAAATAGGCTAATCTAATTTAAGTAAAATATTTAGGGTTCCGCGCAAAAAGTGAAAAACCCTCGAAATTGTTTTCTCGAATTTATTTCCACGAGGACGATGTAGGAAACGGCTAGTTTAAAATATGTTCGTAAAGATTTCTTACGTAATATATCAAATTGTAAATAGTTTACTTTACAATTTTCCGTCAGCTTATAATATGGCTAGTGAGATTAGAAACTAACGATATTTACAATCTGACGATAACGTATGCAAAATTACACACACCTATTCGGTCACAGGTCATCGCCTTTTAGTATTTGGTCTAAATGAAGTTCCTATGACTATGGAATAGTGATTTTTTGTTCTCTCAACAAACCAATTACTCTCTGTTTGATTTTCTTAGGAAACGAGTGGTTGTGGAAAATCGGTCATGACCAATAGTTACAAGTCTAAATTATTTATCAAATACTGACGCCAAAGATGTTACATACCTCCTCGATGGAGCATTCAGAACTCAAAAGTGAAGCCACATAAGTCGCCAATTGGCGACTGCGTAGAATCCAGCTGTCATTCTTTACCCGACACACGAATACAAAATTTCTGTGTACGTAGTTTAAAGGACAGTTTGTGCTATGACATCATGTACAAACTACACCCCAAAGATAATTGTGGGAACATCACATTTCACAATTTTTTATTATTTATTTAATTTTTATTTTATTAAAAATCTAAATATTTTATACACAGTTAAATATACATTTTTAAAATTTTATTATATTAATATAGTAATTTATTATTATTATATATATATATATTATTTTTTTTATTAACACCAAAAATACAACGAAATATAACAGGCGACAGATTAAAAAAATGTTATTTAAATATGTTTTGTATTTATTTATATATTAGTATTTGTATTTATACGTATACGATGATAAATATTCGAGGCAAAATACAAACTTCACTTTTGAATTTTAAACTTGTATGGAATGCGGTATCTGGAAGTATATAAATCTAAGACTTCTGCAATAAAACACTAAATTAAATACCACTATACAATACAATGTATTTATGTATATTCAACCATACTGTTACATACGTGATTCAACTATATTATGTATTACAAAATCCGACAAATTACTCAAAACAACTTATTAAGTTTATAAAACATTTAACCAAGTTAACGCAGTCTTACAATAAATCTAGAAACCATTGAAATAATTTGCAGCAATACAAAATTTATTTAAATTTTCAGAAGTAATTTTTGGATTAATTTTAAATTAAAATTCGTAGCATGATTTTATTTTATTTTGCATAAATATTATAGTCAATAAATACTTTTATATAATAATTCCCATATATTATAACTTATCAACCATAATACACACAATATTATTATGATTTAGTTGTATATTAAAATATGATTTTACTTTATATTGTAGTGTAATATTTATGCAATGGTAAGGTTAACAAGTCGGTCATGGACAAAAACCCCAAAGTACAGATTAAAAAAAAGTTTTATTTAATGCACTATCAAACTACAAGTACCTCGCCTCAAGTCTGATACACACCTTCACACATACAGGCACTAATCCACCTCACATCTAGATATATGATTTATACACTAATTATAATAACTCTGACCTCATAACAATTTATACGAAAATCTTTCAAAATTGTATAACATCCTTAAAAACTCACTAAGGCATTGAATGCATTTGAACATCGCAGAAAAGAGGACCTTCGTTTTGAATAACAATTTTCCCTTAAACTTTAGGGAAGTCTCAAATAAAGTAATGTTACGATCGTGACGTAGTTACAGGCCAAAGGACATCGAAGGACCAAAAGGTCACCTTTTCTCACGACCTCAATGCCCATATCACCTGCAAATTTTAAGTCCTTTAATATTTTGCCACATTGATGCGACGTTATATATTTGAGGTAGGGAGGAACACAAATGTTCCGTTACACAATTAATGTGTATCTTTTTAAGAGGCTCTGAAGAGAAGCATCTAATTGCGCGGTAACCAAGTTCAGTTAACGACGCCAGATTTCGCGCAATATACAACTTAACTACAATATTACATTTAAACCATCTGCAGCTGTTATTCTAAGGACTAACTTACAGATCCATCTAGGCATGTTAAGTGCTACAAATAATCTTTAAAGATGAACAGTTTCGTTGAGTAATAGTTGACAGACAAGGCTAATAAATAGCGACAGGTTTTACGTAAGTCTGCAATCATCAAGCTGAAACATCTATGTTTATAAATCAATGTATTTCATGAACAAGGCTGTGGTTGCATGTCTGCTAAAAACTGAACCAACGTTGCACCGCCGGTATAAAGTGCGAAATAAATCCCACGAATATTTTGCGCTTAGAATAACGTATTGATTTCAATTCTCTGCGGCATATTTTTTTCAGTTATATGTATATCATATTAAATTGATAAACCAGTTTTCAAACATATTGCAGTAGATTCATGACACCGACTGACTTAAGAAGAATTTAGTTATCAAATCATGGCGTTTTACATTTAGCATAGTTATTCTTATGTAGTCTTAGTGAGGGTGATAGAGACACGACAATTACATTTCATTCTAGATTATGGAGGTAGTCAATAAAATATGTTAGGTACAGTTTCCATATAGGCAATATTTCAGTCTTTAAAAGGCAAGTCTTTTAAAGGCGGTACAGACGTGTTGTTTTACGACATGCAACAGTTTGCCACTCATGCCATTATCTTGACTTCAAAAAATAGAATAATTTAACTTTAGAGAAAAAATATTATTGCCGTAATTGATCCTGTACATACATACATACAATCGCCTCAAACAGAGTCTACAGATAGCCATTTCACACATTCACTACAAACATTAATATATCTATGTATATATTTCTACTGGTTTCCGCAAATCTGGTCGATATTTCGTAGGATTTCCCACCGAGCCATTAAATCTATTTACATATAGTAAATAGAGACAATTACAATATGTTGGTGTCAATAAATTCAACGAGTAAAAAATTACTTTAAAATTTAAAAAAAAACTAACAAAAAATCCAGTAACATTTCAGTTATAAGTTTTGTGCGAAGTATTTCATTTCAAACCAATAATTTTATATATAGCCTTTTGTTCTTTTATGCTGTCAACAAGAAAAACGTATGCTGCAGTAAGTAGGGTCGGTAAATGGCGCCCTATATGAACGTATATCGACCAGATAAGCAAAAAATATTCGATTCCAATAACTTTATTAAACTTTTATTTTTCTATTTATTGCTTTAATGAGATACAAGTGATATAACTATAAACTTGAACATAAAGGCAGTAATATTAAGTATTTAACGGTTCATTTACTCATAAGACTTTACGGCAATGTAATCTTTATCTAATTTCTACGATCAGGCAGTATAATAGGAAGTTAATTTACTTGACCTTAAATAGTTCAATCTATTGTATTGTAAAGCACAAAGAAGGGTCATTAAATCTCATTATAGGCAATACTTTAGTATCGACCTGTTTGTTCCATATCGAGATGGAAATTTTGTAAACAAACGTAACTCACCATAGCAGCCATCACAATTTTTATACTTTCATCGGAAAAATGTTTTATTTATTATTGTGTATATATTTTATTACATATATTTTATATAAGGTGTTCATTTCAGGTGAAAGGGTAAATTGTGTCCTTTGTTTACAAAATTTCCATGTTCATTCCAAACAAAGTATATATTTTAGACATATATTTTTTAGTCAGCTACATTATTACAAGATCTTGCGCTTTAAAATGAATACATTGTTATATTAAGACCTATTGTTTGCAAAAGTATTACATTTTTTTCTAACTGATATATTTAACCACAATACTTTAATTTTCAAGCCATATGGGCATCAAATGCCTTCATTCCCTCTCTTTCATGTGATACACTACTTTCATTCATTCACACACATACACATCAAATACTAATGAGTAAACTACGCAATGAAATTACTACATTTATTGGTTGTAACATTAAGAAATCTGTTATAAAACTTTGAGTTCCAAAATGAAATCAGATGTTCATGTAACTCGTAGCGGCATTAAACTTACATATACTGCTCAGACACAAAAACATAATGTTTATATATCACTACGTCATTGGTAACTTGAAAGTTCATATACCACTGAGACGTAATAACTTGTAATAACATATAAAATGTTTACATGCAACTCATACACAAAACACGCGGTGTCACGTAAAACTCTGGAAGAAACATATATTTATGTATGCACCCTTACACAAGTATATTGTTATATTTATATACTATGCTGACATTAGTAATTTGTGCTGTTCATATACCATGCAGTTATCAATGACTTGTGACGTCCATATACCACGCAGATGTCAATAACTTGTCACGTCCATATACCACGCAGATGTCAATATCTTGTGGTGTTCATATACCATGCAGATGTCAGTAATTTGTGCTTTTCATATATCACACAGATGTCAATAACTTGTGACGTCCATATACCACACAGATGTCAATAACTTGTGACGTCCATATACCACGCAGATGTCAATAACTTGTGACGTCCATATACCACACAGTAGACAATAACTTGTGACGTCCATATACCACGCAGATGTCAATAACTTGTCACGTCCATATACCACGCAGATGTCAATATCTTGTGGTGTTCATATACCATGCAGATGTCAGTAATTTGTGCTTTTCATATATCACACAGATGTCAATAACTTGTGACGTCCATATGCCACACAGATGTCAATAACTTGTGACGTCCATATACCACGCAGATGTCAATAACTTGTGACGTCCATATACCACACAGTAGACAATAACTTGTGACGTCCATATACCACGCAGATGTCAATAACTTGTCACGTCCATATACCACGCAGATGTCAATATCTTGTGGTGTTCATATACCATGCAGATGTCAGTAATTTGTGCTTTTCATATATCACACAGATGTCAATAACTTGTGACGTCCATATACCACGCAGATGTCAATAACTTGTGACGTCCATATACCACGCAGATGTCAATAACTTGTGACGTCCATATACCACGCAGATGTCAATAACTTGTGACGTCCATATACCACGCAGATGTCAATAACTTGTGACGTCCATATACCACGCAGATGTCAATAACTTGTGACGTCCATATACCACGCAGATGTCAATAACTTGTGACGTCCATATCGTTGATTTAACACTCTGACAAGAAACTTGTAGTATTCATATAGAAGTACAATACTAGCGACTGTAGCTTGTAGTGTCCCCAACATTTTAAACCTTTTATTCCGTTGACAATATTTGAATATCAATACGAGCATATCTAAGTGGGAGACAAGAATAATTCCATATACAGTTTATACTTCAAACATTGACCGCAAATAGAACTTTCATGATGCTAGGAAGATTAGTACAATTGCAATAATTGTCTGTGAACATTTTTAACATAATAACATTTGTTATACACAAATAATAAACATGCAGCCAAGAGAACACGCTGCGGACCGTTGATTTTAGATTTTAAATTTATTCAGAGCAATGCTATACATGACAAACACTTTCACAACCCACCCAAGTTTTATATCCAAATAAATCAGTCTTTGTAAAATAAATTTCAGAATGTATATGTTTTAAAAGGATGCAATCTTTTGAAACTCCAATCGTCGTAGTTAAGACTGATCAAGATAACATATATTTCATGCCAGATATATGTCACCTTGTTATAAAATAAATCAAACCGTCAATTGAGAAAAAGATTGTGTAAATTACGAATTACGATCAAATTATATACTCGACACGATTTGAGACTTACAAAATATATCAAATACATGTGGGTAGCAAACGAGAAAGCGGCTCAGCCATTATTAAGTGACTGTGAACCATAGGCTCAACTATCTGCAACAAGCTGAGATGGAATGTACCCAACGCGATGAGGCCGCCCGGTCGCCGCTAGGTAGCTTCTCGACCCTGCCCTGTAACAACATATCACTTAACACAACTGTATGCTTCATTCATTTAATGTAACATATGTATTTCATTTATTTTTTAACAAAAAAAAATACTTTAATTAAATAAATAAAATTACCATGAACGACATGAGATTAGTACATATGATAATCAAGATACTTTTAGTATTGCTATCTAACCGAGCTAAGCCTATATTTTGGGGACCAATATACAGGTACAATAACCCGGGAAGTGTTTTATAATTTAAATTATTTATTTCTAATTCTTTCTGTTATTCCGACTTTTATTGACCTATTAATTAATGTAATAATTATAGACTCTTCTTCAACTTCACGACTATTAAACATAATGTATGGGTGAGTTGTTGAGATTTGATATGCTGACTCCTTCTTAAAGTGGGTACAGGGCAAGAGATAATATTAAATATATAATTGTTAAAACCCTTTAACTTTTGAAAGCCTTAAAAATCTATTTTTAATTTATAATATAAATTGTTAAACCTTGATATTGCAATAAAGGTAACATGTGACATATTGAATTTCCCAGCCTACTAATATATTTATCACGATACATCACCAACTGGCCGCAACTAAACACGTCTTTTCGTCAACGCAAAATATATTCTCGCATGGACCTACCTAGAAGAAATACCGCTAAAGCATGATTCTCTGGCAGCCTTTGCTATTCAATAGAATAACCGTAATAATAAACATTCAAAATGTATAAGAAAATCAACACATTTGCTTTGCATAATCACGTGTCGCCTGCCGTATTTTAGTTGTGATAGAAGCCCACTTCACTTTTCAATTATTAAACCTATAAGATGGTCAAATGATGGTGATTTGGAGAGAATAACCTAATGTCAAGATTCAATATTGTGTTAAGGGTTAGTTTTTGTACCGATTACAAAACTTATTATGTATGTTAGATGTTATTTATCTTTGCAGTTGGGAATGAAACTGAAACCGCAAAGCTATCGCTCTAGTACCATGTTTATAAAAACAAACATGAATTTCCAAATTTAGGGAACAGCAAACAGATTTGCAGAGAGTGCATTAAACCAAATTAATACCAAGATAAAATATATATAAAAAAAATTACATACAATTGCATTAGCTGAAACATACAATACTTTTCATGGTATACTTGGATTTAATATTATTTAAGAATACAACAAAAAGCTATCCCTATAAATGGTCAGCATGTCAGTATTTATTATTACCGGAGATCTTTCTCTCTAAAAAAATCTGAGAAGACAATACTGAATTTTATATGAATTATTTCAACAGTGTGAACACACAGTTACAAAGAATACTGTCAATGAGTATCACGCCCTAGCAATGAAACACTATTACATGTGTTCTGAGCATTTTGGACACAATGGACTTAAAAAGAATAGACGGAAGAGTGAGATTCCAAAACCAATAATTTCTATTTCACTTCAACACGATAATTATTTACAATATTATTCGAAATCATAGTTTGTGTACAAGTGACGTAATCGTTTTGTGGGGCTCCTCTTAACCGTGTGACGTCATCGTTTTCGACAACCTACTAGCACAACTGCACTAGTTCAAGGTTCAGAACATACATTAAATAAACAAAAAAAAAGACTCAAATAACGCTGGCAATTTATTTTGCTTCGATCCCAATAGTTCATGTGAACTGAAATTCGCGGTGCAAAAGATGCAAGCTCAAGTGTTATTTATGTTTTAATTAGTGACCCCCCCAAGGATAACACCAATAATGCAGATCCGATAGCTACTTGGTCAATCGGTCCAGCCATTTCAGATTCTATAGGGCACATACATATATACCCATCACCTTTTATATTTTTCTAATTACGCGTACCTACAGTATATGGTTAATTTTCAGACCATTGCTACTCCTGGTCAACACTCTTTAGTTAAACACACATATCTATGTACAGAGCTACCAGAGTGTAGTATGGAGACAGTACCATAGGATATGTCTATACAGAGTATACCATGACATGAAACCTGAAAAGGAGTCTATCATGAAAAACTATCAGCTAGCTATTGCATTGCACCACATTTTTTCACTTCTTGGCACACAAACAAATATTTTATCCATTATACTAATCGAAGTATTCTTACATGAGTGTATGCTGAGGCATATATCCTACTTTGAAAACATATTCATGTTATTCCTAAATAATACAATGTTGCACGTGCCTCCCGACCTTTCCGATCCGATGACGTCACGCCGCAGCATATATCAGTCACGAAAATAGCGCTGGCTCAATTTTACGAATCTCGATTTAATTGTGAAGTATTTTGAATTACAGATAAAAAATAAGTATCATATTTAAGTTGAATCGGACGTTTACTAATTTACTACTAATATTATAGGCGTGAACGATGTTTGTTAATCTTTCACCGAATCACTAAAATATTTTTTTTAACTTGAACAAAGTCGCGTGCATTTGATTACTTGTACATAAGTTTCGTTAATTGTAAAGATTTACCTTATTTATATTTGGCAGGAGAGGCAGATTTGCCCGACTGTGGTGTGATGGTGATCTCATCATTGATTTTAAGAGGCTTGAACATGGAATCATTGCCGGCGATCACTTTGATGGGCGTTATCTTGCTCTTGTCCATCACTCTCTTGTCCATCACTCGCTTGGCGACCACACTGTGCGCCGAGTATACGTGGCTCTCAAACTGCTTGTACATGCCAAATGTCGCAGTGCACACTGTACATTTGTACGAGAGGTGCGCCGGCTTCAAAGTCAAGTTGTGATCCCGAGCCACATGGCTAAGCAACTTCCATTGGTATACCTGAAATATGATTTAATGCATTTAAATTTAACATTATAAACACAAATATATATAAGTGTTACAGTAGGGATAGTGGTTGGTTGGTTGTCCACACCACACCGAGTAAGATTTTGAAGACTCCCATTCCCCCTTCCTTTTTTTACTCCATATCTTACCTAAAAGCTAATAAATCACCACCATAGGTTATTGAGGTTGCCCATGAATAGCCACTTTAAACCAAGTGAATTCAATAATGAGAATATGGTTAGAAATAATCACACCATCTCAATCAACAAAGAAATTTAATTTCCCACCATCAAACGCTGCCTAACTTTTATATTTTAATATAATTGAAGAGGGAGAAAATATTAGTTTTAAAAAGTCAATCATGAACAACACTAAACAAAATGAAACTGATATTGTGAAACTTACCCGTCCACACACTGGGCACCTTCCAGCGTCTTTCCCCTTGTTGGCAGCCTCTTGCATGGAGCTAGTGACAAGACCATGTGAGCCCAGAAGATGTCTCTCAAGACCTTGGTCTGTAAAGAACCTAAAAGAGTAATACTATTAAAACAAGTACTTCTCATGGCTATATCACGCATCATCTCTCCAGAATTACAAGAATTAGTATGACATTCAGAAAGATATCTTAGAATATTTTATTATACGTGATTTTGGAAATTAATAATCCAAAAACATTCTACTAAACCTGACGTAGCAATACAAGTATAGATAAATGTACAATCTTAAGAATTTTACACTTGATCACAATTATTACACACTATTCACTTACTCCTAAACCTAAAGACTTACATTAATATGAGACTTACATTTATATGATATATATATAATAAAATATATTATGTATAATATCCCTACTAATGTTATAAATGTGAATGTAAGTTTGTTTGTTACGCTTTCACCCGTAAGCTACTCAACTGATCATCATAAAACTTTGTACACATACTGAGGCAATAGAAGTAACATAGGATACTTTTTATGAAAAAATTAGTATATAAAAAGCGAAGTCTGTATGTTCCCTATATAGACCTATTGACTCCGAAACGGCTGGACCGATTTCGATGAAATTTACGGGGATTGTCCAGATTGGCACATTCCTGTGTCTGGTAGCGATCAGATCAAAATAATTAGTAATACCCGGGCGAAGCCGGGGCTGGTCACTAGTATAATAATAAAAGAAACTCGCTGACTGATACATCAACTCACACCCCAAACCACTAGGCCTTCGACTTTAAATTTTTCAGAGGTTTCTAAATTCATGCTCTAAAGGTCTAAAGTAGGGAATGAAATTTTGTATGAAAAAAATATTTTCCAATTAAGTGGATCTCAGATCTATTTGGGCAATCATATTAAATAGAGTTCAGCTTAAGTTGGATACACTCGGTTAAATAAATTTCAAGGTGGGTAAAACCGCGGGATCAAGCTTGTCTAGTATAAAAGACTAAAAACGATCCTTCACTCACCTACACTGACACTTCTGACAGTTGAGCGGTGGCCTGTTATAGATCATCTTGGGGTGTATTTTGACCTTGTGTATCCACTGCATGTGGTTGCGCAACTGTTCCAGGTCCTTTATGTAGCCGTCGCAGATCTCACAGATGACAAAGGTGCCCTTGTTCTGGTGGCCGGGCTGGGGTTGCGCTGGCTGAGACTGGCGAGGCAGCGGCGTTATAGAGATCGACGGCTGGTGCATCGATTTACCAACGCCGACATTCTTACCATTGTTCTGTGAATTATTTATATCTTTATTAAACTAAGTGATCACTCATATTCTGCGTGAGGACTGACGTTGGAAGTGAAAACAACAACAACCACTCTCCTTTACTAACCATTTCACACCCCCCTCCCTACTACCATTTCACCACTGTTACATGTCGTGTTGCATCACGCAAATATATAAGATTTTCCCCTAACAAATAACATCTAATGTAGCTAAAGAAGTTTTCACTTCAAAATATCATGATATGATGTTTGACATGGCACACAAGTAGCACTTGTAAAATTGAATCCATCTAGTTAATAACTGCTGTTAGTTCACGTGGCCAAGAATCTACAACTTCAAAGTATCATCTTATTTTAACATAAAGATATAAATCAATATACAAAAAGAATTCCAGCATGTATTTCTCATAAATAATGAGTAATCATATGAGTTGGGTTACTGTAATAACCAACAGGATATGTTTGTTAAACAAAGAGCAAGAAATAACTGTTATAAACAATGTAAACCTTGAAGTTACTTTGTTTCCTAAGTCATAACAGAAACATTGCTACAAAGTATTACAATTCCTGTATACATTTTAGGCGTACTTAGTGCATTGTTATTGATTCGTTTAAACAATGTTCAAACATTATGATTCTATAAAGCAAATATTTTTAAAATCAAATTTACATGGAATCAATAACAAAGTATTGCAAAATGAAAATATTTCAGATAAATTACTTTTAAGAAAACAGACTCCCCAAAAATGATAACTATGATACATTCCCTAATTACTTTTTTCGGAACACGAGCAAATATGACAATTAATTTATTAATGTTTATCAGTTAAAAAATTAAAAGTCTACAAATATCTTTGTTTTCTCTGTATATTGCAACATTTTTGAAGAAAATATAAAATTATTATATTAAATATTTTGTTAACATTTTCACAACTATATGACTATTTAAATATAGTAAATATTTCCTTTAGAACTATAAGTAACACTGTGGATAAAAGCCGAGATAATAAATTATGTTTTGTACTAATTTCTAATAAGTTGACATATCACATCCTATTATATAAAAAATATGTCACAGTTTAACTATCTTGTTACTAAGAGTAACATACATTCGTTGTAATAGTTTGACATAATAGCATAGCTAGAAGATATAGCCTGGCAAACATCATTTTCACAACATCTCAATGTGATTTTTACCTATATAATGACGGTCATGCATTTCAAAGTATTTATTATGAGCATACACTTTTGCATCCAACTAAAGCACTTGAAAAATACTAATATCCACTGTTCTTTAGACTAAGAAATGTCATAGTTATAAGCAGGGCATCTTTGTTCCCAAATTGTATTCCTTTATAGATGTAGTGAAAAATTATTTTCCTTCGGGAAAACTCGGATCTTGATCGGAATACGACGACACCCGAACTGTCAATTAATGAGTGTCATATGCATTAATATGGAACTTTACTGTTCAGTGTCAAATGTCGAAATGAATAATGTCATTGGATAATATAGAGACACAGAGTTACAAGAAGCTATTGAGATGGCACGATAAATACGAATTTTTCCGAAAAAT
Source organism: Papilio elwesi (assembly GCA_029849275.1). NCBI lineage: Eukaryota > Metazoa > Arthropoda > Insecta > Lepidoptera > Papilionidae > Papilio > Papilio elwesi. Next base: position 18,624,757 of record CM056717.1, on the reverse strand, counting down.
TACGACGGAAAATCTTTTCTCACTATATCTGTACCTTTCTTTAGGTGCTAAATCAGAGAAATATAGAGGGTGTGGCAGAATTGTCATGTTTTTTTAACTGAAATAGTCAAATGTTTTGGCAGAAGTGTACGGGGCTGTATTGTGATGCCATCACAGGTGCTGGGTTCCTGACTGTCATATACCATTCTGAATTAACTGTCCTTTGTTTATTTAACACCATCATTGCATTATGTAGTGTCCTGCAGACGTACATAGTTAATGTATCTTATAAAAGGATGAATAATTCAAAAGTAAATTAAGTGTTCATTTTATACAGTAAACAGTTTTGCAATGCACAAATGATAATAAAATCTTGTTGACACAAAACCTTTTCGTTTTTTCTTGTATTTTTCTTGTATTTTGTTATTGATTGTTCTTTCAAGTAAACATGGTAATCACTTTTATACATATGACTTGAAAACCTAACAGTATCAATCATTTGATTTAAAAGAAACAAATAAGGATAATAGAAGCTTTATATAAGCTAATTAAAACTAATCTAAATCATCTAAAACTACTCACCATGGCAAAGTTTGTCGGTAAGAGCGAGGGCGTGTTGTGTCGTACGACCGCGCCGCCGCGAAGTATGGGCACGGGCATTGCGGCGCGCGGCCCCAGTAGCATAGGGCTGCGACCACGCGGACGATAAGCCCCCGCAGCGCTCGCCGCCTGAGCCAGGCCGCTGGGCAGTGAACCACGCAGGTTCCCGCCCATCGAGCCCCGGTTGAACGCGTTCTGGTATGTACCCATCATATTGCTGCGCGATCGCGTTATCTGTATAAACAATATATAATGTAGCCAGATCATTTTCGTGTAATGAATTCCAATTCAGTGAAGAGAACTGATCTTTTGATAAGTAGCAAATATTATATTATTTTAATACCAATTACAAGTAATTTGGTGCGCGGTTAATTCATCAAGAGATTCACTGAGATTATTACCTTTGGTATTTTTGCTGGAGGCTCCCATTCAATGGGTGGTGCCAAATTTGTTTCTGGTTTAAACTTCTTTGCGCAGGGTGTGAGATGACGGGCCAGTTTGCCTTTACCATTGTCTTCAAAGGGACAGTTGGCACATTGGTGATAAGCGGGACTTCTCTCCAGTTTTCCCTGCACATTGTGCTCCGCTTCCATGTGATAGAGTATGTCATGTGGACTTCGTATCTCAAACGAACAACAGTTACACTTATAAACATTGTTTTTCATATGTGGTGTCTCCAGGTGATGCAACATTACTAACATCGACTCTGATTTAAAACTACAAAATTCACACTTATTTTGTTTATATCTATAGGAGCTATTCTTTTCTTGGCTAATTTCTAAGTTTTTCATTAGGGATGTAATAGAATTTTCTGTCGGTCTAGTTTTATGACCTGCTTTTTTCTCTCTAGAAAGTTTCCTATTTTGTTGCTTGAGCAAATCATTTTGTACAAATTCTTGGACCAAGTTTAGCCCAATGTCCATAAAGAACTTACCGAGCGAACAATCAAAATAGTTATCAGACTTCCCACAAACAACTTTATCCACAGGTAACCTAGTGACATCTTTTAGTTCATCACTTAAATCTGCTTTGTCTTTAATGACCACTGTTTTTTCTTCATCACTGCCCAATTCATCATCAGATTCTGAGGAGCTTTCGCCATCCCAAGATGCATCATCATCGTCATTTCTCTTTTTCTTTTTTTCATCTGAAAATATGACACTAATTAAAAACATTGAACTTCTGATTAAGGTATATAATTGAAATAAAAACTATTCTATCTTTTAACTTGGACCAAATTACATATAATGTCCAAATTTAATTATGATCAGTTTAGTTTCTTGGTTGAGTTTGGAGTGAACAGTGATCTAATACACAAACACAACAAGCGTTAAAGTATCCTTATAAAAATACTACAGCTTGTGTTACGATTAACAGGGCCTACTACTAAAGTACTAGAGTTAGTGGTGTTGAGATGCGATCCTTAAGAAGTATGTTAGGCATGAACTTGCGAAACAATTTGAGTGGCAGTTTTGATAAGGAACACCCTAGGAAAACTTATATCGATCAGATTAGTGACTTACTTAAAAAGGGCGATATAAATAGCACTACGCACATGCATGCATAGATGTATGAATGTAGAAGAAGCGAGAGAGATGTGCCAGGATAGCGCCAAATGGAAATCCATGATCTCTGCCTACCCTTAAAGGGTACGGGCGTCCTAGCATGTTTATTTATTTATCGGTTTAGCAGTTTGAAAGTTTATCCCAGACAAACATCATTACAAAAGATATATTCATGAGTGTATTGTAAGTAAAAAACATCCATATTTCATTAGAGAAGAGGGTCGGGTATTACCCGACCTACTTGCTTGGGATCCCGGTATTAATAAAATTAAATGACAAACCAAGCATACAACTGCAAGATTTTATGATACTGTGAGCTTATTCTGTACAGATCAAAAAACAAATTGAGAGTAAACCTTATCCAGCGAATTTGAAATAGGGACCTCAGCGACTAAAATGCAGCAAGAATTGTCTAATGTTATATAAAATATTTCCCTTGATATTTGTTGTCAACCAAAAAAGCATTTACGCTACACACTATTTTAGCATTTCGATATATATTTGTATTACCTTTCTTTTCCTCTATGTTTTTCTTTGTGTCTTCTTTATGTTCTTTGTCTTCTCTATGTTCTTTGTTTTCTTTATGTTCTTTCTCGTCATTCTCTTTTTTCAATTTTCCTTTATTGACCACTTTTCCATCTTTGTCATTTATTTCTTCATTTTTGTCCTTCTCCTTCTTGTCTTTATTTTCTTCATGATTATCTTCACATTCTTTTTCTTCCTTAGATTTCTCTTTCTCTAGCTCACTACCCAACATATCAACAAATTCTCTGAAGGGCTTTATTGAAGGTTTTTCATAGACATAAGGTACTATGAAAGATGGCGCCTCAACAACAAACATATCATCTGTAAGTGAAGGCAGTATCAGAGGCTGTGAACTTCCTGAAGAACTATGTATTGATAAACTACTTTTAGCGCTCACAGGAGTAATTGAAGTGCCACGCCCTATATAACTCATATAGTTATGAGCACTAAAAATATTATTTGAACTTCTGATAGGTATTGGTTTATTTTGTGCAATAGCATTTGTATCTAAGATGACAACTGTAGGCTCTTTCTTTTGGTGGCCTGAGGCAGTTACTCTCATTTGTTTTATAGCCATTTGTACTAAAGTTTTAGTATCATTAATCACAACTGGACGAGACTTACGCCTCAAAGTATCTTCTATGGCCAGAATCTCATCAGATGCATCATTACCATTTTCCATGTCAACATCATATCTCTTACGTTTTATAGCTCTATTGCTACGACGTAACTGTACCTTAAGCTCTGTAACTGGAGCTTTTACATTATTTCTTATGATCTCTGTATCAATCACATCTGCTTCAAAGCTTGGAGAGTCCTGTATGCCTCCATTTTTGTTATGCTCATTTTTTATTAACTCTTCCTCATTATCCTTTATTTTTGTTTCATTTTCCTTAGAGGAATCATCATGACCAATGTCATTTTGAATTTCTGAATTTAAAGTAACCATATCTTCTGCTGTCTGTTCCATTGATGTTAAGGAACTTTTTTCTTCTTCTATATTTTGTCCTAGTTTACCATCATTTAATGTTTTCTAAAAAATATAAAAATAATTGGAAATACAATATAGTATATACATATATTGTACAGAATAGTTATTATTTAAAAAGTTTTATATAGTTCTCATTGTCATGTTTCTACATAAAAATACTAAAAAATATATATAACACTAAATGCAGCATCTCAAAAAATCTTATCTCAACTACTGTGTGGTAACTGTAAAGTTTTTTTTTACTTTTTAACTATTATATACATATTACTAACATCATATTATCTATACTCACATTTGAATTTTGTAGTTCCTCAGCTTTACTAAATTCACAGTCAGATTGCTCCATTTCTATTTCAACAGAGCTGGCCACTTGGCTTACTGGTGATCCACTTGCCTCAATACTATTGGTACATTGGTCTTCTGCAGGAATCTCCTTGCTTTCTTGAGAATTTACATCTCCTTCAGTATTTGGTATCTCATCACATAATTTATCACTTACGTTACTATCATCCTTTCTTAAGCAATCTGAGGTCTCTTCTATAGCAGTTTCCTTGACAATTTTCTCATTATTGTGTACCTCATTGCTTTCACTGTTCTTACAGGAACTTTCCTGTTCATTTTGTTTAGAAGCCAGGTGCTCGGTGTTGGGAGAAGTAGGATGTGATAGCTTTATAAGTTCCTCCATACTGCCATTCACTCCCCCATTCATTTTGTCATCAAGCTACATTCCATGTGTCAAACACCTGTCAAAACAACAATCACTAGTTTAGGTTATGTTTTTAAACCTTAACGTCACATTTTTTATAGTGAACACCGTCCCCTCCCGCCGCTACCTCTCCCCCCTGGACATGGCACAAGCAACCAAAATGGCGGTTCCAAGGTACAACTTCATAAAGCTACGTGTGAAAGTCTAGATATTATAGATAGCAGACATCACCTCCAAATCTAGTGTGACACCTAACAATTTCAATTTGGTGTTCCAATTATTTAAAAGATATAAAAAAAACCGAAACAAAAATGCAAACACATACGACGAACTTACGCTCTGATAGTTAGGTTAAATAAAAACAAGCAATTTTAATCATTGTTTATAAATTAAAACGTAAATCAACCATAAATACTATAAGCACCAATCACTAATACCGAAAGTAAAAATATTTATGAACTCTGATTCGGTTATTGTGAAAGTAAACAATCAGAACCGGCGTATTTCCCATTTAATTCATTCAAATTACTTAGTATTCGGTATTTTTTATTCAATATAATGATATATTAAAATAACAAACAAATTGAGACGCAACACCTTGTCCCGCCTGCGAAGCGCTGCCGATAGCCTCGTCTGGTACCCGTTCCACGTTCACTATACTAGCTTATTTCAGTGGATAGCGGGTATTATAGCTCACACGGAATTTATACTTTCAATTTCAGACACAATGTTTATCGATAATACAAAAATAACCTTGGCACTAAAACAAGTTCACTGTAAAATACTAGAACTTACTTTTAAAAACTTATAAATATTTTAAAAATCGGGGACCTTGCGACATGATCCCTCGCCACCGCACAAATGCAATATGGCGGATTTGTAAGTCACGTGACTACACCAGTGGTGCCTACTGAAGTCGATATGGCCAGAAGTGGGCTAAAAATCAATTCTCCATCAGGTTTATTTTTGAAAGTCGGTTTTATTGTTTAAAATTTTGTTTATTTCTCAATTTTTAGTGAATATATAGTTAGAATCTATAATCAAATCCTGAAAAACATGTCAGTATAAGATTGTAAGCCTACTAAACGCGCTTCTCATATGAGACAACGTCAACAATCAGATAGGACGAAAAGCATGCCTATCTCAAAAGGGCATTTCAAAACGGACTAGTTGAGAACGCAAAAATGAGGGCTTAAATAAAAAAAAACTGAACAGAAAAGAAATCGAAAAACTTATTCATGGCCTTGGCTTGATACACGCTTGTTTTAACACAAAAAGTACTCAAAGTCTATTAAATAAGTTTTATTTAGTAACTATAACTAAAAAACTGGTCATATGGGAATACATAATAACAACCAACTTTCAAACAAAGAAAGATAATAAGTTAATAACATTTTGAAATCAGATATTAACTACGCATATTACTTACTTTGTAGTTTAAACATTAGATATGTTTTGAACTATGGTCAGAACGTTATAGTGTAAAAGTCAATTATAATTGTGATTATATTCTACTTATCACATACAAGCATATTTGTCTGGATAAGGATTAATATCAAATTATATGTATGTATATATATATATATATATATATATATATATGTTACATATAGCGCATTATTTTTGTTTGTTCTAAAGAAAAAAATGTAGTTATTGTGAGATAACCTTGGAAGATACACCATCGCTGAGTTTTATTTAGAATAGCTGTGCCCCGCGGTTTCACCCGCCCTGCAATTTTACAAAACGATATTACCTCATGATCATGAGGTAAGGGTAGGGAGAACTACTAAAGTACTTTTCTCGCTTATGGGAACATCGACATGCTGACATATGATTGTTTAATCTGTGACCATAGTCATACTATATAGGCTCTGTCTACAGTTTTTGCGGCCGGCCGCCTGCCTAAAGCTAACCAAACAAGGGAGCGGCGTGCGTCTCCGAAATACGTGCGTGTGCTATTTCAATGCAGTGTCCTGTTTTGAACTTTATATAAACTTTCAATCGTCATCATTTTAAAGATCATAATATACAGTTAATTAAATCAATCTATTCACTGAAACAGCAATATTATAGCATTTTATCGAACAAATGCTTAACATGATTCTGTAAATTCATATAACTTTTTTATTTATGAACCGATTGAGATAAAATAAACATTAAATGTTAAGTGAAGCTTACGACAGTACATTAATGAAAACTGCACCGAAATCGGTTAAGCCGTTTTTGAGATTAGCGGTAAAAAACGGACAAACTAACAGACATACAGGCAAAAAGACAAAAATGTTGCCCCTTACCCTCTTTCAATGTCATTATCGTCTATTTGACGCTGTGAGCCACTGACCTGAATATTTGTAACTAGAAACTATTTTAAACGGAGTTCCATTACGACTAACCAGCGGTACATCGGAATAGTATTTGTTACCAGCGTGAAAGATTAGCAATTAACTTTTAGCCGCATTGTATTTAAGATCATGATCTATGGCATAGCTCTCACATATACCCAGTAATTTCCTGAGAGCGCTGATCGATGGGGCCATAAGCCCCTGTCATCTGCGTAATTAATATAATTTATAAAAGTTCCATCGACCGAGCACCCGACCATGGCGCTGCTGGGCTCATCGTACAAGCTAAATTAGGTAATATCAAAATAAAATAAATATTATAACAGTTAATAATATCTGTTGGATATTCTCAAAATTTAATTTTTCTTGATCTCTCCACGTATTAAGTCTCATGTCACATAAACATACTTATATGTCAATTCAAATTAACCCCCTCTTACCTTTGTAATCAACTCAGGGAAAGTGGGGTGACTGAAAACCAGCTCGAGTTAAGCATATTACCCATTTTGGGATATCGTCGATACGTTGCAGAACATTCGCGGCAAGAATTGAGATTCACCTTTGAATGTTTAATTTGTAAGGAACGCGGTATCTGGAGTTATATAAGTCTATGGTTGCGTACTATCACTTTCGCTATATAATTTTAACTTTCCTTATTAAAATCTTAAGTTACGCTACTATACGCTTCGTAGCTGAAGCAAAATTTTGAAGAAAATAGTATCAAAACCTAAAATAAGATATTGAATTTACAAATAATTTACATTGCGGTTGAGGTTCCGGCAGAAGATGAGTAACGGAACGGTAGTCTCTGGTCGCATAACAAAGCGAACCTGCTTGCTGGTTTGCCTCAAAAAAAATTATAATAAATATAATTTTTTTTTCTTTATTAACCAAGTTATTTTATTTAATTTTGCTTTGGTCCTCATTTGTGTTTGGGGGGGGGGGGATACCAAAGACAAATTATGTGATGTCGTGGACACTCAGTAGCTGTCTATGGTTCTTGTTTTTAAGTCTACTATCTCTTTTCATATCACATCCATTCGTATCTGTTTTCTTGCAGTTTAACGTGAAGAATTAGAATAAACCTTATTGACTGAAGTGTAGTTTAGTACAAGAAAACAAAGCTTACCTCGATTTAATATTAATTTTGCAATGTGAACTTGCCGTTTTTGAACCAAATGGCTTATTAATCGTTTTATTTTTTTTACTCTTATGCCATTATTAATTTTAAGAGTACTAGTCATTTGAAAATATTGTGATAGTAATGGCATATTGTCCAGTCCTGTTAGTTTTTATTGTAGCTTTTGTATGTGTAAGCACTGAAGATGAACCTGTACCCTCACAGATGACAAGATCAGAGAGAATTCAGTTGAGGTAATAATTTTTCAAGTTATATAAACACTCCAATTTTTCTTTTTGGCTATTAATATTATTATATATCAATGACTTATGCAATTATATATACATTAGGTAGGTCGTTTTATTTTGATAATCTAATTTCCTTGCTATAAAAAGATTTTATAATTACTTTGAATAAAAAGGACATGACATCTATGTTTACAATTGTCATTATTTCCCCAGAAATACTATTCTTATTCTAGAAGTATGTTTTCTTCTTTTTCTTTATCCGTGTTTCTCCTATGAGTATTCTAAAACCATTTATGCAATTGTGATACAAAATTGGGTACTCATTATGCTTACACACTCAGAGGTTTTGGCTAAATGTAGCAAATAGACATTGCAAAACATTTTACAAAAAAATGTTTTGCAATACACAAATAATGAATGGGATAAAATGCACATTTTCGTCTAACCAACGACTAAAATATGTTTAGAAATTGGCCTTTACTTTGTCATTGAATTTCAAACAGCCCATGTACTAACCTATGCTGACATGTAAATATTTTGGGAAAGTGAAGTTGCTTCAGGAGGTCTGTATCATGGCAAATAGAGGTCTATTTCCCATAACACCGATTGAAGAAGGAGTTTATTTTTAATACTCTCTCAGCAAAAATAAATGCTTTGTAAACTCCACTAGTGATTGCGTTTGGATCATTTTTAGGTCCATCATTACTTCTCTTGGCCTTTCCTAACTCTCACACTGTTACTTATAGGGATTCCTTATTAGTAACAATTTTTTTTGGATCATGTGGACAGGTGGAAATTGTTTTTCTCCACTCTTACACACTAAATTCACTATGTGTTGGTTTGATGTTATGTAATTTCCTGTGCAACCACATGCTCTTATACCGAAGCACTTATCCATTTACTACGACAATGGTCACTAAGGTATGTCAATATGTGTTATAAAATTTTCTCTGAATAAACAAAGTTTTTATGAAATGTTCATAAATATCACAATTGTTATGTTGCTTTAGCAAAGATTTTCAGATTATTTTTTATATGCCTTTGTTTATTGATATAAAAGTAAATGAACGTGACACGGAAAATAGATCGGTTTTGTCACCTAAGTAAGTATCGTACTCTTTAATGAAAGGTTTAATGTTATAGTAAACCGGATCATATCATATATGTTGAATTTGCAACAATGGATATCACATATTTTCCATGGCCCACTGTATACCAGCCATCAAGGTATCTCCATCTATATTTTATCAAGTACTACTGACTAACTAAATATCTACTAAGTTATATATAGAGTAATGTATGAATTAAGTCTATTGACCAAAGAATACCAGTAGTTAAGTTTATTTCGCAGGACGGCTCTGGATTCAATATGAGGGGCTGGCTTCCAATTCCCAATTGCTCCTAGCCCTATTTTTAATCTTTCAACATTATCAACAACAGTTACACCCCCAAGTTATTAGGATAATCATCCACATGATAATAGTTAATATATAGGTAAATGTGGAGTTAATGACACAAATTAGTTTAATTGTTGACTAGATTTTTTTGAAGTCCAATTTTTTAGAAATCCATTTACTAATTGTGCCTTGAATATAAACCAATAATTGTTTTAAAGAGAAAAGAGACTAATGAATAACATTACATTTATAACTAACTAGCTGTTTCCCGCGACTTCGTCCGCGTAGAATTAAATTAAAGCATATTTTTCACTTCGCAGGATAAAAGTATGTAATTGTATTTTTTACAATAAAACGTAAAACATCAGTCTCAAAATTATATTTTTACAGTACAACAATTTAATTTTATTTATAGATTACCACCAACTCTACCTAAAATCGTTTAACGCAGTTGAAGATGTTTTCAGTTCAATAAGCATGTTGCTGACGCTGTCGCTAACGCATGTTGCGCATGTCGATCTCGCGAACCTGTAATATTTACCCCTACCTACTATCGTTTGACGTGGCTACAAAGGTTTTTACGCTTTAAATACTAAAAAATGTTTATGTTATTTTATAACTTAAGGCAACCTTTGTGACATTACAGGTAGCGGGCGGCGCTTTCGATACGGCGCCGCGTAGGTTTTTTCAAAATTTAGAGGGTTTTTCATTTTCGCGCGGAACCCGAATTATTTTGCTTAAATTAAATTAGCCTATTTGAATCTCGACAATAGTAGCTATCTTCCAGTAAACGTCCCATCCGAATCGGTTCCGTCGTTTCGGAGATTACCCGGAATAAACAGACAGACAGACATACATTTAAAAAATTGTATTTTCGTTATAAGTACCGTATATACTTCATGTGTATTGAGTACGGCCTTGTTATTTTGGTATTACATACAGACACTTCAACTTTATTTATCAGTATAGATAAGTGACAATTATAAATGCAGTGATATCCATCCTGGAATTGATTACGTCAGTCTATTTCTGTTTGATTACTATACAATATTGAGATAGAAAAATAGCGCCAGCGTTAGTCGCCATCTTGAAAAACGCCTTCTTACAACTATCTCTTTAAAATATTTTATTTTATTAGAATAAACTTTCCCATCTTTTTCATTTAATCTTTTTCCCATATTGATGATTTTTTCCGAGATATGTAGGAAAAAACAAATTTTGGTTTTCGGTGAATATATAAATAATTTTTGGAAATACGAAGAAAAAAACCGGTAATCAAATAGCGTGAAATGGTCAACTAAATTTACATAAACCTTTTTCTTGTAAAATCATTAGTTGCCGAGTTAATTGTTCCGAGATATGTATGTAATTGCAAACAGTCGGTTTTCACGATAACATCCATAGATTCTGGCGACAGAAACTCGGATTTATACTTAAAGGGACCTGACATAATTCAACACTGGTTACAAAAACAAAAATTTAGTTTGTCTAACTACCTCTTGGCAAATATCAACACTTGGGGAGAAAAATTAAATGGAAAAAAAGGGTACTTTTATCCCATATATTACAAAAAAGGTCAGTCACTGTTTATAATGTAAAACTTACGGTTACCAAAATATTTGCAAAAATACGTTTTCGAACGACAGAAATCAGATGTATACATAACGGGTATCTCCTGACACAATCCAATTGAAAAAATCACGTTCAAGGAGCATGCAGGCTAAATTTCTTGGACTACTGCCGACAGAAAACTCAAAACAAGTGGGAAGGCGCGACGATTGGTCAGAGATTAATAAATAATCAACTAAAATAAAACGTATCAAAATTGGATACAAGAAAAATATTTTAAAAAAAGGTTACAAATTCAAATAAGCATGTTGAACATGTTATTCAGGCGAACATAACATTTTCCCTAATAATAAATGATTACAAGAATAATAATATATTGATAACTTTGTCATAAATGACAACATGTTGTAAACAACATTGCCACAAACTCTTGTTTTATATCTGACTTAAATAATAATATTAATGTTTGTGATATTCAACGAAAATACGAATTTATGGACGTCTGTAACAACAATAATTAATTTCGTTATAGTTGTATCCAAGGATACGATTACAAGGCAAGGGTCTATACCCTTAAGTAGGGTAAGGAAACCTCCCTTAAAAGAGCGCAAATCGCTTGTTTTCCAAATAATCTCCGCCTCAATTCCGCTAACAATCATGTCACAGTGGTCTCAGCCGGTATACGTACACTGATGAACGTAGGCCTCCCCCATTGATAATCACAAGATCATGGTCCTCTGCCGACCCCATCCAGAGCGCTCTCGCAACTTTGACCTGACCATCGGTCCAACATGTGAAAGGCCTACCTACCTACAACGTCGACCTGTACGTTGCCTCATTAGCCATGGGTTCTGCGAGCAATGTGTCCGGTCCATATCCACGTAAGGTTTGCAATTCTTCGGGCAATGTCGGTTACCTTGATTCTTATCAAATCTGACGCGATCCCACATTGTGCATTGCCCTCTCCATTGCTTCAAGTGACCTTGAGCCGTCTAATCTTGACCGTATTAAGAGGTCACGTACACACTGCTCATAGATTTACTTTTTAGATACTGCGATAGGTGTTGGGACGTGAGAATATCTCGCAACTTCCCGAACACTGCCCATCTGTGTCTCTTACGATATCGCAATTGTTGATTGGACATTTTATTATTTACATTATTATTTGTGAATCGTTAAAGCTTTATGAAATCATTATGACGCCATTAAAATAGCAAAATTGAGTGCCCGAAAAGTGTTTCAAGGTCTGTGTGGCAAACTTTCCCATACGTAAAATAATATTGTAGAGCGACAATAATGTAAATGAATTAAAAAAAAACCCTACCACTATCAAAACGCATGCATAGTATAAATATAATTTATAAATGTAAACAAGAAATCGTGATCTCGACCTATCAGACCTTAAGACTAAACAATAATTATTTAGATATCGCTAATGCGTTCTCAGGGAGGAGTCTAGGCGAATGTTCTATCACGCTTACGATGCCTATATGGACAACGCGTATCCAGCGGACGAACTGATGCCGCTGAGCTGCAAAGGACGGTGGCGGGGGGTCACGCCCAGCCGGGGAGACATGGACGATGTACTCGGGAAGTAAGTCGTTAATCATTTAACACGAATAAATTGAACTACATATTCACTTCACACTGTAGTCTATAGCACACAATACCTTGGGTATACGAGTATATGAATATACCTACTTCTTGATGTGCAGTCTAAAATGTATAGTATACTAGTGATCCGCCCCGGCTTCCCCTTGTAGCTGCTTATTTAAGGAATATACCCATCGCTTATTATATACGTAAATATTCAGTTGTAAAAAAAAATCCACGGGAACCGTACATGGAGGTTGCATGTTGTAGGGGTGTAAAAGATATATATATATATTATCTACTAGTGACTCGCCCCGGCTTCGCCCGGGTACCACTTATGTTGATCCGATTTCTACCAAACACACGAACACCCGCTGTGCCCATCTAAACAATCCCTGTAAATTTATATAATATACTGTAGGTCTCTAAGGAACATACATACTTCGCTTTTTATGTACAATATTTTTTTCTTTATAAAAAGTAACCTATCTTACTTCTAATACCTCCAAGAATATGTGTACAAAGTTTCATAATGATCGGTTGAGTAGTTTTCGCGTGAACAAACAAACTTACATTCACATTTATAATATTAGTAGGGATGGAATAAAATTGCGAAAATGTATTGTTTATATTTTTCCGAATAGCTTCTCGCTGACTCTAGTGGATAGCCTGGACACTCTGGTGGTGATGGGGGACTTCACAGAGTTCAGTCGCGCCATGCGGCTCGTGCTGAATGACGTCACCTTCGACCACGACATCATCGTCTCCGTTTTCGAGACCAACATTCGGATGCTCGGGTCAGACAGCTATTGTATACTTTTTTCATAAAATTTCGCATAAAATAATCTGTATTGATTGAAATTTTCTAAGTCACACAAATAATTACGTATAATAGTTTGTTTAGATTTTTTTTTAAGAAGTAGGAAGCTAACAAATAAGCGGTTCACCCGATGTTAAGTGACCTCTACCCATAGACATCGCCAATAAGTGGTAATAAGTTGCGAAGTTGCTTACTTTTAAGGATTGTTTTAATACAACTTACTCGTACATTATCACACTGCATTGGAACAAATACGTCGGAATAGTTTTGATAATTCTGACCATCACACCAGATTTGATACGTGGTAGAGCCCGCAATAACATCTGTTGCAGGTATGGGCCGGCCTAAGACAGGCGTGAAGTAGAAGTATTCTACGTTTCGTCTGATGAGTGAAGTGTAATTGTAGCTTTAGTAGTAGTCCTCTTCCCCTTCTATCTTTTTCTAATAAGGGTGGGATGGTAAGAATTCACGGGAAGGGGCTGGGATATGGGAAGGAAATATCATTTTTTCTGTTTGTTCGATGTGGGAATAAAAGGTGAAATATGTACAACATGGTCATGGAGTTGAATCCGGCATTCGACTATTATCGTAAATCATAATCTAGCAATATTTAATTTTTTAGACCCGATGAGGGCTGGCGTTAGACAGCCATAGTGTATACAAAAAGAAAAATATAGTCGAACCCTAAACATTATGGACTACGGCCATACTGTGCCGACCCTACATAGTGGGAACGAGCGCAGTGAAAGAAATGTAAAAACATTTATAAACGGCTTACTACTCGTATAAATCTGCTGCTGTTATAGTCTTAGGAAGATGAGAATTTTGTTTAATTATTTCTTTCTGTTTAGGGGGCTGCTATCCGCGCATGTGTTGGCGACGACTCTACGCGGCGAGGTACCGGCGCTGCGTTGGTACGACGGCCAGCTGCTGGCGCTGGCTGAGGACCTGGGCCGGCGACTGCTGCCAGCCTTCAACACATCCACCGGCATACCTCATGGACGGGTCAGTAGAACCTAACTTTTGTATACATACTAGCTGACCTGGCCGATAGAATTAATTTGTTATGGCCTCATTAGCTTATTAATTGACAGTGGGCAAGGGCCTCGAGACGGGAGTGGTCGCATCAAGCGAACAGTCCCGAAACCCTTCTGCTTTTTGAAGTCGGTTAAAAAATGCAAATTGTGAAAGATATATTTTCAGCTTACGCTAATCTCGTCAGACTTCCTTGAATTCCCGCGTATTCATTTTTATCAGGAGATGATTAGACATAAGACTAACTAATTGTAATTGAACAATTAGTTTTAATTTTTTTTGTCGCGTCGGCGTCGTATTACCTTAAAAGCGAGTAGTAGTGTTTATATAATGCATTAATCAGGTGAACCTTCGTCACGGCCTCCGAGGACTCTCGGAGTCCCGAGAGACCTGCACGGCTTGCGCTGGCACCATGATCCTGGAAATGGCGGCGCTCTCCCGCCTCACTGGCGACCCGGTCTTCGAGCAGAAGGCGCACCGGGCCATGGACCGCCTCTGGATGATTAGGCACAGGTAAGCCAGCTGGAAATGTGCTTTTTTTGTCTATTTATTTATACTATAAATGTTCCCTATATATATAGAAATGGCTAGCCGGGTGAAGCCGGGGCGGATCGGTAGTTATTTATTTGTGCCAATTGATATTTCCCACCCGTGACACTTCTCGTGCCGTTGTCATGAGGAAGATGGCAGTCTGTGCTCAGGATTGTTAAAGTTACTGAGTGCTTTGTATTCTTCTAGAATAGTAGTATGAGACACAGAAACACAGAAGTATTCTTTACTCACCCAACCCCACCCAAGTAAGACCCAACAAAGTAAATGGCTGACACTGTGGAGCACTGTTGAAAAATATTTGATTCGATTCTTGATTTATGTATACGTATTGTACAGGTCGTCCGACCTGATGGGTACCGTGATCAACATTCACTCGGGCGACTGGGTGCGCAAGGACTCTGGTGTGGGCGCCGGCATCGACTCATACTACGAGTACTGCCTCAAGGCGTACATCCTGCTCGGTGATGAGAAGTACCTGGCGCGGTTCACACGCCACTACAACGCCGTCATGAAGTACATCAGCCGGCCTCCCGTCATGATAGCCGTGCATATGCACAGGTATTTCGCTGTCCCAATTTTGGTCAGAGATTTTGACCAACTTAATGGTTTTTTTTGCAATCAGATGATTCAGACGGCTTGTCGCCATCCTTTTTTTGTTGATGTACCTTGCGTTGGAACGAAACGGTTTGAATGTAACTTGCCGGAGGAAAAAAATAATTAGTTGAGTAATAGACATTCACAGAAATTGTATGTTTTATCCAGGCCACATCTGCAGTCGCGCAACTTTATGGACGCTCTGCTGGCGTTCTGGCCGGGTTTGCAGGTGTTGCTGGGCGACGTGCGGCCCGCGGTCGAGACGCATGAAATGCTATACCAGGTCATGCAGCGCCACACCTTCATACCGGAAGCGTTTACCTCCGACCTGCAGGTAACACACGACATGCACTGGACAAATGTCTACATTAAAAACTTTAGTCATCGGTCACAATAGATGGCGTGCAAATCAAAATGTTTATACAAGAGTACGTCAGCAGCACGAGTGTTCCTTTCAAAATGATATTTCTCAAATTGAACACCAAATTAGCGCGCTGTCATGACATGACATGACCTTGTGTAATGACATGACCTTGTGTAATGACATGACCTTGTGTAATGACATGACCTTGTGTAATGACATGACCTTGTGTTATGACATGACCTTGTGTAATGACATGACCTTGTGTAATGACATGACCTTGTGTAATGACATGACCTTGTGTAATGACATGACCTTGTGTAATGACATGACCTTGTGTAATGACATGACCTTGTGTAATGACATGACCTTGTGTAATGACATGACGATGACAAACTTGTCAGTTTGTTGAATGATCTCGTCATTTAGTAAAGCTCGTGTGTCAGGTTCATTGGGGCCAACACCCGTTGCGGCCGGAGTTCCTCGAATCGACCTACTTCCTGCACCGCGCGACGGGCGACGACCATTATCTGCACGTGGGCAAGAGCGTACTGCGCGCGCTGCAACAACACGCGCGCGTGCCTTGCGGCTACGCGGCCGTCAACGACGTGCGTACGCGCGTGCACGAGGACCGCATGGACTCGTTCGTCCTCGCGGAGACCTTCAAGTACCTTTACATGCTGTTCGGCGAAGACCGCGACCTGCCCGTGCAGCTCGAGGACTACGTGCTTACCACCGAGGCGCACTTCCTGCCGCTCTCGCTCGCCACCGACGGCCTCAACTCCTCCTTGGACTTGAACATGGATGGAGAAGATGATGATAAATATACAAAGTGAGTATAAAATGAATGGAGTGGGAGTTACATGGTCTTCTTCTTTGATGTTCTATTTGATTCAAGTCGCTACATACATTTAAATGCAATATAGGTCGATGTGGTAGTTTGTATTATTTTAATCTTTTGGAAAACTGTGGCTGATTGTGTGTTACATGTATGTGACCTGCAGGACGTGCCCGAGCACGTGGTCGCTGGTCGCGTCGAGCGTGCGGCAGCCGCTGCGCACTATGTTGGGCGGGGTGGTCCGGCCACCTGCTCGCCTGCGCCCTCTCACCGACCCGCGCCAGCTGCTCGCACTCGCCGACATGGGCATCTCGGTGCTCACTCTGCCCGACGGACGCGTGCAGCTGCTCTACACGGTCGCTACGGTATAGTCGAACGCCCACCATAACCATAAACACCTTAAGCATATCATTTTATCGCATTTTTTATTAATTGATACTTGAAATAGTCCTTTTTATTTTTATTTATAATGTTGAAAAAATTGCAGGCGAAATCATCGAAGGAAGCGTCGGAGGGTCTGACGTTTATGCGGGAGATGTCCAAATGGAACGCACTGAGCGACACGGAGAACGGCGTGGTGCCGGCCGGTGTAGAGGTGGGTGAGCGCGTTCTGCCCGCCGGACCCGCGCACTTCGGTCGGCAGTTGACGGGCGGCGAGCGGCTGCGCGGCACGCTTGCGCTTGCCGAGCCCGTGGACTCGTGCTCGCCGGTTACCAACGCGCCCCAGCTCGCCGCCAAGTTCGGAGTGGCACGTCGCGGACGGTGCACGTTCGTAGAGAAGGCGCGCCACCTACAGGCCGCCGGTGCGCACGTCGCGATTGTTCTCGACAATGTCGATGGCACCTCCCACAGCACCAGCGAGCTCTTCGCCATGTCCGGGGACGGGATCGATGACATCCAAATTCCAACCGTTTTCCTCTTTTCTCAAGAGGCTCAATACCTGCTCGAGCGAATGGAGGCCGAACCCGAGGTAGTCGTGTCGGTGGGAGAGCTGGAATCGCTGAAACGGCTCGAGAGTTGTACGGAGGGCAGATGCGAGGCGGTGCTCGAGGCGCCGAGTGCGCCACCCGACACCCAAACCTTCGATCATCTAAAGAACGTGCTGACCCAGCTTGTGGCACAGTTCGAGCTGTCGCTGTCCGGCGAGGAGACGGTGAAGCCGTGCAGCGAGCATGACGCGCCCGACGTTTACGTCACTACAAAAAAGTTTGTTAACGAAGATGGCCGCGTCGATGGACAGCATAATAACTGTTCTGGCGATGAGACTTGCACGGGGACCACGGAGGGAAAACGAAATGAGGAGAACGAGGAGGCAAAGACGGGGGCGAGAAGGCTGGGTGGTATTTGACCTCGGCGTGCGTACGGGTGGGCGGAGCTGCGCGCATGCGATCCCGACCTCTGCGCACACCTGTGGCTGAGACGGAACACTTTGTCAAATTTACGTGCCTTGTACAAATATTGTCCACACTATATAGTATAATCATGCAATTAGTTTACTTTTATATTGGTCATTTTAAAATGTACGTACGTTTGTACGATAGCGTTATTCTTTCGAATCAATTAAAATATACAAATTGGGAACATTTCGTACTACATAAGTATGGATAATGTCGTTTCGAGAATTTACAAAAGTTTCACCGTGTTAATGATTGGAATGTGTGTTGTGTGATTCATGTGGTACATGGAATGGAAGGGGGTAAATAGAGAAGCTGGCGCTCATGTACAAAGTTAAATTGATCCTCTTGGGTACTAAAGACAATAATTACACAGATTCTATATATTATACCCAGGCGCACAATTATAACTTGTCTTTCATCCAATAGGACTGTCTGGACAAATTTTTGCAGTAGTAAAAGAAAGTAGAATAAAAATCAGCTCACTTAATGTTTTTGATACCTGTCACCAACTACGTCCACAAATACAATAGTTATGGATGCTAGTCTTTTTCCAAGAAAAGGGAGAGAGTGAAGGAGAAGAAAGAGTGCTCTTGTGATATGAAACCAAAAAGTTTTGTTAAATAATTTTTTAGAGACCTCATGATTGTATGCCAAATTTCTGAAAGAAAAAAACCATTAATTTCCTCAGAAAAATAGCAATATTTTAAAAAACTGAAATAAACAGACAAATAAAATGTGTCAAAGGATAGCCAGCTTATTCAGGGATGATCCAAGCGTTACCTGCACTGGTTTTCAGCTAGCCCAAATCCATTAACACAAATAACATAAGTGAGGTTAATCAAATCTAATATAATATTAGAGGCTCTTTGCAATGTAGGTTCATTCAACGGCTTATTGTAATGCTAAATAACAATTTAAAACAAACAAGTAACAAATCTAAATCTAATTGAATTACAAGTCTAAAATGACATTAGCATTGAGATTTTGTATCGTTCAATAAGAGCTGCAAAGTCCACGAGTCCATCTTGGAGTTTTTTTGTAAAAAAAATTTATTCTTTCCTTAAAGTAAGGCAAAACATCTGTAGTTTCTAGTTTTATGGACGTTCAAGTGTGTCAGTGATCAACTAACGTTAAGGAAGCTGCTGCAAGTAGCTGTATTGTTTATCATATATAAAATTGCCAGTTCAATTAGTTTGTGTTTCTGAACAGGAATACCTTGAAATATCCAAATGGATTACCTGATTCATAATTATGGAACAAAACATTCCGTTCAATAGTCAATGCATAAGTTTACCAGCTATATGATTATATATCAACGATTAATTCTAATACTGTAATATATTTATCTAATTAACATAGCATTATCTCAGTGTAACTTTTATATATATATTTACAAAGTATGATAGTTAAATTTTATATACAATTTGATATTATTTAATAATAGATTTGTAATTGATAATTCTGATTATTACTAAACAAAAATACAAATCATAAATATTTTTAAAAGTCAAAAGTAAAAGAACTGTGGTTATAACTGACGTAAAAAATAATTATAACTGACGTAAAAAATAATTATAACTGACGTAAAAAATAATTATAACTGACGTAAAAAATAATTATAACTGACGTAAAAAATAATTATAACTGACGTAAAAAATAATTATAACTGACGTAAAAAATAATTATAACAAACGTACATAAATCTAGTAAAAATCACATATATGTTTTTACATAGTGTTTCGTGTTTCTTATCTCGGTTTTATTTTGTATATATGATATTAAAAGTGGGGGGAAAAATTATGAGTAATTTTTTTTTGAGTGTACACTCCCATAACAATACACGATACAAGTTTTGTTTAATTTTTTGTTCAATGCTTTCGTCAGTGGAAACCCACGGTAAGGTAAGGTCACTATTACAATGTCAGTAAAATCTGTTACTAAATTTTAAATCATGAAAGTTAAGTATTAATTTGATGTTATAAATTTATAATCAAAATGTAATATGTTACGTATAATATAAGTCAGCCGCGATATGTAAATTTAAGAGAAATCTATGTTAATATATTAGATAATTAATTTAAGAATTATATTTTAATAAATGAATCAAGTCGTATATATTATTACAACCATGTTTATAATAAAACCACTGGTGCACCAAATTGTGATCAACGGACACTTCTTCAATGAGCTCTTAAATGAAAAATGTATTGTGTACTAACAAAAATAGTGATGCGCCTGGCTTCTACACTAGGCTCGAGACCCGTTTTATAGGACCCAGGACTATTTCGTCTAGTGCTGGAAGGCTATAAAGGAACAATAACTATGTATTGTGAAGGTTGTTAGGTTTGTTCATAATTATGCTACTCTACTTTTATTAAAAACTTTAAAAAAAACAAGAAAATAAAATATCGGTACAAAATGTGTTTAACCTGCGTTATATCTTGTATGCTATGAAATAAAAATGCGCTTACACAACCCAGGGATAGGCAGAGATCATGGATTTCCACTTGACGCGATCCTGGCACACATCTCTCGCTTCTACATTCATACATCTAACGTCAGGTTACATTTAACCACAAAATTCTATTAAAGTACGTAGAAACGTTCGAACAGCAGTTCGATTGAAAATAGGTACTAAAATGTGCAGATCATGTTTTTAGATTGTCATGCAAAGGTCATACTAGATATATGTATATATGTGTGTATGTATGTATATATTTAATTACGGGCGAGGCCCTAACAGATAAACAGCGCTTCTTCTAAAGGTATAGGCTGAGTTAGGGACCTATTAAAAAAAACTGACTAAGCAATAACCATGCATGCCATGCTAAGCTTTTAATCCTCATTACTTTCACGATTCCTCGAATATGGTCGTTCCGTACCTTATCCATTCGTGTTACTCCACACATAAATCTCAACATTCGCATTTCTACCGCATGCATTCTCTTTTCATTTGTTACTCTAAGTTACTCCAATCTATAACATGATGAAATCAAACGATAATTTCGTACATTTTTACTATTTTAGGGGGAACATAGCTACATAGGGACTCGCGCGAAACATTACCCTCCATACGTCAGTCACGCAACATCTGTTGCACGTATGGGCTGAACACCACGACCTCACAGAAGACAGAAGTACTTTATACATCTTCGATTCGTTTGATGAGTTAGGTGCCGGAGGTCCAGTGTCTGTTCTTTTTCCCTTTCTATCGTTTCCTACACAGAATAAGATGGGAAGGAGATCAATAGGAGAAAGAAAGAGAAGGGTATAGTCCTATCTATACCCTCCCCTGTCCAATAAAGGTAGGTAACGCTTTTACAACACATTTTCCTGTTGCAGATGTCAATGGTAGCGCTCACTTAACATCCGTGATCCGCTTGCTCGTTTGCCACCTTGCTCTATAAAAAATAAGTGGGGCAATGCATCTATAGTCCTTTTCATGAAAGAAGTCCCCCAGACGCAGCGCTGTACTCGCGTGACGTATAACCTTTTTTATTTACCTATATTTACTGTATTTCTGTTATATAAAAAGTATATTTTTATTTACTTACATAAGCAGTGTTCTACCTACTTACATGGAAAAGATGAGAAAATAGGGTAAAGAAAAGCATTACAATTTTAGTTCCAAAAATCACCGCGGGACATCTTTTCTTCTAATTTAGTAGTTATTGGTAATGGTGGTAGTTTTCTGGTTGTATTCATGTACGCGCATGTCAGTATTATTGCAAAAACCCGTAATATAAAAAAACAGACGAAGCTATTTTCTTTTATATTTTTCCGCAATGAAGTTATGATTTGGGCGCCCAACGCCTAAAATGTTTTTGGCAGTGTGAACACGGTGTAATATTGCATCGATGTTTGGTATACAAAATCTTATGAAAGTAAAAAAATGCAAGAAGTAGGTACCCCTAAATATTTTTTCATCCACTGCACTGCATAAAATTTACGAACGTGAAACGAATTCCATGATTCACTTCACGACAGTTGAAAAAAAAACACTTGTATTAAAGTCTTAGAGGTTAATTTACTTAAATTATATGTTGCGCTTCAATGCGATGTTACAAAGTTAGCGGGTTAGCGTTTTAACTTGGACATAGATCTGTAATCAGACAGTCGAAGAACCGGGGTCATGATCGCTGAGGTTACCAGCAGACTTTTTATCCTACTAATATAAATGCAAAAGTTTGTATGTTTGTTATTCTCACGCAAAAACTGAATGGATCTGAATGAAATTTGGCACAGAGATAAATTACAATCTGGAATAACATATATGCTTTATATCCCGGTAAAAATGTACGGTTCCCTTGGGTTGTTTTTCTCTACGTACATATGTATTCAGTTATTCATTGTATTTCACTTGTAATGGATAAATTAGCACCCATTTTCCACTTGATATAAGTGGTGTGGCGTACTAGTTATGTATCCGCCTGTTCGGTATAGTTCCACACCTACGTAAGAAATTTATATAAGGTATACAGGTTACGTCGAGCGATCCCGTATTGATCGGCACACAGCCTCTTCAGTTATACTTACCCACGGCACAGACTCCAGCAATTTATTCAAAATGGTTTCTTTCGAACCACAAGTTTCATCCCTACTAAAATTATAAATGTAAGTTTGTTTGTTACGCTTTCACGCGAAAACTACTCAACCGATCATCATTAAACTTTGTACACATATTCTTGGAGGTATTAGAAGATAGGTTACATTTTATAAAGAAAAAAATAGTATTTAAAAAGCGAAGTATGTATGTCCTCTATAGACCTATAGACTCCGAAGCGGCTGGACCGATTTCGATGAAATTTACAGGGATTGTCCATTCCTCCAGCGATCGGATCAACATAATTAGTTGTACCCAGGCGAAGCCGGGGCGGGTCACTAGTCAAAGTATCAACTGTGTGTCTGAACTGTCCGGTGGTAGAATGAAATCGGGGTAATTAAATCGTGCGCACTTCCTGCATACTCCAAAATGCAACTTCTTCAAAAAGACGTTTTCGATATCATATCACCTTGTCTTTCTTCCTTTGAACTTATACTCAACTGACAAATTGGAAAAACCAGCTCTCGTGTTTTTTATCAAAACAATTTAATTTAATCTGTTTTATTACGTATAGACAAATCAAATCGGGCTATAGTCCGAAATTTATGTGTCACATTGCGAATCCGTTACGAAAACACGTGCCCATTTGATACTGCAGTGGGAACGCGTATAGGATGACTTCATCCCAATTGTTCAGTCATTAACTGCAGCGGTCAGAGGACACAGTAGACACCTGCACACAATATATAGATGCAATTTATTCCAGAAGGGACTAAATCAAGTCGATCGAAATATTTTAAAATCATAGTAAACTCTTGTATGCATTTCATTTAATCTGTACAGACGTGCGAAACATACCAACTGGTTTGTTTTATTGTTATTGTCAAGGTCAGCAGACAATTTAACAATTTGTCCGCTCACCTCGCAGCGGTGAGGGTTGAAGGTCATTGATTCAAAATTTCACACAGGTAAAGAGAGTTTTATTTCATTTTATACAGGCAAAGTTCATTTAAATTGAAACACTTGAAAATTGTAAATCAAGAATTTAGAATCCAATAAATTGTTAAAATATTATCGAGTCGTTTACATATTCATTTTGGATTACTTCCAACACCTAAGGAATCTTATTTTAAACTCATAATTTTTTCACACTTTTCAGATAGAAATTAAATAAGAGATGTCATTATCATATCACATTAGTCAAATTACAGATTTCATCTCAAAAAAAAGCCATAATTGGATAAGTTCATTTCATGTCCGCAAATAGACATTTAAATTTAAATTAAAAAGTAAACCATTTAATTACGTTTTACAAAATCTTTAAAATAATTCTTAATATATTTAAAATACAAAATTACTCTGGGGACCTGCATATCACTTCTCAACAATGTTGAAGAGTATATAGTACTTTCTATGTAATTGCACAAAGTTTCATTCTTTTACATTAATAAATTTAGACTTGTGATACCACCGTGTGTCCGCGTGCGAGTCACATGCGACACGAGGTTACAACGTGAGACAAAGCCTCTCGCTGTCGCGCCTCGCACCGCCCTCAACTACAAATCGTCAATTACATTTCTCCATTCTCATTTGTCACATTCAGATCAGACGGTGACATAAAAAAACTGGAAAAATATTAATGCCCTTAGGCAGACTGTGTATGTAAGTATTTATACTACATACGCCTAAAACGTTAAAACAAAGGCGAGTGCGCACTAGGCGGCGCGGCGGCGAGGGAGCGCGGGGCGCAGTTAGGGTAGTTCGCGCCCGCGGGCCCTCGGCACCACCTCATCGGTGGTATACAAACACAGAATATGTCCAAACAATACAATATATCATTCAATAATAAAAATATCACATCTTTGATCCATGATATTAAGCAGTTTTTAACCCCCCAAGACGATTTACAAGATAAGAACCGGAGATGATACCGACCAAACGAAACACTGAATGGTACACGGACTATACTTTAAAGGGCATGGCACGCGATCATATAGACCTACCAACACGGTTGCGTGCCAGCCGCGCTCGGCCTCAGGCCTGGCTTTCGTTGGTGGTGGCGGCCGCGAGCGTCGCCTGCGGCTTCGGCTTGGCTTTGGCCTGGTCGGCCCCGGCGCCCGCAGCTGCGGTCGCCGCCGCCGCTCCTGCCCCAGCGTCCAGCCGCGGCGCGCCCGATTGGAAGCTGCGCGGCCGCACGCGACGATAGCCGCCGCGGTTCATGGGGCCCGGCGCACCGGCACCTCGCCGCCCGCCGCGGAAGTTGCGTCGGAAATAGCTACAACAACATTCTTATCACCATTCGCCTCGACGAGACAAGAGTAATGGTAAAAATTATGCAAGGGTGGCCTTACCTCCGTTGTGGTTGTGCTCCCCCGTCTTGCCCTTCATCCCCTTGCGCGCCCCCCGGGTTGACTGGGGGTCCGCGACGTACCATGCCTCCCCTGCGTGGAGCGCCGCCCTCACCGCCGCGTCCGCCACTTTGGCGGGGGTAGTATCTATCATTAATAAATGGTATATTACTGCAATTACCTACTTGTAATATTCTTCAATATAATTTGATATTAGGATAAATAATTCAAAGTTACTTTATGCATTTACATTACACTATTCCGACTTATTTTGTCAATAAAACTTTTTAAACTTACACAAAGGGCGAGTAGAAAAAGTTATTACTTCCCCAATTCGACTTTAGTTTTAGTATTTAAACACAAAAACTATATGATTATTTTGTGTGTCTGCACATTGCGATAAACAACACGTGTGTATTATTGGGTGTGCCACCACGCTATACACAACTATGTAAACTTATTGCACATGTATGCGTCGCTATACTCACTGGCGGGGAAAGCCGCGGCGTTTGTCAGCTGCGTAGGGCGAGCCCTTTACCGGCTCGCCGCCGGGTCCGGTCACTCCTGCGGCCTCGAAGCCTTTCTCCCCGGCGACCACGGCAAACTCCACCGCCTCACCGTCGCCCACCGAGCGCACAGCCTTGCGCGGGTTGTTCCGGGCGATCGCCGTTTGATGCACAAACACATCTTCCTTCGTGTCATTTCTGCACCACACACACACATACGCTCTTATTAATTTATACCCACATTGGTGCTTAGTTAAAACTATTCAGTAATAATAACACAATTAATAAAAAAAATAAAAAAACAGATGGAAAGGCGCAATAGTATAGTTATAGGTCAACATAAATAATCAGTAAATTAATTAAAAAATTAATAATAATTAATCAACAAAAATAAATTGTATCTAAACAATAAAATTATAATAAATTTAATTTAAGAAAAATAAAGGAAAAAAGTCCGTTGCAACTGTTCCAAAATTCAAATAAGCATGTTGCTGACGCATATACCGAGCAAGTTGTTCACGAGAAGTAAGATTTCCCCTGACAAATATCTAACGCGGCTAAAGAAGATTTCATTTCAAAAATCAATTTCAATTGAATACAGAACATGATTTTATTTACACACTAACGTCCAGAATTTTGTCTAGGATTATAATATTATATTTTTTTATATATACGATCGGTATATAAAAAGCTGACACAGTTGTTGATTTCTAGGGTTAGTTATTGTTCTTTGATATTAAACACCCTGTGTAATAAAATTAATACTACTATCACCATTTTATATTTTGTTTAATTTCATTTCGCTTTCGTCAGACAAGGAAATATATAGCGCTATAATATACTATACTAGGTGTGTGTACATTCAAAATAGTCCGGTGCGAGGGGGTCGCCGTCCGTAATTACAGACACGCTAGGGTGAGGGTGGAATTCAACTAAGCGTGACGTCATGTGCTAAGGGCGGGCTGCGTAGGTATTTAAATTAATAAAACCACTGCGCACCAAAAAACTTTACTCGTATTGATGACCTATGTACGAATAAAGTTACATATTCGCTTAGAGGGTTATAAAGCGAATACGGGCAACGCTAGTCTTGCGACCCAAAATAATACAAAAAAAATTATACCGAAGCGAAGTAAGAGCGACAACAGAGCGCGACCTCTAAACCGATGACCGGCGCACGAGACGGCAACCTCCCAAATTACATTAGGACGACTCGCACAGGACACGGAGTTTTCACACAATTTTTTTTAACTTAATAATTTGAAAGCTAAATTAATGAATAGGCTGTTACAAAACTAGTACGTAGTCTTTCGACCACGTCACCAATTAACATCAGATGGGATTTTGGCTAATTATTAATTAGGAAAAAGCATTTGTGATCATTCCAACCATGTAATCAGATTTTCGAACTGTCCAAAACTTTTTTTGGTCTTTCTTGACTCCCAAATTTAACTATTCCAGTCAAGCTTGCGTGAATCAACTAGCGACAAGGCCAACCCATATTTTTTTGTGATCCTTGTGGAGACCCTCATCCAGCTGTATTGGACTTCTTACTGGAGGTCTGATGATTATGATACATAACCTGTGATTCCTACTCCACAGGTTTTGTTTAACGACAAAACTAAATAAAGTATAGAGATAGTTTAAATTCCAACTTATATTATAACCAGCACTAAAAATAAATTGTTAATGTAATTTTATTTACCTGTTGATGAAACCATATCCGCTCTTGACATTAAACCATTTCACGGTGCCCGAAACCTTCTCAGCTGCGAAAAAAAAACCAAGTATAATATAAATGACACCAAATACCTACATTAATAAGTAAAAGACACAAGATGTGTTACCGGTATTTTCCAAGTAATAAAATCTTATAAACTCCGCAGAATTTCGTGAAAATCAAATATAAACTCTAATCCCTACAATTCCCTACATGAGCAGTTAATTTGGAACATGATGAGGCATCAAAGAGTAAGCCAAAAACCTTTTGGACAACATTCTTTGTAAATGATAAAAGTATTTGCATTATTGGAAACTTTTTGAACTTTTGAAATTAAAAAAAAAGTTATATATGCGGGATTTGTACAAAATTAAAGATCGACCATGACATGACATGGACATGAAGGAGGGCCCCCCTCTCAATCCAAATACGCCACAAGTAACAGACTAAAGAACACCTATAGACAAATCAATGATCTTTCTAGATGTAATCGCGTCAGTCATCACCGTACATTAAATCCAAATACGAACAGTCAAATTTTGAAAGTGTTTCTGTGTCAGTCCAGTGATAATGCCAAAAACATTCTCATCTCAGCTCTCAAGTAAAAGATACAGAGGAACCTTGTTTCGATACACGATTTTACGTCAATATATACCCACGATAACCTTTCGTGATAACAAATAATAACATCGTCAGAGCTATTGATTGTCAATCAGATTTAGTCTCTTTCCCCTAAGAAATTGTCATTTAACTATCCAATTTTCATCTCAGAAAACTACGTGAGCAACGCAACAGCTACAATTCATTTGATATGTCATTATTGTCAACTACGAAAACATCAGAAGATCTGAAACACTATGTCGGAATAAGGATTTGTTTCGTATAAGGACCTGATGTACTGCTGACAGCATTTGATTTAGAGGGATCTTTGTATAGGCTAAATACATATAAGAAATATATGGGCCATTTCTTTTAAAAGTTATTCTCTTGTTTCGAGAATTAGAGGTTAGCATATGTCAATGAAAAAATTCAGGCAAATTGTATGAAGTCTGGCAATGTCTCTAATGTTTTATAAATATTTAATTTCATTACTTAGATTTGTTTTGGGAACTAGACTACAATAATACATATTTATGGGCTATTAATGGACTTACACCACTTTCAAAATGATGCAACTGTAAGAATAGTTTAGTTTCAATTTAAAAAAATCAAAAACCACTTAAAATATACTTCATTTTAATCCAATTGTGTTTACAAATACTCATGACAAGACAAAATTAAATTTTAGACACTAATTATGTTGCCAAAATTACATGATACTGCTATCAGTATCTGCCAGTATCTGTAGACTGCCACATGTAGAGCATAAGTAAATACTATTATTTACTTATGCTCTGCATGTGGCAGTGTTTCGAAATATGCACGATGCACCAGAGGTATATAGGGTAGCAACTGCTATAAAATACTATAAAATAGTATATGGTGTACTTTTGAGAAACCTCAACCACATATTTGCAACCAGTTGACCTGTCCACCATTATTATTATTATTCTATTATCTTTAAGTCCGCGTGAATTTATTTTTAATTAAGTAAAATAGATATTTTCAATTGTCAAAATATATATATATATATTGCTTTAGCATTTGTTCTTACCTATATCACTATCTGATGTTAGTATGAAGTTATCCAATTTTAGAACAAAAATAGAATAAGTACGATAAAACAAATAAATTAAAAAAACAGACTACTGCAACCGACTACAGACCTCTGTCAATTGGACTTACACCACTTTCATAATCGATGAGTGTGCAAATTCATTTACCAACCGATTTTAAGTTGTATAAAACATGGGATTTTTTGAAGAAATTAAGCATGGACTAGTTATACATAAAAAATTACATTAAATTAAGCATGAAATACGTCATATCTCATTTTTTTTAAAATGGACTTACACCTCTTAAAAATAAACGGTCCATATAACACTGGAACGATAATTATCAAGACGGTGTAGATAGAGTCGTTATGATAAACAATTGCTGAAATCACCAGCAAGAATTAATTTACATGAACAAACAAAAAGACATCGCAAAGCAAAAACCAAATACGCATTCTGTGGTATGCGGCGTGAGGTATCAAGCGTGTCCATACAATTGTAAAGAATTGGAAAAATATTGCATCATCTATAATAATTATGTATATTTTCCCACTTCCGAAACGGTTGGACTGATTTCGAAGAAATTTTCAGGAAACGTCCTCATCCGTCATCCTGTGAAGTTTGATAGAGATCAGATCAATATAACTAGTGCTACCCGAGCGGAGCCGGGGCGGATCACTAGCTAAGCGTTCAAAACATTTATCACTTAAAAACTCTTGTTTTTCTAATTAGACTTCAATGTAGTAGCTTCAAATTAATAAAACAATAACCTAAATCGTTGATATGACGCTATCTTATGAAGCAGCAGTTGTCCTTGTCTCACACATACCGAACAATATGCCGTGCTCTTCTATCTCGCGAATGTTCAGCGATTAAGTTCCGCCCGGCTCTTACGAGAACCGAAAGTAATTTATGTTGTATCATGTTGTACTAAAGCGCCTGAAAACACTTTCGTATTGGAAATATAGATATCGAAATATGAACGTATCCAGTAAGAGTATAGTATACAAGCCAATTAAATAGAGGAATATAAAATGGGGTTAACTAACGAGGACGTTGCTAGAACCAATACATAATAGCAAAGCAAACAAAGGACGAAACAGTTTAAAATGCAACACGACCCAAAACTTCCCGCGCCCAAGAAACATCGCGGCGGTTTATAAATTTGGATCCCAGCTAATAAATTATTTACTTTCATTAGCACGTGTTATAACGGCGTCACGATTGGGTAGCCGGACGCCTGCGCTACGCGGGAAGCATCGACCAACCGGAGAAATAATCAATAATGCATCGGGGAACAAGTTTTAACCATTTTGTGTAAATTTATTGTTTATTGCCTAATTTCGCAATAACCGCTAAAATAGGTAGAAGAGTACGAAAAACAATATCTCATTTTAGTGGCCATGTGCTTTTCGTACACGATAGACGGGCCTCGATAAGATGGCGGTAGCACTTACCGATGACCTGCTTTTGTTTAGCGGCTTTAACCTGTGGCGGTTGAGTCTGCTGGTCTTGTTGCGGTTGTTGTTGTTGAG
Organism: Papilio elwesi; assembly: GCA_029849275.1. Taxonomy (NCBI): domain Eukaryota; kingdom Metazoa; phylum Arthropoda; class Insecta; order Lepidoptera; family Papilionidae; genus Papilio; species Papilio elwesi. Next base: position 18,594,218 of record CM056717.1, on the reverse strand, counting down.
GTTGCTGCTGCGGTGCCTTTTCGGTATCAGCCATGGTGTAATTGGCGAAACGGCGATGGTGGCTAGATGGTAAATTCCTCCACGACCTCTCCTCGATGTTCACTGCTCTTCGATAGTTGCAAATGGATTTAGACAGCTAGTTTGACAGTCAATTTATATTACACCTAGTTGCATTATGTTGGTAGCTTACCTTCCGACCAAAATACGTAACTTCACGTAATATCAAACGATCTCTTACTCTGGTTTCCCTTCAAAACATATAAACGATCTCTTTTCTTTTTAAAATAAAGAAAAACTATTTTTTGTTTTATGTAGCAGTTACTTTAAAATAATAACATGTTTGTCAAAATTAAAGCACTATAAGCAACACACAGGGTTGCCACCAAAAATTGGTATTATGCATATAAAAAAGAAAATGACATACGGATATGTACGGATGAGCATTTGTTAGAATTTAAATTTCTCAACCTTTTATTTAGAAAACAAGATGTTAAAAATGGATTGTCATATTATTAACTACTACTTAAATATTTATAAACTGTTTTTCTGGTGTGTTTGTTTATATCCTGCAGCATGCTGGTGTTGCTAGGTATTTTAGGGCAAATAAAACCTCAACCAAAAGAACGACAGCAAAGAAACAGAATGTAATGTATGGTAAATGGTAATAACTAGGTACTTTACAAATTACAGTAGTTCTTACCTTGGTCTTAGTAGATATTTGTAAGACAATTACAATATGGCAACAATTAAATGAATTTGTTTTCATAATAAAACAATTTTATTTATTGTTTGTTTTATTTAAATAAATCTCTTCATATTTTATTTAACGTAAATAAAATTATAAAACTGACCGGAAAATACAGAAAAAGATATAATCCCACAAGATTGTTACAAAAACACTTAATTGAGCAAACAAAATCTTTGAAGGATTCTTAAAATATAATTAAAACATTTTTTTTTCGTGTTTTAATAGTTTCTACTTGTTACAAAAATATTTTAAGTATTATATACTACTAGCTGTTTCCCGCGACTCCGTCCGCGTAGAATTAAATGTAAACATATTTTTCACTTCGCAGAAGTGTGAAGGTGTTTATGGATGGTTTATGGATAAAAGTATATATATAATTGTATTTTTTACAATAAAACGTAAAACATCAGTCTCAAAATTATATTTTAACATTACAAAAATTTAATTTTATTTATAGATTACCACCAACTCTACCTAAAGTCGTCTAATGCAGTTCGGCGTTCGGGCGGAACCCTAATTATTTTAGTTAAATTGGATTAGCCTATTAGAATCTCGACAATATTAGCTATCTTCCAGTAAAAGTCCCATCCAAATTGGTTCAGTCGTTTCGGAGATTACCCGGAATAAACAGACAGGCAAAAATTTTAAAAATTGTATTTCCGTAATAAGTACCGTATGTACATCATGTGTATTGAGTATGGCAATGTTATTTTGATAATACATACAGATACTTAAATTTTATTTATCAGTATAGACAGATACAATATCATTTATGCAAATAAAGAGAAAAAGTACATTTTCGTATTATTTGTATTCTAAAGTTAAAGCTATTGACAGTAAGCTACATATTGTCTTGTATATACAACACAGACAATCTGATCTTTAGCATATTAAATTGTTTTTCAACTAATATTTGTAAAGATAGACTAAACAGTCCAAAGGTATTACCTTCATACATATTACAAATATATGCTAGGTACACAATTTGATTTAACCGACGATTGTCAAGTTATTTAAAATACGATTGATCACATAGACGTGAGTTCAACTTACATGGGATTATAGTTATTTCTATGTGCAAAATTTAATTACATTAGACCTTTAGGTGATGAATTAAGAAAAATCTTTACTTACTGCTTATCTACATAATAACAGAAATATCTGTGCAAAATTGCAAGTCTCCAGGCCATTAGAAACTACATTATTACAAGATAAAAAATAATTAAAAATAACAGTGGTAAAGCCCCCAACAACAACTGTTGCACAAAACGGCCACCTCCACTGGTAAAATACTACAACCTCACACAAGACAGGTGCAATGTTGGAGTATTCTTCTGCATTTCATCTGAAATGCAAGGTGCAGGAGGCCTTATTTAAGTTCTCCTCCCTTTCCTAATAAGGATAGGATGGAAAGGGGCAGGGGATTGAACAAAGGGAGTAATAGGAAAACACAATATCCTTTTTCCCTGTCCATGCAAGGGGGGCAACACATTTGCAACTCCTTTGTTTATTGTTGATGTCTATGGGTACGGGTCACATAACGCTTGCTCATTTGCCAGCTTATTCCATAAAAAAAGTCAAAGTACAAGAAAGTTTTTTTTAAAACAAAATTTAAGTTAGAGATAACAGTTTATTTGATAATGACAAAATCATGAACACAGTCAGTTAAGCCAATTGTAGTACTTAAGAAACAGACATACGAGCTACAACCTAATTTATACAATTTATTGCTACAAAAAGTAATGAATACCCTAATTCAATAGATAAAAAAATGAATTGAACTTGTTACAACTAAAATGTAAGGCTAAGGCACCAGTTCAACACCAGATAACACAAAAATTGTATGACATAGCTTCTTCCAATCTCTCCTGGCTCAATAACTTTGGTATCTTTGACTCTGAAATATTAAATAACAGATATGAGGATACATGATATACTCCTTTTCGAAGTCCCACAGAACAGAAATATAGTAAATATAGGTAAATAAAAAGGTTATATGTCAAGCGAGTACAGTGCTGCGTCTGTGGGACTTCTTCATGAAAAGGACTATACTTCTTGATCTAAAATAAAGCATGAGATACTATTTATAACTCATCTATTATTTGATTGGGACCTAGACTACCTAGAATCTTTTTTTGTAATCGTATCTTAGAATATCTCTTGGTTTTTTCTATACTATTGTTTTAGTTCAAATTGTTAACTAATGTCTTTAATTGTAACTATTATATTGCTGTGGTTAATATAATTGAAATTATACTTATTGTAATTGTAAAGTTACTATATTTTTTATATTATTGAATTCATATGAAACATATCATTTATTAGTTTAATTAATTTAATAAATTAATTAAATCTGTTAGAAATACTACATAAATATTAATAAATTTGAAGACAGAATGAAGAAGGCTAATTAAATGAAAAATTTCTAGGATGCAGCCAGTTTATAAAAGTCAGTATGTGCAAATAATTAAAAAAATATTCACTGTCCAAATTTATTTTTCCTGGCCCCGCGCGATTTGCGCATTGCTACTTGACAAAGAGAATTCAAAGAGCAATTTGGAAAAGGTTGGATCAGAGGAGGTATCAAGGTATAAAAAAATATAAACGTAGGCAAAATAATTACATTACTGTAATATATTTTATATGCACATTAAATTAATACATTATATTCGAACCTAACGAGAAGGGATGCGCCCGACCAATAGCGAAATTTGACTATCTCAGCGCCGGAATTATCTTTAATCAAACTGACAAAAGAAAACTTAAGCACAACCAATTATTCCCAAGGAGGGTTGGCGTCAGGCAGGCGGCCGGCCGTAAAAACTGTAGCCAAAATTTATACAGTATGGACTCCGATCACATTGTGCCTACCCCATATAAGTGAGAAAAGGGCAAGGAGATGATTATGATGATTCTAATATCATAGTCTATTATAAAATTATTTAATAATTGATAAATAAGAGAATTTTTAGAAGAAATCAAAATAGAGATGGAGGTAGGTAAAGGAATGTAAAGCAAAATTGAGAAGTGATAGAGGTCAGAATGATCATATAGAGAACAGTTAAAGAAGATATGATTTCGTTTTTGCTTTTCGTTTCTGCGACACGAGCGACGTTTGACGTCTTGCGGTCGGCACCGGTACAATTTTATCACAAGAGTTCCGTTTGAGGGTTTTGTTTCGTTGTCAAAAGCCCGGGCTTATTTGTTATATTTTTGTGCAGTACATCTAGTGTTTCTATCTTAATCTTTATTGTTACGTTTATAAAATAGTTAAAATCTATAATGGTTACTTCGTTGAGTTAGGCACGTGCTTTAGTGTTTTGTGTAAAGTGTAGTGGTTCGAGTATCCTGCTTTTAGCTATCTGCCTCTCGAAGGTTGGTAAGAAGGTGAGTACAAATTCTTAATTCCAATTATATATTTTACTTGTGCACGCTGTCTAATAGCCACGGAAATTTTAAGTTGCTAGTGTTCTTCCCATGTTTTTCTTGAAATCTGGACCTGAAAGTTTACAGTTACAGATTTGTTTTATTTAAATAACAGTAATAATTAATAGTAAAGTTTTGAATCTTAATTTTTTTTTTAAATTACCTTTAAATATGTTTGTTGTTACTGCAGGTACATTAAACATGACTTTTAGTTACATTATTTAAATAATTATCACTAATACTTTACTCTTTTTAATATCATTCTGTATTGTGTATGCTTATGTTAAGTATGTTTGATGTTAGATCTTTCCTCGAGATACAGTTCTCGGTATAGTTCAGATTATAAACTCTTTACAAACATGCATAACAAAAAGGAACATATAAATGTTTCTTTAAAATTTTGTGGATGTCCCTCTCATAGTGCCATGTAGCTGAAATGGCTTGACTGATTTTGAAATGTGAGCTCTATTCCATAGATTCCCAGGAGTGTGTGTTATGTGATTATTGGTTTCAGTTGGTTTATCATTGATATTTCTTTTATTCTACTACACTGTATCACACATAAAGTTGTAGAGTTGCATGCGGTAAAGTAGCGCCCAACTACTAATTTGACCATGAGAATATACTTGAATGATATGTTTCCTTGGGGGAGACGCAGGTAAAGCTAAGATTATTTTATTAAATGCGTCAATATTTAATTAAATAATATAAAACACACAGCTTACATACAATTGAAATTTCACATCACTCTTCAACAAGTCTCACCTGTCACCTCTCACCATTCTCAAAGCGGTTGTACTTCTTACTTTTTTTCCAAAATATAGGACTTATTTACTGTTTATTATAAAAGAAATTGTTATTAATTTATTTACTAGATATTTTAAATTGCCAATGATTGTGCCAATAGCATCGTAATGTTGCAATAAAAAAACAAAATTGTTATTTGCTCAGGTAAACATTTTAAATATGTAGGATCTTGGATTAATATTTTAATTCATACAATTGCTTGTGACACATATTTCACATTCTGTGACTTACCTCCATGGGCCTTAGTAGTAGTAGTAAGGGGCTTATTTACCCAACTAGTACATATTTTGTGTGTGGATTGGACATGGATCATTCCAGTCCAACTCCCGAAGAATACCAGCAACCTCATAATCTTGATGACAATGTCCAGGAACAATTCTTGGCCTTGCTAAGGTACTTGACCTTGTACAAAGACTGTAGGAGAGTGTAGCATGAACTGTGATGCCGTCTCCTCTTCCATACATGCTTTACATAGAGGTAGACTCTCTGTTATCCCTATATTAAACAAGTATTTCTCGAAAAAGCCATGACCTCTAAATGCCCCTAGGACTGTCCGGATCTGTTTTTTAAGCCGCCTGTCTTGCGTTTCTTTAAATAACAAATTACTGTTATTCACAACACAAATACAATTTTCCCATTCTAAACAGAATAACTTACCTGAAATAACATAAAACAACATTTAAAGCCTTTACTTCTAGTTCAGCTTAATAATTTTTTCACTTTTTACTTTTTAAAAATTAATTAAATTATGTATGTACTGACATCTATTGGACTAAAAAAAAGAAATAAATCTTTAAAGTTATAAACAACATTAGTGTAAACTCTTTACATATATTACATATCTTTTATGTTATTCTTGGGCCATACTTCATTTATACATTGGTGGCATTTGTGGATAAGGCCTTATATTATTAATACTCAATACTTGTAGTACTGCCATGCTGTCCAAGAGAATGCAATACTTTCATCTAGACTTTCCTCATAGCTAGCAGTCTCACATTGTCACTCGTGGTGTCGGCACAGTATATGTTTGTGTGTGTAATAAACAAAAGTGTAATGCTTGCATGTACTGAAACTGTACAGTATCGATTAATGAAATAATTAACACTTATTCTAATGACCAATGTTTGTATTACAACTGTATAAAACGAATTATGTAAAAAAATGGAAAAGAAAAAAAAGCAAAAAAATATAAAAAAGAAACAGTAAAAAAATCGATACTGAAAAAAATGAACAGTAAAAAAATTAATACTGTAAAAAAAGAATCAGTAAAAAAATCAATACTGAAAAAAAGAGCAATAAAAAATTAATACTGAAGGAAAAAAGAATCAGTAAAAAAATCAATACTGAAAAAAAGAGCAATAAAAAATTAATACTGAAGAAAAAAAGAATCAGTAAAAAAATCAATACTGAAAAAAAGAGCAATAAAAAATTAATACTGAAGGAAAAAAGAATCAGTAAAAAAATCAATACTGAAAAAAAGAGCAATAAAAAATTAATACTGAAGGAAAAAAGAATCAGTAAAAAAATCAATACTGAAAAAAAGAGCAATAAAAAATTAATACTGAAGGAAAAAAGAATCAGTAAAAAAATCAATACTGAAAAAAAGAGCAATAAAAATTAATACTGAAGAAAAAAAGAATCAGTAAAAAAATCAATACTGAAAAAAAGAGCAATAAAAAATTAATACTGAAGGAAAAAAGAATCAGTAAAAAAATCAATACTGAAAAAAAGAGCAATAAAAAATTAATACTGAAGAAAAAAAGAATCAGTAAAAAAATCAATACTGAAAAAAAGAGCAATAAAAAATTAATACTGAAGGAAAAAAGAATCAGTAAAAAAATCAATACTGAAAAAAAGATCAATAAAAAATTAATACTGAAGGAAAAAAGAATCAGTAAAAAAATCAATACTGAAAAAAAGAGCAATAAAAAATTAATACTGAAGAAAAAAAGAATCAGTAAAAAAATCAATACTGAAAAAAAGAGCAATAAAAAATTAATACTGAAGAAAAAAAGAATCAGTAAAAAAATCAATACTGAAAAATAGATTAAATAGTATTAGATATAAGATATTTTTATTGTACTACCATTGCAAATGTCTTCCGGTGGCTTTATTAAAATTTAATCTTCAAAAAATCTTCAAAATTTATTAAACTAGGACATACCAAAATACAGGGAACAAAACACTTTCAAAATCCTCGAGAAAGCTATAGAAAGAAAGAGCTCATCTTATTGCTTCTAAAAACAAAACACGAAACACGAGTAGGTCATGCATGGAAGAAGTACTGGTCATATAAAGAAATATTTAAAGACACCAATATTAGTGCACCGGTTAAAGGAAAACTCTTCAACACTTCTGTACTCCCCATCTTGACATATGGATGCCAAACATGGGCACTAACAAAAGCTCTGGAAACAAAACTACGAACATGTCAGCGCAGCATGGAACGAAGCATGCACGGAAAAAAGAAAATAGACAAAATTAAGCATGCTGTCATCAGGAAGGCAACAAAAACAGAGGATGTAGTGTCGAAAGTAAGAAGTATCAAATGGAAATGGGCTGGCCATATAGTTAGAGGTGAAGCAAAATGGAGCAAATCAACATTATGGTACCCAAGAGAAAGGGAAAAGAAGTAAAGGAAAACAACGAAAGAGATGGCATGATGATGTAGTGAAAGTGGCTGGTAAAACTTGGACCAGGTTGGCTGGAAATAGAAAAATTTGGAAAAGATTGGAGAAGGCCTTTGTCAAAGGTCACACAGAAGCAGATGAAGAATACTAGATTAAAAAAAATGTATATATATAATTGTTTGTTGTAGAACATTTAGGGTTAAAGAACCAAAACTGGGTTATGTCCATAAATTTTTATTATTTCATACTAAAATCGCATACTTATTAAGTATAAATTCAAATAGGCAAGAGAAAATTGTTAAAAGTGTTAATTATTTTATTAATATTTAGTAATTAATATTTGGAATAATTAGGTTATTAATCTCTGGTATCGTTCTGTAATATTCAATCTACCACAAGACCTGTAGTTGGTACGACTGTGTATAAAGCTCATTCCATAGTTTTTCTGAGACATATGCTTCTCGTCAGTCAATTAAGTTCGCAAGCCTATGGCGTCCTTGTCCTAGACCACCGTACCGTAGGGAGTTACCTACAGCCAATACAAAGCCGAAACCTGCCTTAAGACCGATAATCATTTCATCATATATATGTAAATTTAGATATGTTGCTTACTCCCCCCTTAACTCGTCAGGTCACTGGCGTGACTGTATTTTTCTCTGTGAGAACCTTAAATAATAATAAATTAAATTGCTTAAATATAAGCTAATGGATATAACGCATCGTGGAATAGGCCTACCGGGGAAACCACGTTAAAAAAAACGCGCCAAGTACACTACCTCACAGGTGGCGTGGAAACGTGTGCATTTTTTTTACCTTCAATCATTATTGAAAGTTGGTTGTTATCATGTATTTACATATTAATAAATAATAATAAATAAATAAATAAAATAAATAAAAAAAAATTGGTCAAGATCTAACCAGTTGTTCTTAGTAAAACTTATTAAATTAACGGTGTTCTCGTTTTACTTTAAAACGACGTTGTATTAAGCCAATACATACTCCTCCGACTCGTTAGATAAACGATCCTTTACCAAGACCGTGGTTACGTGTTTTTTTATTTTCTCTGTTCAGAACTTTTTTCATGAAAGCCCGCATTTCCCAAAGCCTGTTTTTGCGTTCTTCACTAGTCTATTTTGAAATGGCTCTGGAAGTAGATTTCCTAGTTTTAGATGGGCGTTCCGTCCTATCTTCGTTTGTCGCATTGAAACAACGCTGTCTCATATGAGCAGCGAGTTAAGTAGTTCAACCCATATCCTGACAAACTAAATGAGTTAACAAACTTTAGATTCACTAAAAACAAGAAATAAACCTTTTTTTAACTTTTCAAAAACTAAATAATTTTACGCAAGTAAACATAGGAATCATTTCTTAAACGTATTTATTTTTGGAGTCGGTGTCAGCCAACTACCACTGGGGCCGACAGTGCCCGTCTTAATTCCCAGGTTCCTGTGCTTGGTAGCGATCGGATCAACATAATTAGAGGTACCCGGGCGAAGCCGGGGCGGGTCACTAGTATAGTATAAAGTTCATTTGTAAAATAGTTTTCTTAAGGCATTCTAGTATATTGGTATTTCCTTGACTGACGCCGACTGCAAAAATAAATAAGTTTAAATAATATTGTTTACTTGCGTCAAATTATTTTATACTTTTTAGTGCATTATTTGTTATTGAGTATAGTTTTTTTGAAATCGGTTTTGTTTTTGTTAATTACTTCCGTAGGTATTTTGCATAGTGTGTTTTTTATCTCTTAATTTTGTAGCGCTTTTTTATTATTGTTTTACAGCAACCGAGGTGATCGTAGTATTCCTTTGAGAGTAGATAAATACATATTTAAGTTTTATTTTTTCCCTCATTTTTTTTTTCCTTTTTTATATTTCTGACTTATTTTTTCCTTTGTTTTTATTTTTATATTTAAAGATACCGTCAAATTATAACATATTGGCGTTATTTCATCGTTCACATAAGCATCGGCAAGCCCTTTTCCCGTTTAGGTTAGGGGCGGCACAACTGGTTTCCGACTTCATTATCGATCTATCATCCCTTATTTCAGTCTTCACTTCTTTATTTAGGCCTACCCCTACATACATATCCCTCTACATTCATATCGATAATCCTCTTTGCAACATGCTATTCTTCCCTCCTCATAACATGTATTACTCCACACACCTATCTCAACATTCGCATTTCTGCCTGTCCTTTATTTAAACGTCGTGCGTTTAAGCGCAAATTATTTATCATTTAAGATAATATATATATATATATATATTATAATATAAATGTGAATGTAAGTTTGTTTGTTACGCTTTCACGAGAAAACTACTCAACCGATCATCATGAAACTTTGTACACATATTATTTGAGGTAGTAGAACTAACATAGGATACTTTTTACGAAAAATAAAAAAATGTAATATTTTTTTTTGTTAACAAACCTAAAAATCTAGCTACTTCAACGCCATAATATTATAAATGTGAAAGTTTATATGTGTGGATGTATGGATGTTTGTTACTATTTCACTCAAAAACGGCTGAACGGATCTGGATGACATTTGGTAGAAGGATAGATTATAATCTGGAATAGCACATAGGCTATTTTTTATTCCGGATAAATGCACGGTTCCCGTGGGATACGTTTTATTTCTTTGCGGGTGCATATCTACATATATAAAAAACGATGTTCCGTATAGATTCCGAAACGGATACCCGAGCGAAGCCGGGGCGGATCACTAGTTATTTATGAAGCTGCGTTACCAATATGTAAGTGTAATTTATATCTTAATCATTTACACTTTTTTTCCTTTAACGTCGTTTCTAAATACGTAAACTAAGTAATGACTCCGTTCTTTTAGTCCCCCCATCGTTAAACTAAACAATGCTTAGCCTGTGCTGCCGGTTTAAAAGTTTTGATAATTCAATTCCAGGAGCAATACCGGCGCTACATTGAAGCGAGTTGCTTCTCCCGCTTCCTCGGTTTTCTTCGGCTGCCGCTCCATGCTTCGCTGTCTGCTCATCCTCTCTCTGGGAATACGGCTATCGCAGGCGAGTTATTACGCTGCTCTGATGCTAAGTACGTACGTTTTCTCACGAGCCTATAAATTGTATACCACTTTACTTTTGTTACGAGTTATTACTTACATTAAACAACTTTTTGCTACTAGTTTCTTTCTTTTATATCAATTTACATATTTAAAGGTTTCGTCAAGGGCCTTAAGAATTAGTCACAAGAAAACTATAAAGGAAAAATAAGAGTGTATGGTGTATCTTGACATTGTGTGACAAGAATTAAAATACTTAACATGATTTGCTGTTTACATTGTTGTTTGTTAGGATGTATTATTGTCTACTGATTACTACCATTAGTTGACTATTGTAGTGGATGTTTACCTTTAACGAATGCAACTAAATTATAGATAAGATGGTTGGTTGGTGTATGCTTCAACATATCACTGCGCGGCCTTAAGAAAGAGCAATTGCGCTTGACTGGTCACGTATCCTGCAAACCATCGAGCGGCTTAGTCCACGTTGGGACTTCGAGGTTATGGTGAGTTGGACGATTCAAGTACATCGACCTCTGCATCCTCAGGTCGTATCGAGTGGGAAGGAGCTATGCAGACTTAACGCGTTTGATAAAAACCTATGACTGTTAACAAATTGTTATCTCAGCTTACCCTCATGGAAACTTCAAGTTTGGTAAATGTCATGATCGACATGACCGTAGAAAATCTTAACAACCACATATGATTGCTTAAACTGTGACCATAGTCCATACTATATAGATTCTGGGGCCTCACGCCAACCTTCCTCGGGAATAATAAGCTGCTAACATAACCTATTAAACAATAATACACAAATCATTCCTAAAATCGTCTACACGTGTAAACATTATAGTTACCAGGGAGCGTCGTGCGTCTCCGAAAGAAGTGTGTGTGCTATGAATATCTCAGTGCACAGTGTGTCTAGCTGAAGCTTGCACAATCTCCGACACTGTCCTGTCTCGAACTTTATGTAAACTTTCAATCATCATCATTTTGAAGATAATAATATATAATAAAAAATCATTGTTTTGGGTTTTATTGCATTTATAAAGGCCCCCAATAATAGTTATTCTCGAATGTCTTCCACGTACAGACAGCGATCAGTCACATTTTTATTATATGTATGATTTTCTTTCAAAACTTTATGTGAATGGTAAAATATTTATAAAAGTGTACACTTTTATTAGGTCAATAGTATTGAAAAAAATTGTTATTGATTTAAAAGCGCCATCTAATTTCCAAAGTTTGACAATTTCAAAGCAACGGAGAATTGATTATCGTACTGCTTCGCATTTTTCCGCTAAAATATCAATTTTTGATTTTAATGTGTTGTCATGTGTCATTTGATATTAAAAGTTATACTAAATTTAGTTACTTTTATTGTCCTTTGGTTTTCTAATTGTATATTGCCGCATTTCGTTTCTTAATCTGTACACAACTACACAGCTTTCATTCATCATTTAAAAGATCGTAATGTAACTAATAACATATATAACTAAAAGTTCAACATATTCAACTGAACAGCTATTTTATAGCACTTTTATGGAACAAATGTTTGACATGGTTCTTTAAATTGATACAACTTTTTTGTTTATAAACCGATTGAGATAAAACAAACACTAAATGTTAAGTGAAGCTTACCACAATACATCAGTGAAAACCGCACCCAAATCAGCTAAGCCGTTTCTGAGATTAGCGGTAACAAACGCACAGACAATCAGACAAAAATTCAAATTATTATTGTTTTGGGATTTATTGCGTATATAAAGACACCCAATGATAGTTTTATCTCAAATATCTTCCATGTACAGACATCGGTCAGTTACAGTTTTATTATATGAATAGATTTCAAGTAACATGCTCTAAAACGTTAGACTTAAACGATTAAGAATTTCGTTTGAAGTAAATAAATAAAAAACTTACAGTTAAAAGGAAAACGAAACAGAAAGTAGTAAAGGATACATTCAACTTAAATTTTTATAGATTGAAAACCTTCAAAAATGATTAAAAATAGTATTATTAAAAAAAATTGTTAAGAAACAGTTGGTTCTGTCAATGGAATGGGTTTTTTTCTGAATAGTTTTTTCCAGTGCTGAAAGAATCCACTTCCATTAGTTGTTTCGCTGGTGATATTGTACAAGAATTACTATATTTTTAACTTGTAACACAACTTATTTTATAAATAAACTTATTATTATTAATCTATGACCAACGAAAACTTTTCCCCTCTCACATGTAACCTTCTTCAAGTTTCGTTCAACTATAACCACGAAACAATGTTGCGATCAAAACTTGTTTATTGTATTATTATGTACAAAAATATGTTTATTTTACAATGATATATTTTTTAAACACAGTCAAGAATTAAACGAAACGTTTTGAAATTCTACAATTTGAAGTTTCAATCAATCCAATAGCTCCGCCCGCTACCTGCAATTTAACAAAGGTTGCCTTAAGTAGTAAAATAACATAAACATTTTACTATTTGAAGTGTAAGCCTCTTTAGCCACGTTAAACGACAGTAGGTCGGGGTAAATATTACAGGTTCGCGAGATCGACATGCGCAACATGCGTTGGCGACAGCGTCAGCAACATGCTTATTGAACTGAAAACATCTTTAACTGCGTTAGACGATTTTAGGTAGAGTTGGTGGTAATCCATAAATAAAATTAAATTGTTGTACTGTAAAAATATAATTTTGAGACTGATGTTTTACGTTTTATTGTAAAAAATACAATTATATATATACTTTTATCCTGCGAAGTGAAAAATATGTTTTAACTTAATTCTACGCGGACGAAGTCGCGGGAAACAGCTAGTTTAAAATAAAACTTCTGCGATAGCATGACTTTGAACAACGTATATATCAAAAGTAGTAGTGGCGCCACGTAGTGGTGAGAATGCGAAAACATCGTCGCGCGCCCTCGATAAGGATGAACCGTGTAATATCGATGAATCTGAAATCGAGTGGTGCGTAGACAGATAACGAAGTCAATTCGAACTACTATAATACACACATATGATACTAATGACCTAATCTTAGCGAATGATGACAGTTTTTATTTGTAATTGTTGTATGCAGTACGAGAGCCGAGAAATAAGTTTATTATATAACTAGCTGTGCCCCGCGGTATCACCCGCCCTGTAATTTTACTCAAACGAAATAATATTACCTACTTAAATACTACCCTAACCTCATCGTCACCCTGCCCTTTTCCCGCACATGTGGGGACATCGACATGACCGTAGCACAGTTTAACTTTCACATATGATTGTTTAAACTGTGACCAAAAATTCTAATAATAATTTTTTTGGATTTTATTGCGTACATGAGGGCCCCCAATAATAGTTTTACTCGAATATCTTCCATGTACAGACAGCGATCAGTTACAGTTTTATTATATGTAATTGTATGAAAATTGCCACTGGCATTAATTTTGGAACGACTGAACACAACCACAGTGGAATATCCTTGCTAAAATGATATAAAAAATATTAAATAATTTAAATCTATATCGTTATACGTATATACAAGTGACCGACTCAACGCTCACCTCAAGTAAGACCTAGAGTCTGTCACAACACTTGCGAATACTAAAAAGTATTTTTCTAAATTAATCCCTCAAATGTCTAAAGTAGGGGATGAAAATTTGTATGGAGAAAATCGGCCCAGTGAAACCGCAGAGGGTATCTGCGAAATATCAAAAATATAGCCGTTATAAAACAATTGGTAGAAAAAGTCGCTAGCTCTCGGAGCATAATGAATTGAACATTCTCGTCCGGAATATTCCACGCGTTCAAACAATACCTAATGCTTACTTAACCACTTTGTGTTTGTACACTTAAGTAGAACTGCGAATAATTAAGTAATTACTTAATTGTATTATAATTTATTATCCAAAGATAAGAAATATACAGAAAAGTCTTGTAGATTTGGAATTGAATTCAGTATAAACGAAAATAATTCCACAAGCAGGCGTATACGGCGATTTTATAGTGTTTAAATTAGATTTTATTGTGTTATATTAATTGAATAATTTTAGAGGCCACAACATGTGATAACAGGCGTATTATTCTGCGTACCGTCTGATGAAAGTTAGGGCCCCCTTTCCATTGGTTTCTTATAAGAATTATTGATGAGGAATAGATAGGAAAAAGGAAATATCTTTTGCTTATCCCCCCCTCTGCTCAGTCCATAAGAAAGCCAAAAAAATTTTACAATTTAATTTTAGGCACTAGATTTAAATATAATTAATTAATGATCTTGTACTAGTATCACATCATAATGGTTTTAAATATGGACGTATCAATTGGTACAAGCCAACTGCAATACGTAAACAACCTCCAAATGAATATATTGAATACAGAATATATGGCACTGTTTATTCTGAAAAAGTGATCTTTGAAAAAATATTTTTATGCGCTAATATTTAAAACGCTGGCTAAATCTAATGAGATATATCAAAATAATGTACAACGGAATTGTATATCTTGAAAAGATCTCCAAAAAAGTCTATGACAGCATACATCTATCTTTTAAGGGTAGCTTACTATACCCTATCTATCTTTAAAAAAAATGGTCACGTACACTGCGGTAATTAGAAAGGTATTTAATCGGATACAATATTAATTGTTATCAAGTATATTAGTTACTAAGCATTGCAACCACGTTATGATAATACATTAAATAACATAAATATGCGCTCATGCCGGTAACCCAGAGGGGTATGCAGAGATCATGGATTTTCATTTGGCGCGATCTTGGCACAACTGTCTCGCTTCTTCTACATTCATACATCTACTCATATATGCCTTCATAGACACATTTTGACTCAACTTCTTCTACAACTACTTCAACTTGATTTCTATTTTTCTTCTATCTGCCTCATATGCAGGACACTCCGTCAAAATATGTAGCACACTCTCGTCCCGTGCTGTGTCACAGATGCACGAGGGGCTCTCCTTGCACTTGAACCTGTGCAGGTGCTGTCAGAACCCCCCGTGCCCCGTCAAAATTTGAACCAGCACTGGATCCAGGTCCAGCTTCCGAAGTGTGACTTTGACATTTGGTACTGAACGAAACTGTTTGATTGTTAGTATTATATAGATATTCGCAACTACCAAACGAATTGAGGAGGGGATAGACAGCAAAATAATATTTTCTTGTCGTATTCATCCCCTGTCTCTTCGCCTGCCCATACTATTGTTATTAGAAAAACATGAATGAAGACGTGGAGCGTGGCGACGTGACGAGTGAGATGCGGACACAATTGTTTGGTTTGGTGTTTAATAACATATCACACATTAGTCGTAATGAGCTTCTAAAGGTAAAGGCTGCATCAGTAATTACCCCAGTAGTATTTAAGATGTAACACGTTTTGTTTAATTTACAAAACATAACGCCTGCCAAAAATAATAGCAATTTATATATAACGTTAATATGCATTAACATTACCAAAAGTATTTGTAGTTTGCGAATTCACTAGATTTTCTAGAGCATTCCATGGTAATACCCGTGTCCGGTTAATATCCCCCTGGTGCTACTTTCAAATGGCAAAACTTTATAACTGTTTGCACTAACTCACTCCTTAACACTCCTTTATTTAATTTCGAATCGCCTAAAGCAGCCCGTTACCTAAATTAATTTTTCACCAATTTAAGGGCCACCGCCATATTTACCTAAGTGTCAGAGTTTTCTCTTAATAAAGCGTACTCTTCTTGATTTATCATATATAAAAATGCAATAGTTACAGCGTATTGAAAAGAAAACACAAAATAAGCGATGCATTTATTTTTTCAACGTAATGTAACTCTTAAATTTTATACAAAGTTGCTTATTTTGAGCGCTAGAGGGCATAGACGTTATTAGTCTAAGAGCCATCTTTGGAACGTAATTGGTACCAAAAATAACAAATCTTTCGTAATATTTGAACCCTTTGGATCAGTTTATTTTCGTTACAATTAGGCTCCCCGATATATTGTGTGACCTATTTTAGTACCGCGTGATTGCGTTATTAATGTATACTGTATATTGATTTACAATTGCTTTCAAATTGAATTTCTTCCTTTAAACATGTTACCGTTCTTTATACGTATATAACTTATTATTATATTATTATACATTTTGTTAAGAAAAACATAATGCAAAACA
This sequence comes from Papilio elwesi, assembly GCA_029849275.1. NCBI lineage: Eukaryota > Metazoa > Arthropoda > Insecta > Lepidoptera > Papilionidae > Papilio > Papilio elwesi. The sequence continues at coordinate 18,577,419 of CM056717.1, read as the reverse complement.
AATATGAAAAAAGAGTAAAATAAGAAATAAACGTATCCGAAGCCGCGGGCAACATCTAGTTTATCATTAAAATCTTCTAGTAGTGTATAGGTCAGTGACTCATTGTGCATGAATGGTATATTGGCACACGCAAAACACCTATTATTACATTTTTTAAAATACGTTCGGGCATGTTGAAATGACGAATGAATAGAGAATAAAAAAACAAATTTGTGTTGCAAAATGAGTGGTAGTGTTGGTAGGGGACGCCGTAGGAGAACTTATATCGATCAGATTAGCGGTTTACAAAGAAAGGGCAATATAAGGAGCACCCATAGCTGACGAGCATGTATGCGTAGATGTATGACTGTGGAAGAAATGAAGGTGCGCCAGGATTGTGCCAAATGGAAATCCATGATCTTTGCCTACCCTTTTGGGTTATGGGCGTGAGCGCATATTTTTAAATATTTTTTTTGATAACGATTGATTGCTGTTGTGGATATACAGGCGTTAGGTAACGACGCGTACATCCGATAACTTCAAGTTTCTTGGCTCAAATAACGTTGATTTAATTCAACATATAACAGTATATATACATATAATAACAGATAGTAATACTGTTCACAGTTCAACGACGATTCAATCGCATAACGAGAGTGTCATCCCGGGCATATTATAAAAAAACAGCCTTTTTTAGAATGGTCCTACTACAGGGATACAGGCCTCCTCTCTGAGAGAGGGAATGACCCGGAATCCACCACGCTAGCCCAGTGCGGGTTGGTGGATGTCACATGTCTTCGAATTTGGTGGTTCTAAGAACATGCCGGTTTCCTCACGATGTCTTCCTTCACAAATTTTTAGCAGTGGTGATGAAATTAATTACAAAAATTAAAGCGCTGCCTGGGTTCGAACCCGCGACCTACAGTACGTAAGTCGTGGCCTGAACCGCTGAGCCACCACTGCTGAGATATTACAAACGTTAGAATTGGTAACAAATGCGTCTACTAAACACCCAAATAGTAATAAGCATTCTAAACAAGTTAAAACAATGATGGCACAGGATTCTAAGAAATATAATTGTATTAATATAAATAAATAAACTAGACGGTGGTACTTTTAAAAACCCCTAAAAATTGTGTTATGTAACGGTGATCATAAGTTAAGCAGTTTTTATCTTTAAGCAACGAAAGTCGTTTGCAGATATTGCCTAAACATAAAATATGTTAATGGACCAGTTTGTAACCAGTGTATAGCAATATTTATCCTATGGTATCCTACAAAATGGAGATGGGGGAGGAAAATCCTGGAATGGAGGCCATGGACCACCAGAAGTGTGGGACGCCCTCCTTCCAGCTCGACTGATGACCTCATAAGGACGAAAGGAAGTCGCTGGATGCGGTGCGCGGAGGACCGCATACTGTGGAAGGCATTGGGGAAGGCCTATGTCCAGCAGTGGACTGATATAGGCTGACGATCCTACAAAAATGTGGTAAACCCCGTACCTTACGTTAAGGTTCATTATCATTTAATTTAAATTATAGGTAAGTGGTAATTTTAACGGTAGTAAAATTAATTGAACAGAGGTTCACGTTTGCCACCGCTAGAAAGGTGCCAGACTTCCGCCGCTAGACTCCAAGGTTAGCGCCGTACAGATATCACCTCGAATATTCCGTATGGAGAATGTCCCGCGGCTAGGCCAGTTATCTATCCTTGAATATACTTACTTCTACAACAAATGGAAATATTAATGAAACCATTATAAATTACGATTATTTTTATTTTATATAAACACACAGTACTGGTCAGGTTTACATTTTGATTACGTCCTATGCCGGCGACCTGCATCCCAATTATTCCAATGTTTATAACCTTTTGGGTATAGTGTGACCGTAAGCGCTGTACAGCGCCTTAGATATGTGCATAGCGAGGGGGTAGGAAATGGAATATCGCTGTGAGCATTGTCTGACGGAGGATTGATAGAGGAGCGCCCTGCGCCCTCCCACCCCGTCTTGCCACGAACATACCTAAGGCGCGGTACAATAGTTGCGGTGAGACTGTAGTATACAAAATGCAACGAACATAAATCTTAAAGCTTAGCTTTCTACGCAAGTCTTGATTGATTGAACAGCTACTGTGGTCATCTGCCACCCCTTTTATATATATTAATCAATTGATAATTAATATTTCAAAGGGAACAACATTAGCTTGGGGTGAACTGTCGCCGGCCCAGGACTTACAATCAACGTAGCTATTCATTAAGTGGTCTATTTAAGCGAATCAATTGCCTCCATATGGCAAACTCTGCACATATGTATAGGTTAGGTTGTTGCACACCGACGACAGTCACCTACAGCCTGGGCAGCTGACATTACAATATGAAAGTCAGTGGGCAACCGCGCACTATCCCAATATTAACAGACCTTAACATTTCACAGACCACACCAATAATTACCTCAAAAAGTTAACTAAAGGCTCCGTATCTCAATATATCTTTCAATAATCATGATACAATTTCCTATCGCACTGCTATTAGTGAATATAAGTACAATATTGACAGATTGCTGTTCCAGTACTTATTAGAAAATCACTTAATTAGAAATGTATAAAAAATTTGAAGAATATAAAGTAAGTCTTATGTTCGGATGGATATAAGTATATCAAAAAGTTTAGGCAGTGTAATGTAATGTTCCATTCGGAACGTGTAGAAATCATAATGGAATTTCGTTTTAATATTATTCATACAACAGAGAGGTTTGGTATAGTATATGTACACAGAATATAGGTCGTTCACCTTACAGTTAGTGTTAAACCATTATAGTCCATACGAGTTGACACAATTTAAAAAATGGAATGGAATTATGAATGTATGTCTATTAAAATAAAGATGCCAATGTCTGTAGCCAAGCGTTAAGAGTCGATACGCATGGCGCCCTTACACAACGATCGCATGTACAGATTCCATTGACATTTACGTATGGCACAGCCCATTTTATAAAAATGCACAGAAAGTGATAAGGGATAACAAGGTACATTCCTTTGAAGTTATGCAACAAATACACAATGACTTATTTGCATTACTTTAAGTGCTTTAAAATCCTATTACATTAGAGGCTCGAGTAATTGAAGGTTTAAAAAGTCGAAATATGTCAAATTGGTGGACATTTGTAAAGGTCTATTATCGGATATACGGCGATACGTACAATACCTATATTGAATATTTTTTTTGTTATATTCAATACTTCAGACTTCATATTATTAAAAATAGGATTTTTTCAAGAGGAATGTACCACATTTCTAATAATCAACCCAACCAGAAGCATTGTTCCATTGTATTAAATGTACTAATATATTACCATACATATATATTCCTACATTAACTAATATCAAAATATTTAGGCGTTCTTGCGAATGAACATTCCGAGTTGTTGCGGTCTTAATTGAAAAAGAAAAACAATATCTAATACTGAGCTGCAGACACAAGTGTATGTGAAATACAGTACAACGCGTATCTACTCCGACAGAGATAAACACATGCCATAGCTAACAGTATAGTTATTTGAGCAAGTTAACAAGAGTTGGCCGTGAAGAAATGTGTCTACCGTCTTATTTTTATACATCAACTACCTGTATTTCTAAATACTACATGTTTTTTATATATTTAATCTACTGAATTAAGAAAACATCGATTATTAAAAGGCTGCATTGCACCACCATCAAGTTAACAGACTAATCACATTGAAGGAAGGCTTTTGGTTCTTTGTTCCTATTTTAATATTGTTTAAATTACACCATAGGTAATCAATCTAGTTCTGTGTTTTCTTCTGCTGTGATCTCGACATTTATAAAATTTGTAAATAAATAAATCTATTTCATATCCCATGTCGGAGTGAAGGGAGCTGCGTCCGTTGATAACCAGTAACCGTGGGTTGACACCGCCGAAAACATTGACACACAAAATATATTGTCTTTTCTCAGTTATTTCAGAGAGACAGCTTATATCACAACACGATTTTGCACCAGTGGAAACCCATGGTAAAAGTGACACGTTGACAAATTGCTTCACAGAGATATTTTTTTCTTTTTCAATGTGAATAAAGCTTTTACATCTCAGGTAATATTTAACTAGGAACGTAATATAAAATTGACAAAATACAACTCATAAACCCATTCATAAGGTCCACACTAACAACTTATATTACCATCGACTATTAAAGAACGCGACTAATTTCGATTAGCTTATAATTTAAAAAAAATGCATAAAGAATGTTACAAATAATTGAGACATCAAGCAAATTGTCAGGCAGTGGACCCGCGAAAACAATCCTACCTTCTGTAGTATACATTTCATTAATAGCACCGCCATTTATGGTTACTTCACGCCGTACACTGTTAACAACCCATCGATAAGTAACACACAATTTGGTCGTATTTGAAACACTCCACAGAACTGTGTTCTGCTTTTGATAAGCCACATTCATAATAAAATTGTTACAATTCAACTGAGCTTTCATTATTCAATATAAAAGACCCGAGAGTGAGAATTACACCGTTCGGTCTGCTGCCATCGATCAGTTTAGTTCACGCGCATGACACTATGCAGACGCGCAAAACAATGGACGATGCAAATTGCCACTAATAATAACACAGTAATACGAACGTCTTTGGAAGTCTATCTAGTTCACTAAATAACATCACTTACTAATTTGCACTTAGTCAATTTAAACAGTCGGCTGGGCCGAGGAGATCGTGTGGGTCGACAGGTGGGTTGAGTCGCTTCTCCTAGGAGGAGCAGGTGGGGGACGCTTCTTGACAGGCTTCGGTTCCTCCCGAGGCAGTGCATCCCGACCGTACATATTATTCTCATAAAAGGGCTCTTCAACAGAACCATAATGCTCTTGCACCCACATGGAGACGCTGGTCTCCTTATAATCTTCCGATAATGGGTATTCCCGAAAGCCCAAAACTTCGTGTGGTGTGGTCGCCGGCTCCAGTTTACATTTTTGTGCAACTTGCCACTTCTTTCTCATTACTCGTTGTAGGTCTTTAAGAAATTCTTTGGGGGGGTTGCTGTTAGAATCTGTAAGTTTTTTAGGAGAAGACAGTCGTGTGCTTTCATTGCGTTTCGGCGGTAGCGGCTTCCTAGGAGAAGACGGCGAGGTTTCCTTGATATTAAAAGAGATCTTTTTAGTTTTCTTTCCTTCAGAGCATGTCGGTAGATCATCGGCGAAGTTAACTTTCTTCACTGAGCCAGTGCGCTCCTTGCCCGGCTCACAGAGTTTCTTCTGTATGGAGGGGCTACTGTTCTTCTTCGCCTGTAGCTCTACAAGGCAGGCGCCGTATGCTGCAGTTTGGCCATAAATGCTCTTATCGGAGTGCAAGGACGATGTCTTCGAAGCTTCTGAATGTACACTATCGAGAGATGGCTGACGTGGAAATGATCGGGTTTGGTCAGGATTCCTTGATAGTCGCGACTGGCCGGCTCTTGCCGCCTGTTCGATTTGCTGTGCGGTGAGCTGGTTAACAATATCATGGACTCTTCCTGTGTTAGTGTCTATCGTATGCTCCGGTGGCGGGGGCGGGAGACTTAGCTGAGATCCGCAAATGTCTTCGATTGGATCCATCGGTGGAGGCGGCGGAGGCAGTGAATCGAGACTGAGGGTGGAGCTGAACATTCCATCTGGCGCGTCTTCCGGCGGCGGCGGAGGAAGATCCTCGACATTGGTTATCTGAGGTCTAATAACTTTATCATATATTGGAGCATAACCATAGAGAGAGGAAGAAGTGTCCGCACTGGAGCGATAGATTTCCCGAGGGATGGTCTCGTAGTGTCCGTATGTAGGCGAGGGTTGACGTGGGGACGCGACGCCAGCGCTTGGCTGTCGGCAGGCGGTCGTACCGTACACCGCACTTTCACTCGACTCTGTGGAAAAAACAAAATGTGTGTTATAGAAGGATTCTTGTTCTTCTAACGTAAGAGCTCTGTAGTTCGACGGTTTGTTATGCCACTGTTAAAAAGTAAATGAAAAAAAAATATTTTGATATATATTATATACTCTATAAGGCTTAATAATCGATAAAAAATATATTTTGATAGAATTGATTAATCTATACATATAATAAAACTAACCGATCACTGTCTGTACATTGAAGATATTTAAGAAAAATTATCAAACAATGATTATTATAATTTTTGTCGGTTTGTCTGTGCGTTTGTTACCGGCTAATATCAGAAACGGCTTAACCAATCACTAATATATTGTGGAGGATAATAAAAGTAACTAAATTTAGTACAACTTTTAATATCAAATGACACATAAAAACACATTAAAATAAAAAAAATGATATTTTAGCGGAAAAATGCGAAGCAGTACGATAATCAATTCTCCGTTGCTTTGAAATTGTCAAACTTTGGAAATTAGATGGCGCTTATAAATCAATAACAATTTTTTCGATACTATTGGCCTAATAAAAAAGTGTACACTTTTATAAATATTTTACCATTCACGAACAACAAGTTTTGAAAGAAAATCTATACATATAATAAAAATGTGACTGATCGCTGTCAGTACGTGGAAGACATTCGAGAATAACTATTATTGGGGGCCTTTATAAATGCAATAAAACCCAAAACAATAATTTTTTATTATATATTATTATCTTCAAAATGATGATGATTGAAAGTTTACATAAAGTTCGAGACAGGACAGTGTCGGAGATTGTGCAAGCTTCAGCTAGACACACTGTGCACTGAGATATTCATAGCACACACACTTCTTTCGGGGACGCACGACGCTCCCTGGTAACTATAGTATTTCCACGTATGTAGATGATTTTAGGAATGATGTGTATATTATTTTGTAATTAGTTTTGTTAGGTTAGGTTAGTAGCTTATTATTCCCGAGGAAGGTTGGCGTGAGGCCCCAGACATAGTATGGACTATGGTCCCAGTTTAAACAATCATATGTGATTGTTAAGCTTTGCTACGGTCATCTCGATGTCCCCACATGAGCGGGAAAATGGCAGGGTGATGATGAGGTTAGGGTGGTATTTAAGTAGGTAATAAGTAATATCATTTCCTTTAAGTAAAATTGCAGGGCAGGTGAAACCACGGGGCACAGCTAGTTATTTACATATTTAATTGTCTTTTTCTAAACGAACTTCGATTGTATGTTAGTTTGTAATTTTGCATCATATCGTGTATGTTGCATATAATGAAAGTTAACAAGTGTGGTTTGTATAAGGATAAATTTCAGAAGTTACCAGTATGATGTCGCTTGAGCGTGGCGTCGTCACGGGTGCGCGGGCGCCGGGTGAGCGTGCCCCCGTCCCCGCGCCCCTCCTCGCCCTGTGCAGACCCGATCTCCGCCATCTCCTTCAACTGCCTCGTCATCCAGGTCAACGGAATATTGGGCTTCATCGACGGCTTGCGTTTTATCGTACCTATAACAGCAGATGGTATTTTAATACAAGGTATATATCTCATATGTATCTTGTATTGTATCGTTTCGACTGGGTACAGCACAGACTAGCTATATAGGCAGCGATACTATACTTTCGTTATTTAACATGGGACGCTACAGTAAAATTAGAAGTATTAGAGCATTAACAATGCATTTAATTAGTAATAATAATAGTAGGAGAAAAAAATTGTTGATTTTTTCTAAAAATTAGCACGAAAACTTTTTACTGTTTAGAAAGATAAGTAAGCGTGTAAAAAGTATATAATAAAGGTACTTTACATACCAAATAACTACAACCCTTCCACTTCCACCGAGTATTAACAGTTTAATGTGTACTAACCCATAGGGAATTCGCAGTCGAAGGCGGTCTCGGACGCAGCGCCGCCATCAGAGAGACAGCCACTGGAACTCGAAGAGGAGGCCCTCGACTGTCTGCAAATTAAAAATCACTTATTGCCAACTGCCAGCTGCAGCACACTCACTCTAGTCGTATTATCGATGGCTGGCGTGCTTATTTACTGGCACAGAGTTCAGACATTAATTAAACACTGTTTTCATACAATGTATATTATACTATATATTTAGAATTCTTAGTGCATTTTGTATTTTAGCGGTGCAGCTGGTTTAATTAAAGCAGAGATGCTGGGACCCGAAAGAAGTAGGTTAGGTTAACGGGTAGGTAGGTAACCCACTCACCATTATTATTACTAAGCCTTTATTGCTGATAAACTAAATTCTTGGTAAACATTTATGTTTTTTGTACATATTTGCTAAAGTTATCAGCGTGTCGTGTGACACAGGCCTCTTCCACCTGCTTCCATTCATTACAATTTGAAGTATACAGTTACCTATTTTCTTTTGGTTTCAATATTTCCAGTATGCATTTTTATTTATAGTTCCTATTGAAGCTGGAAGGGTTTGGTCCCACTAACCATTAGATGTATATTATTTTATTGTAATCGCTATAGGATGTATATTTAAAATTATTTCGCACAGAACTAGTGAATATATGCCATATATTTTTCAATTCTATTAATCTATATATAAAAAAGAAACTGACTGTCTGGTATATCAATGCACAGCCCAAACTATTCAACCTGGACTTGGTATTGCACCTATATATCATTCCCTGAAGGTGTGTAGAGGATGAAAGTTTGTATGGAGAAAAATTTCTAAGCCAATGTACGTTGGTAACAGACATATGGATCTGTATAATTATTCATAAAATAGAGTTCAGCTTAGACTGAACATTAGTCGGTTAAATTAAATAGCATGGAGAAACTGTGGCGCTCGGCTTGTGAATAGAAATATGTTTCGCGTTATGTTGCTTTAAATACGCTTAGCATTGTTAATTTTAATTCACAATGTGTTAATTGCTTATTTCGGTTAAAATTCGCCTATTTTCATATAAAATTTGTTGCATATTAAATGATACACTTAAACAGACAGACAGAAAAATCATTTTTTTTTACAAAAACTGTGGTAAATGTAGTTAATGGTCTGTACATTTAATTGTAAAATAATTTTATTTATGTTTATTTAACAGTGTAGCAATAGGATTTAGTTTTTATGTCTATATGTTATAAAAATATGGTATGGCAACACCGACCTGCCACTGCTGATGTCCGAGTTGGCAACACTGCCATTGCTGGAGGTGGACTGCGCCGTGCTGCTGCTCTTCGTCGGGATAGAGGATATCTGCCGGGTTAATTTGAGATGAGTTCATATTTGTAATACAAATTAGCACGAGAATAAAAATCACGCGAACACTTACGTCAAGTTTCACGCTAATGTTTTACGGTTTGTTATAGAAAAATGTAAACAAGCGAGTAGTTCAAATAGCCTAGGCTTATGCAACGTTTTTTGTGCGTTACCAAACGCATTGGTGGTTAGGAGAAAGTATTAAAATTTAGGTTGTGATACACCAGTCTTTGTAGTTCTTAATGCATTTTGTCTATTTGCATATGTTTTCATGTGTGTTATTTTATATTAATAATTTGTACTCACGGAGCAAGATCTCGCGTGCGCCAGATGGTCGAGGTCATCTTGAGTCAATTCCTCCACCAGTGCGCGGTAGTTTTCCAACAGTTGTCTGCCATGCTGCAACATATACCAAAACTTGTATTATCTATTAACTTATATAAAGAGAAAGGAACAGCAATATGCAGTGTGAGTGAGTAAGAAGATGTATGGCATTGGTAATATAACGATGAGAGATGTCAGAAGATTTTTGAATATACCGAACAGATATATTTATTTGAAATTAGTAAAATAAATTTAAAATTTTGCAGTGAACAATGTCAATCTGTTAATTTATGAAATGGTATCCCATGCTTTGTAAAATACTTGCTTTTCAAGCTGCAGGTTGTGGTTTCGATTCCCATACAGGACAGATAGTGCATGAACATGTCTGTTTGTCTTAAGTTTGGTTGTAATTATAAAATAAAAGTAGTATATGTAGTATATTGGTTATCTGGTATCCAAAGTACAAGCTCTGCTCAGTTTGGGATCAGATAGCCGTGTTTGAATAATGTCCTAGTATATCCCAGGATAAAACCAAATAAGAGGTCGATATTTGTGAATGGTCACTTGCCAACATCTGGTGAAAAAAAAATCATGTAATAATTGTATGAGTGAATATGACCGCATTTGAAAGTAATTTATCGTATTTTAAAATAGGTATTACCGAACTTATCTATTTAAGTTTAAAGAAATCCTTACTTGATGTCACTTGTAACTCTATATTACTATATTCTATGTTCTTTACTAAATTAAATATTCGGTCAGATTGAAAGGGTGAATGAAGAGAGAATAACAAAACAAATTTATGTTGCGGCAGTGAGTGGACAGTGTTGGTAGGCGCCCTAGGAAAACTTATATCGATCAGATTAGTGACTTATTAGGGCGGTATAAGGAGCACCCATAACCGACGAGCATGCATACGTAGATGTATGAATGTGGAAGAAGCGATAGAGGTATGCCGGGATCGTGCCAAATGGAAATCCATGATCTCTGCCTACCCCTCTGGGTTACGGGCATGAGCGCATATCTATTTATTCTATGTTAAGTACTTATTCCTTACGTATTGAATACCAAACAAGTGTCCTATAATTTTTAATGTTAGTTATATTGTATTATATACATAAAGTTAACAACAAGTTCTGTGTACACCTGTTGGGAGTTGTGGTGTAATTAATTAAATTGTGATATTGATTGAGGCAATAGATTGAAAAAGTTATAACAGATTAATAAAAAATTAATAGAGTACATGCTCTGGAGCTTAGTAGCACGCTTAAGTTATGTAGGTTCGGGTAATAATAATAAATTGTGTAGAGGTATGGAGGGTCTACTATTGAATGTACTACTTTGTGGGAGCCTTGTTTGTGGCAGAATCAGTATGGATAGATTAGTAGCCTATACCTTAGCTATACGCATGGCTGTCAGCCAACGCTCCAGGGTGCCTGCATCATCAGCGCACAGGAACTTGATGAACTTAACGCTCTTCGGCTGCTGAAGTCTCGGGTGCTTAATGGCGAAGCAGTGCTCAGTCGGCGCCTTGTACTTCTTCCTCCAATTCAACCCCACGTACACCTCGTTGGTGTCGAATGTTGCCAAGCAAACCAATTCCTTCAGTGCCTTCACCTTCTCTTTCGGTGAATAGTACAAACCTAAAGTGGATAACGCCATAATGTAATAATTAAAAAAAATCCAGTAGTATTTTTAAATCAATCTGTGTGTGCAAGTTAATCTGATTAATCTAAAAATGATCAAAATAAAATAATGAAGATGATTGCAAACAAGCAAGTGGTTCTCCCTATTTGAAATGACCAGTAACCATTGGTATCTACAAATTAGTTGCAGATACATTGCCTACCTTTAATGGACAGAGGAAATGATAGTGAGAAAACAGGATATTTCCTTTTCGTATCAATCACCACCATTAAATCTTCCCATCCTTTCTCACCCCTGTCTTCTGTGAGTTCATGGCATTACACCGGTAACACTCCTATTAGTGCAACTGATGTTGCGGGCAAACCGTAATGAATTATATATATTATCAATGGCCAATATGACTTATTACAAAGATGGTAAGATTTGTGTAGTGTTAAACTATACAAAAAAGCAAGCATGGCATCGAGGATAGATTAAATACATAGATATTTTACAACTAGGAAATAATTAGAAATTTCTTGATTTATAATTACATAAAGATGTAACACTGTGTAATATTTTACGTGTGTTACAACATTTCACAGTATATGTGTATGAGTGTGTCTATTAATAAATATTATACAATTTGTTACTTTATCAAAGAACTGTTAAACTAAAACCCCAAATAGAACACAAATCACTCGAAATTGTGCCAACCCTTTCCTAGTCTTTGAAATAAGCGTTAACTTGTTAAGTTGATAAAGACTATTTCCTTTAAAGTAAGTTTTATCAAGTTTTCAGATGGTTTATCCCTTGACAATATAAGTAACTTTGTTCAAGTTATGCCAAATAAGACAAAAGACTTCAACACAAAGCAATATGAGACTCTCCTTGTATTAATTATCAGCACAGCATAAAACAGCACAGCGCTTTGCGGTATCTCCTATCACACCCGCCCAGCAGTACCCGCAGTACATGCTTAAATTAACATATTTAAAGTAATTTAATTCACTTAATGTGTAATATCTTAAGTGTCAATAAATGTGTATTTCTGTATTATTTATGAGTCAATTCGCAAGCTGCTTACCGGATGGTCGAAGAACAAAGCGAAACTTTTTCCATTCCTTCTTCGTGTCACTCTTCAGGTAGAGCATTCCTTCCATCTGTGGTACAGGGTTGCCAGAGGCAGGGGTGGACGTGCCCCCACTCTGTCCAAAGAACTCTTCTAGTATCACCTGCCTTGAGTGGTCATCATGCTCCACCGAGCGACCTGTAACATTAACAAAGTTGACATTTACGGGAGGCTTATAAGTATAGTTTACTTAATATGACAAGTTAAGTTGCATAAGAATTGTTAGACAAGGCAACATTGTTGAATGTAACACAAAGAAAGTGGTTGGGAATTATTCAACTCCTCTCGACCGGACAAAATGAATAAATTTAAATTTAGATGAACATACTGACCAGATAATTGACCAGGCTTGTCTTTGTACATCTAACCTGTATCTCTGCCTACCACTTAGAATTATTGGACGCGTTTGCTATAGATATATAAAAATAAATAGATGAAGCCTTAATTTTACCTCTATCATCTTCACTTAGTAGGAACTTCTCGGGAGTTTGGAATAGAGATATCTTATCTGGCCTCTCGGCAAATAGAATCTTATTTTTCGACTCTCGCGTCCAAAGCATGACGTTATCCACAAGCATCTCGTGGTCTTCGTACACCCGTTCTGTAATAAGTCAATGTTAAAATTAAAATAACATGTATTGCTCCGTCTACTAAAAAATGTACTTTGCACATCTTCACACTGCCAAATCACACTTTTCTAAATTCCAGTATTATTTTATAAACAACATTTTGTCCGTATAATGTTTTATAAATTACTTAATAATATTTACACTTTATCTCCGTCCGGATTAAATATTTCTAAGTCACTACTTCCTTAATCATGTCATCTTTCTTTGACCTAGTAACATGAATATTAACATTAAGAATTCAATGTCAATTTTTTTTTATAAGCTATTGACTTTGTCTTAAAAAGTTTAACAAAGGAATGTTTGAAAAGATACAGTAGAAAAATCTACCTTGGTTTGTTTTTAAGTTAATGTAATGAAACCAAAGTGAAGCTTCTGTATTGTGGTTTATTTGTAATACAATAGAGGTTGAAAACAGAGTGATTAATGTATTTTATTGATTAAAGTAGGAGGGAATGGAAGGGAGATTGCAAGAGTGAAATTGAAGCATTTAAAGCAATATTTTAGGACAAAAGAAATTGTTCACACTTGAATACATATTACTTTAATGAAATAAATAAATAAATATGCGCTCACGCCCGTCACACCATTCAAAGTCATGCCTAACATACTTCTTAAGGATCGCATCTCGACGGCATTAACTCTACTAACATGCTTTTCCTGCCAAACCCAGCTCTCACTTCCATACATTAAAAGGGACTAGTACAGCATTGTGTATTACCAAACTTTTATAGACACATTCTGACTCCTCACTACTGTACCTATAGCCCCATTCATTTTGTTTCCTGCAGTCACTTTTCCTTTCTTTTAACTTTAACTTTTCCACCTGTTTCACTTCTTACCGTTAACATTTATTTCAATTACTGTCTTACTTTGTTCTCTTTCAAACACTATAACTTTCGTCTTATCTACATTCATCTTCATGCCTTTACCTTCTTCACTACATTCAGCATAAGTTGAAAGTCCTCTGCAGATGATGCAAACACTACCTGGTCATCGGCGTACAAGCTCATCCATTCTTGTAAGAATTTGGATTAAGAATGGATGAGCAATCTAAGTCTTTCAAACCTTTCAAACAATCATCCATGAAGAGATTGAACACCCACAGGGATATATTATAGATGCTAAACCAGTCTGAGTAGGCCCCGTTAATCCTAACACAAGCAGTAGAATCTTTATAAAGAGACTTTAATGCTAGTCTTGACTTTAATGAATAGGACAATAATGTATTCAAGTTACCTATTACATCAGATTAAACTTAGATTCATTCTTAAACAATCATTTAGTACAAATAAATGATATAATTTGTTCACAATTATTATTAATTTTTGTTTAAATTGATTTATTCAAGTATTCAAAGACCAGTAACTTCATTCGCTTTGTAATTCTTTCATTACTTTTAACTTATGAAACAATAACAAGTAAAGCTGACTACTTAAACATATAGTTCAACATAAGTTATTGGATATAAATAATTCTTAAAAAAAATGTTGTGTCCGTTATTGTTTTTAATGGCTTAAAACTGGAATGACTTCATTGTTTGTTGTTTGAATGATGTCTGGGTCCAAACGCAATGAGTACTTACCCATGTGTAGGTCGGGCAAATGCTCAATTATAGCCCATTTGGGTTCCATGGTGACGTGATTCTTGTCAGCCAATAGGCGGGTGACGCATCCGCAGTTCATCTTTTCGTCTACCAGGAGGCTCTTGGAGGAACCATCTCCGGAGAATGCCTTGATGAATAGCTTCTTGATGCTAGCCTCGCGCATGCGTTCTAACGCAAGCATTATCTTATCGGCTTTCTGTAACAAACAATGATATTGTATAAAGGTTTCTTGCAGATATCCAAGCTTATATTTATACAACTTGATGTTTTGCCATAACAATTGTTAGCATATTTAATGATAAAATAGGCTCAGCAAAGTGTTAATTCAGATAAAGATATTTTTACGTTTCTGATCAACCTAAAGCAGATGTTAGATGACCAAATTTATCAAAACTTTTGTACCATGTATAAGAGGGGTGTAGTGACGTGTAAGGTGTCATGTTACTGTACTCTTACCTTCTGATTATGGTGGAGGTTCAGCTTCAAGGCTTTACATTTGGCGCTGTTACTGCTGGAAGCGGAAGATTCGCTGGACAGCATTGAAACCTGAAATACAATAAACCTGTATCGTAAGACTGCGCTAATGCAGTTGGTGGTATCCGAACTGTTTAATAAGACCTAAAAATCTCATTCTGCAATAGGATATGTCAAAAAAGTTGCCCAAAAGTTGACGAGCATACTTTAAGATAGAATAGGTTATTGAGTAGTTTGTACGATCTATCGTACCACCCACATCCAACCGCTTAATATCAATGGGAGTGTTATCAAATCTTGATTTTATTGCAGATCACACTAGTCATTTTATTTGTTAACCACAAGTTTTGCAAAAAAAACAACTGTTATATTTTTTGTATTACGTTGATACGGACTTTTGTTATCTTAAATTGGAGTCTTTAGACCGGATCTTGTATTGTTCGGATAAAATACTTATTTCACAATATTTAAATCTGTACTCCAAACCAATAGGCATAATTTAACATTATGATTTATTTCGAGCTACCGTTTTGCGAACCAATAGATCAGTATGCTTTTTTGTAGGTTATTTTCTCTAAATATAGATATGCTTTGCATCTATATTTAAATAAATATGCGTTCACGGTCGTAACATTGAGATCATGGATTTCCATTTGGCGCGATTCTGGCACACCTCTCTCGCTTCTTCTGCATCCATACATCTACGCATACATGCTCGTCTGTTACGGGTACTTCTTATATCGCCCTTCTTTAATATGTCACTATCTATTATTACTACTATCTGGTTGATATAAGTTCTTCTTGGACGTACCCTACCAACACTGCCACTCACTGCCGCAACATAAATTTGTTTCTTTATTCTCTCTTGATTCATACAATATATTTATTAGGATTTAATATTTTTCTAGTCACTGTGACCTGTGGTATACGCACGGAATGGAGAAACATAAAAGAGAATTTAGAAGCTGACGAAACCCAGCAAAGATTGGAAATAGTAAAAAAAGGGGGCTTACGGTGTCGCTAAATGCGGAATCGTTGTCAGGCGAATCGGTCCTCGCGACCGCCGGCGTTCCCTCGCTGGCCTCCTTACTGCACTCCCCCCTCTGCGCGCAACCCTCCCTTTCCCCCTGCACCCTCTCTTTCGGCATCGACGTGTATTCTAAAAGGGGTGAATGATTTAAAATGTTAATGACACCCTTAAAATAAACTTATTATTTCAATCCAATCTAGTCCGAGCTCACTATCTTGACTTACTACGCAAGAGTGGCTCCACGTTTTTTTAAGTAGTGTAAAACGCAAACTACCCATCGACATCTGCAGGTAATGAGTTGTAGATGCGTTGTCTACCTTTAATGGACAGAGGAGGGGATGTACAGTCCGTCAAGTTATCTTCTACTTCCCATGCTTTCCCTATTATAAAATGGGAAGGAACGAAACGCAGAATACTTTTACTTTACGCATGTCTTCTGTGAGGTTTTTGTATTTCACAAGGACAATATTTCGGAACCAAGCTGCCTATAGCCTAATGGCTCAGACTGTCTGTTTGAAATCTATAAAAACATACGGTTGACTATGTTACCAACTTGCGAAACCCGTTAAAATATTTAGTATGATTTCATAATGCTAGTTCGATTCAATTATTTATTTTTATTTAAAAAAATGACAAAGGCTCGAGCCCGAGTCAGTTTCGTAAAAGTGACCTTGTAGAAACGACTGTTCCAAATCCTTCAACGAGTGTATAAAAATAACTTCATGTATGTTTTCAATCTACGTTAACTCAGAGGGACTAAAGGTATTAAAATAAATAATAAATTATTGGTGTAATAAAAAATTTGAAAGTTTTTTGTTTAGTACAACTAAAATTACTTATTATGACCCGCCCCGGCTTCACGCGGGTACCACTAATTGTGTTGATCCGATCGCTGCCAAACACAGGCATGTACCAATCTGGACAATCCCTGGAAATTTCATCGAAATCGGTCCAGCCGTTTCGGAGTCTATAGGTCTATAGGGAACATACATACTTCGCTTTTTATATACCATTTTTTTCTTCATAAAAGGTATCCTAAGTTACTTCTAATACCTTCAAGAATAAGTTTTATGATAATCTGTTGAGTAGCTTTCGCGTGAAAGCGTAACAAACTTACATTCACATTTATAATATTAGTAAATTATTAGATTATATTTAACTTACATCAGTGATTCATAAAAAAATCGTATGAAATGAAAAATGGTTTTGCATTTGCGATTGACACAAAATGATCTTTTGAATGTGTCGCGCGATGGAGCCACTTTAGACTTCCTTTGCGGCGTGAAGGCATTGAAAGTTGTATATGAACTGCGCCCAGTCTCTATAATGCCAGTAAACTTTTTTCAAAACAATATACGTTTTAAAGAAATAACTATGAGCGAATGACAAGCTTAAAATTAAATGAGTATAGCACCCGCGAGTTGATAATGCGATGGGTGCTTGTCAAATCTACATCCACGTGACGTCATCCGCAACTAAAAAGTTTGGCTAACAAAATAATTCTAATAGTGAATTTAATTTATTATTCTGTAATTAATTATTGTCAACGACAAGTAAATGTGAATGTAAGTTTGTTTGTTACGCTTTCACGCGAAAACTACTCAACCGATCATCATGAAGCTTTCTACACATATTCTTGGAGGTATTAGAAGTAACATAGGATACTTTTTATTAAAAAAAAAGTATATAAAAAGCGAAGTATGTATGTATAGACCTATAGACTTCGAAACGGCTGGAACGATTTCGATGAAATTTACAGGGATTGTCCAGATTGACACATCCCTGTGTTTGGTAGCGATCGGATCAACATAATTAGTGACCATAATTATGTCTCGTTCTCAAATTTGCAATTATTAACCATGACACTGATGTAATTTTCATATTTATAATGTGTTCGGGCGCCATTCTTGAGCCGCCCGCGCGCTGACCGCCAGTAACAAGCTGGCGAGCGCGTAATACATCTATGTTCTTCCCCACCCGAGCCTGAAGCACCGTACCGATTAAACCGCTCAGTTTAAAATAAAATAGTATGCTGTCTGTTTAATTTATGATATATCAACTACGGTACTTCTGTCTGTTTCAAATATCGGAACCTACCACCATCTCCGGAGTCTTTTTTTGATTTTTATCGGCAATAAAATAGTTACCGATATACCAATAACACATTAAGAGCAGTTGTGTTACAGTCCGACATATCTGAAAGCAAGTTTATAAGGAACTGTAAGACTGCGAATCGATTGGGCGCGTATCTATCTATATATAAGTATTGTAATATGAGGTATTCACCAGCTGACATCCTGGTGAGCTCGTCGTCGTACTCCGAGTCCAGGGCGCAAAGTTCCCCGAGGATGGCGTCCAAGTCAGAGTCCTGTGTATCCTCGAGGTTCGCCAGGGAGAACCTGTAGGTGTCGATGCGGGGCGCCACTATCTCCAACGGCCTCAGGGCAGACGCCTCGCTCGTTGCGCTCAGACCCTAAAAGGAACAACGCATATTTTTTACACTTAAGTAAGAAAATCGTAAACATCTTAACATGAAAAAAAAACATTCGTTATATTTACGCGAAAGCAATAGTAACACAAAAAAGTTCAATTAAAACGGATAGCGGTAGTAACAAGAGTTACGTAACATACAAAATTTAGTGCGATATGACAACGAGTTGGGATCCGGATATGCCCCGCAACTACAACCACGTAAATGGTAGCATAGTCGCAATAAGCGTAAAGAAGGAGGAGTAAGCTCCTCCCTCCCTTCCCCTATTTACGAACGTAAGAAGTCTTGGTACCTGTTACAATCTTTCTGTTTGTAATTCGGCAGTTGGGGACTCGTAAAGTTTTCCAAGGTGCAGATATGTATCCACGCAGAAGAATTTGACCCAGTAATGTTTTAGAAACGCCGCGGAGACCTGCTGCGAACTAGTTCCTCATTGTGCTAACACGATAGTGTCACAATGGTTAATACACTGCCTATTTGATATTTTTTGTCAAATCTATTTGACTTAAAACGATAGAGGACCTGGAGTGTCCAACACTAAGTTAATTAATTCCGTGGTCGCCTATTTTTGTTACATCTTGATGTTTGGATTTAAAAGACAATTGATGATCTATAAACTAATTCCTAACCCAACTTATTCCTATTACGTAACCTACTTTTGATACCGTACACAAGCTCTAACTTTCTCGTACTTGTGGCTGATAAAATAAGAGAATCATTTAATATTATAAACGATGCCTACGTCATTGGACAACTATTTATTTTATCCTATCTGCCTATACCGATGCTGGACCAAGGTCTTCCTTGTCATACGTTTCCGGTTTTGCGCCAATCGAATCTGCGTCCTGTCGTGCACCCTAGGAGATGCCATAGACCTAAACATTTAATATCTATACACTATAACTATTAACAGTGGTAGAGCCCACAACATCTGTTGCATGAATGGGCAGGCTCGACTGGTGAAATACCACGACCTCCGAGAAGACAGGCGTGAAGTAGAGTATTCTGCGTTTCGTCTGATGAGTGAGGTGCCGTAGGTCCAATTCTGGTTCTCTCCCCCTTCCTTGGGAAGGGGAAGAAAACTTGACGGTGGAGGGGATGTCTAGGATTTGGAAATAACCATTTTCTGTTTGCCCCTCCTCTGTCTATTAAAGGTGGGCAACGCATCTGCAACTCATTAGTTAGTTGCATATGTCTATGGGTAGCGATTTCTTGACATCGGGTGAACCGCTTGCTCGTTTGCCACCTCGTACAATAAAAAAAATGAATAATACAGAAAAGCATGTGCATTGTTCAAACATGTACGGTAACATACAGAACATATATTGTTTATCAGTAATAGCGTCATTTTCATATTATATTATATATCACATAAATACTGTTCCGTGTTGCAACCGGCACATAATTCATAGATATAAACTAGCTGTTTCCCACAACTTCGTCCGCGTGGAATTTACCCCTACCTACTATCGTTTGGCGTGGCTACAGAGGTTTACACTTCAAACAGTAAAATGTTTGTTATTTTACTACTTAAGGCAACCTTTATGCCATTGCAGGTACCGGGCGGCGCTTTCGATTCGGTTTTTTTCTTTTTACGCGGAACCCTAAATATTTTGCTAAAATTAAAATAGCCTATTTGAATCTCGACAATATTAGCTATCTTCCCGTAAAAGTCCCATCCGAATCGGTTCAGTCGCTTCCGAGATTACCCGGAATAAACAGACAGACAGACAAAAATTTTAAAAATTGTATTTTCGTTATAAGTGCCGTATATACATCATGTGTATTGAGTATGGCAATGTTATTTTGATATTACATACAGACACTTCAATTTTATTTATCAGTAGAGATTACTAGCTTATAAATATTGTCATATGCCATACATATACATAACTAATTGGTTTTTTCAGTATGTCATATTTATTGTGACATCGTAATGATGTATTAAAAAGTGTCGTCATACTAGTTAGAACAACAAGAGGAAGCTTATCTCGAAGTGCGGGAGTGTAATGCGACAAAGGGAGTGCTGCGGGCCCTTTGCCATTAACAATTAATTATCTGTGTAGTCGAAGTCGACATCCCGTAGCATGTCGTGAACGGGAGTGCATTGTATTGTTCTCGCAGGCCACGAGCGCGACTCATTCCGTATGCATTTCATACGACGCCTCCTTTATGGGCCCAGAATAATTTAAACTTTATTTATACAGCGTTTTAAAACAAAGATTATTTTAAATTACAGTTTATTTTAGACGTTGCACATGCACTCGATGAAAAACTTTTCAAACCTTTATTACTCGCTTAACGCGCTTCGCGAGCCGTAATCCAATCGGACTTACTGATAACGTACGAGTTATCGTTTGAAAAGTACTCCCGGGAAGTAGGTTAGGTCGCCGAGTAAATAAAACGTCTCGAACGAGCTACTTACCGTCGCTAGCATGTCCAGAGTTTGTTCGATTCCGTTGGCGTCGGCGGGCGAGTCGCTCGCGCTCCTGGCCTTGCCACCGGCCAGCCGCAGGCTTCTATTCAACGTGGATAGGAATCCGCGGTTCCATTTACTGGATTCGACTCGCAGGTCCATGTTTTCGTTCACATCGCTCCAAAGGATGACTCACCGACCACCGGGACCGTGCCAAAAAGCCGGCCGAGCCCCCCGCTTCGCAACGCGATCGTGTCCACACGAATTCGTCGGCGTTCATTTACACCGGGAACGGGATTTCGCTATTCGTTCGCGCCGAAGTAGATACGAAAACTTGTTGTCCTGTGCGGCTTGATTCGTTCCTTCGGCTACGCGCAGCGAGCGTGCGCGTCCGCTTTACGACTGCTGTATAAACACCGCAGAACGGCCTCGCCCGTTCACTTCGCGCGATGACAATATTCGCAAAACTTTCGTTTTCACAATCGATCTAAGTGTAACAGAACAAAGGAGACGCGACTTGTAACAATATTACGCGCGTACCGTACACTGTCGCCGCTAGAACTAAACTGAACTCGACTCAACCGTGGGCAAGTTGCTTGCATACACTACGAACGGCGCGGGAGAGCGGACGGCGCGCGGGGTGTCGCGGGTGGCGGTGCGGCATGTTGTACGCGATGGAGGGGTGCGCGGGGTGTGCGTGTGTGTGCGGTGCGGGCGCGGGGCACAGACGGGGAGGGGAACAGTGCGTAGCACAACGTGCGTACGGAACCGGCGTTGTGTGTGCGGCGCGCGGCGTAAGCTGTGTGCTGCGCCACTCACTACTGCAGATGTTAACTTAAAGCTTGCTATATTGTAGCAGGCGGGGCGAGGCATTCCTACAACTGGCAATCACGCCAGGGGCAGCTCGTACGGAATTTATAAAACTAACATTTCATCTTTATCTAAATCGTTCCAGTAAGTTCGGACGTACATTGCTCAAAAGGTTAATAATAACACTAGGCACAATCTGTACCTATGTTTTAATGAATGAGCACGACCATTGATTAGGGCTGCCACCTTTCAATAAAAGTAGACTATAGAAATATTTTTTTAAAATGTGTTATTTATTAAAGTGATACTATTTTACATTGAAATAACCTACTTGGTGCTAGGCACACTTGTACTGTCTGACAAAACTATATTATTTGGATAGATTATTTTGGTTAAAAATTCTTGGGAATTAATATTTTAATTATTTTTTAAAATTCTTCCCCGTCACCTCATACAAGCAGTTTCGTTCGTCTCTCCGCAATTTTCCCGTCGAGGAAAATCAGCTTAATCATAGCTTAAAGGGATTAGAAAAATCCAATAATTTTCGGCAGTTCGGTGAAGATGATTGTGAATTTTAATAACTGAAGCCTTCATTCTACAGATAATGTTGTACACATTTTAGAGATGAGATTTTAAAAACAGTATTCTAAAAATCATAATATGTCTACAAGAGTTCTTCCGTAAACCTGCGAAGATCTCTAAAACATGTATGCATAGATTCCGGGGAATCCCCGTGTGGTAGCCCTAATCGCTATCATTCGTTATCATTAGAAGGAGCTGCGAGCTTACATTTCCATGATCTCATTACGTATATCTATTCATTATATATTGGCACCTTGAAGAGACGCCAATCGGACTTGTCCAACCATGACACTCGACAACCGTCAAATTCAGAAGTTCAGATTTAATTAATAGACGAAAAACACGCCACGACAATGTTTGAGTTGTCGACCATCATTACGAATGAATTATTCATACAACCATAAATAATAAAAATGTCGTGATGAGGGTGAGGTGTTCCTTATCGATTGTGAAAGGTTCGTCGTCGCGTCCAACTGGCTCGTGCGTCGACATACGGACATTATATTGTATAAAGGCACCGTACCTTTCTAAAAGTCCGATATTTAAATTAATGCGACTATTATTATTCTATTCCTGTCCCGGGGAGGAGACCGGTGCGCGCGCACTTCCGCCCTCGCTCCGTACGCCAAGCGTCGAAAAAAATTAAGCAAAAAATTATGTACAACAGGTGGCGATTGCTGGCCACACCTGCGGCAGCCAGGCCTGGCCTCGGCCACCTGGCCTCACCGCATAATCACCGCCATTCAAATTTAGCTTTAACGGGAATGGTTGACATTGGTCCCATTAAATTATATTTACGAGCACTGATTCTCGCCAGCATCTTGACACAGTCATCGAGCGCCCACCTGTCGCCCGGCTGCATACGTTTTTTTATAATACAATCGTATATAAATTAATATTTATTTAACCACAATAATTTAATGCCACGTTCTATAAACCCCCAAAATACGCGTTTAACGTTTAACCTACATATTAACTATTGTTTAAGGCATCGAGAATGTAACCCAAGAATGTCTGCTATAAACGGCGAGCTGGGTAATAATTTTAATAGTGCCAACCCTTATGACTACAGGTATTCCTCATTCATCAATCGTCTGAGTGGACTGACCGCAGTTTGACCATATTGTCTGTCCAGTCAATGTAGTTAACTAACCTACAACCTGTCCGTGGCCGCCACTATAGAAACCCCAATAATTTAAGATAACTTTACCTAATTACTTAATAACTTTAACTTAATGACTCAACTGATCGTCATGCATTTTGTTCGTATATCGTTCGTATCGATAGGAGAAAAAAAAACAGGATAGCTTTTATACAGGAAAAATATTAATATAGGTTGCCATAACAACTTTGTGACAGATACCTATATATATATATTACCTATGTTATAATATTACAAATTGGAAAGTTTGTATGTATGGATGTTTGTTACTCTTTCACGAAAATACGGCTCAACGGATTTGGATGAAATTTGGCACAGCACATAAATAAGCTTTTTATCCCGGAAAAGTGTACGGTTCCCGTGGGATATATTTTTTGATGGTAATTCAAAGGCGATGTTCCCTTTTGATTACGAAGTCGATACCCGTGCGAATAACTAGTAAACCTATAATTCTATACGTGAAATTAAGTTAACAAACGCTTGCGAAGCCTAGAAAACTATTTAGCTGTAAATTGTGTGTTTTTTATAATAGAAGGTGGGAAATGGTACGCGGTTCACCTGATATCAAATGATCGCTACCCATAAGCATCCGCAATAAGAGTTGCAGATGCGTTGCCTACCTTTAATGGACAGAGGAAGGGATAAACAGGAAATGGTTATATCCCTTTCCTATTCACCCCTCGACCGTCAAGTCCTCCTCCCCTTCCCATCCTTTCCTTATTATGAAAGGATGGGAAGGGTAATAGAACCAGAATTAGGCCTCCGGCACCTCACTCACCAGACGAAACGCAGAATAATCTACTTCACGCCTGTCTTCTGTGTAGTCGTGGTATTTCACACGTCGAGCCGGCTAATTCGAGCAACGGATGTTGTTGTTGCAGGCTCTACCACTGTAAAATGTTAAATCTCGAATGATACGGCCACATAGCTGGCAGGGTCTTCCCCCCCCCCCCTAGTCAGCGTTTTGTCGCCTCGAGCCTGGTGTAGCTGTACGAGTCTATGCCTCTTCCAGGCAAACAGAGTAAAAAAAAAGAAACCTGCAATTAAAAATATCAAAATCGTTGAGGTCGAGTTGTTACGGTTTCATATTTCATTCACGAACCGTTACCGTGTGAAAACGTAACGTTAATTTCAAACGACGCGTTTTGATGAAATAGACGCAAATGAATAGATAGATAGGTGTTTATCAACTAGAATTCCGCGTACCGGCTTAGGTCGGGCTAGAAAGACCGTTAAATATATCTAGCTTTCTGTGTTCAGTAGTTTCTGAGTTCATCCGGAACAAACAATCATTTATTGTTTGTTTGTACAAACGATCAAATCTTTTCTCTATTTAATATAGATAAACGAATCGTAAAAACGATATGCATTCGTCTAGTGAATTACTTTTTTTATAAGAGAAGGGGCAAACGAGCGGCGGGAACACCGAGGTGATCAACCACGCCCATGCAACACCAGAGGAACTGCAGATGTGTTGCCGGCCTTTGAGGAAAAGCTCGCTTCTTGAAGGACCCTAATTTAGTTGATCAGTGTTATATGATTAAATTAATTGTGGTTCTGTGCAATGCAAGTCACAAAAGAAAGGGAGATATTACTAGATGCTCGGTATGGTTTAAAGAACGGGATTAGCTTAAACATAAAGACATTTTCAATGAACCTGTTCGTTAAAGGGACAATGGTCGCCTTTGAATGGCCGTCCACTGCAGATGGCGAGACGAAATCTCGGCGTGTTTGTCGGATTTGAATGGAAATTGAAATTACAAACCTTTATGGGTATTAAATTTGTTAAAATAAAGACAAAAGGCGTCTGAAACTTTCATTCATTCATCAAACATTTTCTTAAAATGGTCACAATTAAAATTATAATATTTATTTCATTGCTTTTGTAAACTAGCCTTAACTGTTTCCATTGTCGGTTGAGTCTAATTTGTATGAATTTGTGTGAAAGGGAACGGTTAAAACAAATAGATAAAATTTTTATATCGCCATTTCATCGCTCGGATGAATTTCAATATAAAACGTTAATAATAATTAAAAAGGCACTTGCAGAAACTTGAAAAAAATATATAAAATAGATTTGACTCAGCTAATAAACTTGGTCTGTATGTTTGTATAACGTAGTCTATCAATGTAATTCAATATTTCGAAGTGATTATTAAATAATTCAAGGTGTATTATTAATTTAAAAACAAATAACCCATTTATTTAGATGTGACAGTTTTTGAGAGTAACGAAACAAATTTATGTTGCAAAAGTGAGTGGCAGTGTTGGCAGGGGACGCCCTAGGAGAACTTTATCGACCAGATTAGTGACATACGAAAGAAGGGCGATATAAGGAGTACCCGTAACCGACGAGCATGTATGCGTAGATGTATGGATGTAGAAGAAGCGACAGAGGTATGCCAGGATCGCACCAAATGGAAATCCATTATCTCTGCCTACCCCTCTGGGTTACGGGCGTGAGTATATATTTATTTGTTTATTTATTAGACAATATAATAATTTTATAACTTTCTCCCAATATTATAAATCGGTCAAGCCGTTAGGTTCAAGATCACATTGGAATGGACAGACATACACGCGTAAACCATTTCATTTCAGGATAGACAAAATGTACTTTCAGTAGTATCTTTACTGCAGTTAAAACATGTATCAGTCTCAAAGCGCATGAAGGAAAGACTGGAAGTAATACACCATAAATAAAACGGGGCACGTAATGAAGAACGCTACAGACCGAACTCACACGCCAATCCGACTACTAAAAACACAAGTAGCAGAATAAGAAACCACAAGACCAGGTGCAACTCACACTGGCTATAGTTGCATAATTATGTAGGTTTTTGGCGAAGGACAGCAGTGAGCCGAGACAGGATGCTATTCGATAAAGTCATTTATACAGGGTGTCCCAAGGTGATGCCTGAAATATTGTAGATAAGTTCCACTTGAAGGCAACTTTATTTTAATTTTAAACAGAATTTGAATTGGTATTCAAAGATATAATAAAACGGCTACCTGAGCAGAGATTCGAACCCGCAACAATGTGAAGAATTAATACGTTTTCTACAACACCAATTAAAAGGATTATCTTATCCTACTTATAAAGATTGATTATTTATAAGATTACATAGCATGTTGGACAAAAGGAAATACATTAAATTACTTAGTGTTGAAATTTGTAATTTTTTTTATGTGGCAAACAAGCAAGCGGATCACCTGATGCTAAGTGAACGCTACCCATAGACACACGCAACAAGCAAATGAGTTGCAGATGTGTTGACCTTAAATGGACAGAGGGGCATAGACAGGAAAAGGGATGTTTCCTTTCTTTTTTTACCTTTCTCAGCCACTCTTCACTTTCCCATCCTATCCGTATGAGGAAAGGGTGGGAAGGGTAAGAGGACTCAAATTAGGCCTAATAAATAACTATTGTATACTACAGAACGGGTCACTTTACGAGCATTTGACATCTTATCAATTTTAATGTGATTTAATAATAATAACTAGTTAATATTATTGTACTGATAATTATTAACACAATGTATATTAATAATCGTACAAAAAACAATGCAAATTAATTTTCGGAGATAAAATTTAATTGTTACACTTTTATTGGACACCTGTGTATGGTTAAAAAATCTTGATGATATTTTAATATTTTAGGAATATATAAAACCAATGTTTCTATATCACGGGACTTAATTTTTAGTCTGTCTATACTGTCATCACACCGTATAGTGGCATCAGAGAACGTTGACATCTTTATATATATATATATATATATATATATATATATATATATATATATATATATATATATATATATATAATTGTTCTGTACGTATGTTGGCAATGAACTCCTAAACGGCTGAACCGATTTGAATTATTTTTTGTGTATGTGTTCAAATGGATTCGAGGATGGTTTGGAATCATAAATAAGCCCAGCAGACGGCGCTGCAATCTAAACTACAAGTAAACTGCTGAATCGACTTGAATTAACTTTTGTGTATGCGTTTTTTCATTTATTTTGTGTATGTATTCGTAGTATATAAAAAGCGAATTATGTATGTTCCCTATAGACCTATAGATTCCGAAACAGCTGGACCGATTTCGATTAAGTGTACAGGGATTGTCCAGATTGGCACATTCCTGTGTTTGGTAGCGATCGGATCGACATATTTAGTAATACCCAGGCGAAGCCGGGGCGGGTCACTAGTATGTATATAATTTTGGTTTAAGGCCGAGGTAATAGTATACCAGATTGTTAGTGGCGTTCTTATCGTTCATCTGCGATCATGTAGCGCCACAACGTTTTGCATAATTATGCATATTCGAACGCAAAGCTGACACCTGTCGCCGAGCCGGCCGGCACTCTGCCGGATATTGCATGCCGTCTGGCGTTCCCTTGCAATATCTTTAATATCATTTCTACGTTACAAAACGATCAATACCAGAACTCGGTTCTGAAGCAATTTGGTAAACGTTCAGAACGAAGTTTTCTATTCCAATCACTTAAGTGACGATTGGATATTAGTTTTTTATTTATTTATTTAATTTATTTTAGCCACACCAGATATATAAAATTCGTTTCGCGTTACAATCAACTAGTGATCCGCCCGGCTTCGCCCGTAACAAACATCGCCTTTTATATACGTAGATAAAAAACGGAGAAAAATATCCCACGGGAACGGTACATTTTTCCGGGATAAAAAGTAGCCTATAAGCTATTCCAGACTGTAATCTATCTCTGTGCCAAATTTTATCCAGATCCGTTTAGCCGTTTTTGCGTGAAACAATTACAAACATCCATTCTTTCTAACTTTACTTTAGTAGGATTAACACCCCCGAAACCTCCCCTTGAGTGTGAAATTGTGTTGTTAATTTTTAAATTAAACAAAATATGATTTCAATTGCAATAAAAGTAAAAGAAAAACAATAAATAAACAAGCTAAAAACTAGTAATATTAATTTATACACACTCTGTATATAAATTTTTTTCAACAGTTTCATTCAACATACTGATGTTTTAGTGTTAAATTTGTTTATCATTATCGTAGCCTATGGCTCCGTAGCTTATTCCCTGGAAATACTTTATTAGCTTATGTTGTGTATTTACAGTACAAATTCAGTTTTTTTTAAACAAACAAACGAGTGGATATGGGTGGCAACTATACCGGTATTGTTACAACTTAATTTTGTCTCCTTTTAGCTAAATTTTAAAGCATGATAAGTTAAATGAAACTTATATAATACTATTGACCCGCCTCGGCTTCGCCCGGGTACCACTTATTATGTTGATCCGATTGCTCCCAAACACAGGAACACCCGCTGTACAAACCTGGACAATCCCTGTAAATTTCATAGAAATCGGTCCAGCCGTTTCGGAGTCTATAGGTCTATAGGGTACATACATACTTCGCTTTTTATATACTATTTAGTTTCATAAAAAGTAACCTATGTTACTTCTAATACCTCCAAGGATATGTGTACAAAATTTCATGATGATCGGTTGAGTAGTTTTCGCGTGAAAGCGTAACAAACAAACTTACATTCACATTTATAATATTAGTAGGGATTTCGACTTCGACTTATTTTATTACTAATAACAGTATTATAACGTGTTACTCGAATGGTGTTTATTATTAAAGTATATTAACATGACATGTTCATTTTATAGTAGTCACTGTGTAAGCCAAACATCTGATCATGTACGTCTCAACTCTTCTCATATATCAGGTAGAATGTATGCACTAATTTTTGAGCTGTGAAAACCATTTTTTTAAATTTAGGAATGTCAATCATGAAATTGATGTATTTATATTTTCTTCTCTTGATTAATTCAATGGAATCTTGTATGTAATCAAATGACATTGATAGGATACATACAGGACTGTGTCACAGGTGATAATGTATCACTACAAAAATGAGTTGGTATATTTTCGACTGTTTCCAAGTGGTATGGTAAGACACATCATTAAATGTTACACCCACACTTGAGTCCCTTCCTTATAATATTTAATTAATTAACAATGCATCGTAGTGTGCATGCTGCTCCATCCCAGTTGGTGCAGCAGTAGGTGCGGGCGCGGCTGCCTCAATTGGGGTTGTAACAAGAGCTCGAATGTGTGCATTGTACGATTATGTTTGGCTTCGCTCCGAAAATAAATTATATACAGTTGATTCTGTTTTGGTATATGGTAGACATGTATGTTATTGTGATATCGCTTGGGCTCTTCACAAACAGTTATTGTTAAGGTTTGTGCTTTTTCAACATTAACACTTTCCGCATTATGTCAAAGACGCCTCACTGGTTGCCGTAATTCATAACAGACATGCCTTGCGTTTCAAGGAAATGTTCAAATACAAACTATGGGAACATATTCATCGTTAACTTTTCCATTGGTATTGGCCGTTGGCGCTTTTTTTAAAGCCTGATTAATTTGGATTTCATTAATACGGAAATCCTTACTAATAATCGATATTTCTAGGTGTTTTTTTCCATAAAAACGTCAACATAATGTTAATAATTAATGTGCGCCATCTTTTGTGCTATCTCATATTTTTGTTAGATGGCGCTATATTAAAAAAACCCGATCTAACAGAAGACAACGCAGAACGAAGCTCGTACCTAACTTGTTTGTTTATTACGCTTTCACGGGTACGCTCAACCAATCATCATGGAATTTTTTTGGTGTTAAAAACTTCCCGAGGGTTAGAAAAACAAAACATAATGTAGGTGACCATGGTGATGTATAACACGAGACTGATATCTTCTGGATATAACAACGAATAACAACTTTTTGAAATTACACTGTAATTCCAAGTTATTATCCGCGAAATGAAGTTACAAGTGAAGCCGTTAACAATAGCTTCAACATAACAACAGATGTCGAAGTCAAGTTAAGGTAACAAAAGTACTAAGTACATATGACTGTGGTCGATAATTATCTTATTTTGATAACAAAATGAATTGTGCGGTCGTGTTTATACCATCGAACGATGGCCGATGCAATGAATCATATAAATAAAAATTGAATCGCACATTGACGGATAATTGTAACGGTAACAACGTAACTGGATAAAAAAGCTTAGGCGCCTTGTAAGCTAAAAATGAGCAATCACCAAGCGGTAAACAGTCGAGTTTCAATCGATCAGTTTTTTTCCCATGAACGTAATTATCAGTCGTCGCCGTGTTTCAATATTGCGAGGCAGGAGCGAGGCGAATAAATCATTTGTTGTTTCGCGTTGTGCCGCATTCGATCACAGTTCACATATAATAATAAATTTATTTTTCTCCCACACATAAATAAATACAGTAACAAGTTTTTTTATACACACATAAAAAAACATATATTATGATAAAGCCATGTTCACACCAAATGTACAAGCCACCGACTAGTGAGCAGGCTCACTATGAGCCCCAGTGTGAATGTATAATCAATGCAGTACATCCTAGCGTTTTTTTTATGGAGCAAATGTGTTGCAGATGCATTGCCTACCTTTAATGGATAGACATGAAAAAGGATATTTCCTTTACCCCGTCAACCCCCTCCCCGTTCCCATCCTATCCTTAAAAGGGTAGGGTGGGAAGGAGACGAGGATTAAAATAAGGCCTCCGGCAACTCCACGTCAGCCGAAACGCAGAGTACTTCTACTTCACGCCTTTTTTCTGTGAGGTCGTGGTATTTCACCGGTCGAGCCGGCCCATTCGTGCAACAGATGTTGTTGCGGATTCTACCACTGTTATTATATTACAAAGAGTCGGTTTGTATACGTTAACATTGAAAGCGTACGCTAATCGACCGCATTTATAAAACACGTACGTCCCTTCTACAAACTAATTTCGTAGAAATAAATCCGGCGTTACTGCGACCCAATGCGCTATTATGTTCAACCATGTAACCGATCAGCATACAAGCAGTTGGCCTCTAAGTGACCATCAGCGAATAGAATATTAGAATATGTAATGGATAACAATAAACTGCGTTGCGCTCGCGCTGTCGGCAGAAAATCCGCTGTTAGTTTGGACTCACCCTAAGCGAAACAATGTGTCTAGTGCGTCACCAATCCGATCGCTATCTTCACATGCTATTATTTTTAGGGTTCCGTACAAAAAGGGTAAAAAGCGACCCTATTGCTAAGACTCCGCTGTCCGTTCGTCTGTCTGTCACCAGACCTTATCTTAAGAACTTTCACAGATGATGTATTTTTGTTGCCGCGAATATAATAAATATTTAAGGGGGCTCCCATACAGAAAACGTGATTTTTTTTATAGATAGAATGGTACGGAACCCTTCGTTAGCGAGTCCGACTCGCACTTGGTGGGTTTTTTTTCTATATGCGGCAAACGAGCAAGCGGGTCACTGGATGCCATGTGACAACCGCTATCCGTCGATAACCGGATTAATATCTACTGATTTGTTGCCCGAACTTTATATGTATGTTCCCTTTAGGATCTGAAATGGCTGGATCGATTTCGATTACATTATAGAAAACGTTCAGATTGGCCTAGCTTGGCAGCGATCGGATCAACATGATTTAAACTGAATCAAGAGCAAATTATAGACTATAAATACCAGATTGCTGTTACGGTAGCAGTCTGGTATATAGTCTCCAGTCTGATCCTTGTCACATGTCGTTTTTTTTTCTTTTTCAATAACACTTAGCGATGAAAAGGAGGGCAGATGCTGTCTAGAGAGGCGCGTGATTGGCTCGGGGCGAGTTTTTTTGGTTGTATCGTGCCGAGAACAGCTGTTATAGATTTTAAATGCAGAAAAACTTGTAAAAGAAACGATGTAGGCTAAGTGTATCCGCAGATGTTATACGTTGTATTATGTACGCGGTCGTACGCCGCGTTTTTTTTTGTTTTATCTGCCAGTCTAATAATAGTTGGGCTGATACGGAAATCGGATGTGTGCTTATGCGATAAACCGCCTCAACAATACCTACCTACAACTACGTAATGTAAATTTTACCGTGGGTTTACACTGCCGAAAATATATTGTCATCACAGTTTTCTAAGAGAAATATAGAGGAGAAAGCTTGTTTCGATACACGATCCTACGCCAGTGGAAACCCACGCTAATCCCAACTAATATTACAAATGAGAATGTGAGTATGTAACGCTTTAACTCCTTAACGACTCGGCCGATCATCGTGAAACTTGCTCACAAATTGTCAGGGATACAGAAAATTATATAGAACACACCTGTTATAAAATTAAACTTTCCAATGGACAGGAAAATATAACCCTGAAGCCCTAATTCTGGTCCTCTTCCCCTTCCCACCCTTTTCTTATAAGGAAAGGATGGAAAGGGGAAGAGAACTTGACGGTGGAGGGGATTTATAGGTATTGGAAATAACCATTTTCTGTTTGTCTCCTGCTCTGTCCATTAAAGGTAGGCAACGCATCTGCAACTAATTAGTTAGTCGCAGATGCCTATGGGTAGCGATCACTTGAGATCGGGAGAACAGCTTGCTCGTTTGCCGCCTAGTACTATATAAAAAAATCTAATGCATATAGGTTGCAATGATTTTTATTATTTTATGTGACTGATTTGTTATTGTTTGCCTGGAAGAGAACTGGTCCCATTGGGTTTGAGGCAGCAGGGCGCAGAAGACGCCTAACCTAAACCTCTTTAAATGTAACTTAGCTCGGGGGCTCTGAGGGATAATGGGAGGGAACCTCGGCTCAGGCCGTTACTTTATCATTATAACCGAATTGGGAGGCCGCCGAGCTATTAGGTCACTTCGCAGGACGCTCCATGGAATGGTTAGGCCCAAGGGCTCCCCAGAGGAGACCTCGGCTTGAGCGGTCACTTATAACGCGTTTAGCATACCGATTCGAGAGTGGCCGAGATGGTAGGTATAGCACGATAACATATTTTTGAAAATTTGTTATCGTGCTATACCTACCATGCTAAGACTGGCGAGGAGCCTGAGCCCCGCCGTCTACAATCGACTCCCGGACCACGTCACAGCGGCTACTGGCCTTACGTCTTCTATACAGATAAATAAAATTGAAGTGTCTCTATGTAATATAAAAACAAAATTTCCATACTCAATACACTTGATGTGTATACGGTACGGTACTTATAACAAAAATGCCTTTAAAAATTGTGTCTGACTGTCCGGCTATTCAGGGTAATCTCCGGAACGACTGAATCGATTTCGATGGGACTTTTACTTGAAAATAGCTAATATTGTAAGGATTAAAATAGGCTAATTTGTAAATTTTAATTCAACTTTCTAGAAATTACATGTACATTGTCAATTATTCATTCGGTTCACTCTATAATATCGCTAGTTAGATTTTAAACTAACGAAATTTACAATCGGGCTGTATCATATAGACCCCCCAATCCCCTTCTCAACTTATCTCTTTTACATATTCTTCTCCCACCCCTAAAAAGGCTGACAGTAGCAGTTTTTGGTAAATAAAATTAACTAGAGAATTTTATTTCAAATTTCAATTTAATCTCCGTTGGTCGACTATGACCGTGGCGTTTTAAAGTGAACGATGGACTTACCGTGTCCGATGTCAGTTACAAATTTGCAGTGCAAATTTAATTACAGTGCAGTCTGGTCTATTTCCGGAAACCTTATAAATAAACGGGAGCTATATTAGTTTGCGACTGGATGGTGTTGAGGCCGGCTGCACGTTATAAGTCTATCGTAGCTAAATCAATTCCTTCGTTTCTTATTTGAAAATTTTATGGAACTGTATCTATACTGATAAATAAAATTGAAGTGTCTGTATGTAATATCAAAATAACATTTCCATACTCAAAACACATGATCTATATACGGTACTTATAACGAAAATACAATTTTAAAATTTTTTGTCTGTCTGTTTATTCCGGGAAATCTCCGAAACGACTGAACCGATTCGAATCGGACTTTTACTGGAAGATAGCTAATATTGTCGGGATTCAAATAGGCTAATTTAATTTAAGCAAATTAATTAGGGTTCCGCGCGAAAAGTGAAAAACCCCCAAAATTTTGAAACCTATACCATATCGAAAGCGCGAAAGTAGTAAAATAACATAAACATTTTACTATTTGAAGCGTAAAAACCTCTTTAACCACCTTAAACGACAGTAGGTGGGGTAAATATTACAGGTTCGCGAGATCGTCATGCGCAACATGCGTTAGCGACAGCGTCAGCAACATGCTTATTGAACTGAAAACATCTTTAACGGCGTTAGACGATTTTAGGTAGAGTTGGTGGTAATCTGTAAATAAAATTAAATTGTTAGTTGTAATGTCAAAATATAATTTTGAGACTGATGTTGTACGTTTTATTGTAAAAAATACAATTACATACTTTTATCCTGCGAAGTGAAAAATATGCTTTAATTTAATTCTACGCGGACGAAGTCGCGGGAAACAGCTAATATACTATATGCATAGATAACGTTTGCGCGCTGAAGGATTTATTTATTACTAGCTGTGCCCCGCGGTTTCACCCGCCCTACAATTTAACTTAAAGGAAATGATATTAAATACTTAATACTACCGTAACCGCATCATCATCCTGCCCTTTTCCTGCGTATGTGGGGTCGGCACAGTATGGCCGTAGCACAGTTTAACAATCATATTTGCATGTTGTGACCGTAGTTCATACTGTATATGTTCTGGCTACAGTTTTTACGGCCAGTCGTCTGTTTAACGCCAACCCTACTCGGGGATAATAAGTTACTAACCTAACCTAACAAAACATATTACATAAGAATAAGTGCATCATGTCTAAAATCGTCTATTTACGTGTAAATACTGCGTTACCAAATATAGATGTTACCATTAACAGGGAGAGCCGCGCGTCTCCAAAATATGTACGTGTGCTTCGAATATCTCAATGCACAGTGTAAGCTGAAGCTGAAGCTAGCAACATCTCCGAAACTGTCAGGTTTTGAGCTTTATAAATTTTCAATCATCATTTAAAAGATCGTAATGTAACTAATAACATATATAACTAAAAGTTCAACATATTCAACTGAACAGCTATTTTATAGCACTTTTATGGAACAAATGTTTGACATGGTTCTTTAAATTGATACAACTTTTTTGTTTATAAACTGATTGAGATAAAACAAACACTAAATGTTAAGTGAAGCTGACCACAATACATTAGTGGAAACCGCACCCAAATCAACTAAGCCGTTTCTGAGATTAGCGGTAACAAACGCACAGACAAACAGACAAAAATTATAATAATCATTGTTTTGAGTTTTATTGCGTTAAAGGCCCCGATAATAGTTTTTTTAAATCTCTTCCATGTACACATAGCGATCAGTTACAGTCAACATATTAACAAAACAGTTAAGTTTTTAATCCCTACTAATATTATACATGTGAATGTAAGTTTGTTACGCTTTCACGCGAAAACTACTTAACCGATCATCATGAAACCTTGTACACCTATTCTTGGAGGTATTAGAAGTAACATAGGATACTTTTTATGAAAAAAAAGTATGTAAAAAGCGAAGTATGTATGTTTCCTATAGACTCCGAAACGGCTTGACAGATTTTGGTGAAATTTACAGGGATTGTCCAGATTGGCACAGCGGCTGTTTCTATGTTTGGTAGCGATCGGATCAACATAATTAGTGGTACCCGGACGAAGCCGTCTAGTTATTAATAAATTGTTCACTATTTTGACGATAATTGCTGTCGCTGGCTTTTTTGTAGGACTATTTAAGGTACTAATATTTAATAAATGTTTATAAGCCGAAGGAGCAGTAGTGTCCCAGTAGACACCACCCAGACCCACGTCGGCTTACGTGCTGAAGGTTGCAGGTTCGAACCTAAGCAGGCGCTTTCCTTTGTGTAATTCATCACCACTGCTCCAAAAATGGTAAAGGTAAACATTCGGACACATGTGACATCCAACAACCCGCACTGACCTGCATGGTGGTTACGGCCCTTACCCCTTTCGGAAAGGACTCTGTCCCTACATTGGGGAAACGTACTAAAAAGGCTGATTTATTATTATATTATTTAAGAATCCAAAACCGCATATCAAAGAATAAAACCCAGAAAATTTAACTTCATTCACAGGTGTGCATTTTATAATTTAACTAAGGACTTTTCATTTAATGAGTTAATGACACTGGGCTGTTTGCACGGTAACTTCTGTCTAGACTCACTGGTTGTATAATAAAAAAAATATTATATGTATTACACACTAGCATCCTGCCCCGGCTTCGCGTGGTTAGTGTGTAAATGCAGAAGTTAATCCCTACTTAAGATCTTTGGGGGATAATCCTTTTTTGCTCGTATAACAGAAATCACTTTGCAGTTTCAAGTCTCTAGGTCCAGTAGTTTAGGAATTGCGTTGATATTTCAGTCAAATAAATAAATATGCGCTCACGCCCGTAACCCAGAGAGGTAGGCAGAGATCATGGATTTCCATTTGGCGCGATCCTGGCACACCTCTCTCGCTTCTTCCACATTCATACATCTACGCATGCATGCTCGTCGGTTATGGGTGCTCCTTATATCGCCCTTTTTTAGTAAGTCATTAATCTGATCGATATAAGTTTTCCTAGGGCGTCCCCTACCAACACTGCCACTCACTTTTGCAACATAAATTTGTTTTGTTATTCTCTCTTCATTCATCCTTTCAACATGCCCGAGCCACCGAAGCATACCTTTCTCAATTCTAGTCATAACGTCCACTTTTAAGCCACACTTTTCCCTTATAACGCTATTTTTAACCCTATCATACAGAGTCACGCCTAACATACTTCTTAAGGATCGCATCTCAACGGCATTAACTCTACTAGCATGCTTTTCCTGCCAAACCCAGCTCTCACTTCCATACATTAAAGTAGGGACTAGTACAGCATTGTGTATTGCCAGACGAGCCTTCATAGACACAGTCTGACTCCTCACTACTGTACCTATAGCCCCATTCATTTTATTTCCCGCACTCACTCGTCGTTCAAAATCTTTAACATGTTTAATCAGTTTCTTATTTTATATGTATATACATAGATAGAATATGTTATATGTTGTGTTGTACTGACCGAAGTAAGGACGCTCAGTTCGCCGAGCCACTCGTTGAGCAGTGCTTCCGGGTCCTCCGAGCCCGCCTCATCTACCAGCGCCATCTGCAACGCAAACTCTACCGTTCATTGTCAAATGTCATTTAAAGACCATCGTTCCCAAATCTATAATTCACGTCTTATAAAATATTTTTATAAAACCCACTTTCCGTTTGACGTTGAATTTCGGGACAGCCTGTATAGCCAAAGCAAATGAAGATATCAAGCCATAATGAATAGCGTTTAATAACTAAAATAATTCAAAAGCTTGAAGCCAAGTTAAGTTTGTGAGGTTAAATGCAAAATGTGAGTTTGCAATAACGTACCCGGAGGAAGTTTGAAAACTTCGAGACGCGTACCACGATCGGCCCCTTTGAGTCTCCGGGTAAGATAGGAAGCAAATACAATCTAAGATAATTGACAAACCCAAAGAGGCTTTGGATTACTGAGAAGGTGTAAATAAATAAAATGGAAGTGTCTGTATGTAACATCAAAATAAAAATTTTGTCAGTCTGTTTGTTCCGGGTAATCTCCGAATCGACTGATCCTATTTCGTTGGGATTTTTACTTGAAGATAGGTTATATTGTAAGGAATGACATAGGCTATAATAATTTTAACTAAATAATTAAGGTTCCGCGCAAAAAGTAAATAAACATTACGCGTCACCGTATCGAACGGGACGCCAATAACCCAGGCAAGCGGGTATTTGTAGCTAGTTAAAAATATGTTAGGTGCAAGCAATTACCTGTTCAAATTATTAGGTATTACTTGTTTATATTTATTTCTACTTGGACAAGACGTTTGGTCTTAATTCCTTTTAAGGGGTTACCTTATAACCATTTTCTAGTAGTTATTTACTTTGAAAATTTTTGGTGCAGTTTTGTAAAATCAATTTTGTTTTTTTGATAATAAATAAAACTTAAGTTATTAGTTATATATTTAATGGGTGTATTTGTTTAGCACATAAAGTCGATTATTAAAAATTATTGGTTTCAGTATATACATTTATATGACCTCAGTTTTAACACCGAGAAAGTACTGAAAAGTTAAAATATTATCACGTCATGTAACACGTTCAAAATCAGTTGTTAACGGGAATACAAAATCGATCAAAACAAATCTCTTGAGAGAAGCCGTCCGAATCCGAGTACCGGTCGTGCTTAATATATTTGGCAACGTAAACGATATCTATTGAACTCATATTTTATTTGAGACTTTGATTTGTCTGTGTACTAACATATTCTTACGCGTCGAAACAAAATGTAGGCCACACTATTTAAACGAGTGCGAAGGTCATAATAATGTAACATTTCAGACGCTCGCATTACTAATTGTTCTTGTTCACAACTGATGTGCTATCGAATATAATTTTTATACCATTGCTTTATTATACCAAATACCTCAACATCGTGTACAACATCTATTAAAGTAAACAATTCTCTTAGTAATCGGATAATAGCTACCGATCGAGCCGAGGCTCGACCCTCTCGGGAACTCGGAATCGGAATGCTAAACGCGTAATGAGTGACAGCCCAAGCCAAGGTCCCCCCTCTCGGGGGCCTTTAAGCCGAGTCACTCCATGGAGCGTCCACTGAGGCGACCTAAGAGCTCGGCGGCCTCTCAATCCGGCAATAATAACAAAGTAACGGCCCGAGCCAAGGTCGAGCGAGCCCTCGAGCTAAGTTACTCTTAAAGAGGCTTAGGCTAGGCGCCCTCTGTGCCCTGCCGCCTCGAGCCCGGTGTAGCTGTAAATGCCTAAAATACCTTTTAGTCACAAAAAACAATTCTCTTAACAGTGGTAGAGCCCGCATTAACATGTGTTACACGAATGGGCCGGCTCGAACGGTGAAATACCACGACCTCACAGAAAACAGGCGTCAAGTAGAAAGTGCGTTTCGTCTGACGAGTTAGGTGCCGCTCGCCTAATTGTAGTCCTAGATACAAATATCTGCCATTTGTAAAAAAAACACCTTGACTTTAAAATTCATGTGCATTGTAGTTCTATCAAAGGTAATCGTTGCAATGTTGCTTCGCTTGCCGCAAGACCGCCTCGATTCTATACTTATAATTTTTTGTCTCCAAATGCCTTCGCAAACTGATTACACGTAGATATCCATTCGGATTTCGGTCATACAAGTCAGTATACATTACATAATAACATTCAATATTAAATAATAATAATATTATTTAATATTGAATGTTATTATGTAATGTATACTGACTTGTATTGTATTTATTTCTTTTTTGCTGGCGATTTTTGTTACTTTATTTTGCGTATAATAACTTGAAATTATTTTTAAATGTCGAAATTGGTTGCCAAGGTAACATATGGTTACTATACTGATAAATAAAATTTAGTGTCTGTATGTAATATAAAAATAACATTTCCATACTCAATACCCATGATGCATATACGGTACTTATAACGAAAATACAATTTTTAAAATGTTTGTCTGTTTATTCCGGGTAATCTCCGAAACGACTGAACCGATTCGGATGGGACTTTTATTGGAAGATAGCTAAAATTGTCGGGATTCAAATAGGCTAATTTGATTTATGCAAAATATTTAGGGTTCCGCGTAAAAAGTAAAAACACGCGAAATTGTTTTCTCGGATTTATTTCCACGTGAAGTCGCAGGAAACAGCTAGTTAATAATATTGCCATCTAATGCATCAGAATATCAAAAATTAGTTATAGTAGCCTAGTACATTACATTAATTTGTATTCCAATATGTGTGCAGAATTCCATGATCGGTTGAGTTGTAAAGAGTTAATGCTGAACAAACAAGCAGACATTCGCGTTTATAATATAAGGATTCACAACTCTGTAGTCTTTTCATTTGCCATTGTAAAAAAAATACAATGACGGAAGATTTTAATAAAGTCATATTTATGACTTCTGTCTATCCCGTTGAGGTTTAAAGACGCAAGGAACCTTTAATGAGTTTTGAATCTTGTTGAATCCAACATTGACATATTCTAACTCTTTGGTACACAAGATATTAAAAAGTATGAACTCAACGACGCCCACTAAGATGGATTAAAAAAAAAATCAGTCACAAAAAATTTTCAACAACGGTATTGGTTTTGAAAATTGTAAATATACTATATATAATATATATATAATTAATAATTGCAACTTCGTCCGCGTCTAATTTACCCCTACCATAATAGTTTGACGTGGCTACAGAATTTTACACTTCGAATAGTAAAATGTTTATATTATTTTACTACTCAAGGCAACCTTTGTGACATTGCAGGTAGCGGGCGGCGCGTTCGATACGGCGCCGCGTAGGTTTTTTCACAATTTCGAGGGTTTTGCACTTTTTGCGCGGATCACTTAATATTTTTCTTAAATTAAAATAGCCT
This sequence comes from Papilio elwesi, assembly GCA_029849275.1. Lineage (NCBI taxonomy): Eukaryota > Metazoa > Arthropoda > Insecta > Lepidoptera > Papilionidae > Papilio > Papilio elwesi. The sequence goes on along the minus strand of CM056717.1, from coordinate 18,536,584 downwards.
ATTTGAATCCCGATAATTTTAGCTATCTCCCAGTAAAAGTCCCAACCGAATCGGTTCAGTCGTTTCGGAGATTACCCGGAATAAACAGACAGACAAAAATTTTAAAAAATGTATTTTCTTTATAAATACCGTATATACATACCTCATGTGTATTGAGTATGGCAATGTTATTTTAATATTACATACAGACACATCAATTTTATTTATCAGTATATATATATTGTTTTGTAGGTGTGTTGACAGTGAACTCCTAAGCGGCTGAACCGATTTGAATGAAATTTTGTGTATGTGTTCAAGTGGATTCGAGGATGGTTTAGATTCACAGAGAAACCCAGCGGATGTCGCTGCAATCTATTTTTGCATGTTTCATATAGATTCCGAAACGGGTGGACCGATTCCGATTTAATATTCTAGAAAGTGTCAGATTGCCCTAGAGGATGATCCTGTGAATTTTCGTAGCGAGTGGATCAAAATAATTACCGCGAGCAAAGGCGGGGCGGGTAACTAGTATCAATATAACTTTTGTGTTATTTTGTTTCCCGTATTGATTATACAAGCCAGTCGCGACGCGAGAATCAGCTGAGGCAACACACGTATAGCGATAATCGTGCGACCCTCGCCCCCGAAACAGGGCGCAGCTCATGTGAGTCATGCATTCGTTTTCGCCGCGGGCGTGAGGACTTCGACCCACTCGGTGTATTCATCATGGAAGTATTTTGTATTAGTTTAATTATCAGTAAGCAAAGCACAGAATGTGTGTTAAAACACAACCGAGGAAGAATTAATCGTTTATGCACGCATGTATTCGTTTTATATCTGTTTTACATTCAACGTTCACTCGTATATTGAAAGTTGGAATGGAGACCACCAACAATGATAGTATAAAGTGCGAGGACATAACATTAATTATTAATAATTTAATGCAAGGGACATTTGTGATAATGTAAATGCTAGTTGTGTTAAGTAACAGCGACATCTGTTGACGATATTGATTACCCTCCGCGAGTTAGAATCGATAAAAGAAACGATAGATGGCGGTAAGAACTTGATCATTGGTTTTGTTTTTATTTTTTTATCGTATTACAAAGTATAAGTGAGAGCCCTATATAGCAAAATGGTTAGTTTAAAATATGCGGTTTTAAAGAATTCAGTAATAGATTAATAATGTAATTAAGTTGAAACCACAACAGACGATATAGCGAACTTTGAATGCATTAAAATTGGCTATCTACTTTATTAACTTTAATATTTCCAACAAATTGAAAAGTTTCATCGCTTCCGGTATTTAAAGGGGATAAACTATGTCTTGTAGTTTAACGCTAACTAAATGTTAGCCCACGCAGTAATAGTGATAATTTTAAGACCTTAGGAATTATAATTTAACGGAAATTCCCCCGATAATAACAGTTATGGAATAAAACTAATTTTACAGATTTCATCGCGTTTTAATCGATATTCGTTCGTATTGTCACTTTTGCAACTTTTTTTCCTTGTGATTTTCTCAAGAAGGGCGATAAGGATAAGGAGTACCCGTAACCGACGAGCATGTATGCGTAGATGTATGGTTGTAGCAGAAGCGAGAGAGGAGTGCCAGGATTGAAATCCATAATCTCTGTCTATCCTCTGGGTTACCGGCGTGAGCGCATTTTCTTTTTTATCTCATTTATTTTATGTTTTCGTTCCCGACGTTTTGAGTATACCGGCCTTTTCTTGTATGTTTCCCACTACAGGGACACAGGCCTTCTCTCCGAGAGAGGGAATGAGCCGTAATCCACCACGCTGGCCCGGTGCGGGTTGGTGGATGTCACATGTCTTCGAATTTGATGGTTCTAAGAACATGCCGGTTTCCTCACGATGTTTTCCTTCACCGTTTTTGGAGCATTGGTGATGAAATAAATAACTCAAAGTAGAGCGCCTGCCTAGGTTCGAACCCGCATCCTACAGTACGTAAGTCGGGGCCTAAGCCGCTGAGCCACCACTGCTCTGCGTTTATTACAGAGCTCATATTCACGGGGGGATTATATTTTTATACTAATTTAATTTTCGCGTAATTTCAAGATTTAATACAAAAAAAATAAACAGTTTTGTTATTGAATATGTTGGTAGGCAATATTTTTTGACAGTACAGTTTTTTGATTGACTGGCCTTTGGCCTCTCGCATGAATTGGCACAAATATCCTTTACTGTACTAATCTAGGGGACTCCCGCAACCGATCAGGACGTGGGTCCACAATACCGGAACTCTTAAGGTCTATTGATCACTCTAGGATTAAATTCCTACCTGTAATTTGTAGTATTTTTTTATAGTTCTTAAGATGGCGAATGGGGCGAGTGCTGTCACCCGATATTGAGTGACGGCTACCCATACCCCAACTAATTAGTTGCATATACGTTGTTTACTTTTACACCTGGTATTATCAAAAAGATATTATCTCTACTAATATTATAAATGTGAATGTAAGTCTGATAGTTACACTTTCATGCGAAAACTACTCAACCGATCATCATGAAACTTTGTACACATATTCTTGGAGGTATTAGAAGTAACATAGGATACTTTTTATTAAAAAAAAAGTATATAAAAAGCGATGTATTTTCCCTATAGACTCCGAAACGACTGGACCAATTTCGATGAAATTTACAAGGATTGTCCAGATTGGCCCATACCTGTGTTTGGTAGCGATTGGATCAACATAATTAGTGGTACCCGGGCGAAGCCGGGGCGGGTCTCTAGTTAATCTATAATTTGTTGCTTGTGTAATTAAAATGATTAAAACTATGACGTCAAGGCGAACCGATGATTTGATCATAGTTGCAGACTCTTCACTGGATGAATGCGGCACCAATCTCTGTGGCGACAATTTGGGCAGGTCTTTTTTTGTTTTTTTTTTAGTTTTCGAGGGGAAATCTTAACCAAGACACCCTGCTTCTGGGGGAAAGACAGGGTTAAGTGAGGTTTTTACTCACTAAAACCCCCCGTGGCCGTCCTCGAGTGCGACAGATGGGGGCTCTGGATCCGGTGGAACGCACCGGTGCCCCCTGCACTGAGCTTGAACGCGACCCTGGGGAGCAGGCGCTCCACTTGCACATAAGATCCCTTTGGATGCATGGGCCAAGGGAATAGGAACATATTTTACTGCTCTACGTTTCTGTAAATCTACCGTCTCATGATACGATGATACGCAGTGATCACTACTACAGGATACGTAGTTCACTTAACATTAGCCCCTGTGTGGTTCTCTCACTCAATGACTGAAACTCGTTTAGCCGCCTGGCTTTGTTTATATACGGAATAAATAGACAAACTAATATTCTATATTATTAAATAACCACAATCATTCAAGAGTTTGGTTGTGGGGGAAAAAATTATGGGTTATAGAGGGAACCTCAAGCACCAAGTTACTTTAGCTTTGTGAGATTAAAAAATTTTGTACGGTGTGCTGCATATTTATTGTTGTCGTAGAGCGAAGAAGTATTGAATGACGGCCCTTACAGCTGTACAAGGCGCAGGTATGGCCGTATACGGAATAATCCTAGCATCTCTTGGCTGGACCTCCCAAATACCAGCTTCTTCCATTTGACCGCGTACAAAGGAGGGGGAATCATCAACGACCGAGCTCTTACTGATCGGTTCGACCCACTGGCATTGCTAAGGGAAGGTTCCCTTTGCCTTTGGAACAATTCCTGCCGCTGTGTTTCGTCATCGCTCAATTCGACAGAGTTCCAACTACCATCCTCACAATCTTGATGGTAGTTGTATGCCAACCACTACCGTGGGTTTCGCATAATTTCTTGTCTCGCACAATCGCGTAACCAAACCGATAGACTTAGATTCCTTGAAGAAGCGTACTTCCTTAAAGACCAGCAATGGTTCTACAGTTCCTCTGGTGTTGCGGATGTTCATGGGCGGCGGTCATTTAGCTTGCTCTCGAGCCGTTGCTCGAGTTATTGGAGTGTATGTACAGAGGTATGGATGTACAAGCCAGAGAGGTGCGGTAGGGAACCATATCTATAATTTAAGATATCATTAAACCTTTTTCGTAAGTTAGACTCAATATATTTGCCTGAACCGGGATAGGGCGCAGTCGTCTCGCCCGAGTATTGTGACACCAACTGGCTCACCCACGCACGTGGCCAATGGTGCATGTAGACACGCAAGCTACCTGGCTAACAAAACTCTTTAAATAACGGACTCTTACGTTGAAAGCGAGCTTAATGAACGCCTATGTTGTCGAAGTTCAGAGATGGGTACGCCAAGCGGTTTTGTCAATGAGTGATGTTAGATAAAATCTGTCATTGCCGACATTGGACGGAAGACATCTTGAATATCATAGGGGAAATAAAAATACGCTTTAAAAAAATTTGGTAATTTTAATTCAAACATCCCATTCTCTCCTTACAATAAATCCGTAAGTTTTTAAAGGCTTTCGTAGCATTATAATATGCTACATTTTTTTTTTTGTCACGTTTAAAATATCAAAATGTTATTGAATGTATAAATGAAATTGTACTTTAAATAATGATAGCGTTTCCCCTGGTCATTTTAATTATGAAATCAGATATTCATAAGTTTCAACCAAAATGATAATAATAATATAAAATTAAACGTACGCCATGCTGTTCCTAATAAAAAAATAAATAAATACAAAAGGGCATTGAGGCGGCGGCGGATACAGCGGTGGGTGCACGGATGAGCTACGTAGCAAACTCACAAAATAAGACCTAAAGTTGATCGCATAGCTTAGACAAATTAGTTACAAAGCTGAGTGCGGGACGCGATACATTTCATGTCCTTACCTGATGTGCATGCATGGCAGTGGTAACGTAGTGTTCGAGCCGTCACTTCGCTAAAGCAGCCACGCTGCCATGACGGGCCCCACACGCTCGCCTACATCCAGTATCTTCAATTGCCACAATACTTTGTTACTCACACTTTTATTACCGAATCCAAAACGCTAGCCTATTTTTAGTCGCTTTTGGATGATCACAAAATGAAAATTTCAAGTTGTAGCTTTTTGTAATTTTAATTGAGAATAATGTTTATTGAAGATATTAATTTCATGTGCGTCGGAGGGTAAATATGAATTGAAGGCGAGTTCGATGTCCGCGGTTGAACTTGGCATGAGATAGTCTCGCAATGGAAACGCAGACACGACGTTCACTCCTAATGCTGCACTCCGCGGCACTGGACCCCGCCGCCGCGCCCGCCCGCGCCGCCCCCTTCACCACCCCCGGACCGCCATCCCATACCGCACCGCACACCCCCGCACCGCACCGCCGCACTATACTAATAAGACAACGTTACGTCACCTAGATCCGCTAATGGAAAATCAAGTGTGTGTGTAATTGTGAATCGTCTTTTGGTCGTTTGCATTGCATACGATTCGCTTCCGCCTAACGCGGCGTTACTGCCATAGCCGGACGTGTTGCGTGCGGATGCGTACCAATTGAGGATATTTGGCGGACATTAATATTCAAAACTCTTCTCCATTTCTAGTGAAGTAACTAGATAAATAAATTAACCGATACTTGAGTACAAACCCATCCAATAATAACACAATTGAACAGAGCGCGAAAAATTTATTTTTAAATGTTGCTATTTATATAAAACAATTCGGATTCATATTTTTTTTAAATAATGTAATTTTGGTATAATTAAAATTCGATACGTAGATAGATAGTAATGGGAGGGAGCTTTATTAACAATAGAATGAAAGAAAAGAGTAGACAGTGCGTATAAAAACGTTGCCGGGCGACGTACAAGTTTCATGTTAGTCATGTAAACACCTTGTTTTACAGTATTGTTGGGGAAGTAAGCGGCAGTGTTGCTCTAAAAATATATGCCGGCTAAGTTTGGAAGTCTTACAAATATTATTACAGACAGATTAAGAGTATACAGAGTGTCCGGATGTGACGTATTCAAAAGACCTTTGCGTGTTTTCAGTAATTTCGTGGCTAATAATTAGGACGTTTAAAAAAATGTGATTGTAAGTTTGTTTGTTACGCTTTCACTTAAAAACTACTCAACTGATAATCATGACACTTTGTACACATATTCTTGGAGGTATAAGGAGTAACACAGGATACTTTTTATGAAAAAAAAATAGTATATAAAAAGTGAAGTATGTATGTTCCCTCTTTCGAATTTTAATATTAAATCGACCAGTGTGCCATAACAGACAACGGAGCGATGCTCTAATTGCGTTACCTTGATTCAACACCAACTCCCTTGAGTGTGTGAGCGTCCATAATAATCCATTTATAAATACTTATTTATTCTACAATTATAATTTATTACATTTTATGTATGTATCGTATGTTTATTCGTTTTTATTTATTAGACATACTAGTCGCACGCCCCGGCTTCGCCCGGGTCACTAATTTTGTAGATCCGATCGCTACCAAACACAGGTATGTGCCAATCTGGACAATCCCTGTACGTTTCGGAGTTTATAGGTCTATGGCGAATATACATACTTAGCTTTCTATTTTTTTCATAAAAAGTATCCTATCTAGTACCTCCAAGAATATGTGTACAAAGATTCATGATGACCAGTTGAGTAGTTTTCGCGTGGAAGAGAAACAAACAAACTTACATTCACATTTATAATATTAAGTAGGATAGGAAGTAGGGATTGACGTTGTCACGTAACTAATCGCTCTAATATCTAAATCCTGTCAGTTAATCAAACAAACTTCATTGGGAAGGGTTACCTTTAACAGTACAAATCGATTCCCAACTAATTTAATTCGTTGATTGGGGGAAAAAATACGCACCGGGAAACAATGTCGTTCAGTTTGGGCAGAAATGCAACCTATACATTGTTGCAAAACGTGGAAAATAATTTATCATTATTTTCCTTCTTGGACATCATCAGGTTATCTAGGCTAAATGAACATACAAGTTAATCGTTCACGCAATATCATTAAATATCTTATGTATATTAGTTAATTCACGTGTTTTGCAAGTATTTGTTTCTCATTGTCCATGGACTTTTTTAAAGATAATTCCGAACATACAACCTTTTAATATAAGAGGAGGTATGTGAAAATATAGAAACCATGAAACATTACAATGGCAACCACCATTATTTCCTTTTCTCACACATGTGGGGGCCGGCATAAACGTATTAAATACTGTATAGACTTTGGCTACAGTTTTTACGGCCGGCCGCCTGCCTAACGCGAACACTCATCGGGAATACATACAATACATTAAATGTAGAAATATATTTGTTAGCAACAGATAAATAGGCAGTCGTGACTGCTTATTTAAAGTTAAACTTATTTAAAGGGATAGAAATTTATACTATCCCTTTAAATAAGCTACTTCTCCGCCATACATCCAAGTAAATACGTCATCGAATACGATTAGATTCTGAAAGGTTTGTCAAATATTTATTCAACCTAACACTCCAGTAAATGTCAACGCCTATCGATTTAAGTTTAAAAAAAAAAAAACAAGTCAACGATCATGCTTCAAGCAACTTAAATGACATTTGATCGAAGATTTGACAGCTAGATAATTAATCCGTTGATCAGCCTTTCAGAAATAGGGCGTTAGTATTGTTTTTATCAACAACACAAAGCTTCGGTTTAAAACAGCGATGCGATCGAAAGATGTGTGTACGTATCCACACGGATGCGTGGGTATGGTGTGTCAGTATAGCAAACGAGACCAACGAGACCAAGTTCAACACGTACACAGTAAACAGACCAGTAGAATTGAACTACAGAAGACATAAAGAATTATAGTAAAAAGAACACAATGTACATCGAAAAATGAGACACATTATTATATCAAGTAAGTGGCGTGCGAAATCGTAAGTATTCAAATGCAATTTTTTCTTTCAAATGTAACGTTGGTTACCGTTATAAAACGGAATTTTAGCATTATAACGTAAGGAAAAATTACAAGACAATAACAGACCATTGAACATTACAGTCCGCCCGCAACAATATCTGTTACACGAATGAGCCAGGTCGACCGGCGTCAGTAGAATATTCTGCGTTCCATCTGATGAGTGAAGTGCCGGAGGCCTAATTCTAGTGTCTTCCGCACGATCACTTGACATCGGGTGAACCGTTTAATCTTTCTACTATTAAAAAAACTATAGGTTGCCAATCTTTAGTCATTGTCAGTGGTACATATTTTGGCATACCTGACATGGAACATTTTAAAAGGGAGCCAATAACTGTAGCGACCCTCCGACAAGTATCTGTGCGCACAATGCGACTGCGACGGGGGAGACTGAAAGGGAAATTTCAAACGGATCGGATATAAGACGAAATCTTATTTTCAAATAAATTGTCTAGATAAATAAATATAAAATAAATATGCACTCACGCCCGTAACCCAGAGGGGTAGGCAGAAATAATGGATTTCCATTTGGTGCGATCCTGACATACCGCTGTCGCTTCTTTTACCTCCATACATCTTCGCATACATGCTCGTCGGTTACGAGTACTCCTTATATCGCCCTTCTTTAGTATATCACTAATCTGGTCGATATAAGTTCTCCTTGGGCGTCCCCTGCCAACGCTGCCACTTGGTTCCTCTCTCGTTACTCTCTCGTCATTCATCCTTTCAACAAGCCCGAACCACCGAAGCATACTTTTCTCAATTCTAGTCACAACATCCACTTTTAAGCCACACTCGTCTCTTATAACGCTATTTTTAATCCTATCACTCACTGTCACGCCTAACATACTTCTTAAGGATCGCATCTCAACGGCATTAACTCTACTAGCATGCTAGATTGTCTAGATATTAGTGTCAATCCTGTTAAGTCCGAGTAGACGCTTTATTTCCGGCTATAAAAGAATTCAATCGACTACAACCATCGCAGTCTGTGGACGTAGACAGGCGTGTACGGACAAACCAATCACAAATTTATTAATGTGCAGGTTCGAGATCGATGTACGATGCCTATAGAATCTATAATTGCAGTTCTAATTATAGCCCTAACGGTAGGTATAGCCTAATTGGGATTCTTAAGTGTTAGGGACACCTTTGTAAACGATTGACCATGACGTTAAACGCTACAGGTGTTCACTTCGGTCAGTTTGCGTAGTGCGTTTGTAGTGATTCGGCAGTCATTTGTATCAAATTGTTTTTAAGGTAATTATTTAAATAATAGTTGTGTATGTGTCTTTTATAAGTAAGATCATGTTTTTTTTTAATATAGCGCCATCTAACAAAAATATGAGATATCAGCAAGTTAGCGCATGACAACGTTCCAATAATAGATTTGTTTGCTAAACTTTTGCTACAATATTGCTTAACTATTGCTACACTTTTGCTAAACTATTGCTACACTATTGCTAAACGATTGCTAAACTATTTCTAAATTATTGCTACACTATTGCTACACTATTGCTAAACTATTGCTACACTATTGCTAAATTATTGCTACACTATTGCTACACTTTTGCTAAGCTATTGATATACTATTGCTAAACTGTTTCTAAATTATTGCTACACTATCGCTAAACTATTGCTACCCTATTGCTAAGCCATTCCTACACTACTGCTACACTATTGCTACAGTATTCCTACACTATGCTATGACGTCATTACGTCGGCGATGATTCAACGGTTTGGGAGTCGGAGGACGTAAAAAATAGACGATGTTACCATAGGCGAACATGTGCTTATTTATTACATTTAAATATTAAAAATAAGAGTACCTGCGAAGCAGCGGGTAATACCTAGTGGTTATATAATAACGATAAATCAATCCGCAAACACGAAGCGAATCGAAGGACAAACTATCAGTTAAAGTGAAGCGCCGGCGAGCACTTGAAGTAGCGTCTGCCTCACCCCGAGCTGATAGTACTTAGTCGATTCCCCAACGCCTAACTTCCGAGTCCCGCCACTCCGTATAAGTTAAGCGGACAAACAGAACACCGCCAACTCCTTGCAATGATATTTAATGGATAACTCTAGACTCACCGATACGGATGGTGTCTCTAAACTGTGTCTCTTTTTGTTCTTCTGGTAATAGATAAACTCTTAAACTATCAAACTGTCCAGAATAATTATTTTACCATAAAAAAGGTGAATTCCTACTTATATTATAAATGTAAATTTAAGTTTGTTTGTTACGCGTTCACGCGAAAACTACTCAACCGATCATCATGAAACTTTGTACACATATTCTTGGAAGTGCTAGAAGTAACATAGGATACTTTTTATGAAAAAAAATTGTATATAAAAAGCGAAGTATGTATGTTCCCTATAGACCTATAGAATCCGAAACGGCTAGACCGATTTCGACATTAGTGGTACCCGGGCGAAGCCGAGGCGGGTCTACTAGTTATCTATAAATAACAGTGGTATATAAATCCGATGGCACGAGTTGTTAGCCTTTCGGGCTGATGGAATAATATACTGCACAAAAATAATTGTATAATAATTAAGATTGGCGTTATTAAAGTGGTTTCAGTGGCGGGCATACTGAAAGCCCCTACCTATTGTTAGCCACGAATGCGTAAAATGCTTTTAAATTTGCAATAAAAGTCAGAGTGCGCGGTTTATTGCATTATTGGAAAATAGAATAAAATAAAAACGAATACATTAGTGTTTTGCATATGTGATGTAACGTTACACTAGAATGTAAGCTTTTAAAACAATATAATTAACAATTTGATACTTTTTATGAGTTTTCCTAAGACATAAATTATTATAGTATTTCCTATAAAGATAAGATTTTATTTGACACTAAAAGTATTTTAATTTATTTTATTATCAACTGTTACTGAAATAAATAAAATAAATAATTAAATAACAAACTGTGTTCTGTGACATCTATACTAATATTATAAAGAGGAAAGATTTGTTTGTTTGCATTGAATACTATCCGAAACTACGGAACCGATTTGAAAAATTCTTTCACTGTTGGGAAGATACACTATCCCCGGGTGACATAGGCTATATTATACTTTCAGAAAAATTAGGGATCCTTACAAAAACTCGAATAATGTAAAAAAAAACAAAAATATTCTTTAATATAATAGGATAGTTTTTTTAGTGCTAACCGTGCGAAGCCACGGCTGATCGTTAGTACTTAATAAGGGCCCTTGTACACGCTAAGGAAAGTCGCCGGGCCTAAGCAAGAATTCATTTCTACGTACGACCTGTGTACACTTCGACACTGATCAAGAAATAAGTCTTGGCTGTACTAGATAGGAGTGGGTGTTATTACACATAGATAGTTGTCAAACGGTTACCGCGTCTGGATAACGGCAACGTTATGGCAAATTTTTAAAACCATCATTTCCAAAACTATCTACTCTATCGCTGTGTTCAGCTCACGGCGCAAACGCACTTGCTAAATAGAGATAGACATTATGTTGTTGTCGTACGTGCGAATGAAATAAAATCCCATACGTCAGCTATAAGCAAAAACGAGACTATATTTCAGTTCTTTCGTAGTTAGATTGCTCTCTCTTGGTTTTGTTTTATTATAAACAAATACGTATGACGGACTATGCATCAACGTAAGTGATTGGGTTTATTTTGTTTGTAATACAGGTCTAGTGCGGGGGCTATGACCGAAGTAATTATTTATTTTGGCTTTTAATTAGCGATGGTCGCTCAAGAGTAGACCAAAAAGGGCAGCCAAATAATGTGCATTAATGTGAATGATAAACTTTTAATTAAAAAACACATATAAAATAAAATGTGCATGGATGTAAATAAAGTGTAAACATAACAATGTAAATAATAATTTTATTGAATCTATATCTATACTGATAAATAAAATTGAGGTGTCTGTATGTAATATCAAAATAACATTTCCATACTCAATACACATGATGTATATACGGTACTTGTAACGAAAATACAATTTTTAAAATTTTTATCGGTCTGTCTGTCTGTTTATTCTGGGTAAAATTTTTTATCGGTCTGTCTGTCTGTTTATTCTTCAAAACGACTGAACCGATTCGGATGGGACTTTTACTGGAAGATAGCTAATATTGTCGAAATTCAAATAGGCTAATTTAATTTAAGCAAAATATTTAGGGTTCCGCGCAAAAAGTGAAAAATCCTCGAAATTGTTTTCTCGAATTTATTTCCACGTGGACGAAGTCGCAGCTAGTACATAAATAAAATGAACTTCGAAGTACGCCTGTCTGCTACGACTAATATAATACTTTTACTAACTAATAAATTATTCTATTCCTTGATATCTTATACAGTCAGTACTGAGCCTGAAAAAGTATGGAGGGAAGTTCATGTTATATTTAGTTTGTAGGTATCAATACTCTGTATTTTATTTTGTAACGTATCAAATGCAACGTGTAAGCGCTCCGTTTAAAAAAAATCACGCAACGACCAATCATAACTAGTACTGGACACGACGCGCGACGTTGTTGCGGTGCGGTGGCGGGGGCCGGGAAGGTGAGATAGTTCAGGTCGTTTTTGTACGTTTAGAACTCACCAAACTCATTTTAATTGTGAATGAGGATGAGCCTAGTATAGTCCCCTATTTAATACCTACATTTTTTTCTTCACAAGTAAACAAAAACGAATATTTAAATTATACTGAACTGTAATTTTTATAAAATGACAACAGCAGTGCAGGGTGCAGTTCCTATTCGTCTTGTCAGCTGCAGACACGATAAGATTTCTTAGCATGTACAAGCGCTGTAAGCGTATCCTAAGACCTAATTGTCGATGCCGTAACTCCGTACTTGTGGCGCCTGATCCATTCGTCAAGCTGGGTCAACAGACTTGGTTTGTTGCCGAATGAAACAGAGTATCGTAATGGGTCTTCCTTCTCACTCTGACTTAGACTAGCTTAGTCAAGTTCGTCTAACGTTTTATTACCTTCAACCCTACTTTTTTAACAAACTTAACAGCGTTATGTGTACAAGGTTTCATGATGATCGGTTGAGTAATTTTCGCGTGAAAGCGTAACAAACAAACTTACATTCATATTTATAATATTAGTAGGAATGTGGGTAGTTTCTATGTTTAACTTTATTCATTTTATATGTAATTTCAAAATACAAAGTCGTAAAACTCTCGCGATTAGTGGGCAGCCCACCCACATTCTTCCCACGCACCAGTTGGGAAATTCAACTCGATCGGTAAGTGCATCTTTAATAACATAGATTTATTTATATATCATTTAAATATAAATAATTCTGTTAGAGAATATACCAGTGGTAAGGCCCACAACACCAACATCTGTTGCACGAAAGGCGTGAAGTAGAAGTATTCTGCGTTTCACCTTATGACGTGATGCCCGAGGCCTTATTTCAGTCCCCTTCACTTTCTAATAAGGGCCCTGTCCTTAGGGACGGTGAAGAGGATTGTACGGGGACAGGGTGAAGCCGCTTGCTCGTTTGCCTCCTTGTTCCATAACAAATATACCGTATTTATGTACCGCACTGAGTTTCCAACAGACTGTAAAAAGATTTATGTATATCTGTAATTATAACTGCTACAAGCAATGTCACAAAGGTTGCCTGAAGTAGTAAAATAACAAACATTTTACTATTTGAAGTGTAAACCTCTGTAGCCACGTTAAACGACAGTAGGTGGGGTCAATATTACAGGTTCGCGGGATCGTCATGCGCGACATGCGCAACATGCGTTAGCGACAGCGTCAGTAACATGCTTATTGAACTGAAAACATCTTTAACTGCGTTAAACGATTTTAGGTAGAGTTGGAGAGAGAGTGACCATAAATAAAATATATACACTAAAATGAATTGTATATTATAAAAGCAATGAATAACTATAATACACGCAATATATAAATACACAAATAAATAAATCCCAATCAGACGGGATTCCCTCGGCAGGAGAGAATAGACGGCGGAGGGTTAGGGAGAAAGGGAGAGATATCGCCGTTCTTCTGCATATGTATATAATAAGTGTAAAAGATATAAAGGAAATAAAATCAGTATGTATTGATTTATCATACAGGGTGTCCCAAAAGGTTACGTACATAGGAAGGGGGATGATAGGGGTGGTCACAAGGGTCACCAGAAAAATAAAATAAAAATTCCCCTCTGGGTATTAAAAAAAATAAAGGGCATTTAATAAAAACTTAAATATTTTACACCTTCTGGGGCAATTTTGTAACCAATGACCTACAAATATTGCTACATTTAAAAAAAAAAGCTATTATGTTTTCGTCAATAACCCTTTATCAATATGAAATAAAAAAAACAATAAAACTCACAAAGATTTTAAAGAAAATTAAGTTCTTGTCCAGTCAAGAACTAAGTAATTACGATTTCAATCAACTTCCTCCAAGTGTACTGGAAAAAAAAGTACTATGCAACTCCGGCGAGTAACTTAAAAAGATAGGTAATTTTATTACAATTCCAAAATGGTATAATACTTGCTTAAAAAAATCATACTAGGACATTTAAAAATATTTTTTGCGAACAATACCCCTTCAAAACAAAACATACTAATAAAACAACAGTCTCAAATTCGTACGCAAATACATTTTTAAATGTCTATTCTCTTCCTTAAAACTTAAAAAGACAGGTAATTGTATTGCAATCGTTTTAAATGTAACTACAAAATAAACAATATTGCAATTATTTATTCAAATAAAATGTTCGAAATGTCTACCACCAACATAAATACACGCCCTGCATCGTTTCAAAAATGAACGGGAGATATGGCGAGCAAATCTTCTATTATTAATTGATTCCGCTGCCTCTGTGATCCTCGCCCTCAAGTCAGCCAAGTCCCTGATGGGTTTTCCATAAACTTTTTCTTTTATAGCACCCCAGTAAAAGAAGTCTAACGGGTTTAAATCGTGTGAACGAGCTGGCCACGCTATAGCACCGGCCCTTCCCATCCGCCTACCAGGGTATTCTTCGTCTAGGAAATCCCTTACAGGCCGTGCATAATGTGCTGGGCACCCATCATGCTGGAACCACATATTCCTGACTGTTTCTAGCGGCACATCTTCCAACAGATTTGGTAGTTCGTTTCGTAAGAAGTGTAAGTACGCTTCGCCAGACATTGCCTCAGGTAGCTCAAAGGGTCCAATTATTATACCATTCAGTATTCCGGTCCACACGTTCACTTTAAAACGATATTGGGACCGAGTTCTTGACTGGACAAGAACTTAATTTTCTTTAAAATCTTTGTTAGTTGTATTGTTTTCTTTATTTCATATTGATAAAGGGTTATTGACGATAACATAATAGCTTTTTTTTAAATGTAGCAACATTTGTAGGTCATTGGTTACAAAATTGCCCCAGAAGGTGTAAAATTTTTAAGTTTTTAAAAAATGCCCTTTATTTTTTTTAATACCCAGAGGGGAATTTTTATTTTATTTTTCTGGTGACCCTTGTGACCACCCCTATAATCCCCCTTCCTATGTACTGTTATGAGCCTTCGGGGTGGAGTCTTTTAAAAAAAACACAGGATTAATTTAAGACGCGACCGTCGGGTTTGGAAATTGGATGAAGACTGAGGAGCCGTATCGGTAGGCGAGGCTTTATAGGGATAGAAATGATGATGATGCAATAGGAAAGGAGCAGGTAAGCGGAATAGGGTGCAGATACACTATGTAACAGTACGTAACCTTTTGGGACACACTGTATATATTTATATTCTGTTTTATATAGCACAAACCAGAATGGTACTAAATACTTTTGACTATAAACCTGTACTTCAATATTGTATGTAATTTATATATATTTTTTCTTATGTGAGAAGGCGGCAAACGAGTAAGCGGATCACCTGATCGCTGCCCATAGACATCCGCAACAAGCAAATGTGTTGCAGATGCGTTGCCTACCTTTAATGGACAGAGGAGGGCATAGACAGGAAAAAGGATATTTCCCTTTCCAATCCAATACTCTTCCCTTTCCCATCTTATCTGTATGAGGAAAGGGCGGGAAGGGGAAGAGGACTGGAATCAGTTCTCCAGCACCTCACTCATCAGACGAAACGCAGCGTACTTCTACTTCGCGCCTGTTTTCTGTGAGGTCGTGGCATTTCACCGATCGAGCCAGATCATTCGTGAAATCATTGTAACACGCGTTGCTATAGTCATAGTGATAAAAGTTGAGCGGTAAGCCCGTGCACGTTAGCCCTTAGAAATCGTCGACATACCGGAGATGATGCCAACCTAGTGCCGGGATGGAGACATGATAGACACAGAACACAGAAGGTGCCATCCTATAGGATGTGTCATTATTCAAAAGCAAAATCCCCACCGAATACAAAAGCCATGAAAATTTGTCTACTGCCGTCTTACATACTCTCAAACCTGGCCGTTAACCCAATCCGATAATAATAATAAAGTAGGCCCGTGAGCTAAGTTACTCTTAGAGGCTTAGGCTGGGCACCCTCTGCGCCCCGCCTCGAGCCCGGTGTAGCTGTAAATGCCTCTTCTAGGCAGTGACCTTTCAGTCACAAAAATAAAACAAGTCAGAGAGGTATCATGGATCATCGAAGATGGATAAAACAGTGACCTACTGGACCCCTATTGAAAGTAAAAGGCAGACCACTGTTAAGGTGGGGCGATGACGTGAATAGCCGGGAGATGCTGGTCAAGAAAGAAGACTTATAGGGAGATATGTGGTACTCTGGAGGCTTCTACCGTTCTAGACGGACCGGCCCCTACACGGAAAATCAGGATTGCATTTACGGTAGATTAACATAATTTTACGTGTAAGAGAATACACAATTTTTAATACGTATAGGTATATCGTTAAATTGTTAAAATATGCAGTTTTCATAAGGGAAATATAGCTATCTTATCAGCCCCGGATTCAATGTGTTATTTTTCCATACAAACTTTCATCTCTGACGGGCCGTTTGGCGTGGTTTGTAGGATACTTGCTTTTCACGCCGCAGGTCGTGGGTTCGATTCCCGCCCAGGACAAACATTTGTGTGCAGGAACATGTCTGTTTGTCCTGAGTCTGGGTGTGATTTATCTATTTAAGTATGTATGTACAAAAGAAAATTGGTATATGTACTATACAGTAATCTGGTTGCCATAGCACAAGCTCTGCTTAGTGTGGGATCAGATGGCCGTGTGTGAATATGTCCTAGGATGTTATTATTATTATTTATTATTCTGTTACTTTAGATCTTTAGAGGATGAATTCGGAAAAATACTACTAGCAGAAATTTCTGCAACTTTTCTAGATTAGACTCTTGTAGTTTGCGACATTTTGAATAACCATTGAAACATTGTTACATAGTTTTACTTCTGTGGACAGTCCTGCATAAATGTCTGTTTTTAATACTCGTATGAGTTGTGGTGGGTGGGGGTGAGGGTGGTGGGTACTATCCATTGTTCACTAGCCATTGTCTCACATTCCAACAGCGAAGCACCGTGCCTTTTACTCCACTCCCAAGCCTTTTAAGATAAATAATAAATCTCAAATCAAATGACCATTTATTTCATTTTATATAATCTATTTAAAGATAAACTAGTTCTTTCCCTCGGCTTCGTATGCATTCGTTTCTCATTTTCCACGCTGTGCACGCCCAAATTTTTTAAGATCAGTCAGAATTCATTCAAGATGAGAAAAATACTTTAAACTATTAAAAACAGTTAAACATGAGTGACGTTTCGGTATAGTCACAAATTGGATATAAGAAAATCAAATCACAGCCACAAACTTAGACTTTACGAGCGGTGCAATTCATAAATTGTAACATTGCGGAGAGAGGAAAGGCGGTAGAGCCGTCCGACGACGGACAGTCAGTAACCGAGAGCATTCCTCCCCCCTTCCACTTTACCTACACCCACCACCGCCCGATTGATACGGGTGCCATTCTACTCCAGCATTCTGTACGAATCGAGATTACTCTTTCACGTCAAAGTCCTCAGCTTTCAATATAGCGCGGCACTACAGAAATTCACAGTCGAAAACTTTTTATCGAATCGGCTCCACTACGTCGTTTTTGTTACGACAGCAAAATTTCAAACAGGACGAGCGTAGAGATTTAAAATTGGACAGGCTGTGCAAGTGTTAATTTTCACTCGGTCCGTGAAAATAACTGAACGCTCCGCCAGCGGAGGAATTTACGAGATTAATCTGTCGTATAGAACTGTTTTTAATGTATTACTTTCGTTGTATGATTGTTTGTGAAATTAACAATCATCCTAATAATATAAATGAGTATGTGAGTTTGTTTGTTACGTTTTAAATCGTTATCGTTTTGCACACACATTATACAGAAAATGAGATGGCGTAATTATTATCTCGAAAATAATTAATAAATAATAATAAATCAGCCTTTTCTAGAACGTTTCCCACTGCCGGGACACAGGCCTCCTCTCCGAGAGATGGAATGAGCCGATGTCTTCGAATTTGGTGGTTCTAAGAACATGCCGGTTTCCGCACGATGTTTTCCTTCGCCGTTTTAGGAGCAGTGGTGATGAAATAAATTACACAAAGTAAAGCGCCTGCCTGGGTTCGAACCCGCAACCTACAGTACGTAAGTCGGGGCTTAAGCTGAGCCACCACTGCAACAAGAACTAAATACCCCGTATAGGGGTCATATCATATATCGTATTTATCATTAACATAGGCCTATATCGCTGTTCTACTGGTCATGGGCCCTCTCCAATGTATCACAGTATACTACAGTATCCTCGGTGCTCCGCTTTCCGCGTATTATTTTTTGAAACCGCGGGGCACAACTATAATTAATAAAAAAAACAGTAAAAATATCTGTTGGAAATTCGTATCACTTATTTCTTTGGTGCCGTAGCTTACGAGGTCTTGCCTTGAACATGATTACTTAACCATTTTTTTTACTTTAAAATTGAATAGCAACATCACCGGGTGAAATGTTTGCTATATACAGATAAAAAAAAATTTTGTTATATCAAAAAATAATTTTGATACAGATGTGTAGCATGAGATGGTGGGTTCAGATCTAGTATATGTACGTTGTAATCTTGCTACGAATGAGCTTCAGAATTAAAGAGGGTATGACTGGCCTGATCTAGGACTGCGACCAGGATCGGCTGGGTCCCTTGCTCGCCGCAGTTGGTGGACTTCTGATAGCCGTGTCGTAGTCGGTAGGAACACGTTGGTTGAAAGTTGCGAAGTCGGTAGTTCGTACCTGGAATCCCGGTTGAGCAGCATTAGGGACACCATAACCAAGATGGTCGGGCCCACGCCAGTCGCAGCACCTTCTTACATTTACATATTTGAATATTACGCAGCTATTAACCAATTACATAGTAGTTACAAAATATATTATGACTACATTAATAATTTAGCAAATAGAATTAATAGGAACTCACCCCAGCGGGATCTCAGCACTTAGTACTTTACGTTTTAGGATAGCAAATTGAATTAGTTTAGTCTTAGGATAGCAGTCGATCCTTCATGACACTTCACACGGTATGACGGTTGACTCAACCTCTCCCCCGCGCAACGGTCACCCCCACTAAATCTTAAATATCCGTTGATTCAATTCTTTCGTCGCGGATTGGCTACGCGATGCTTAGATTAATTATCATTTATTACAATGTTACAGGTGATAAAAAAAATTGTACGGTAAAAACACCTAATGTAAAAAGTACGATTATAAAGTTTTATCCTGCCAAGTGATTAATATGTTTTATTTAATTCTACGCGGACGAAGTCGCGGGCAATAGCTAGTCTAGAATATTTACTTATTTAATTTAAATTATTTTTATATTTTATTTAAGGAATATATCAATGATAGCCAAATCTATTTGAATGGAGGCGCGTAGTCAGCCCGAGCAGAACTCGTGTAGATTTTAATTCGCTGACAAAGAAATTAATGCGATTTGAATAAATAGTTTTTTTACTCTAATAGGCATATATGCATAATGCATTGTCTACGTTCTAGTTGTGTTAATATACTAACAGTAATACGTTAATAATATCTTATATATTTTGTTTAGATTCGGTTTTTATTTTTAAATTAATCTGTAAAGGTGTCGATGAAAACGTCAAAAAAAAACTTAAAAGTGGATGACGTGACTAGAATTGAGAAAGGTATGCTTCGGTGGTCTGGGCATGTTGAAAGGATGAATGAAGAGAGAGTAACGAAACAAATTTATGTTGCAAAAGTGAGTGGCAGGGTTGACAGGGGACGTCCGAGGAGAACTTATATCGACCAGGTTAGTGACATACTAAAGTAGGGCGATATAAGGAGTACTCGTAACCGACGAACTTGTATGCGTATGGATGTAGAAGAGGGGTGTGCCAGGATCACGCCAAATGGAAATCCGTTATCTCTGCCTACCCTTCTGGATTTCAAGCGTGAGTGCATATTTATTTATAAGCAATCTGAATGATCTACTGCACTTCTTCTGCTCAGTGACAAACAGGACAAATTAATCACTCCAATGAATAACGGTCACAAATATTGATCGTTTACTCCATTTCCGTTTGGCTCGTCGAAATTTACTCCTTGATGTACTTTTTATAACGAAAGCTTTTCACTTAGAAATCTTTCAACAATGTGACGCAAGTCTAGACATTTTTATCATATCGGCAAGCGGTATTGAGTGTCGCAGACCTCGATATGACTCTTAACCATTACCTTAAACAGTTTGTTATCTACCTAAAAGGGAGACAGACCAGCACATTCATACACCATGATAATCTCACGTCGACACACAGGAGCGGTATAATCGGAGGGTGCTATGCATAGCATATATGTATGTTTGTATAGACGAATACACTATTACAGTACACGAAAAATATACCTCCGCAGATGTAATGCAGTAAGACAACTGTAATGCTTATGTGAACGGATTTTTTTAAATTTAACAACCGTTCGCAGCAAATATATTTTCATATTGTAATGTAATCTAATTTTAAATGCAACCTATTTCCATCCCCAGTGAGAAATGTTTTATTTTTTGTTTTGTTTTTCTTCAGTTGCATTATTGACCTACATAGACTAGATTGACATGGATGTCATAACAAGTTCTCAGATAGAGTTAAGAGATGGATTTCGTGAAAACAAAACAGGCATTTTAGAAGCCTGCTGTAAAGTTATCTATATAACAAAACTCGCACAAATAACAATGTCAACAGCAAATCATGTTAAGTATTTTAATTCATTTGTCACACAATATCAAGACAGTACATACACTCTTATTTTTCCTTTATAGTTTTTTGTGTGGAAAATCGAGAACAACCACACAAAAAACTAATTCTCAAGGCGCCATTATACCACGAGGAGTGCCATTACGGCCAGGGTTCTTAACAAAACCCCTAAGTGTGTGTAGTTTAAGATTAAAGGAACCCTGGTGGTAACACAAGGATTTAAAGTAAATAATAACTCGTAGCGCAGGGAAGGCACATAAAATTAACGGGGTCATGGAAAAACGAGCGAACTGTTTCTACTTAGCTTAATTACTTACCTGCGATAGACGATGTTCAGCGGGACCTCCAGACGGCGGCTGATCGCGAAGACTGCACGGTTGGTAGCAACCGAAGAGAGCAGATTTTGCACGCAAGCCAAACCGTTAATCCAGCTAGTCCTCGGTGTCCGGTCTGGTAACTACCATCAGTAACACAAGCTAAGTAATGTGTAACTTAACGATGGTGAGACTACCAGAACGGAGTTAAAAAAAACACAAAAATAGTATAGTGAACATAAGTAATAAGACTTATAAACATACATATGTAAAGAAAGTTTAAGGAGTTTTACACTATATATTATGTATTATTATATATTATGTACATACATGTATGTATGTGTTTATGTGTGATGTGTATTTCTTGTATCTTACGTTTAAATGAAGCGTGTGTTCGACTTTCCATGTCGCTAATTGTTGTTCTTACTGTTTCTTGTAATATTTTTGTAATTTCTGTATATTGCTAAAATGTAAAAAAAACTGTTAGTGGCCATACTTTTCGTTTATACCTTTTGTGATTTTTTTTCTTAATACGCTGTTGGTTTTTATTATAAATAAATAAATAAGAAACGTTATAATTGTGTTATAATAAACATACTACCTAACTCATTAAAAAATGGCTTAACTCACGTGTAGACCCCGAACTAATCAGTTCTGTCCCTATTAGTAAATTGCGTATATTAACTAAATGTTTCAAAATCAAACTCCGGTGGTCTAAATTTAACTGTGACCTTGGCGGATGGCTAGTAGTTGTTAGTTTTAGTCCTCGATCAAATTTAGAGAAAAATATGAGTGTATCAGTTCAGGAACGTGATTGTTTTAGCCAAGTGTTGTCAAGTTGAAACTTTAGCTTACCGTCGATGTTTTGTTTAACTTAATCGACGACTTAACTAACATATATGTAATACGGTAGGGAAAATGTGTAAATAATTTTTTAGTAAATGAAACTATGTTAGAATAAGCAAAATGTAAAAATTGATTTAATTAAATATAGAAAAACAAAGTCTCTAGACTTACCGCGCCAGGGGGAGAACGAGAGGGCGGCATAGCGCCACCCGAAAAAAAAATATGGTAGGGAATGGTGGGCACGACTCAAGCGTAATACATACTTTAATGTAGTAACAATGCAGATATTAAGGACTGCGTTATGTATTATATTAAACTTCATAGATAGATTAAAAAAATCGTTAAAAATAGTGCCTTTTGTATTGAAAATATTATAATATTAGTTAGGCGTTAACTAATATTTATAAAATTTCAATAAGATTTGCAAGTCGCAAACGTAATTTCACGCCGTACCGCCAACTAATGCAGTTCCATTGATTAAATATTTCAAGTGACGTAGCACATTATGCAATCTTCCACAGATAAAAAAATAATCAACAAAGCGCCCTGGATTGTACTTAACGAAAAGCAAAAGTCGGTGTGTAAGTCTCCGCGTTGAATTAACCCGGGGCCTGTTCATGCAGGGGAAACAAACAAATCATGTCGGGGGGTCACTAATTAAAAGAAATTGTCGTGCGCAGAGACGGTGGAGTAATGAGTATGTTTCGTACGTACAATCCGGCACCTCGTCGCACGCACGTGGACGCACACGCACGCAGGTAGACAGTCTCTGACGTCATACTTCCTACCGAAACATTTGTCTGAAAAAATATATTTGACAATTATAATAAATAGCTTACCACAATTGATATAGTCTTCTTTCTTCTTAATATGTTGTATCAAATATTCAAACTAAAAAAAGTAGGCTTTTAGCTAGTAAAAAACTATACATTAATAAGGAACATAGTAGAACTAAATGACGTGATATTATGTTATTTTAAATATATAAGTCTCTGCCTACAAATGTTTGTTATAGACGATTTATTCATTTAATAAAGAATACAGTGTTTGTACCCGTGTACAATATAGGACACAAGTTTACCATTATCGTCTTCAAAGCTTAGTTCTGCTGTAACCACTACCTAACTTGGGAGTGCCGTACTCTATCTGCACAGGACATCCAGTACCATTGTTTAATCAGCATCTGCATCTTGCCACAGTAAACTTATCAGTGCTTTCTTACTCTTCTAAGCGCCTACGTGATTACTTAAAGGGCTTCATACAAACCGACTTCAATTTGCGAAATTCCTAAGTAACTACGTAACCACTTTTCGGATCGGTATATAATGATTGAAGGTAAAAAATATGCACACGTTTCCACGCCACCTGTGAGGTAGTGTACTTGGCTACTAGCTATATTTACTATAAAAGCGGAATGGCAATATAAACTTCATGCACAAGTATTTAAGTGGTGTAAAAACGGGCATGCACAAATATTAATAAGATGTAAAAGCAGCCTGGCCATATAAGGTGCGGGCACAAGCGGTGTAAAAGCAGAATGGAAATACAAAGAGCATGCACAAGTGGTGTAAACGCGGACTAAGGATACAAAGCACATGCGCAGGAATTATAAAGATGCAAAAACGGGCTGGCGATATAAGGAACAAGTGGTGTAAAAGCGGACTGGCAATACAAAATGCTTGAACAAATATTTATAAGATATAAAAGCGAACTAAGGATACAAAGCACATGCACAAGTATTTAAAAATTAAAAAAGCGGACTGAGGATACAAAGCACATGCACAGGAATTATAAAGATGCAAAAACGGGCGGGCGACGTAAAGCGCTTGCACAAGTATTTAAAAGATGCCAAAGCGGGCTGGCAATACAACATGCATGAACAAATATTTATAAGATATAAAAGCGAACTAAGGATACAAAGCACATGCACAAGTATTTATAAACTGAAAAAATCTTAATGAGAGTGTGCTTAATTTTGTCTATTTTCTTTTTTCCGTGCATGCTTCGTTCCATGAGGGTTAGTAGATGTCACATGTCTTCGAATTTGATGGTTCTAAGAACATGCCGGTTTCCTCACGATGTTTTCCTTCACCGTTTTTGGAGCAGTGGCGATGAAATAAATTATACAAAGTAAAGCGCCTGCCTGGGTTCGAACCGCGACCTACAGTACGTAAGTCGGAGCCTACACCACTGGGCCAGCGTGGTGGGTTACGGCTCATTCCCTCTCCCGGAGAGGAGGCTGTGTCCCTGCAGTGGGGAACATTATAAAAAGGCCAATTTATTATTATTATTATTCGTTCCATGCTGCGCTGACACGTTCGTAGTTTTGTTTCCAGAGCTTTTGTTAGTTAACAATTACAAAAAAAACGTCTGCTTACGACTTCGTAAGCTGCGGTACAAAAACATTTATTATATTACTAGCTGTGCTCCGCGGTATCACCCGCCCTGCATTTTTACTTAAACGAAATAATATTACCTACTTAAAAACTACCCTAACCTCATCATTATTACCCTGCCGTTTTCCCACTCATGTGGGACATCGACATGACCTTAGCAAAGTTTAATAATCACATATGAATGTTTAAACTGTGACCGTAGTCAATACTATATAGGTTCTGGCTACAGTTTTTTACGGCCGGCCGCCTGCCTAACGCCAACGCTCCTCGGGAATAATAAATATGCACATAATTTCCTAAATCGTCTACATACGTGTAAATACCACAATTACCAGGAGAGCCATGCGTGAGAAAATTGTTATTGATTTAAAAGCGTCATCTATTTGATAACTTTTAAGTAACGGGAACTTGATTATCGTACTGGTTGGTGACATTTTTTCCGCTACGGTTTTAGATGTCATAGTGAAAAATATAAAATTTTGATTTTAATGTGTTGTCATGTGTTAATTGTTATAAAAAGTAATACTAAATTTAGTTACTTTTATTATATTTTGGATTTATAATTTATATCGCACGCTGGTTGTTGCTCCATATTTCCATCATAGAATATACTGTACACACTATATACGACTACTTATAACAATCAGTCAAGGCTCGGGCCTCAAGAGGTGTTGTCACGACCCTTGACAAGAGTACAAGCTGAGTCTCCTTTGACAACTGCTTCTAAAGACTCTTGCTGTCTAAAGTCAGCTACGCAATTTTACGTTTCACTACCGTACTCATACATTTCTGGCAAAACGGAAATGAGAGCGACAACATAATTGTATATTGCCGAATTTCGTTTCTTAATTTCTACTCGCAACGCCATCTAAAGAATAAACAAATTTTCTATAGTACGGGATGGAACCCCATGATAAGCGTTCAATCATCATCATTTTAAAGATCGTAATATAACTAAAAGTTCAACATATTCAACTGAACAGCTGTTTTATAGCATTTATATCGAACAGATGTTTGACATGGTTCTTTAAATTGATACAACTTTTTATTTATAGGCCAATTTAAATAAAACATACACTTAATGTTAATTGAAGCTTACGAGAATAACATTAGTGAAAACCGGACCCAGATCAGTTAATCCGTTTCTGATATTAGCGGTAACAAACGCACAGACAAAAATTCTAATAATCATTGTTTTGGGTCTTATTGCGTATAGTTTAGTTTTTCTCAAATATCTTCCATGTACAGACAGCGATCAGTTACAGTTTTATTATATGTATAGATATTGTACACACTGTTTATATTTTGTAATGAATTTTTAGAATGCGCATTTTTAATCAAGAACAGCGACGCAGGTACCGTAACCAATACCGACATCGCTGCCTCGACCACCATCACCATCACAATCACATCATCACCACTACCTCATCACCACCAACGCAACCACTTCACCATCACCACCACCACGTATCACCACCACCACTAACCCTACCAAATATCGTCTAACGCGGCTAAAGAAGTTTACACTTCAATAAAATACGCAAGCAAATTTTTTTATCAGTTCACTGCTTAACATAACCTTTGCGACCTTGCAGGTAGCGGGCGCCGCTTTCAATTTCGACGACGCGACGCGTAATTCCTTTCACAATTTCGAGGGTTTTAAACTTTGTGCGCGGTATTATAATAATTTTTCTTGAATTAAATTAGCCTATTTGAATCCTTATAATATTACCTATTTTTCATTAAAAGTCCCATTCGAATCGGTTCAGTCATTTCGGAGATTACCCGGAATAACCGGACAAACAGACAGACAAAAATTTTAAAAATGGCATTTTTGTTATAAGTACCGGTACTTCATGTGTATTGAGTACGGAAATTTTATTTAAATAACTACATACAGACGCTTTAATTTTATTTATCTGTATAGACGTTATAGTGATAATTAAAAAAAAAACATATTTATGCGCATACCAAAATATATATAGATTAGACAGTCACCAAAGTTGCGAAATGACCCATAGCAGGAAATATTATGGAAACAAAATAATCATAACCCTTTTCAAAATGGAATCTGAAATTATTGTACAAGCCATTCAATATTATTTTCTGATGATTCACACCGCAATACTACCAACCATACCATATATTTTTTTGGCCACAGCACCACTAAATAATAGGTGGTATGTTAAGTGGTAATATGTGTATCGAGTCGGTACTTCGCTTCCCAAGTGATGATTTCATAAACCAAGCTTTTTTTTTCTTTTTTAGTTTTATTTTTATTCTCACAAACTTATATTGTAATCTCATCGTTGTATCTTATCTGCTCAATATTGAAATATCATATTTTTCCTTTTCGTGATTTCACCTAATTTAAATAAGCGACATCTAGGAATGCTTTTGGAACTACGAAACACACTCTATGAAATACGTTTGTGTGCGACCAGGGGTCGTTTCATCTAACGTACAGAAGTGTTCGTCTGTGTAAGAGGGGGTCCACCACACTAGCGTTTTTAAGCGTGCTCTTTTGTAATGCCATTGCTAAGAACCACCCTGTAGCCATCTAACATACATCCGAATACGTTCGTCAAACGAATTCCTGAGTAGAAGCCAGTGCTAGCATATATACGGATTTAATCCGTCGTTTGGGGCCCAATGGTTCTTTTAAACGCGCGTTTAAAAGTACGTCTAGTGTACACCCGCCGTTAAATGAACGTTGTGGGCGTGTTCATTCAGCAAAAAATATGGGGGCGGAAGATAATAGAGCACACGGGCAGGCAATGGCAGACTAAATACTTTTAATAGAATTTAAACATTAATAATATAGTTTTGCTCGAAACACTACACCATTGACCGACTACAACAAAATTATGTGGCATTAAGTAAGCGAAGTTTAAAAGGTACAATATATTTAGAGTAACCGACAGACAGACAGACATAATAACTTTAACATATACATTAACAAAAAATAATTATAAAGGCTAAAATATTAAACTGTGGCAAAAGCTGAAGGCAATTCAAAAACAATCGATTAATAAATCTACCAAAAGACTCCGTTGAAATAAAAGTACGGCTCACGCGTAGACGTCATCGCATCTACGGGTATTGAATAGTAGCAGAGGCGCGACAAACTTACAAGCTAATGCCCTCGACATAAAAAATAATTACACATGTCCATGATGCAATCATTTCTGGGGTCGAGGTGTAAGAGTATATGTACTTCTTCGTCTTTGATCCCTAACAGGAATGTACGATTTAGCTACAGCACTGTAAGGCCTTGCTTTGTTTTGTTAGATCGCAGTGGTGTGACAGGGTTACAGCACTGTAAGGCCTTGCTTTGTTTTGGTAGATCGCAGTGGTGTGACAGGGTTAGAGCACTACGTCTTCCCAAATTAAGGGCTTGCTTTAGTTACTAGACATCATATAAACTATGATTTGTGAAAAATGTCATGAACATGTCATTAGTGTGATTTGAAACTATTTTTTAATATATCTTTAGATAGATTGCGTGCTACGCATATTAAAAATGTCAGAGAAAAATAGTACATTCATTTAGTTTAGAGGCTTTTATAGTCCCGTGAGTTCGCACTCGTGAGAGATTTTCATCAAATGTACAATAGATGGCGTTTAAATTATCAATTCTCAAAAGTGACTATAATTTATAATTTAAACGAGTTTAAGACGTTCCAAGTAGTTTAAAAATTGGAGAATGTTTGTGAGTTATTTTTAGTAGCGATTGATATTTTAAAAATTGTCTTTTTGTGAGGTAATTTTCAATAATATCGGTGGAGGTCTGCATCGCACTATCAAAGTTTTTTATGTGATTCGTATATATAGAGCGCGCATTTCTACTATTCTGGGGTCCATGTTTACACAGGAAGCTCGTTGAGGGCAGTTGGTGTTACCGATGGTCTCGTCACGAACACGTGGTAGGAACGGTGACCATTCTTCCGACCTCTGTCCCTCTTCAGTGTTACCTGTCCTGAGGGCAGGAGTTGTAGAGTGTGTTTGGTCTTCACCTTCACGTAGACGAATTTCCCCCCCCCATCGTAATCTCCTCTATCCCCTCCCTCTTGAGTTCCTTTCCCCAGGGGATGGATTAAGTTCTATCCCCGTTTCCAAGAGATCAGGCATGTTCTTCTCCTTATCGAACATGCCCCTCGACCCCACTGTGTAAACGCTTCGACCCTTTTGTTACTTATTTCTTTAAATATAATTCATTTATTTTCACAACTATTTTATTGTAATATTTCAATACTTGATTAGAATTCTTAGAAGCTAAATTAAATATAATATTTCCTTGAGTTTTAAACAGGTTCATTACTTTTCGTTAAGTTTTTCATAAGTAATATAGTAGTGAAAATGAGCGGTAATACTCTACTCATACTTACATTACTCGGACCTGCAAACAAAAAAGTGGAAGTAAGTCGACGTTTTGGCGGAAAGTGTTGTATTGCAGACGGCTTGTACGTCAACGCGTCTTCAACATTAAGCTCCGTATTGTTGTAAAACACTCAAGCGTTCTGCAATTAGGAAATATTGGATCGTTAAAATGAGTACATGTTTTATATATGACAAATTTCTAAGTGATATAGATCAAAGTGGTAAACTTGAAGGGTGTGCAAAGACTGACACAATCAAGCATACAAAAAGTGTGAGGTGCACACGGGCGCAGCGCTGTCTGGAGCGCCAACACCCCACGCAAAAAGAGCTCCGGTTTGCATACATTTGGTACGGCGTCCGGAGCTCTTCGTATATGTGTCGAGTTACAGAAAGGCGGCTGTTACAATAGTAACTTTTGTTTCAATAGGAAAAAATTATATTGGTGTAGTAGTGAGTCATCACTACCAAAGGCGATACTTAGAGTCCTATTGCTCCGCTACCGCTATATTTCAGTAAAGATGTAAATAAGAAGTAAGTTAGCTTTTCTTTTGATTCAAATTGTATAAAAAGTAAGATTTTATTTACTATAGCTGTGCCCCGCGGTTTCACCCGCTCTGCAATTTTACTTAAACTAAATGATGTTAAGTCTTAACCTCATCATCTCGACACAGTATGGCCGTAGTACAGTTTAACAACAACATATCATTGTTTAAACTGTGACTGTAGGCCTGAAGTGTATGCGCACGGCTAAAGGTATATATATATATATATATATATATATCTAAATGAGAATTGTTTTCGTCATTCGACCTCTCGATGAGCTGTAAAGGTCAGTGGCGCCGCTCTGTTGTGTCTCGGCAATAAATGAGTAAGCATATCTGCGCGTATTATTTCAATGGACATATCATTTGACGACGAGGATAAAGTAAAAAGTGCGTGTGCATAATGTATTGTATCGGATCACTAGACTCTTTTGATTATAAGCTAAATGAGTGGCGTATTTTCAAAAGCCATTTAACTCAGTTTCTCAAGTTAAATAAAATAAGTGACAATAAAAGTGCAGTGTTGTTGACGCATATCTCCGAAGATACCTACCGTCTCTTAAAAAATTTAGCGTATCCCAAAGATCCCGACACAGCATCATATGATGAGCTTGTGGGATATTTTGATGGACATTTTAAGGACAGAGAGTGCTCCTTTGTGGATAAGGTCAAATTTTACGGAGCAATAAGGGATCCAGGCGAATCATTAGGGGAGTGGGCGGCGAGGCTGCGCGGACTAGCCAGCTACTGTGAATTCGGAACCGCCCTGAACGATACTGCGCGATCGTTTCGTCCTCGGCCTGGGTGCTGGCTCTGCACGCGATAAGCTTTTCGAGCAAAACGCATCCACGATGACCTTGAACAAGGCGTTGGAGATCGCAGAAAAGGCAGAAAGTGCAAGGGACCCAAGCATGCTGAGTGCGACTGGTGCGGCGATAAAGCAGGAACCGGTGTACCTCGACGGCAGGCGACACCCGGGCCGCTCGCCACTGTGCGCGCCCTGCCCGGGACAGCAGCAAAAGTCAACAGTGACGTGATATGTGTCGCTGTGAGGTATGCGGGATGAAATATCATTCCAGTGATAAGTGCCGTTACAAAAACTAAATGTCAAAGCTGCGGGATAAAAGGACATTTGAAAAAAATGTGTAAAATGAGGGTAAATAATATCGATGCGAAGACACCTAACGAATCGTGCAGCAGTAATGAGGACGGTAATGAATGTCACCTGTTTAACATGAGGTACGATAGTAATAAGCCTTTTACTGTTTCCATAGTTGCTAATGATGTACGATTATATACGACATCATTCTATGGAATTAGACTCCGGGTCAGGTGTGAGTGTCGTATCGGAAAAATGTTATTTAAAACATTTTGACTACATAAAATTGCGTAGTTGCTATAATATAAAAATGTGTGTATACAATGGGCATAAAATTTCACCATTAGGTTATTTTAGCGTGAAGGTTATGTATAAAAATGTGATACAAGAAATTAAATTCTACGTAGTTCGTCACAGCGGACCACCACTTTTGGGTCGGGATTTGATGTCAAAATATGATATACGGTTTACGACATCGTTACGCAATTATTACGCAAATTCCTTAACCGATGACTACAACAATGAGCTACCTGCGATATTAAATACTTATAGTTCTTTGTGGGGTAATGAATTAGGTAAATTTAATAAATTTAAAATAAATTTACGTCTGAAAGACAATGCTCAGCCCAAGTTTTTTAAACATCGAAATGTTCCGTTTGCTTTAAAGATAAGGTAAATCTAGAAATTAAGCGGTTAACTGATTTAGGTATATTAGTACCCGTAACTATTACTAGGTACGCAACGCCTATTGTACTAGTTCTGAAAAATGACGGTACAATTAAAAGAGCGGGCGATTACTCAGTTACCCTAAATAAAGACATGAATACTGATAAATACCCTACTCCGCGGATTGAAGAGGTATTTGCAAAATTAGGAAATGGTGAGAGATACACCAAAACTGATCTGAGTAACGCATACCATCAATTTGTTTTGGATGATGAGTCACAAGAACTAACCACAATTAATACACCTTTAGGACTGTTTAAATACACTCGTCTCGTTTATAGCATGGCTAGTGCGCGCGCTATTTTCCAAAAGACGATGGAATCTCTATTAGCCGGGATAGAAGGGGTGAGTTGTTGGTTAGACGACGTGTGTATAACAGCACCAAATAAAGACCTTCATGTGAAGAGATTAGGGGAAGTATTACGTCTACTAGCGGAAGCGGGCCTTAGGCTACAAAAAGGTAATTGCGAGTTTTTCAAGAACAACGTTACATATCTTGGATATGTAATAGATAAAATTGGTTTAAAAACTTGTCCAAGGAAAGTCGAGGCTATAATACTACAATGTTCACCCCCTAAGAATACAACAGAACTGAAAAGATTTTTAGGTATGATTACGTACTACCGTAATTTTTGCCTGTAGCATCATCCATTTTGCATCTCCTACATAAGCTGCTGCGTAAGGACGCTAAATGGGTGTGGACCGGGTGTCAGCAGCAGGCGTTTGTAAAAATTAAGCGCGAACTCGCCTCTGAGCGAGTGTTGACTCATTTCAACCCGGATGCTCGCTTAGTGCTCAGCGTCGATGCGAGTCCGAGTGGACTAGGCGCATGACTAGCACAAGGGGATATAGGCCACGAGAGACCCTTGGCATATGCATCTAGATCTCTCTCTAGTAGTGAAAAAAACTATAGTCAAATTCATAAGGAGGCAGCAGCCACAATATTTGGTGTGAAACATTTTCACCAGTATTTATTTATAATATTATTACACAATACAAATTGCTCCACAAAACCGATTGTTCGGTTTGACTGTGGACTTGTAGCCACGCCTGGTATACATACAAACAAATGAAAAACAAGTAAACAAACATTACATTTGAAAATTTTATCGATATTCACTACTGATGCTTTCAAATAGGAAGTTTTTATAACTTACAGCGGATTTCTTTCTGTTTTCTTCCATTCTTAGCTGAGACGACATCTCGTTAAACAACAAAGGAATGCGATACTTGAGGGTTCTTCCGCCAAAATAATTATTTATATGTGCCACTTGATATTTGCCGTCAGTGACACTCTAGTGCCCTGGTCGTGTCGAATAAGGGTTTTATGCTCCGGATTGCTAAGGTTATTAAGTGCTAATAAGTACTTGTGTTTTAAATGTACCGGTAATATTTTGCAGATTTTATACAATTCTTTGTAATTATTTTTGTATTTCTTTTTAGTTTTATTGTCTACGAGAAGTTTTAAAAATCGTATTTGGAGAGCCTCAATCTTATCTAAATGTGTCTTAAATGTAAGGCCGTAGTAATCCAGAGCATAACTCACAATAGGTTCAACAAGGGCCATATACAAGTTTTTTAATATATTCTTTGGTATTTTAAACTGAAGATGACAAAATTTAAATAAAAAGACTCTTAATTTATTTACAATATAATCTACATGTTCTGTCCATCCAAATTTTTCGTCTATAGTTACGCCTAAATAGGTTACAGTATTTGTTCTTCTAATTGTCTTACATTTACAGTTTAAGCAATCTTTATGAAAACATTCTAGGGTATGGGTAATAATGTTACACTGTGAATCCGATGTACAAGAGTAAGGAGATTGTATTATAATTAATTGTGCTTTGTCATTATTTAGTACTATGCCGTTATCATGAGCCCATTTTACTACGCGGTTTACATCCTCCTGCATAAGTCGTCCCACTTCGTCCATGACACGTCCGGCACGCAGTATACATAGGTCGTCTGCGTACATGTAAGTCGAACAATTTTTGATGACGTTACACAGACTGTTGACATGCATCAGGTAGCACGACGGCCCGCTTTCCTTTTGGAACCCATGTTGACATGCAGTTAATATTCCATTTTTACTAAGAAAGTCGTTTACCAAGTTTACTATATATTTTTCAATAATCTTTTCTACGCTGGATAAAATTGTGATAGGTCGGTAATTAGAATACTGTTTATGACCTCCCCTCTTGTAAATCGGACGAACTATACCTTTTTTTAATTATGGCGGAATTTTCCCCCTAGACACAGATAAATTTATTGTTTTAGCAATTACAGGACTAATTTTCTTATTAATAAAAACTAAGTCACGCATGCGTATGAGATCAGAGCCTGCGGATTTGCGGACACTCATAATATTTATAATCTTTGAGATATCTTCGGTAGTAGCAGGTTTCCATCTCATAGACATGCTGGCTGGTGTCACATACTCTTCCCTTTCTAACCACTTTTCGCCACAGTCATGCTTAATATTAACAACATCATTAATAAATCCCACGGCAAATTCAGCAGTTAAGTCGTCTAAGGGTTTGTTATTTATATATTTCAAAATTATTTGGTCGGGAGAAGGTTTAGTATGACCTAGGAAATTGTAGACTTTTTCCCATAATTTTCTAATATTACCGTTACAATTCCGGATACAATTTTTATCATAACTATTTTTTGTTTTTGTTATAAATTTTGTACATTTATTCCTAAACCGCGTATATTCTAACCTCTTGATCATGTTTTTAGTATCATTAGACCATATAGTAAATAACCTATTTCTATCATATTTCTAATACGATTATTAACCCAACCTTTGTTGTTTCTCTGCGTTTTATTACAATCCATTAATATATAACTAGATTCATAAATTTGTTGGAATATAATTTGAAGTGTTGTATACAAATCGTGTGCACATCCGATATTTAGTAATGTAGTTATATCTATTTCTTGAAGCTTGCTTTGAATAATACTATTGTCTAAAACGCGCCGGCAGCGATGTCGGGGCTGCGCGTGCTCAGAAGCCACGCCCACCCCCGCGCCCCTTGCACTCCCCATATTACCGATCGCCGTCGCAATGCAGTAATGATCCGATAGTTTATGTTCGACTATAGCACGAATGTATGGTCTATACATGTCTCACTAATCTTTTGTTTCATTGTCTCTCGTCGAGTGACTCCTTCTATACACTGTATATATCCATTACTTGCAAATAAATTTAAATAATCCTGTACATTGTTTGTTTGTCTAAAGTGTTTACATTAATATTTCCACAAAATATGATGTTACTATGACGAGGCAATGCTCTAAGTAAGGAATATAATTCCTCTAAGAATATTATTATTTTATTTTGTTTGTTATATATCGGAGGTCTATATAGGGAAATAAGAAATGTCTCACAACTATACGTAGGCTCGAAGCAAAACCATTCCGCGGCCTGCATCTGAGTCGGCAGCGGACAAACGCTAGCGCGCAGCTGGGATGCGTGTAGACCAGCACCCCCCCACCACACCTGCCTTGGCGTGTGTATGCGTGCTGCTCAAAGCCTAATATTTGGTATAAATTCACTAGGTTATAAGCAATGTTGGGTTCCGTTAGTATTGACGTTTAACATGTGTAAGCAGTTGCTCAATATTGCCAATAATTCATTAAAATGTTTCTTTATAGAACGAATATTTACGTGAAATAAGTAAGTCTTTTACCTCATTTAAAGATGTGATCCATGAATTTAAACTATTTACACTCACAGAATTGCCATTGACCGCTTTTATCACGTTAGCGTCGTGAATGAATCCGAATTTCGTATTAAAAATTACACATTTATTTATGTAACCGTAATAAAATGTTTTTTACTCTTTAAAATCTTGTATGTCACTCATATATTTCACTCTTTTTGTTCTCTGTCTGTTTTTTTAACCAGGACCTTCCCGTTTGATACCCATATGTATTTGTAGGTTCCCCTTATCTCTGTTTTAGTTTTCCATAGCAGCTCCCGAGTTTCTTTCGTGAGGTCCTCATTGATAAAAATCTTTTCACGGCAGAAACCTCCAGTAATTTTATCGCTTGTAATATCGGACGTATTGCGGCGTTTTTTCAGCCAAGATTCCCGTGTCCTCCGCACCTCCTGTTGGAATGAAATTCGACTTAAACAATAGGAGGCTTGTCTTGTTTAGGATAAGGTATTCTTCTTGCGCATTTAATCTCCGTTGTGCACGCATTTATGTTTTCTCCTAACTTTTTTACTAATTGCATAATATTTTCGTAGGGTAGTTGCTCCATACCCACTATTTGAAGATTATTTTTACGTTCTTTTTGTTCAAGGTCTTTTAATTTTTGCTCCAATGCTTTGTTGTATTTTTCGAGATTTGTGCATTTGTTAGTGAGATGCGTTATATTCTTCTCCACTTGACATAATTTGTCTTTCGTTTCAGTATGTTCAATGCGTAGGAGGTCATACTTTTCAGACATGAATTCAATACTTTTAGTGATGGAATCCAATTATTTCTTTACTTCATGTATTATGCTTATCTTTTGATTTATATCTCGCAGTGTTGATGCAGGCGTAGTCTCTTCATCTTCTATATTATCAGGGTCAGAGTCGTCTTCGCAGTTGTTACAGTATAATCGAGGCCTTTTAGACGCTTTATGAAAAATTCCTTGACATTGACCCCTGCACGTGAAGTGCAATCCTTTTTTAGATAAACTCTCTTTACATTTTTGGCACACCATTGTCTTCACTATCTCGAACAACGATATTGCGTAAACTGCGATAAACTTTTATTTTGACATGTACAATTTGTTCGACGTCTCAAGCGTGACTGTTGTGACCAAGCGTGATTTGTATGGCCGCAGCACACGATTCATCCTTAAAACAGACCACAGACCGCTTTTGGCAATTTTTGGCAAAAAGAATGGTGTGTCGGTTATGGCTGCATAACGTTGCAGTCGTGATGCAGCCATGAAGAACGCCATAGCCGACTACTTTTCGCGTGCGCCGGTAGGTAATTTTTTACAGTTGTTCGCCGTAAGTCGGAGGACTCAGAGTGTGACGATGCCGATCGCTTGTATTTGAATTTCCTTGACTATGACATTTTACCCATCTCATTTAAAGGTGTCCAAAAGGCTACGTCACAAGATAAAACGTTGCAGATCGTCATTAAGTACATTGTAAAGGGTTGGCCGCGAAAAATAAACTGTAAGCACGTCCAACCATATTTTAAATGTAAAACGGATTTAGACGTAGTGGATGGCTGTTTATTACGAGGACATAGGATTGTTATACCTATTGCATTAAGACAACGTCTACTGCGGGAATTACACCCAACTCATTTAGGAGTAGTGAAAACGAAGAGTTTGGCGCGCGGTAAAATGTAGTGGCCCGGCATGGACGCCGAGATCGAACACTGCGTGTTGTCGTGCGCGGCGTGCACCGCGGTGCGCGCGACGCCGGCACGCGCCTCCCCCGCGCCATGGCCGCGCGCCGCCGCGCCCTGTGAGCGCCTGCACATCGACTACATGCAGCTCGGGCATCGCGTGTACCTCGTAGTCGTCGATAGTTATACAAAGTGGTTAGAATGCATGCTCATGTCTAGCAATAATTTAGCTACAAAAACATTAATAAGTAAATTAAAATGTTTGTTTTCCGTTTTTGGACTACCTAAAACGATAGTGTCAGATAACGATCCTAAAATATATAATTCCGAGTTTATTAGATTTTGTGCAGTGAACGGAATTAAGTACATCACGTCACCAATATATCATCCAAATAGTAACGGTCAGGCTGAGAGTTCTGTCAGAACTTGTACGAAGTTATTAAAGTGTGCTCTTAAGGAAGTACCCAATGTTTCGGTGGAACAAATTAACGAAAAAATAATGGACATTCTATTTCAATATCGCAGTAGTATCCATTGTTGCGCGGGCGAGTCACCCGCTAAGTTGATGTTCGGTCGGGAGCTACGGAACAAGTTGGACCTCCTGCTTCCTCAGTCAGGCGGCCCGTTGGTAGCCGCGGATAGCTCGAATAGCTGAAATAGTCGCGCGTTTAATGTCGGTCAGAAAGTAATGGTACGTTGTTACGTTACGCGAAAACCTATTTGGTTCACCGGTATTATTGTTAAAGAGTTGGGCCAAAGAATGTTTTTAATAACCGTTGAAAACCACGGTTTATGTAAACGTCACGTTGATCAAACGGCTCACCGCGCGCCGATGCGGCGGAGATCACTGTGCATGCGGAGGACGAGGCGCCCGAGCTCGGCCCCGCACTGCTATCTGACCCTAGATATTGTTTAAGGCCTAGACCTAAGATTACTTATAGGATTTAATGAGTGCTATTGTTATGTAATTAATTGATATGTATAGAGTGTGTATTTATGTCTATCAATACGTCTGTAAATATTGTTATAAATCGTTTACAGATTTCCAAATTAATGTGAGAGGAGTGAAGTGTATGCGCACGGCTAAAGATGGCGCTATATCTAAATAAGAATTGTTTTCGTCATTCGACCGCTCGATGAGCTGTAAAGGTCAGTGGCGCCGCTATGTTGTGTCTCGGCAATAAAGGAGTAAGCATACATACTTAACGCCAACCCTCCTCCGGAATCTTAAGCTACTAACCTAACCTAACAAAACATATTACATTAGAATAAATACATATTTTTTAAATCGTACATATACGTTTAAATATTCCGTTACCAAATATAGCTGTCAT
This sequence comes from Papilio elwesi, assembly GCA_029849275.1. Taxonomy (NCBI): domain Eukaryota; kingdom Metazoa; phylum Arthropoda; class Insecta; order Lepidoptera; family Papilionidae; genus Papilio; species Papilio elwesi. Next base: position 18,498,529 of record CM056717.1, on the reverse strand, counting down.
TACCAGGGAGAGCCGTACGTCTCCGAAATTAGTGCGTGTGCTTTAAAATATCTCAATGTACAGTATGTCTAGCTGAAGCTTGCAAGCTCTCCGAAGCTGTTCTGTTATGAACTTTATATAAACTTTCAATCATCATCATTTAAGGATCGTAATATAACTAAGAACATATATAACTATACGTTCAACCTATTCAACAGAACAGCTATTTTATATCATTTTTTTGGAACAAATTAAATATAAATTAACAAACACTAAATATTCAGTTAAATATTTTAAAAAACAATAAATGTTTAGCGAAGCTTACCACCAAATACTGACAATCTGTAGACCCATCCCATAATTATGGTTAACATAAAAGTTCTACAAATCAATTTCAACCTAATTTTGAACGCATAACAGATTTGGTCAGGTCGATGTGTTGCTCACTTTACTACCCCTACCTTTTCGGACACGCCGTTCGTCCACGCTGCGTACTACAAAGCTACGGACACTGTAGTAATTGTTAAAGAAGTGCCTACTTTAAGTCTAAAACCACTCTCAAATACTCAATGGGAGAGCAGAGTTGAAGTAGTAAACCCTCTACGTTTTAATCTGGGGAGAGTGCATTATCCCTTGTTTACCATAATTATTCCGATAGGAGAAAAGATGCGGAGTCCAATATTATGGCAAATTTATTTACTGGCAAAAATCGGGTCGTTTAAATTTATCTGATCTCTGCTTATTTGGTTTGGAACTTCGGGCAAGATAAATATAGTTAGTAAGTCAGATGCCGTATTGTCAGAAGCTGTGAAAGTTATTGATCATGCAGAAATACATTTGTCTGTATTGCGTAATGAGTCGACTTTCGAACAAAAATTGGCTCTCCGTACAAAACGATCGATCATCGATATTGTCAATGTTCAATCGAAAATGGTATATTCGATCTCTTTGGTAGCTTAGTGCTGAGGAGTCTGAATATTACATAAAGAGGTCAAACTAGCCGCTAAGAAAGAAACAATCAAAAGAAAAACCTTTAAAAAGTGAAGACTAGAGATTTTTGTAATGAAAAAATTGGTAATGTAAAAAAGACGAACGAACATTCAAGATGTACAATTGTAAATAGATTAAGATTAAAGTTTCATATCATATATTTTGGCTACCGCTCTGCGTTTCATTGGGAATTAAACAAACAATTTTAAAGATATGTGTACTTATTCCATTTTGGCTAAGCACTAGAGGACGCTAGGATAATCATTGCACACGGGGCGTGGGCTAGAGACGCCTCTGATATACACGCAGAAGTACACTTATACGAAGAAGACTTTCAAACCCATAACGTCAGAATCACCATCATAAGCGCCATCGCACTTTTATTAAAATATTACAAGAAATATCAGCAATAGAGAAAAAAGTTTGAATTGAGAAATATGGGAAATTTTATCGTCTATAAAAACCTCTGCACCGTTTTTATCATAAACCTCACGATTACCCAGATATTTGCAAAAAGCCGTTCTTCATGATGGTGGCAAACGGTCGCGGTTTCGGACGACAATCGCCGACCCCATGACATAACCCAATCGAAAAATTGCCTAGAAGGATTTCATGCAGAGCGAACTCATTTTTGGTTCTAAAATTCCTGGACTAAACTGCCATTAGCCTATTGCCATGACTCTATCTAATAAATATGCGCTCACAACCGTTACCCAGAGGGTTCCAATGGGCCACCACTATCGCTTCTTCCACATCCATAACATCTACGCATACATGCTGGTATCCTTAAACCTGTGTTAATCTGATCAGTACAAGTTCTACTGGGACGACCCCTGCCAACACTCCTACTTTAACTTACTCTCCCTTCAATTCAAAACGAGAGAACCACCGAGGTTTATATTCCTTATACCTTTCTTGTCATAACATTTACTTTTAAGCAACACTTTTTCCTTATAATCATATTTTTAATCCCGTCATTTATAATCACGCTGCCACTTCTCAACGATTGCATCTCAACGGTATTTAAGTGGGGTAGTACAGCAGCAGCGAATTCATAGACATATTCTGACTCTGACTATTATGCCTAATAGCTCCATTTATTTTATTTCCCTTATTTACTCGACGTTTAAAATCTACTACACACACCCCAAATACACGAACTCTTTCACCTGTTCCACTTCTTTACCGTTAACATTTATATCAATTACTGTCTTACTTTGTTCTCATTCAAACACAAAATTACCAACCAATGAATCATTCACAGCATAAATTGTAAGGCTTCCGGACACAAACACAACCTGGTCATCGGCATACGTGAGACATTTTATACCTAGGTTACCCATTCTTAATCCACACTCTTCGTCTTTCAAAGTTTTCCAACAATCAACCATGAAGGGATTGAACAGCCACGGGGATGCTAGACAGCCCTGTCTTACACCTTTATAGATGCTAAACCAGTCTGAGTAGGCCCCAGTAATCCTAACACAAGCAGTAGAATCTTTATAAAGAGATTTTAGTCTGTTTTAGTTTAGGTCACTAATCAAACCATACGCTACGAAGGTCGACACAGATCTTCTTTTTTGAACGTCGACACTTTTTTGTCGTATGTCTCTATAAATTTTTTTACATTAGGATTTTTTTAAATATGTACAACTCACCATCCTTACGAGTAATCCTCCTGCCCTATTGAAAAGGAAACATATTAAGTAAGTTAAGTTAAGGGACATCAGCTCCCTTTGCATTTTTATCGTCTTTAGCATGGGGAGTGTTCCGAAGAATTGCTTGGAAAAATTCCTGCCGCTGAGTTTCGTCATCGCTCAACTCGACCGAGCTCCAATTACCATCCTCACCATCTTGATGGTTGGCATTCCACTACGGGGCGATTTTCGCGTAATTTCTTACTTCGCACAGCCGCGTTGTGGTGTGATCCTTTAGGAAGCGAGCGTACTCCGTCCTTAAAGGCCGGCAACGCATCTGCAGTTCCTCTGCGGATGTTCATGGGCGGAGGTGATCACTTAATTTTAGGCGACCCTTTGCTCTTAAAAAACCAAATTTGACCACAGATCTAAAGATTCTGTTATTGTCCGATTGATTTTAAAGAAAAGATCTGATCCATGCAACCCATTCCTTTCCTAAAACCTGCTTGCACATCCCACATTCTTTCATGACTAATCACTACACATAATTAATCAAAAATATTGCAGATGCACCATGATAACATTGGTCATTTAAAGCTGACTCCTTGTATGGAATTAATGAAGAGCGATATTTGAAAATACGTCTCAATTGTCCATATGTGCTTACGGAAAAAAGAAAGATACTTGCATCCTATTCCAAAACCTTCTGAACCAATGCGTACATGCTCGTGATAACTTGTACTCAATTGAAACAACTCGTGTAATAAGAAAGTTTTTATTCTTTTCGTATACCCTTACCACGTGATTACAGACCATGGTAAAGATTTTACAAGTAGGCACTCTAGTACATTCGCTATCGAGAAACAGTTCCGCCACACGCTGAATGCCATTGCTTGTCCACGCGCGAAGAGCCACTGATCCGAGCGAAGCTTCTAGTAATTGGGTTAATTCCTTACCTGATATAATTTGGGGAATCAATAATACTGTCAACAGCACCACCACTTATAAGCCCTACGATTTAATGGTTGCTCGTACAGGTTGATCGACATGCGACATTAAAATTCCCCAACAAGAATCTGATTCTGTCGAAATACGGCGTAAAGCTGATATTAATATACAAAAGGCAAGAGATAATATGAAACGTAATTTCGATGAAAAAAGGGGATTTAGTTCTATGGAGGCAGGCACTGTACTGCCGCTAGGTTTAATAACAAATTAGATGACGTATACGTCCATACAAAAGATAGGTATCGGAATAGAATATAACGTGGTTACAAATGGAGCACAGGTTTAGTGTCAGTAGACATACTTCGGCCATATATTTCCCTAATGTCAGATAGTTGTAGCAGCTCAGAAGAGCAACTCTAAACAGAAGACAATTGACCTATTAATGAGAGCTAATGCATTACTACATTCCCATTGCCAGAGCAATTGTTGCAGGGTAGCCGAATGTAACGGAAGTCAACTTACCGCCTATGCGCCCGCCGGTAATGTCCACCATAGACCCGCCCCCACTCGCCGTGTAAACCACCAGCCAGTTGTGGGGAAGAGTCACCATAGGCCAATGCCAGCCATTGCACTGTCATGTGCATGGCTTTTTGAATGGTTAAATTGTAAGGGCAGAAACTCTGTTGTTTTTTTTGTCGTATTTTACAAATGTTTATGTGTTGGAATATTCACGAGCTCAGTTCTTTACATTCTGGTAAGTCAAATTAACTCAAAATACCTCCGCTTGCTACTTTTTACTGAACTAGTTGTAGAAATATGAATCCTTGTTAGTCAGTCGAAGCTAACATACACTTCAGAGGGCGTGAAATTTGTTAGTCGTATTGGATTGCTTACAAAACTACCAAATGATCATACCAAGAGGTGAATCATATCACATGAGGGTAGCTGGAGATAAAGTAATGTACAACAAGCATGTTGAAATGCTTTACATGGGCCGCAGATAAACCAAGCAAGTATATAGAAAAACAATAGAATAGATTTAATAATCATTTAAAATAATGTTGGTGAAAAGGGGGTGATAAGGTTCAAAAGAAATACGTATGTTATAAAATCAGTTCATTTTATTTGTGTTTGTCACACATTGCACATAAACAATAATTTAGATATGACTCAGAAGATAATAATAATATAGTACATATATTTTATTTCTTCAAGAATTATACAATAATTGAGGAAAAAAGTAAAACAACATGCAACATGCACCTTGTAACTTACTGTAGGAAAAAATGTAAATCATTATGGAAGAGAAATAAAAATTGTACCGTCAGACATTGTTCACACAATCAATACCAAACAATGATTACAATTCAGTTTGGTTCCTTCATGCTCTAAACTCTTAATATTTAATATATATAAATTAAATAATAAAACATATAAATAAAATAAATAAATAATAAAAAAACATATGCATCCATTTCAAATACAACCTAACACATAACTTTTGATAAATTGTTACAATGTTGCAACCTTTGGTTAAAGAAACTGAACACTCCCATTTATTAATTTGTTTTTGCAGCTATTCTGTTGGTTTTTGCTGCTTACAACAACCCCAACTGTTGTCGACAAGGGCACCTTTTGATCAACACAATTATGAGAACAAAATTATTTATATCGTAAACTAAATGCTGTATCAAAGATACATCGACAATTGATACGATATGTCAGGATCATATATTAGAAGATATTTCAAGTTTATAGCACAATGACAATCACGCCATCACATTAACATATTACAACTGTTCCTATAAGTGTCTAACTGTGGGTTTACACTGCCCAAAACAGTCACATAAAACATTGTTACGTCAATTGTTTTTAAACAAAAAGAGATAAAGCTTGTATCATGACACGGTTTTACACCAGTTAAAACACACTGTAAGACACTTCACTCTATTTCTTACATGGAATTTATAATGTTAATGTCCTTCATTCGAAAGATGACATAATTTGGATAAGAAATAACTGGACATTGACAAACAAATGGGTTTGTTTGTGCCCTTTATCCGTGTCTGGAGCTACACACTACCACATACATTTTGTCAAAACCTACTGTTTCTTTTGGTGGCATAGACCGATCCCTCTTTCTGTTATTTTATTTTCTCCTTGTTCGGACATGTCACAATTTATATATGTTTATTTTATATTAGTTGGTAACCTCTTCGAACACACTGTAACCAACAAATTATTGATTAAATTAAATGTTCGTAAATATTCCTTTCCACTACACACAGAGAATAACAAAACAAATGTATGTTGCAAAAGTGAGTGGCGGTTTTGGTAGGGGATATCCTAGGAAAGTTTATATCAAAAAGATTAGTGACTTACTAAGAAAGGGCGATATAAGGAGCACCCATAACCGACGAGCATGTATTCATAGATATAAGAAGAGAGATAGGTGTGCCAGGATCGCAAAATGGAAGTTAGCAACAGCATATTTATATATTTATTTAGTTTTATTCCTTTACACACAATGGAAAATCCAAAAGGGATATAAGAGGAGAATACTTCATATTCTATATCGATTTTAAATATATATATATATATATATATGCGCTCACGCCCTTATCCTAGAGGGGTAGGCAGAGATCATGGATTTCCATTTGGCGCGATCCTGGCACACCTCTCTTGCTTCTTCCACATTCATACATCTTTTAATTTGTTTTGTTATTCTCTCTTCATTCATCCTTTCAACATGCCCGAACCACCAAAGCATAACTTTCTCAATTCTAGTCATAAAATCTACTTTTAAGCCACACTTTTCCCTTATAACGCTGTTTTTAACCCTATAATTCAGTCATGCCTAATATACTTCTCAAGGATCGCATCTCAACGGCATTAACTGCACTAGCATGCTTTTCCTGCCAAACCCAGCTCTCACTTCCATACATTAAAGTGGGGACTAGAACAGCATTGCGTATTGCCAGACGAGCCTTCATAGACACATTCTAACTCCTCACTACTGTACCTATAGCCACATTCATTTTATTTCCCGCATTCACTTGTCGTTCAAAATCTTGCTGAACCCTCGTCGAGCCCACATTCACAGAGGGAGCTATCCTTGATTCTTATTTTAGCTAGGTGGACCGGGGTAGAAGCATGACCTAATCTTAACCTACATATTGTGGACGTGACATCTCTAATGTAACTAACCACATTTAACATCAAATGACAGCTGACGTTGTCATTTGATATACAGAAGAGAATTATTGCTACCAACAGCACGATCGAAAAACCAATTTGAGAGGTGAAAGGAGGACCAACACAAAAAAATACCGGTTTTAATTTCAAAACAAACTAAATTAAAAATTAAAAACGTTTTTCTTAATTGCTTTTATTATATTATTTTCGTACATTGGCCCGTTATTATTGCTATGATTTCTAACCTGTAAAATACAAAATAAGAAGTGTTATTTTGTAATCTTAAAATTAATTAAAAAAACTTTTACTTCATGCATAAAAATATTTAAAAATTACACAAGAAAACTAATATCTCTAATGAACATAGCAATTTATTATAGCCTGCTAAGTTCAGTTTTTTATAATTGACAATATGACGAAGACAACTTGTGCAGTTTTAACAGGTATACACTGATCGACCTATGTTGATACCCTTAGCAACATTCAAGAATCGCAGAATTGCAGAAATATGATACTAGTTGTGCCCCGCGGTTTCACCCGCTGTACAATTTAATTTCAAGGGGTGCGAGGCACCCAGGCGCAGAGTTCTAGGGGCGCAATCCGACCACCATTCCAATAGGTAACTACCGGGTACTGCAAAGACACCACGCGAGCAGAGCCGTGGGTACAGTTAGTTCATTAAATCATAGGTGTTGTTTTAGTAAAGATGCCGCATTTGGCTTTCTGCACGTGTCATACCACTCGTGCTATGCAAGTTGATTTCACTGTTATTACTATAATGCAAAGAATTAAAATAAACAAAACACGTGCGCGGCAAATGTTTGCAAAAAGGAGGGAGGGCGCAACCTGCCTATCGCACCCCGGCGCAGGTATTGCTCAAGATGGCTCTGTATATACACTTGAAATTTATGAAATCTATAAGGAAACACCATTAACCCAAGAAATTGAATTATGTCTTGTATCAGTCTATATTCTTCATTTTTTATACTTGAAGGTGGCAAAGGAGGATGCGGTTCACCCAATATCGAGTGATCACTGCCCATAGGCGTCTGCAACAAGCTAATAAGTTTCAGATACGTTGCCTATCTCTACCGCCAAGTCTTCTTCCCCTTTCCAACCTTTCCTAGCAAGCATTGGGAAGGGGAAGAGGCCTAGAATTAGGCCTATGGCTCATCACTCATCAGACGAAACATAGAATATTTCTACTTCACGCATATCTTCTGTGATCTTGTGGTATTTCGCCGGTAGAGCCAGCTCGGCTTGATTCGGTTACTCTCGGCTCGAGCGTAACAGGATACCGAGGGAAATGTACATCGAGGCATACTTTTTTACGAATGACTCCCACAGTATACCGATTTATAAGAAGTTGTCACGTAAAAACATACCTTTCATCTTCAATTTTAGTTAAAACGAAATTAAAAAATGGAATAAAACTAATTTTACGGATTTTATCGCGTTTATTTAACGTTTTTTTGATTCCCGACGTTTCGAACGCTTTACAGCGCTCATGGTCACGGGGCGAATGAGGTTAAAACGCGATAAAATCCGTAAGGTTAATTTTATTCCAATGGTTATTATTCGCATAAATATAAGACATTATTAGTATTAAATAATCTTAATCGATGACATAATGTCAAATCTCCAAAGTTGTTTTGAAGTGATTTAGGTATATTCCCTTTGGTCAGTAGATGTTTGCTCATTTGAGACTACCATGCTTACATAGATAAGATTTACGACGCTTGTCGTCGATATGTTTTGTTCCGTGTTCGTAATGAAACAGTGGTGCTTGTGATTAATCTATAAATTAATTTTTAATATGTATTTGCATTCTGCGATTACAATTTTGCAGCTGGGCAGCACTGGGCAGAGTTGACTTGGACTACAATAATATTGTCTGTTGCGCGATGACCACTAGTTGTCAAATGTCAAGTCTGCTTGTCAGTAATGCAGCGTTGGTCGTGTTTTGCGTTGTTATTTTGATTACTCTTTGGGTGTGCCATCTCGTCATAATTTTAGCTGTGCTTAAGTGAAGTTTTGAATTTATTTAAACGTAAGTACTCGTTTTTATTAATAATGTTAGAAAGTTTCCGATTTTACAATGCTTCAGATAACATAACTTTGAAAATAAAGTAACTGTCTCGACTGGAAGGACTTCGACGGGACATTGATAATAAGTTTATGGCAAAATACGTTAAACTTAGTAATAACTTTGAAATATTATATGTATTCTCTGAAATTACTATTTTGTGGTTTTGTGATTTAAATGTATACAAGGCGAAAGACATTGTGTTTGAAAGAGAATAAAGTACGCTAAAATTTGAAATAAATGTTAATGGTAAACAACACAAGTGGCAGAGTTTGTGTATTTGGGATGTATATTTAGAAGAGATGGTAGACGTGTTAGAGATGTTGAATGATGAGTAGTAGTAGTAGTAGGGGGCTACTTTACCGCAACTCCACGACTAGCGCGTATTTTGCGTGTTGGATGATGAGTAAATAGCTTATGAAGGCTTTGTGGTGTACAATGCTGTACTAGTTCCCACATATGTATTGAAGTGAGAGTGGGGTTATGGGGTTATTTTATTCTTCGGAGAAGATATTCATAATTTGGGTAATGTCACACAGCGCCATCTGAAAAAATCTTGAGGTACCAATAGGTTCTTCATATCAATACCAACGATGTCACTATATGAAATAATTGGTCTCTAATTTTTTTGTGACAAATGCGTTTTAATAGTTAAAAACATGTGTACGAGTTATTGTTAGAGTTATAAGTATTTCATCCAAATGTTTTTGATTCTAAGATATACAAAATAAATAAATATATCACAGTAAACAGGCGTGAAGTAGAAGTACTGTGTGTTTCGTCTGATGAGTGAGGTGCCGGCGGCCTAATTTTAGTCCTCTTCCCCTTCCCAACCTTTCCTCATACGGATAGGATGGGAACGGAAGGAGGATTAGACAGGGAGGGGGTTGGCGGGAAAGGGAAATATCCTTTTTCCTGTGTAGCCCTCCTTTGTCCAGTAAAGGTAGGCAACGCATCTGCAACACATTTGCTTGTTGCAGATGTCTATGGGTAGCGCTCACCTAACATCAGGAGATCCGCTTGCTCTACTTAAAAAAAAGAATCGCTGATTTAATATTATAATATATAGACAAATAAAGCGAAGGTAATTGTGGTACATAAATAAAATATATTTCACTGTCTATTGAATTGGCCTTACCTGTATGTACTTACGACATTGGTAAGTATTGCCTAAAATTTTAATGTAACTTGGTAGACCAGACGTTTCCTAACCCGTATTTAGTGAATCCGGTCATCATGCTACATAATAGTTTTATTTGTATTTCGCATTTTGAAAAGTCATAAAAAAAGAGATGGATGGGTTTTTTTTTACTTTATTGACGTGATTGCAATTTTAGTTTTTATTTATTTAATTTATAATAAAATATTTTATAAATTATTTATCTGTTTTTATATTTTAATACGATTTCAAGGTTGATAAATTATTTTCTTGTCCGTTACATTTGTTAATATGCGGTTTATTTTCTGAACTAATGTAACACGCGTTTTGCTTCCTTCTAAGCATGAAGCAAGCTACCTCGAGTTAGTTAAGTTATCCACGCAACAATATCCCAATGGAAATCTGTGACTCACATCTCGTTGACCCTGATACTTTGTTACAAAGCAGTTCTATTGTATATAGCATTTGAATGAACAGGTACGTACAAGTAAAATATACTGCTAGGCCATAAATCTAAAGGGATATTTTTTATATTTACAAAATACTTTAAAATTAGTGAAAACTATAGCGTTTCTAATGTCTGGACGTTGTTAGTACTAATCAATAACGTAATTGTTCATTAATTATTCGAAAGCTAAATTATGTAAAAAAACTATTATTAAAAAATAAATTAAGCATTATTGTGTAATAACGTATTATCTACCTCTAGCATTATGTCTGTCTGTTAACTTTGTATCTGAAAACTTCTTTATCGTTAATTAATTACCTTTGGACAACAACTTTTTTAAATAAATAAATATGTTCACCTGTTTTATGTCATACATGATTAATAAATAAAGCGTTATCTTAACTGGTATAAAATGTTAATTATTGTCGCCTATGTACAATCGCATGTATTTAGACGAAAGAAAGAATAATGTGTTACTTATCGTTATATTTTGGACAATTCACAAGATATCTTTATAAATTATAACCTATATGTTATTATGATATATAAGCTATTATCTTGTAAAATTTCATTAAATCCATTCAGTAGTTTTTGCGTGAAAGAAAAATAAGCATCCAAACGGTTCATAATTATAAACTTTTTAATTTATTATATTAGTCGGGTTCATTTAAAAGCAGAAGTATGCGTTAGAGATGTTTGTAAATACAGTTATGGAACAATGAAAATTATTCTGCAATTGTAATGGTTCCAAAACAATCGTATTTTTATAAAATGCGCAGGTAGTGTAATTAGTTGCTATCAACTCTCTGCACGTTTCCTGCTTTATGTAGGGTCGGCACAACTGATCTATCCGTTATTTCAGTCGTCACTCCTTTCTAGCACGCAATCCATCCATTTTTTCTTAGGCAGTACCGACATATTGCTCGGAATTCACATCCAAAACTCTCTTTGTCGCACGCCATTGTTCATTCCTCCTAAAATGTCAATATCATACTGACCCTTTGCTAACCAGTTGTGTATAAATTTATGTAACGTACACTGTCGGCCAAAAGTTTGAGATCACTTTGTACACAGGTTATAATTTGCAAAATATTTTAAATCTGCGTATGATAACATAACAATATGAACACCTGTGTAATCTACTAATCATTTTGAATGTCTAAATACCATTTCTCTTATCTTTTACACAATGACTATGCCATAAATGGGCATTGTTTATTTACCACAGATGAGTGCCGCGTAAGGACCAGGTGTTGCAATTGTCATTATATAATACGGGGGCTCCCTTGTACTTGTTTGGTTATTGGTTTGCGTTGATAAATATTTAGGAATATTTTAAGCCATAAATCCTATTCATAGCATGGCTACTTAAGGAGTTAGTCTTGGTTAAATCTATTCCAATCAGTTAGTCGTAGGTGCCGCCACCTACAAACCAATCGCGCTTGGTACGTTCCGCCGCGACTATAGACGACCTAGGCACGTACTCGACTATCGAGACGATGCTATAACGATCGCTCAGGCTAGGTTGAAACAACTTCGCAACAAAATGACATACCGTTCTCGCCGGCGAGGACGGCCATCGCATTCAAGATACGGCCACATAGCTGCCAGAGTCTTCTCCCCTATTAATGATAGAAGCGTTGCTGGAGTTTCTTCCGACACTTCTTCTCCCAGCGCTAACGCTTTCCGAACTGATAGTAATGGTAGTTGTGGTAATACTTGTAATCAGATAATGGCTACCGATCGAGCCGAGGCTCGGCCCTCCCGGGTACCCTCGAATCGGAATGCTAAAACTTAGCTATGTATAATTTTTGGATAAAAAATATATTATATGTACTATTAATTGTGGAGATCATAATACTATTCGAAATTAAAAATAGAAGTTTTCTGGACTTACGCTTAGAAAATATTAACTTGAACAGTTTACTTTAAATCTAATTTCAAGCTAAATAAATTACCATTCTATACAATTTATCACAATTATTAATTCTCTATGTAAAACTCGATCATAAGAATAACGTTTAAAGATAGTTGGAAAAATAGCAGCTACTGTTGACTGCACATTGCTTGACTATGGTACACTCTGGTGGAAAAGTACACTAATTTTAGAAAAAGTTTTTATTCGATTTGCTTCAGCAATATAGCTACGAGAATTTGGAAAAATTGTTAATTAATTAGATAATATACTTCTGTGTACTTCTGTTACTCTTTGTAGGTAGGTGTATCTTTGTAGGTTTAATTTTGTACTCTGTTTTAGTGCACCAGTGTTGTGTACCTTTTGGGGTGAACACTGGCTCATGAGATACGGCTAACGCTAGTTTATGAGACAGGGAACTCGCCGCTCGTATTTTACTTGAAGTTTTAGCATTAATAAACGTTTTTTTTTAATTAGTGTTACGCGGGCGAAGCCGGGTCGGGTACTAGTATAGTATAGAACAAAGTCTAATGAATTTTAATGCGGTTTTTATCGTGAATGACTTGACAATAGACAGAGTGATTAATATGGAAGGTAAATATGTAATACATGCATATTATAGTAGAGAAAAGCTGAGAATTTCAAAGGTTTGTCGTAAAAAACATATTTTATGCGCTTACATAGCAAATGTTGGCTATACCTTGAGAGATTAGCAAAATAATGTACTACAGAATTGTACACCTTAAAAAGATCTACGAAAAAGTCCACAATGGCATATATTTTCCTATTAACGATAAGTTACTATACGCATTCTAACTTCTAAAAAATGGTCATGTACATTGAAAAGCAATTTTACGTTAGTTACCTTAAACATTGCACACACGTCATAATCATAATTTACACCATACAATTTAAATGCTAAGACCATTTTAGTTCAAGAGTTATCGCAAAATGAAAACTAATGCACGCGAAAATAAAATCAAGCACTGTTCTCCCATCGATGTCGGGGTTCTTCGCCTCGATGCGACCACCCCCGCGCCGCGCGCCTTGATGTCGCCCACTGTGCTCAAGCTCAACATGCTTTCAATAAAAATAAAATAGTACAGCTAATAAGGTAAAATAAATTTAAGTCGGATCGAAGTTCGCTTTTTTATATATTCCATTTTTATCGGTATTGAATATAAAATGCTTTTATTATTTGCAGTATTTCAACGCAATATGTTTAATTAAGCTACGGAATGCAAAGTTTTAAGAAATTATTGAATGCCATGTACTACAAATATATATATATATATATATATATATATATATATATATATATATATACCTTTACCTGGTCGCCCTTGTATGATTATGTAATCTCACGTAATTTTATTTTTTGATATTGAAAAGATGACGGCGATCTAAGACCGTTAACGCTTGCACTATTTTACCCTTATCAACATTTCTTTCAAAATTCTGTTATTAACTCTACACGTGGTCAAACATCTCTCACTTAGTGTGCACAGGAGTTTGCAGTGCGCAGTACAAAACTGCTAGAAAAATATTTACATATTTTCCTTCTTTTCCAAATGAGAATATAAAACGAAAAACTTCAGAAAATTTTAAAACTAAGGGCTAATGATCCCTGTGGGTCGCTGATATTATCAAAGCAAAAACTTTTTTTTAATTTATTATACCAGTTTTACCTACACAATTATTTATAACGGAATTCAAGAGTTCATCAGAGAGAGATCAGGTATAATATTATAATCCAACGTTTAGTAATTATGCAGAACGCGCGCTCCGACGCCATGTTGAGATCGTTTCTCTACCGTGCGTGTATCGTTGTTCATCCAGTGTACTCGCGACCTCGGTACGTAAAGGTCTCGTCTCTCGCGACACACAGACTGCGGCGTCTCGCAGACGCTACCACTCCTTCGCGAAAAGTTCTTTAAGTGAAATTATTATTACCTATGTCGCTCCCGATTGATAAACACCCAGCCGAGCGCAATCTAAACGAAGAGCCAAGTTTTTCATGTTAGTAGTGCTTTTTATTATTAGCTTAGTTTTAGAAAGAAGACTATAGTTATAGTTATAAAATATTTGTTGTGATACGTGATGTTAGTTTAGAAATTTATGTCGCGTCGTGTTTCTTGAAGTGTTTTATGTAATATTTTAATTATAATCTTTAATGTTTAGTATTTAAAATTTCATGTAAGTTAACGAGACCTTTTCAGTTTGTTCTTAAAGCAAATAATGTCGTCACGCACGGTAGTTAAACAGTATGGTGTACGATGTATTTACAATAATTAAACTATTGAAAACCACGGCCTTGTAGCCTACTTTTTTACTTACGATTATAGCACGTTGGCTGCTGTGCCGCGGACTCTACAATCGATTTCCAAATGAGGTTAATAAATAATGTGAATTTAACAGAGGCATGTTTTTGTGTGGCCCATTTTCATTTATAATGTTTTGGTTTCGTAGTCATTTTAACATTGGTTGGTCCAATCAATTATTCAGATACTCTTATTATGATTGCTCTGAAGAGATTATGAGTAGACAAGTGCATTGTTTCACCGAGGCCATATCTGTTGCAGAAAGACGCTGCGATCGCGAGAGAAGAGTGGCAGTTGGTATACAGCAGCACCAGATTCAACATGGAGATAAACGTCGACACAACCCAGCCGGCGGACCCAACCACCCCGAGGATTAGAACAGAGACCAGTATGACTTGTTACTTTGATGTTAATACAACTAACTAACTAATCATCGACATAGTAAATATGTAAATGTGCATTTATTATACATAAAGTTAATTGTGACGTTGTGCGCGTTGTGATGCATGGTTTACATGCTGGCTGTACGGAGTGTATGTATCTTATAAAAATATTCGAACATACAGTATTTTTGCGTACATGTACTGTTGTCTGTGTGCACTCAGCTTAGCTTAGGGCTTATACATTAGAAACATTTGCATCGTGCGTTTTTGTGCATGTATGTGTTTTGTACATATATCTATTAACATTTATTTGGGTAATACGAGTGATTATTATTAATGAATGATATGAATTAGTTTTCTATATAAACCGTAACCTTGTTGTAACCTTGTTTTCAGCGACGAGCAATGATTCGGAAACTCGGCCGACACCGGTTGAAGACTTGTGGTCCCTGTGGGATAGGATCGTTATAAACTGGGACTCGGAATGCCGACGGCGGAGACACTTCATTCGGGACCTCGTGCGACAAGGAGTGCCCCATCACTTTCGTGGGGTCGTATGGCAACTCTTAGCGGGAGCCAAAACCTCGGACAAGTTGTATTCCTCATATATAAAGGTAATATTTATTCATTTGTTGTATATAATCTTAAAAGGTTTAAATAAAAACGCCATTACGATGTACTATTTGCCGTTTTTTTTGTAAATAAGTCGTGTTATAAATGTTTAAACGAGTGTAGTTTTCCGGTACAAGGAAAATAGTAAAGGGGATTGCTCTGACCAATTTAACCACTCCGAGGTGCGTAGAACCGTGAAAATAAACCCGTGTACCTGCAAATAGGGTACAGTTGGTAAAATACTTCGTTTTATACGTTATATTGTAGACTTTTTTCGCAAAAAAAAAACACCGCTTCCTACCAAAGATGGTACGCACAGCTATTGAAATAAGTCAAAAAACATCCTAATTTCAATAGAGAAGATGGTTGGGTACTACCGCCTGCTTGAGATGCTGTGATCGTTGCACTGACAACAAAAAGATATCAAGATATTGTGTGTTCATTCTGCATAGATTGGAATAAAAAATTATAACTACAAATAAGAGGGTATACGCCAGCAACTTTGACATTGGGACGTTAGGCAACTAAGGGCCGGCCCTACTTTATAAAGTTCGTAAAATTAGTTTTATTCGAACGTGTAGTCCTGGTGTTAATATAAGAAATATCTATAAATTAGGTAAATTTTGCAAAGAATAATCACAAGTTATTTAACAGGAAAAATCAGCTTGCGAGGAGATGATCAGAAGAGACATTGCCAGAACATATCCTGAACATGACTTCTTTAAGAAAAATGATGGCCTAGGACTAGAGTCCCTTTTTAATGTCATGAAGGCGTATTCACTTCACGACCGAGAAGTGGGCTATTGTCAGGGCTCTGGGTTCATCGTGGGCCTCTTACTGATGCAAGTACGTATTATGTTACTATGTATGTAAACATTACATTTATGTACCATACAAAAATATATTTTATGAACTAGCCCGGTTTAGAATTTTTATTGAGTTTTGTTTCCGGCAGCAACAAGCCTAGTCTCTAATCGCTCTGATCGTAGAATGACATAAATATACACAGAGAGAATGAAGTCCCTCACTACAACGTAAATTATATCTTTTAATATTCTGTAATGGATATTGTCAAGTTTAAAAATATAGAGTGCAAATTAATGGTCATACAAACTCATACTCTCATACAATTATGCAACTAATTGAGAGCAGGAATAGAGTTCCTCACTCCTGCTCTTACTTCTTGGTTGGTTCAAGGTTGCTAAGATATAGGACCACTGGGTGTGTGCAAGTGTTTTATTTTCATAATAGGCTTGTCTTACATTTTTCCAGCACATAAAATAAATTCTATGACATCTCCCTTTGCATGTTGCAGAAAGTATTACTTTATATTACTTGTTATTTCTTACATATTTATAATTTAATGCTTACGTTTTATCTTAAGATGCCAGAGGAGGAAGCGTTCGCAGTGCTCGTAACAATAATGCAACAGCACAGGATGCGGGATATGTTCAAGCCCAGTATGGCTGAACTCGGGCTCTGCATGTTTCAACTTGAGAACTTAGTGCAAGAATTTTTGCCCGAATTGCACTATCATTTTCAGTCCCAGGTGAGATATGACAATAGTATGTTAATAGTAAAATAGGTGCAATTAATAAAATTACCATGATGATCTATTTTATTTCATATAGCTGTCTCCCATATATCTGTATAAAATTCGTGAACACACACACAGTCACAGAGACCCTTGACTCTGAAGAAGATGAAGATATAACCCTGACATCAACCCTGTGGTTGATCTTAGGGTCGTACCGCCTCGAACTTACAATGGGATCGGTGTCAATAAATAAATATATTGCAATAATATCATGTCAATATTGAAAAACAAGAATCTAGGAATGTGTTGCTTTGTAATTTTACATTAACTAATACATAACGTTTTACTTGATTTTAAAATGATTTAGTAATGATGGCAAATTATAAACAACAAATTGAATGTATTCAATGTTTGCTTTATTATTAGCACAATCAATGGCGTGTAAATAGAGTTAACCGATTTGATAGTTGGATTGAATTGAACTAAGTAGTTATATCTCTGTACGGTTGGCATGAATTTGATTTTTGTTGCAGAGCTTCGCTACATCAACTTATGCCAGGAGCTGGTTCCTAACATTGTTCACCACAACATTGTCGCTGTCCCTTGCACGTAGAATCATGGATGTGTTCCTCTCTGAGGGTATAGAAGTGGTGTTCAAAGTTGCATTGGCGCTGCTAAGTCTCGGCAAGGACGAGCTCCTGTCACTCGACATGGAAAACATCTTGAAGGTTAGTGAAGATGAATAAAAACAAAGTAAATATAGTTTGTTCCAAATCAAGATGTTAATTTTGTAAACAAAAGATACACTTCGCTAGGATTCCTAAATTTCAAAATATTTTCGAAAAACAATATTAAATTAGTCATGCATGTTATATACTTGGCTTTATATCACGACTTCCACAAAAATACGTTTCCGAGGGAAGTATAAAAAGCGTAATGGCCGCCATGTATGGTAAATGACGTTTGTTTACATATTTTACAACTTAAATTGGAACAAACTTCGATAGACGGGCGTCGATATATGTATGACCATTATTTGATGAATAGTCAGCGATTCCAAAGAAAGGGCTCTCGATTGATATCAATACAAATACATCCAAATTGTTGAAATGTAATAAATTAAACAGTATTGGTAGTAGTAGTAGGGGGCTACTTTACCGCAACTCCACGACTAGCGCGTGTGTTGCGTGTGGGCGGGACATGGATCACTCCAGCCAGCCCAGCTCCCCGAACAGTATTGGTAATTAGTACTATAATAATGGTATATTAAGTATTAAGGTTTCAAAAGTTATACTGCCAATTATATAATTGCCTCAGGTCAAATAAAATGAATGCTATGACCGACCTTATATACTGCACCTTGTTCTGGTCCCAGCTACTCGGACAGAAACAGCTCAAATTAGAAAACCGCATGACATTCGCTTCATGAGTTACGTTTCACATTTCCATTGTATTTTTATCTAATCCGAATAAAGCATTCAATCGTTATCGACTTATCAACTTGATAACTAATTGAATGCAATGATTACAGTACCTCCAGAAAGAAGTGCCGGCTAAAGCTGACGCCAACCAAGATGAATTTATGAAACTTGTCTTTTCGATAGCGGTCAACCAGAAGAGAATGAAACAATTAGAAGAGGAATATACTGCTATTAAACAAAGCGACATCGCAGTGCTCAGAGTGAGTTTTGTGCCGATACCACAATTATTACAACTCCTCAGACTGAATCCAACGTACATAAGGAATCATTATGGAATTATATTTATCATATCCCTACATTCAGTTGTCGGTGTAAGAACAATCTTGCCATGGTGTGACAAATTTGCTATGATTCTATGTTGATTTCAAACAAATTGACATATTTTAATTCTTTTGCTCCCATTTCATTGATAAGAATAAAATATATATAATGCATAGTGCACGAATCAAAGTCTTTGTTAATTAAATCATTGAAACTTGATAGTTTCTCACATTCAATCGGTTTAGGTACCGTCGTAATTTCTGACCTATCGGAGGTCCTCCATCAGGGTCAGTGTCATGCCGCTCACCCTCAGCGAACTCATCCCACTCACACTGAGCGAACTCATCCCACTCACCCTGAGCGAACTTATCCCACTCACACTGAGCGAACTCATCCCACTCACCCTGAGCGAACTTATACCAATCACACTGAGCGAACTCATCCCACTCACCCTGAGCGAACTTATCCCACTCACACTGACACAGTCTTTTTCATCATTAAGGCATCATTATAATAATGCAACTTACTTCTATTTCAGTGCCTTCGAGAAGAGAACAGACTTTTGAAACAGCGAGTGAAGCTACAGGAGAAGGAATGTTCTGCTCTAGCTGAGAGGCTCGTCAAAGGTCAAGTGGACAGAGCGGAGGGAGAAGAGACCTATGCTCTGGAGAAAGAGGTCCCGGCATTGCGAAGCGCGAACATGGATGCTCAGCAACGACTCGCGGTCGCCCAAGATGAAATACGCTTGTTGGAAATGACAATTGCCGAGGTAACAATTTATTAGGTGACCCATTTTTTGGATTTCCTTCGATAAGATAATTAATCGATTATTATTGATTAGTACATTGTGTAACTAATGTAGCTAATATACATTTTAACTATTCCCAGTTAGTTTGTGCTAGGAGAATACTTATTTGTTTACATATTTTATATCTTATGTTGATTGATGTACATTATTTATTTATATTTGAATTATATGTTTATATTATCTTATATGTAATTTATAATCATACCAACCGCATCAATAACATATCAGCTTCATACATTTTTTGTTAGGTTATAGTAATGTAATTAACCCATTCCTCCCCTATCATATTTTAGGACACTATTTTCAATTTTTTTTACGTATCAGGACTCTTATTTTTATTCTTTCTAATTAAATTCGTGTTTTTACACTATTTTTCTAATAAAATATTTTTTCGCTGTAATACATGTTAACATAATTTTAATATCACTTTCGTTGGCTGAAGGAGAGCATTGAGTTCCGATTGTACAGACCGTAAAAGAAAACCGTTACCCACTTCAAAGTACATAAGACTTATTCTGAGATCGCTACCAAACATCAAACAAATACAAATATAGTTTGTGAACCTGTGGACATTCAAAATAAGCCGTCCAGTGAATATGACACCGGGAACCTGTCTGTACCATTTGCCACGAAAGCGTCTTCGATCCTGTCACGCTAAGCACGGGTTCAAATTGGTTAATTGTTGTTGTTTGCGGGTCTTGCTTGTGTTTACATTAGTCAATTAGTGTACGCCGAACGCATTGTGATTATTTATCGACCTACAGTAAAAGAAAGTGAATTGTTTGCAAGGTCGAGAAATTATAGGTAAGTAAAAATATTGTATCATTTTGTAAACAATATACCTGTCTGGGTGTTACAAGTATACGTGTGGCTATATATTTATGTTTTATCTTTCATTATTTATAGATCATGGATCCAGTGTAAAAAAAAGTATAAAAAAGTTTTGAAGGTGTCCGACATCTTAGACTATCTTCAAGATATTGCAGATTTTAGTGTTGAGGAGTTGAACGATATTAATGTTGCCATATTGCGGCCGGATGAGGTTGACGAAATGACTGACATAGAAGAAGGTCCTGACGATACGGGAGTTTTGCCAGTGTCTGATGTAGGTCACGTGGATATTTGGTGCACGACCGATAACGCCGCGGAAAATCATCCTACTCAATCCACATCTCGGACAAGCAAGGCAGTCGCTTGGCGTAAGAGTGAACCACTATATTCTGATATACAGCCGGACTCTACTACTGCTGTACAATGTTTGGGAAATATGATTACGGAGTTGGAAGGAAAGTCACCGGTAGAAATATTCAATATTTTGTTGTGTGACGAGATTCTAGAATATATTGTGCACGAAGCTGTAACCTTTTCTTTTTCTGAAGCTGTAACGTACGCCAAACATTACAAAAACGATTTGAACTTCAATTAGCTATGAATGAGCTAAGCGTTTATAGGAATGTTGTGTTTCTCTTCGTATCATCACTTGCCGCAAAGTAAACCGTATAAATACAATACAATAGAAGCAAGGCAAGTAAACCGACATCGGTTCTTCACAAGTTCTTTTACAATCTGTCAGCTCCGATAATGTTGGTCGCTATACGATATGGAGGGACAAACAGAGGCGTTGTCAAGGACAAGGTTGTAAGAAAAAACGTTTTGTGTTAAATGTTAAAAACACTTTGCAGTGATTGTTTCCTACCTTATCATACAACATATTTTTAAGACTGTTTGTGGACATAATTTTCTAATAAAGCGGATTTTTGTATAATTGTTTACTTGCATTATTTCTGATCATATGTTCCCATTGACATATTTATAGGACAGGCTGAAACAGGGATGAAGGTGTATTTTTTTATAATTTTTTGTAATATTATTTTTTATTAATGTATTATGAACTTAATATAAAGAATGTGCCAAAAATTCCAATGTTTTCTATGCTTGGGAAGTAATGGGTTAAATACATCGAGACAATATAAAAAGCATTAGTAACAGGATTCAGTTCCACAATACGTGTTTCATGCTTATAATACATTTAATTGTAGAAAAACTCGAGGCAGTCGTCACTGGGAGGTGTTGAAAACCATAATGCGGAAGAGGACGAGCTCGCTCGTTGCCTGCAGCGAGAATTGGTGCGGGCCAGACTACACGCGGCAGAGAGGGAGGCGGCCGAACGTGAGCTGTTAGAAAGAATCACTCTGTTAGAAAACGAAAACAAGAGCTTGAGGAAGCAGCGAGTGGATAACAACGTCGCCCATCTGCAGGTACAGGATATTTTTATATTTTTGTGGTAGACATAGATGTTTGAGCAAGCGGCTATAGGATCATTTGAAGTTAAACATCTATAGTTATGGGGCGAGGGATGAATTCACAAAAACCCTATTCCATTCCTCGAGTACATGAAGAGATTTCGGTGGACTGCATTATGCTGTATATGTATTAGCTGACAAAAATAAAAATGTACAATTGCGAAGAGCTATTCAATGTGTTTTAGCTTAAAATGTAATTTGTTACCTTTGCATTAGAAGTAAATCAATTTTAGAAGTACACAAATTCCTTATTGTTTTTGTTCTCTCGAACACTACGTAAAAACAGGAGTCTCGACGCAAAGTTTCAAGTCTCTAGACTAAGTAAATTGGTTGGTTATTTACCAGTCAATCAGATTCTTCTTTTATATTTACATGAAGAAAGTATTTTTCTGTTTATATGTTTGTATGCGTAGACGTATGGACGTAGAAGAAGCGAGAGAGGTGTGCCAGGATCGCGCCAAATGGAAATCCATGATCTCTAACCCTCTGGGTTACGGGCGTGGGCGCATTCTTTGTTTTAAATATCCGTAAATGTCCTCAACTGCGACCACAAACACCATTATTAATATTGTATACCACCATTATTAATATTGCAATAATTATTTCCAGGCCAAGTATGACTCGATGCAATCCAATCGTATTATGGAGGACGCCCAAAGAATAGCCGAACTAGAAACAGAGGTGTCTGAATATAAAATGAAGGTACAGTGACATTCGTTACTTTCAGTGAACGTATATTTTTATTAGGGAACAGTTCTGGTTCTGGTTTATTTTAAAACATGAACCCGCCTTACCTTTGCTCGGGTGGACAAATTTAGAAATAAAAAATACTATGATTAAAAAATGCTTAGCTTTCTGTGAACTTGAACTATATCGAACCTGGGACCAAACTCTTAAATACTTTAACTGCTGATCTATGGAATATTTATTAATTAATAAATGTTTATTTTATCTTTACCTTTTAGTCTTTTCAAATACTAAAAATTGAAGGTATAATATTAACTTACCAAGGTAGTGTTCGTGTCGTGTCATTAGTTTCATTACAATATAATACTGTTGTCGCTAACATTTCCGGTTTGCGCGGAAATGTATGAGTACGGCACTGGAACGTAAAGGTGCGGACTTTAGACAGCAAGAGTCTTTAGAAGCAGTTGTCAAAGGAGACTCAGCTTGTACTCTTGTCAAGGGCCGTGACAACACCTCTTGAGGCCCGAGCCTTGACTGATTGTTATAAGTAGTTGTATGTAGTGTGTAGAGTGTATTATGTAGTGAGAATATTAGGCTACGACCTGTGTGAAATAATTATTTTACTATTAACTAGGGAAAGGCTCGAAAGTTATGTTGAATGAACACTTTATTTAAATTACCTATTTCTAAACTCAATATTGTTTTTTTTAGAATGTAATGATGGCGACTGAAGGTGAGCTGAGAATCAACGCTGACGATTCTGAACGTGTTCGCGAAATGTAGGAACAGATCGCAGAACTTAGGGCCGAGGTAATACTTTCATAAAATTAATTGGAACGTAGAAAATTAATGCAACCATAATACAAGTGCATTTGTATGCTTTTTAGTGCAATTTGTTGCAAAACATGCACTGAGTTACTTTCTTTGTCGACCCATAGAATCATAGTACAATAATAAAATATGAAGTAACACATCTATTAGTTGGTATCAAGACAAATTAATGTTGCTTTACGAGGAAAATAACGCATCTCTTTTAATTAGGGATGTATGTAAATGTATCCGTAAAGATTAACTATTCTCCAATAATAATTTAAATTATTAATTTTAATAAAACTTTCACTTCGGTCAGTCACTAATGGTCTCGTCTGTGCTGTTCATCAGTGACGTAAACACTTCACTTGTGACGTCACCATTTATGTTTAAAAGCTTTTTATTTTTCTTCCTATCATCCTAGGGGATAAGTAAGTTTACCACTGTTTAATATTACCAATGGGAGTGTTCACAATACATAAAAGCACTGCAAGTTTTGGCATTAACGCTTTTTTCATACAACGCGCTTTTTTATTTAAATAACATTCCCTTTTCTTTAAAGATAAGTTTTTAGGGGTTTTTATTATTCTAATAAAGTGGTTTCGATTTGTCACAGTGTGCATAGGAGCACACGTAAGACTCTCAAAATTATGCTTAGGATTGCGTCATAAATAAAAAAAACATAGGCAATATTGGTCAAAATCATAATGGATATAAAGCAAACATTGTCAATCCCTTGTATTGTACATTCCAGTTTTATTTGGGATCAAGTATCTATTATTTGGTCACGTTTATAATGTTTGGAATTATTTTAAATGGATTTAAATTCGCAAAATATCTTGTTTTCGATACAGCTTACTAATGCCAAAGGTTCTGAAAACATATTACATTGTGAACCAATAACGGAACCGACCTGTAAAGATTTCTTAAAATAAAATGAAGTCTTTGCAATTAGAATATTGCATTTAGAAACACCATGATAAGGAATGTGTTGTTCAAACAAATATTTACCAAACGGTGAAATGCCTATGTTTCTCACGCCTGTAACCCAGACGGGTAGGCAGAGATTACAGTTTCTCATCAGGCGCAAATTTGGCACAACTCTCGCTTCTATACATAAATCGCGCGTTGTAAATGTTTAAAATTTAATGAAAATAGCCTACAACGTATAATAACTTACTATACTAATTGTGAATTTAAATCTATTAAAAATTACTTATATATATATTATTTCAGTTTTGTAGTATCAATATATAATTGAGACATTCGTTGACGAAATTACGTTGAACTAAATATATCAAGGCGGGGGTTTTCATTTAGTGTTTTTTAATATTACTTAATGTTTACGTGATTGGCTATAATTATAATAAATAAACATTATTTCCCACGCTTGTACAAAAAGAGCACACTGGGAATGATTGGCGTTGAGTTGAGACGCTAAAATGAACTAAACTTGAAATATTTCAGAGTAGTCATAACAATTTTTCCATCCTTGGGTTTCAACCATTTGCTTGAGATCACATTGTTACATGTGTGCATACATTTTATCGAAGACAAACTTTTGTTGGGATGGTGTCAGTTGGGATTTTATGTAAGGAAAAGTTTTACTACTTTACTAAACAAAATGCTTCAATTTGTCTCTCCTTCTCTCTCGTTCTTTCCTACTTAACACACACACACAACACAATTCGTATTCGTTGTTTTTATTCTACAAATTCATCAAAAAGTCTGCAGTGAGCCGTCTTGGTACAACTTATTACCTTGCTTTTTCTTAAATTAATATAATATCAAATTTTACATAACAATTTATATATGTATATTTTTATCGAAACCTTCGCCTTATATTACTCATTTTATTTTCAATTTACCTGCCCCAATTATATTGCAGGCTTTGCACGTTGTATCTAATGTTTTAAGTTTTTTTTAATTTAAATGTTCTTTTAGTCATTTTAAACTACTTATCTGTCGTGCCAAATTAAGTTATAAGAAAAATAAATAAATGTACGCATGGTCGTAACCGAGAGGGGTAGGCAGAGATGGATTTCCATTTGTAGTGATCCTGCCACATCTTTCACGCTTATACATCCATACACCTATCTATCTATCCATACGTGCTCGTAACTTATCTGTTCGATATAAGTTCTGCTTGTACCCCCCCCCCCCCTGCCAAAGCTGCCACGCGGGTTGGTTGGTGGACATGTCAGTTTCCTCACAATGTTCTCTTTCACGGTTTCGAATGGTGCGGTCACGCATGGGTTCGAACCCGTGATCTATTATAGTACGAGTCGAGTCCTACACCACTGGGCTACCACAGCTCTTTTATTCATTAACATGAATTTAATTCGCTTAGAAACATTCGTACCGTTTACTCTAACCTGTGTGCCCAAACCTTAAGAATATATAAAAAGTTGGTATAAATGACTACATTAGAAGTAGAGTTATTTGTACGTGCACCAATTGTATTGTCAGTAGATTAGTTTAAATTGTTTAGTGTTTAGTAAAGCCTATATGTGAATTTTGTCATCGAATTGAATTATTGTCCTATCTAAATTTATATTGTCACATAAAGGCTTGATTCGATTATTGGGTTCTCTGGTATTAATTATCAAAACTATTGAAAAATTCGATACAACTTTTGTATACTGTACTCCGCTATCTGATAATTAATAACACCACTGAATAAAGGAGGAGGCCCGGCTGTGGGGCGAGTGTTGGCTACTAACTGGAAATTTGATGTGCAACTGTGATTATCACGATCAGAATTTTTTAAGTAAAATATATCATATTGCTATATTTAATTCCGTGATAATGATGTCTGCCTGTATAAGAATAGAGTATTGATGTTTTGAATGGTGTGTTTGGCAGATCATGAGGTTAGAGGCATGGAAGGCTCGCGCGCTGGGGCGGACACAGATAAGTCGCGCGGTCTCCCTCGAAGACGACCTAGAGGAAGACGACAAGCTGAAGCTCATCCTCCGCCGCGAGTCCACCGCCTCCCTCGATCTCGTGCGCAAACCTACGTAGCACCGACCCACGTCAATTGTACTCGATCAAATGCTACCGGTCTGCGAATAATACCCTTTTTTCATAATGGAATGTTGCTCGATTTGAATTTCGAATTGAAATTCCAAATTTGAGTTTAGAATTCGAATTCCAAATTTGAGTTTAGAATTCGAATTCCAAATTTGAGTTTAGAATTCGAATGATATTTGTACGAATCAGTTGGTTGGAATGATTTCAAGAAGTCAACAAACTTGAATACTTAAGAGTAACCGCACTGAGCGTAAGCGGTCGCGGACGGTGTAATCGGCTTGTCGCGGTTGACACTGCAGATGAGCGCACGGACAGCCGCGACGAGTTCGATGTGATTCGATTCGCGTAATAATTCTTAAGTATATTTGCAGACTTGTAGTATTTATACTGGCAACACATTCTTATATTAGCCTTAATCGAAATCAATAGCAACTCGGCATAATGATCTTAATCTTTTTTAACTTCTTTTCGTGCGCTTTCGAGGCTGATACCGTATTAGCAGTAATTGCGACCACGGGCAGAGATGGACTTTTTTCTTTTCGTATCTTCTCCACTGTTCTCTTTCTATCTTTCATCTTTCATTACGCCCATACATCGAAGGAACAACGTTTAGCCCCAAAAGTGTATCGAAAGGAATACGATCGAATGTTTTGACAATCAATTGTAACGAACGAACTTGGAAGTAATTGCAATTCAATTAATCGAGTACTGTTGCCGGTGAAACTTATGTCTTTAATGTTGTTGAAATCTTTAATTAATTTATATTACAATGATGACTGAAATAAGTCTAGGATAGTGGTATCAATTTATATATTTGATCTCTCACATTTCGCCTAGTTAATAATTTAATTGTATTGCGCTCGCGATGGACTTTGTGTCACAATGTAATGCATCACGTTACATTATGATTGTAAATGGTGTCAGTCTATTGAATGAATCATTGTTTGTATGTTGTTTGGACGGAACGAGAACTGCTTTGATGAAATTCAATATATATTATATTTGAACTGCAAACACTAAAGGGGAAGCTGTGCAATAGAAAATGGTCATTATTTATATTAATTTTTAAAAGATTGTGTTGTCAAATGTAATGATTATTATATTAAAACCAGTAATGTGTGTATTATCGAAAATAAAACCGCTATGAAAATATTTTTTTATTTTATTTAACGATGAGTGAATGCAGGAAAAAAATTATGGGGCTATAGGTACAGAGTAGTAGGAAGTCAAAATGTGTCTGCCCTTGGCCCTGTCGGATTCGCCGCCCTTTTTGATGGACCGAATTCTATTCCTTTTCATTTAATATTATTGCTTAATAATAATTTTATTGAAATTATTAAACAATACAGATAAATATTTTATAAACTTTGGGGAGTTCAATAATAATATTTTTTCTTGAACTAAGCTGTATTGCTGGATTTGTAAACTTCCTTTGGCCCTTTCTTATTCAAAAAATTGTTTATCTCTCATATATTGTACATAATGCCTATTTTTTTGTGACTGAATGTCACTGTTTGCCTTAAGGAGGCATTTACTGCTTCACCGGGCTCGAGACGGCAGGGCGCAGAAGGCGCCTAGCCTAAGCCTCTTTAAGAGCAACTAAGCTCGAGGGCTCGCTCGCTATTATTATAACCTGATTGGGACGCCGCCGCTCCTAGGTCGCTTCGGCGGACGAAGTAGTGCCGTAGTAGTGTTGCTGTTTGTAGATGCTGTAAAATTCGCTGCAATCCCCTAGCTTCAGATTTTAATTTGGGCAATAAATTCCAGTGCATTAACTCATCCAGGCCATTATTTTTCTAACGCATTACATGAGCAGACCAACGGTCAGAAAGACGTTTAAGTCTTCAACTTCTACGCTGTACCATGGTCTCCCAACGATGTGTTGAAACAGTAAAAAAATTATAAAGTTCTTGCAAAGTTTACGAAGTTGCGATTCTTTCACGTGTCGACTTCTTGAATTATTCACTGGGCATTAACTGTATAGCTTAAATATGTATGACGCATTTATTACAAAGATATGAAATAAATATTCTCTCGCGCCCGTAACCCAGAGTGGTAGGCAGAGATCATGGATTTCTATTTGGCGCGAACGTGGTACATCTCTCTCGCTGTACCATGGTCTCCCAACGATGTGTTGAAACAGTAAAAAAATTATAAAGTTCTTGCAAAGTAGAAAAAAATCAACTGCTTTATTTATATTAAGCCTCATTTTATCAATTTAACATTTTTGACATTTTAAAATCCGCAACATTACTTTGAGATGTACCGTTCTCACTTATAAAGTGTCTATTGCTGCAGAAAAGAATAATGTTTTATTTTTTCTAAGATTTCTTAATTCTATTAAGACTTAATAAAAGATTCAATGAAGTTCAAATTTATTTACCAGAATATTAATATTGCATCACTTTAAAAAAGAAATGCATTCTATCTCATAACAAAAAATCTGTAGTCCTAAAAAGAATCAGATACGATTTTTAAAATAATTTGTCGTTACATTTTATTGGGTTACAAATTTTTAGGGTTCTGAAAATTTTGCCGCCCCGCAAATCGTGCCGCTCTAGACCCTCACGGGCCTAGGCGTACATCCACCACTGTCCCCTACCAACACTGCCGCTCACTTTTGCAACATACATTTGCTTCGTTATTCTCTCTTCATTTATCCTTTCAACATGTCGAACCACAGAAGCAGTTCACTGACAAAAGTAGTGAAATGTAAAAATAAACCTTGTCGAATCATCCAAAACTCTATTTTAATTGCGATCAAAATTTACTCTCCTCTCCGAACGTGTCTGTGAACGAACCAGAAATCAGTCAAGGTACGGTCAGTGAAGCTTAGCAAAATCGATAATCCAATTGGATTTCATTTAAGATTTATCGGACGTTCGCTGACCTAGTATAGTCAACTGAAGTGAACAGCTCATGTTTTTAGAGGATTAAAGTTGCTTGTAAATGATTTTGAAATCCGACCGAAACAGTAATTACGAACCAATTAAATCAGCTACAAGGTATTAATTTGATGGAATCATATGGTCGGTTTCGGTTTTATTACGATCGAATAGAAGTGTGCTTTAATTTTTACTTATTGAACTGAGGAAATGCAATATTTCGCTTCAGATGGTGGTTTACTTCGGTCTAAAACCTCACATTAGTCCACTCGGGGAAATGGGTGAGAAAGGGAACGCGCCGCGTAAGTCAGCACTCGACCAGACCAACCACTCACTCTCAAAGAAAGTGACTGCGTTTCAACGCCCTTTGGTCTTTGCTCTTACACAATTTAATGGAATTAATTTCGTGTTAGATAAAAAGTAAATATCAGCTTTTTCATAAATTAACTTATATTCCAAAAATCAACCCATTGTATTAAGTCGATACAAAATTATGATCCGCCGTTGCAATTTTGGGGGATTCGGAAAATGGTGTGAGGGGGCGGGATCAAAAAGCTAAGGGAAGCAATCTTAATATAACACCTTAATAAAGCCTTAGTAAAATTAATGTTGGCAAGTTGTGTCGTATGTCAAAGCCAGCAAAGCGATGTTACGTCACAGACTAAGATCAGAATCCGACTTAATTTATCATTCGGAACATTGGAATGTCGTATTATTTATCTCAAGTAAATTAATTTCAATTTACCGATTGTTGTGAAGCCTAGTCACATGTTTTTATGCCCTTAATTTTAAGAATAAGCTTCCAATCTAAGCTATCTGGCGTTAAGGCAACATACCCATACCACGTGACCCATTTTTCCCCTCCCTCGGTAACCACCTGTGGTATATGCCAACACCAAAAAGCGCTTTAAATTGCGTGCCATATTCAATAATGAAAAAAGCGCGCGAGATGGCTAGTTAGTAGAGGCTTTTCTCCTCAATTCAACAACTAGCGCGTATTTTGCGTATGGGTCCGACATGGCTTACTCCAGCCAACCCAGCTTCTCTAAGAATCCCAGCATCCCCTAATGTTGCCGGCGATCTCCTGGAGCGATCCCCGTGTGAAGCCTGCCCATGTAAGTGTAAAAGGCCAGAGAGATGATTTCTTTTGAAATGCCTTTTATCAAATCAAATTCACTAGATTTATCGATACTTGTGCTGTAAGAAGAACATCCTTTATCATTTACAATTACTTTTTCTATAACAATATGGTGTCTTTCACTCCACAATTTAAAAATGCTGTTCGCTAGAATTCCTATTCGCGTGATTGCTATGAAGTCGGGGCACAGACTATCGTATAATGAAATATCCTGTTCCTTTTTTGACTGTCTCAGAGAAAAGTATTTGACAGTCTGAGAGAAAAGTATTAGACTGTCTGAGAGAAAAGTATTAGACTGTCTGAAAGAAAAGTATTTGAAATAAAAAAAAAACATTGGCAGTAATTGAGAACTCACGTTTGAAGTGAAAACAACAGCAACGACGACAACCACTTCCCTCAGCCCTCCCCTGCTCTCTTTCTCCCCGTCCATCTACCCCTACCCTCGCAGCTCCCCTGGTGCTCCTCTCTTTCCCTACTACCCCATCGTCTGACTTGGCTAAATATATTTTCACTTCAATAATAATATCACGTTGTACGAAATGATCTCGCGCATCTATAAGATTTTTACTTACCAATATTACCTAACGATGATAAAGAGGTGTTAATTTAAAATATATATATTTGGTTTGGAAATTGCCCGCCTTCGCAAGTAGACTTGATATCAGTCCACATTGTAATTCCCAGGTTCACATTTAATAAGTTTCACGCAGATGAGTTGACAATAGTGTAATAATCTT
The DNA here is from genome assembly GCA_029849275.1 of Papilio elwesi. Classification (NCBI taxonomy): domain Eukaryota; kingdom Metazoa; phylum Arthropoda; class Insecta; order Lepidoptera; family Papilionidae; genus Papilio; species Papilio elwesi. Next base: position 18,467,176 of record CM056717.1, on the reverse strand, counting down.
GGTTTTTGTATTTTTGCAGTCAAGCCAGCTTATTTACGAAGTTGCGATTCTTTCACGTGTCGACTTCTTGAATTATTCACTGGGCATTAACTGTATAGCTTAAATATGTATGACGCATTTATTACAAAGATATGAAATAAATATTCTCTCGCGCCCGTAACCCAGATTTCTATTTGGCGCGAACCTGGTACATCTCTCTCGCTTCTTCCACATTCAGACATCTACGCATTAAAATTTGAGACTGTTGTTTTATTGGTATGTTTTGTTTTGAAGGGGTATTGTTCGCAAAAAATATTTTTAAATGTCCTATATTTTTTTAAGCAAGTATTATACCATTTTGGAATTGTAATAAAATTACCTATCTTTTTAAGTTACTCGCCGGAGTTGCATAGTACTTTTTTTTTCAGTACACTTGGAGGAAGTTGATTGAAATCGTAATTACTTAGTTCTTGACTGGACAAGAACTTAATTTTCTTTAAAATCTTTGTTAGTTGTATTGTTTTTTTTATTTCATATTGATAAAGGGTTATTGACGATAACATAATAGCTTTTTTTTAAATGTAGCAACATTTGTAGGTCATTGGTTACAAAATTGCCCCAGAAGGTGTAAAATTTTTAAGGTTTTTAAAAAGTGCCCTTTATTTTTTTTAATACCCAGAGGGAAATTTTTATTTTATTTTTCTGGTGACCCTTGTGACCACCCCTATCATCCCCCTTACATACAAAAATGTAAATGTAAATTATTTACGTTCCATATTTTAGTATTTCTAGTCTAAATATTTATTTATATACATCTTTCAGATTGCATCGAGCCTTAATATGATAAAGGAACAAATTCACTCATTCTTTCCCCCTTAGAAAACCTAATTAATTAGAACAGGATATTTTTAAATTATTATATTGGTACATTGAAATTCACCAGTCTAAGTCTAAAGTTCGTTCTAAAATTGGTTTCAGTTCGATACACGTTTATACATAAATCATGTATAAATATTCACGCCTGTGACGCAGAGGGGTAAGTGAAGATGTCAATCAGGGCTCTAATCTACATCGCGTAGAGCTTAAATATTACCAAGAAGTCAAGTGCTGTCTACCCAAATCTAAAAAAAAGTCTACCCTAATGTACATATACCAGAAGGCTTTCACAGAACACATTAGCAATTAAAATTAATGTCGTAGATATGCAGATGTTTAGTGAGTAATTTAGATACTAGACCCACTAAAAACAATACATGCCCAGATTAATGTTCTCCAAAACTAACTAAATAAATAGAAGTCTAACACACTAGCACCGAAAACATCCTCCGTCCATCTTCACGAGCACACACGTTGGAACGCGATGAATGGTAGTGCGGGATAAACATCTGTAATCTCTCTACAGCGATGAAATACGTTGTGCTGGCGTGCCAATATTTGATATAAAGATATCTTCTAGATATATAATAGAAAGATATCTAGAGATTGTACTAAACAACGTCCCGGCGTTGATGCGTATGTCAAATCAAATCATTCGTATAAAGTAAAAAAACCATTTAACAACTTCTTCTTACAACTTGAACAAGCACTAAACTAATTACTCGAATAAAACACAATTAAATTCAACGCACTGTATTATTTTGCATTTTCTTTGCATCCAAACTGTAATGTATGTAGGTACATCAGACAGGTGTGGGGTTCTTATATCGATCGGTTGGACATGTATTTTAAAGTGAACAATGTAGCGGACGATTTAAAGTTGCCCTCTTTAATCGCCATACTCGGTGACGAGGCGTACGAGCTTCTTGTTAATCTCGCTAGCCCGAATAAACCGGCGGAGTTATCGTATCGGCAAGCATGCGAGATTATGCGTCAACATCTGCAGCCGACACCCTCTTCTCTCGCGGAGCGTTACAGATTTCGTCAGAGGCGACAAAGATCAGGAGAAGATATATCTACATTTGTTGCCGAATTAAAAAAAATGTTGCGAGATTGTAAATTTAAGGCAAATCTCAACGAAAATTTACGCGATCAATTTATACGCGGTCTAAAGAGTGACGTCATTAGGCAGCGGTTATTTGCGGAGAATGACGTCATCTCTTTCACGGAGGCAGTGAAGATAGCACAGTCATTAGAAGAGGCGGAGCGTGATGCAGCCATCGTCGAGGCCATCGGCGGGAATGAACTCGTGCATTCAATGCGACGGAACGCTAGCAACAGTGGTCGTGGGCTCAATTACGGAGGCGGGAGGCGCGGCGATAGGTACGGCCAGTGCTCTGCGGCGCCGGAGCAGCCGGAGAGGAGTCGACAGCGGCGGAGCTACACTGCCTGTGGTGCGTCGGGCCATGGAGCGAGCAGCTGCCGGTTTCAGCAGTATATCTGCAGCAAGTCCCGACAAGTCGGTCATTTGCGACGGGTGTATCCTGCAGAGGGCAGCCGTCGGGTGCGTGAGCTGGGTGCTCACTTCGGCGGCGCGGAGGCCGGCGAGCGCGCGGCGGCCGGGGCGCGGCGGGCCGACGGCGCAGACGACAGCGCGGATCTCGAGGAACAATTGAATCTCCTTTCACTAAATAATTACAAACCCGTAAGTTTACCAATTTGTATTGAAAATACCATAATTAATATGGAAGTAGATACAGGTACGGCGATATCATGTATAAGTAAAATAATGCATAAGAAATATTTCAGTCATTTAACCATCGAAAAAGGTAGCACCGTATTAAGATTTATTGACGGTTCTAAAATCAAGCCTTTCTGCATTATTAAACCTATTGTAATATATAAGGATGTTAAAAAACAGTTAGAATTATTTGTGATAGATGGGGCAATGACCTCCTTGTTAGGTCGACAGTGGTTAGCGGAATTACAAATAAATGTACCTAAGTTTAATTGCAACCACGTTCGTGAAACAAATAATGTACAAATTGATCCACAAATATCCGCTATTATCCACAGATATAAGCACGTGTTCAGTGGCGGGCTGGGGCGGTACACGGGCGGCAAGGCGACTCTGCGCGTACGGGAGGGAGCGGCGCCGGTGTTCCACCGCGCGCGGCCGCTTCCGTATGCGCGAGCGCGTCGACGCCGAGCTGGACCGCATGCTGCGCGACGGCGTCATCGAGCCCGTCGACTGCTCCGAATGGGCCTCGCCGCTGGTTCCGGTACATAAGGCGGACGGTACGCTTAGAATTTGTGCTGATTACAAGGCGACCCTGAATCCCGCTTTACTGTTCGATCGTTACCCTCTTCCGAAGATTGACGATATACTGGTAGGGTTGAATGGGGCTCAGTTTTACAGTAAAATCGACTTGTCACAGGCTTATAATCAGGTAGAACTAGACGACAGCAGTAAATATATGGTAATTAACACACATCGAGGTTTATTCCGATACAATAGGCTTGTGAACGGTTTATCGTCAAGCGTGGGGGTGTTCCAACGTATAATGAACAACCTTTTGCAAGGCATACCCCATGTGCAGGTGTTTCTGGATGACGTCATAATTAGCGGGAAAACGAAGGCCGAGCATCTCGCGGCACTGGAGGAAGTCTTTAAACGATTGTCCCATAGCAGGTTAAAGGTTAAAAAAAATAAATGTGTTTTTCTTGTGGACGAGGTACCGTATTTAGGATTCGTAGTATCTAAGGGCGGTATTAAGGCGGACAAGACAAAGGTTGACGCTATCAATAAGTTAAGACGTCCAGACAACAGCACCGAACTTAGATCGTTCTTAGGGTTGGTTAATTTTTACTCGAAGTTCATTAAGAATTTCAGTTCATTGCTTAGTCCTTTACATCGACTATTAACGAAGGGAGTTACGTGGGTTTGGAATAACGAGTGCGAACAAGCATTCAGGAACATTAAGCGTAATTTGACGGGAGCGGAGGTGCTAGCGCACTACGACCCGAGGGCTCCGGTCATAGTGACGTGCGACCCAAGCGCGCGCGGTGTCGGCGCAGTGTTGGCGCGGCGGGGAGCGCCCGGTCGCCTATGCGTCACGTGCACTGAACGTGGCGAAGAGGAATTATTCGCAAATACATCGCGAGGCATTAGCGATAATTTTTGCCGTTAATAAATTTGTACGGGCGGAAATTTATATTGCGCGCAGACCACAAATCATTAGTATCTATTTTGGGTCCTAATACGGGTATACCGGCGATGACTGCGAGCCGAATGCAACGCTGGGCTGTCATTCTTTCCGCATATGATTTTGATATACAATATATTAAAACAATAGACAATTGTGCGGACGGTTTGTCGCGATTACCGGAAGATAATAGTGATTCATTAACGTCAATGGATTTGATTCCTGAGCAGACCTTCTTGCATTTCACACAGGATGCTATGTTGTTAGACTGCAAGGAGGTCAAAAGACAAACATTGAGGGATCCGGAGTTAGCTAGGATACTTAGCTATATACGTGACGGTTGGCCCGAAACGTGTGAGATAACAGGCATGCAACCCTACTTCAATAGGAAGTCAGAGTTGTATGAGGAGTTAGGTTGTATGATGTGGGGTCACAGGGTGATCATACCGGCGGAGTGTCGCGACTCGCAGCTACGTGTGATGGCCGACGATCGACGAGGCGGTGGGGCGCGAGTGTCGCGCGTGCGTCGTGTGCGCCGCACTAGCTGACGCTCCGCCTCGCGCCGCTCCTAGCCCTTGGCCCTGGCCAGCCAGACCTTGGGTTCGACTTCACCTCGACTTTATGGGGCCGATTGCAGGTAAATTGTATTTGGTAGTTATCGACGCTATGTCTAAATGGCTCGAGGTGTTTCACGTTCCTAGTACGGCGGCGAGCAGTACTATCTCTAGATTAAGGGAGCTGTGGAGCAGGTTCGGTGTTCCCAAACAGATAGTGTCGGATAATGGACCCCCGTTTACCAGTAACGAGTTTGCGAACTTTGTTAGGCTTTGCGGTACGGAGCATATTTTTACGGCGCCTTCTCATCCTGCATCCAATGGCGCGGCAGAAAACGCAGTAAAGACACTGAAAAGGGTTATTAAGAAGGCTGTTTTCGAACGTAAAAACGTGGAGCAGGCTTTAAACGCTTTCTTGTTACATTATCGTAACGTCGAACATACGTCGTCCAACGAATGCCCCGCTATATTGCTAATGAATAGGCGGTTGCGAACACCTTTAGATGCCATAAAGCCGGATAGGGAACTCAACGTGCGTCGAGCGCAGCAGCGTTAGGTAGAGGACGCGAGGGGGGATCGACAGAAGTGTGCGAGTCGGGGAGGACGTGTGACACCGCCAACATTTAAAAGAGGAAAAGTGGGCTCCAGGTACTGTCGTAGAGGCCGCGGGGGCCAGGGACTACACGGTGAGGGACCGCGATGGGCAAGAAATACATAGGCATATCGATCAGTTAAAGCGAAGGTCAATGGGGTCGCTTGTGGTCCCCACTACTTCTGGGGGAATCGAGCCTGATGTAGTGGCTCCGGAGAATATTGACGAGGCTTCGTCGGCGCTGTTGATAGCGACGGGTTCGCCGGCGCCGTAGCCGGTGGGGCGGCCGCTCGGTGTGGAGACGCCGGCGCGCGAGGAGGTGGCGGAGCAAAGGGAGGTCGTTAGTACGCCGCCTGCCGCACCTGTACCGCCTCGGTCACGCCCGATCCGTAAATGTAGATTAGATAAGGTTAAGTTTTATTCTTAGGATAAGTTAGGTTAAGATTTTCCTTAAAGTTAAGTTAGTGTTGTAATTGGGATTAGTCGATTAAGCGGGGAGGGATGTAATGTATGTAGGTACATCTAAATAATATAGGTTCACCGCACTGAACGTGTTAATCATTGTCACCAGTGCGGAATAAACTGTGCTACCGTAAACGTCATCTCATTTCACTCCCCAGGACTTACACTACACTGAGTAGCTTTCCAGAATGCACCAACTACTAACAAACTGGCGTGAACCGATTGGTCGATGTTGCGCGCGTCACGTAAGTCATTGGCTTGTTTAAATTGTAACGTACGGCTGACCGGGTCACCGGAGGTCGCGCGCGCTCATCTGATTTCAGTGCCCGAAACTACGCTGTTACATAAACGATTTCGCGCGCCATTGCAAATTATTTAATCGTTGTGTAACCATCCTTTTTTCCTCTAGGGATTATTAGGAGTATATTAATGAAATCGACTCGGAAACATAAAATGTCTCCAAGTCGAAACACCACCAAGATCATCTCTTTTATATTATATTAGGCCAATGATATATTTATATGTGATCGTCTAGTTGTAGAACTTTGTTCTACTTTGTGAGTTGTAATAACTAGTTCTTCTAGGAATTATAGAGGAAGAAAGATTCGCCAAGCTTATTGAAGCCATAGGATGCTTATTATTAAAGTCCTTAAACTCTATATAAAATTTGCCAAAATAATAATTTAAATTTATCGATCAATTGCAATTTCCAAAATATTTCATTAAAATTTTTACTTGTAAAGGGTTTACATGCTTTAATCTCAAATACCCGATACAACCCTACTATCGCAACATATATTTTTGTCTTTAAAAATATATGGAGGTACACAGCTCCAGCGGAAATCCCCGCTGTGTACGGTGAGTGCCGTCCACCGGTTGCACTCCCCCCGACTTCAAGGGACAACAGATCGGCCACCGTATATCGCAGAAAAATACTGGTAAACCAGTAAGAGTTTTTAGCTCATTATTGGTGAATAAACACCATTCAGTCGTTTCTCGCATATCAATGCGTTACACCGTCAAGTGTATAATAAGGCGTCACCACCAAGACATTGTCAGCATAGGTATCGACCTACGGAGCGCATTAGGAGTATTAAACTCGCCTCAGGGGATGGCTAATTCCCTCGTTGTGCGGTGTCAGCGCGAGCCTTGAGAGCATAGCTCCCTCCAGCTACCATCTTCGCAAGAGACAAATGCACAGGCTCCACCAACTAATGCCAGGGCAGTTTCGGCCACATTAATAACTTTTAGTAAAATTCTCGAACATCATATAATTGTGTTATACACCAACTTTTCGCAAAATGCGAGTCTCGATCAAATTTGCATCACCCACCAATAATTTGCCTTCGTTTATAAACATGGGTATTTTACAGGCCACTTAATTGATTTGTAAATCATGGAGGGCAAACAGTCTGCAATCCCGTATAGAGGGACCCGACTTGGGCAAATCTAATTAAGACAAGCGTCATACTACAATACAGAATACCATAGCAAACGACAATATCTTATCCTCAATCTATCCGAATAATACAAATGAGCATATTAGCCACGAACCACTTATATACCCGTCACAGGAAGACTCGTTGATCCCATCAATGATCCATCAAAAGATGTACCAAAGACCAAACATAAGCAGCATATCAGGTGCAGTAATGTCGAATTGCAACTCTACACACTCCACGACAGGTGATAGAGATATTACTCTAGGCGAAGCCGCTTCAGAGCAGAAATTTGCAATCAACACCCCGCAACCATCAATGACGCATTATGAACACAATAAACACCCGTGTAATGTTATTGTAGCGAGCATGTATAATCGCGCTTGCGAGACATGCTTGCGAACCAACAAGAAATCAAGCTTAGGCAACAAGTATCCGCTACCTCTATTTTCATCCGTATAGACAGATTCAATTTCGGTACAAAAGTTAGTTGGCAAATCATATAAACTCGACGCATCATAGAAGCAAGCCTCTAAGACGCCAAGTACCCATTATCAAAAAGCCGAAGCTCTAAGACATGGTTCTGAGCACATTTAATACACCGAAGTGCAAAAACACACTCTTCCCAAACCAAAGCATAATTAGTGAATAACTCACCAACTACACCCTAGCCGGTATAGGTTTATAGACGTTTATTCATCGTCAGAACATGTCTATGCGATTTCCAGCATAATTTCACAACGCAACATTTTACGGAAATTGGACCCTGTATACCGCTTGTATACGATCCGTATTCCAAAACAACCACCACATAGTAATCGGCATTATTCATTTTATATATTTCCCCTCAAATATATTTTTCATCAAAATAAATAAATTATTTCAATAGTTCGACGTCCAACGCTTCACGCCGGCCGCATTACTCATATATGTAAGGTCATGGGTGTGTATCTACGTACAGGCCATTTTGCTGTCCGTTCGCGTAGGATTTTTCACTTTCGTATTTTTAAATAATTTTATTATAAACGTTCATTATAAGTGTATACAATACCTATTACCCTATTTTTGGATTTAAATTCAATAAAAAAAATCAATGCACGAACTCACTCCTTAGACTTAGTATGATTTTCACGAAAAATCAATACGAGAACACACGTAATTCTTATGCCCTTATTTTCCTTAATGTATTGATTCGATATCAATAGTAATATGTATTTATATTACTTATAAGTGTTTTATAGGTCTTTAAGTTCCTTTAATCACGATTTATATCTTCATTAGACCAAATAATGTAACTTTATATTTTAATTTAAATATCAATATTTTGTAATGATATTCTAATATGTTATGCATATAACTATTATTAGCATATTTTTATATTATTAAAAATCATCTTTTAATGATTTAATAATGATAGTTACAATCCACCCCCAAATTTTATATTAATGACTGACAAAGTCAGGTAGTTAATGTATAAATTTGAACTTCCCCTTTTTGAGCACATATAAACTACAACTCTATATAATAAAACAAACCTTTGAGCACATAAAACAACAACTCAATATAATAATTATTCCCTACCCCCGGGAATGACCGCCCCAACTCCCCTTCAATCACATCTCTCAGGATGTTGTCAATTTCCATTACATTCGCTTACTCATATGCTGATGTAATTCACTTGATAATTTAATTGTTTCTTTCAAAAATTTATATTTAGTTGTATCTCAATTATGATTGCCTCCATCTCTCAACAAATGTGATTGAGTCATTCGCCCTAACCCAAATCCCATTTATTTATTGAAAAAAAAATTAAAAACACAACTTCTGTTAAAGAAAAAAAAAAAATTGAAACATTTTCTATACACTTTATGGTACCTACATCTACCATTATATAATTCAATTATTTCTAACACAAATAATGGTACCCACATTTACCATTTCTTACAATATGCTATTTAAATAATAATTACAATTTATTATTTATAATATCTCAATAAATGAATTGTATTTAAGTTTCCTCGAACTACACCAGTTTGAGGATCTGTTAATGTATAAACATTATCAAACGGAATTGCGGCTATTACATAAGGCCCTTCATAAGCCAAGTCAAACTTACTTATATGCTTATGTTCTGCATTCGATCTAGTCGACCTTCGAATTTTTACTAAGTCTCCAATATGATATACAATCAATCGATTCCTGTTATCGAATTTTGTCCGTCGAATTTTACTAGAATTTTTCAAATTCTTTCGAACTTGGTCTCTTACTTGCATAATATCGAATTGAAATTTATCTTTGTAAATAACTTTATCAAAAGTCATTTCCGTTCTATCGCCATATAATATTTCGCAAGGTGTAAACCCTGTACTATCGTGTAAAGAATTATTGTATAATTCTTCTATTTTCGGTAAGGCATAAGCCCAATCTTTATGTTTTGCATGACATAAAGTTCTGAACAATCTGCCCAACTCTTTGTTTACTCGCTCTGTTGTGTTCGGTCTTGGATTTCTTACAGTTGTATGTATCGATTTTATGTCTAATTCTCTCATAGAATTTCTCCAATGGTTACTAATAAATTGCTTTCCATTATCAGTTAATATAGTTTTCGGCTTTATAATTTCCGAAAAATGTTTGACTTTCGTTACGACTGATTTTGCAGTTGACTGCTTTAACGGGTATAACTTTATAAATTTACTAAAGGTATCTTGAATAACAAAAATAAATGTATATCCAAAATTCCCTGATATTAATGGTCCATATAAATCAGCCATCACCATATCTCCAATGTTCTCCGTTACAATAGACTTGCACGGACCCACATAAGTTATATTTTCCTTTCGAGCTAATTGACATATATGACAAATTTTAATTTGCCTTTTGATTTCTTTGGCCATGCGCTTCCAATAGAATCTTTCTCTTATATATTTAATAACTTTGTATGCACTTTGATGCCCCATCTCAATATGTACTTGGCTAATAATTTCGCTTTGTAAACTCTTTGGTAAATATATTATTTCTCTTATATAAGCTTTATAATATAATATATTATCTTTTAAGCTATAACGCTTTAAATTTTCATCTACTATGTTATCATCGCCTTGCAATGAATTTAATTTATTTATAATTAATAAAAGGTCTGAATCTTGCCTCTGATAATTCGAAATAGATTTCAATTTTTCGATTAGAACATTGTTAGGTTCTGTCTCTGTATATGCTATATCTAAACTTTGATTTTTATTCTCTTGTACAACATTGCCATCCGGTGGATATCTAGAAAGCACATCTGCAACTATGTTACTTTTACCAGATATATGTAATACCTCATAATTAAATTGTTCAAGATATATTATCCATCTTGTAATTCGTCCATTAAATAATTTCATGTTATTTATAAACAACAACGCTTTATGATCGGTCAAAATGAATACTTTACTTCCCCTCAAGTAAGTTTCGAATTTCTTTAAACAACTTATAACAGCATAAAACTCTTGCTCTGTAACTGTCCAATTTAATTCGGACCCTTTTAACGCTTTACTATGATAACCCAAAATGTGCATCTCATTGTTATCATTTAACTGATATAAAACGCCAGCCAAACCAATTCCTGAACAATCAGTTTGTAAATAGTACGGCTTACTAAAATCAGGATGATGGAGTTGTATAGTGTTTATAAATTGTTGCTTAATATCTCTAAATGCCTTATTTTCTTTTTCACTCCATAGAAATTTATGCCCTTTCTTTAATAGGTCACATAATGGTATTATACTTTCGCTATAATTTGGTATAAATCTTCGATAAAAATTACAAAGACCTAAAAAGGCCCTTAATTGTTTAATTTTTCTAGGTATTGGAAAATCTTGTATTGCACGAATTTTATCAGAATCTGTTCTAATGCCATCAGTCGAGATGATAAATCCCAACATTTTTATTTCTTTACAAATAAATTCACATTTACTTATATTGCAAGTTAAACCAGCTTTATTCAATTTATCAAGCACTATATCAATGTGTTCCAAATGTTTATCTAGATCTCCGGTCGTTATGATTGCTAAATCATCTAGATAATTTACGCAAAAATCTTGTACTTGTGGTCCCAATATTATATTCATTGCTCGGCTAAAACTCCCCACTGAAGTCTTTAAGCCTTGTGGTAATACGTTGTATACATAGGATTTTCCATTAAAGTTAAATCCTGTATACTTTCTTCCATTCTTATTGATTGGAATTTGAAAATATGCATTATTCAAATCAATTGTTGTAATATATTTAGCTCCATGAAATGAATTTAAGACATCCAATTGAATTGGCGGTTTCTCTGTTTCTGCAACCATTTTCTTATTAATATTTCTCGCATCTAACAATACTCTTATTGATCCATCTCTTTTCAATGTAAAAGTTAAAGGACTGCTATAAGGGGTTGAAGCCCTCGTAATTATACCAGCTTGTTCCAAGTCCTGTAATTTCTCTTCCACCTTCGATCTGTATGCATAAGGTATCGGATATGATCGTGTAACAATAGGTATTTCATCCAGCATTTCTATTTTATGTTCATAACATTTTGCTCTACCTAATCTATCCGTAAACATATCTCGGTATTTATTTAAAATAACTTTTATTTTTTCTGTATCTATTTTCGACAAAGTGGTCCCAATTTTTATATTCTCAATAATATCTACTTTTTCGAATTCATTAACACATATACAATTTTGTAAATTATTTTTAAATGAAATGAAATGGTCTTTGCCGCCAACTCTAAATTTCAAACCAATATTTTCATCTCTCAAATTAATTAAAACTTTGTTTGCCTTCATCCAATCAAATCCCAAAATCATTGGTCTTATCAAATTACTAATGATCAAAGTCTGAGTTTCAAAAATTACTTCACCAACCTTAATAGGCAATATAATCATCTGCTGTATCTTTGTACTGCGTTGCCCTATTACTCCTCTTATCTGTAACGCTTTAACAGGTAGCACTGATAATTTATTATTTCCACTTTTAAGTTGTAAAAATAAATTTTCTGAAATGCATGTAACATCGCTCCCTGTATCTAATAATGCTACAACATTTTCATTAAACAATGATACATCTATTTCAGAACGCATGCTCCCTACAAATTCCTTTGTATAGTCATCATCACTCTTAAACACAGTTTGCACGAACAACTCTTTTATAAGCAAGTTTGACTTGGCTTTTAAAAGTTTAATAATACTGTTAATATTATTTTTATAACCAACACCATGTCTATCAAACTGACCTAAGACAGATATTGGTTTTCGCAAACCTTTATTATTCTTTCCCAAAGATTGCCCAGGTTGCCACCCCATTTTCATTAGAATATTCAACGCTTTATTTCCTTTAAAATTATCAGAGATTGAATCGGAAACTAATTCAACCTCTGCTCCTCTAAGTAATGCACTGTTTCCTTTAATATTATCAAAGATTGAATCGGAAACTAATTCAACCTCTGCTCCTCTAAATTTGAATTAGTGCTTCCACTTGTATTTTGTACAACTTGTACTTCGTTCAATTGTTGAACCACCTCCTTTGCTTCATCTGGTCTGCGCCATCTCTTAAAAGACTGTTGATTTTCTTTAAGTTTATTTTCGTAGTTGTGATTAAATCGCCTCTTCCTCTCTTTTATATAAGATTCTTGTTGACTATCGTCTTGCTTTTCAATATCATCTAAATTTCTCAAGAAATCTGTAGTTTCAATGATTGTATCTATTTTCGCAATACGCCACAACTGTTGTACATTCTTTGGATAATGTCTTAGTACATCAGCTAAAATTTGTTTTTCTGGTATCTTATATGATAACATTTGCACCTTCTCAATGACGAACAGAAAATATCCAACCATTGTTGGATAAGTATATTTATTCCATTTATTCTGGACTAAGAATCTCCTCACTTTGTTCTGTTCATCTTCGCCCCAAAAGATTCTGAGGAAGTCATTCTTAAAATCATCGAATGTTCTCCATTTTACACTATTAATGCGTGCCCAGTGTTTAGCCTCTCCTCTTAAACACTCTCTTGCTATATCAATTTCTATATTTTTCGAAGGCACCTTTTTGAAATAGTTTGCGAGATCATCTATAAATGTAACTGGATGAACATTTTCTGTTCCTCCAAACTTTGGCTTTTCTATGGTTATATTATTGATATTATAGACAACGTTTTGTCTTGGATCCATTGTTTGATCCATTGAAGCAATGTTTTCCTCAAGAACACTACTTTCTTTGCTCGAATTCTCTTTTTTAATTATGTCTTCTAATTTTTTAAACCTTACTTCAAAGGTCTCCACAGTCTTCTTAAGAAGCTTGTGTAAAAGTTTAAAGTCCTTATTAACATATCCTGCCTTGGTATTTCTCCTTTTCTGAACTTTACTCATTTTTGAATAGTTGTTTCACTTAACACAATTAATAAATTGCACTGTTTTATAACACTTTTTATAGAATCGGTCCAAATATTTTGTTCGCATCGAATATCTGAAATTAATGTTTGCCATTAAATTGTGCCACCCCCAGACTTCAATACCCAAGCAAACTCTCTCCTCTAATCATCCTTTCCATTTCACAAGCAACAAATTGTAGGCTACAAGCCCACTTTTATTATATAATTTTTTTTTTTATATATATATATCCTGGTCACGGCACCAAATTGTAACCATCCTTTTTTCCTCTAGGGATTATTAGGAGTATATTAATGAAATCGACTCGGAAACATAAAATGTCTCCAAGTCGAAACACCACCAAGATCATCTCTTTTATATTATATTAGGCCAATGATATATTTATATGTGATCGTCTAGTTGTAGAACTTTGTTCTACTTTGTGAGTTGTAATAACTAGTTCTTCTAGGAATTATAGAGGAAGAAAGATTCGCCAAGCTTATTGAAGCCATAGGATGCTTATTATTAAAGTCCTTAAACTCTATATAAAATTTGCCAAAATAATAATTTAAATTTATCGATCAATTGCAATTTCCAAAATATTTCATTAAAATTTTTACTTGTAAAGGGTTTACATGCTTTAATCTCAAATACCCGATACAACCCTACTATCGCAACATATATTTTTGTCTTTAAAAATATATGGAGGTACACAGCTCCAGCGGAAATCCCCGCTGTGTACGGTGAGTGCCGTCCACCGGTTGCACTCCCCCCGACTTCAAGGGACAACAGATCGGCCACCGTATATCGCAGAAAAATACTGGTAAACCAGTAAGAGTTTTTAGCTCATTATTGGTGAATAAACACCATTCAGTCGTTTCTCGCATATCAATGCGTTACACCGTCAAGTGTATAATAAGGCGTCACCACCAAGACATTGTCAGCATAGGTATCGACCTACGGAGCGCATTAGGAGTATTAAACTCGCCTCAGGGGATGGCTAATTCCCTCGTTGTGCGGTGTCAGCGCGAGCCTTGAGAGCATAGCTCCCTCCAGCTACCATCTTCGCAAGAGACAAATGCACAGGCTCCACCAACTAATGCCAGGGCAGTTTCGGCCACATTAATAACTTTTAGTAAAATTCTCGAACATCATATAATTGTGTTATACACCAACTTTTCGCAAAATGCGAGTCTCGATCAAATTTGCATCACCCACCAATAATTTGCCTTCGTTTATAAACATGGGTATTTTACAGGCCACTTAATTGATTTGTAAATCATGGAGGGCAAACAGTCTGCAATCCCGTATAGAGGGACCCGACTTGGGCAAATCTAATTAAGACAAGCGTCATACTACAATACAGAATACCATAGCAAACGACAATATCTTATCCTCAATCTATCCGAATAATACAAATGAGCATATTAGCCACGAACCACTTATATACCCGTCACAGGAAGACTCGTTGATCCCATCAATGATCCATCAAAAGATGTACCAAAGACCAAACATAAGCAGCATATCAGGTGCAGTAATGTCGAATTGCAACTCTACACACTCCACGACAGGTGATAGAGATATTACTCTAGGCGAAGCCGCTTCAGAGCAGAAATTTGCAATCAACACCCCGCAACCATCAATGACGCATTATGAACACAATAAACACCCGTGTAATGTTATTGTAGCGAGCATGTATAATCGCGCTTGCGAGACATGCTTGCGAACCAACAAGAAATCAAGCTTAGGCAACAAGTATCCGCTACCTCTATTTTCATCCGTATAGACAGATTCAATTTCGGTACAAAAGTTAGTTGGCAAATCATATAAACTCGACGCATCATAGAAGCAAGCCTCTAAGACGCCAAGTACCCATTATCAAAAAGCCGAAGCTCTAAGACATGGTTCTGAGCACATTTAATACACCGAAGTGCAAAAACACACTCTTCCCAAACCAAAGCATAATTAGTGAATAACTCACCAACTACACCCTAGCCGGTATAGGTTTATAGACGTTTATTCATCGTCAGAACATGTCTATGCGATTTCCAGCATAATTTCACAACGCAACATTTTACGGAAATTGGACCCTGTATACCGCTTGTATACGATCCGTATTCCAAAACAACCACCACATAGTAATCGGCATTATTCATTTTATATATTTCCCCTCAAATATATTTTTCATCAAAATAAATAAATTATTTCAATAGTTCGACGTCCAACGCTTCACGCCGGCCGCATTACTCATATATGTAAGGTCATGGGTGTGTATCTACGTACAGGCCATTTTGCTGTCCGTTCGCGTAGGATTTTTCACTTTCGTATTTTTAAATAATTTTATTATAAACGTTCATTATAAGTGTATACAATACCTATTACCCTATTTTTGGATTTAAATTCAATAAAAAAAATCAATGCACGAACTCACTCCTTAGACTTAGTATGATTTTCACGAAAAATCAATACGAGAACACACGTAATTCTTATGCCCTTATTTTCCTTAATGTATTGATTCGATATCAATAGTAATATGTATTTATATTACTTATAAGTGTTTTATAGATCTTTAAGTTCCTTTAATCACGATTTATATCTTCATTAGACCAAATAATGTAACTTTATATTTTAATTTAAATATCAATATTTTGTAATGATATTCTAATATGTTATGCATATAACTATTATTAGCATATTTTTATATTATTAAAAATCATCTTTTAATGATTTAATAATGATAGTTACAGTTGGTAGAATAAAAGTAAATAATACATACTTAAATAGATAATTACACCCAGACTCAGGACAAACAGACATGTTCATGCACACAAACGTCTGTCCTGGGTGGGAATCGAACCCACGACCTGCGGCGTGAAAAGCAAGTATCTTACAAACCACGCCAACCGGCCCGTCAAAACAATTATAATTTATATCTAATTCTTATTTTTTATAAATATTGTAAATACGCATATGTCCTAATTTACGTAAGATGAGTGGAGTGTATTGGCCTAGCGGAAGATTGCGATGTAAGTTTAACTAGGATTTGTCCATGAGTTCGCTTGCATTTCTTCGTCATTTTTGCATGATAGTTCCGCGTGAATTTTGAATTATAGATATACTATCACATTCGACTTACTCTATACACAACTTAGGTTACATAGGTCAGACAATGGAAACCGTATTAAATGAAGGTTTTATGTCAGTTGGGGACATGTTTTATTTACGGAATAAAAGGTACCAACCTGTCCGGTTTCAGCATTACATCTGCGCGTTTTGTTTATGGAAATTTCTGTAATATATCGAATCCGGAACGATGGGATTTGACGAAGTACACATTGTTCCATTCCTAATTCTTAAGGTTCACGTTCCGGTGATGCCTTTCGAGCTAGCATCGTCAGATGGGGGGGGATATACAGGATTAATTGTAGCCATGCGTCCAGAGAGACGTGGACCTCGTGAAACGGGGTTACATAGTTGGAAGAGGGGTCACTTAACTATATGCAAACCGAATGCCCGTGAACCTGCTTCTCGGAAATTAAATCGT
Source organism: Papilio elwesi (assembly GCA_029849275.1). Taxonomy (NCBI): domain Eukaryota; kingdom Metazoa; phylum Arthropoda; class Insecta; order Lepidoptera; family Papilionidae; genus Papilio; species Papilio elwesi. The sequence goes on along the minus strand of CM056717.1, from coordinate 18,450,133 downwards.
TCAATCAATAAGAGAGGTAAGTTTTTATGCATAATTGTTAACGTTATAATTCGTATTAAAAACGACGATTCCTATGAAGTAGACGGTCGCATTTCGCGGAGGACATCTTTGTCATACGAAACTGAGCTCAAATGAATGACGCACAGAGACGGTTTTAATAAAATAAAAAAGATTGCAAGAATGTTTATGGAATGAAATTGAAAACTGAAGCAATACATACCTATTTATTGAGCCCTGCCAGGCAAATGGACGTTTGCATACTTCAGTACGCTGCGAGCGGCGAAGAGCAACAGTGTCAACAGTAAACGCTCCGAGGTACTATTACTATTATTTTTATTAATTACGATTTCACTGATTCATTCTTTTGTCATTTGCATTTAACATTTTTAATCGCAGCCATCTTTTACTATTATAACAACGAGATGACCCGGATTCAATTCGAGGCAAAACGTTATACATATTTAAAAAGAAATAAATTAATTATTTTTTATATTTAGCTTATATATTTAGCTTTAGCTAACTAAATATCAAAGCTTTCGTTTTGGTGTATCCATGTCCATCTAAACCTCTATACATACAAAGATACATAGATGGCGATAATACAACTGTCCACATGTCACCGAACGAATATAAACTTCGTTATTTTATAATTTGACTAGATATATAATAAGCTATTAAGGAACAGTTAAACAATGTAACATTTTATATATTTATGATGTATATTTATGATAACATATATAAAATAACTATCATTTATCTTCCATTCTTAAGTTTAATACACGCAAAATATCGGTTCACAATTTAACGATTTCGAATTTCAGTCTGTAAGCCATACGTTCAATTCACGTTTTGCTGAAAGTTTATAATATACCCGATTACATATATCTGACCTCAGATTATAAACTGACGGGAGTTCACAATCGGTCGGTGCCACAGATCACTTAACCTTTTCTATGAAATATGTTTCGTTACACACGGTGTAATCATCTGTTTTGATTTTTGCAGAACAAGTCGCTGAAATGCATAGAGATATAAAAAACAGATTGCGTCAGGTAATATATTTTTATTAGAAATAAACCTTTAAACGTATCCCTATTAGTTTATTCATTATTTTTTTGTAATAAATAATGAGATTAAGGGTTAAAAATATCTTAATAAGGGAAAAGTGTGGCTTAAAAGTGGATGCTGTGACTAGAATTGAGAAAGGTATGCTTCGGTGTTCGGCCATGTTGAAAGGACGAATGAAGAAAGAATAAGGAAACAAATTTATGTTGTAAAAGTGAGTGGTAGTGTTGGTAAGGGGCGGCCCTAGGAGAAATACAGATTAGTGACATCCCAAAGAAGGGCGATATAAGGAGCGCCCATAACCGACGAGCATGTATGCGTAGATTTATGAATGTTGAAGAAGCGAGAGAGGTGTGCCAGGATCGCGCCAAATGGAAATCCATGATCTCTGCCTACCCCTCTGGGTTACGGGCGTGAGTGTATATTTATTTATTTTAAGATTAAATAGAATGTGTATGTCACCGACCTTACCTTGGCCGATTATTCAACGGCCAAGTTCACAGTCACATGTATATTTTGCATGCCTACTAATATTACAAACGTGGACAGCGACTTCGTTTTATATATATATATATATATATATATATATTTATATATATATATATATATACATTTATATATATATATATATATATATACGAAATAATTCCGTGACAGAAAGCTGTATTAGTTAAAAAACGCTTACGCCTATTTCAGATGAATGCCGACATGAAGTATCGGATGTTTATTACCAAGAACACGGTAATAAAAGAAGAGAACAATACAAGAAGCCGTGTTTGCGCTGATGTGGGTGACGTGTACATGTTTAAAGACGAGGTGGCGCAACCAACCAAGGAAAAGGGAACTAAAGGGCCTTGCTACAAATAAATGAAATGTATCTAATTTAATATTACGATAATACATTAATATTTTGTACGCATTCTTGATCCTGATTTTTGTCTATAACCCTACTTAATATTACAAATGTGAATGTAAGTGTGTCACGCGAAAACTACTCAACCGATCATCATGAAACTTTGTACACATAGTCTTGGCGATACCAGAATTAAAATAGGATCCTTTTTATTAAAAAAATATTTTTTTACGAAAAAAAATGTTGGTCAAATAATCTAAAAATTTTGCTAGTTCAACCCCATAATATTATAAATGCGAAGTTTTATATGTGTGGATGTATGGATGTTTGTTACTCTTTCGGCTAAACGGCTGAACGGATCTGGATGACATTTGGTACAGGGATAGATTATAATCTGGAATAAATAGCACATAGGCTATTTTTTATGCCGGATAGATAGACTCGCTCACAAGGGTGACAGACGGGGAGCGGAGTCTTAGTAATAAGGTAAAATTTTTATATTTTTACGTATTTTTTTTAACAAACGATTCGTCATGTATTGTGTAATGTGGCCCTAATAATTTGCACGTAGCGTGAATCCGCAAGCCACAGTAAGTTTGTTATAAAAATCGTTTTTCATTCAGAAATTCGTCTACAGGTATAATTTAGTTCATTTCTTAGTGGTTTGCATGTATGCCTGTTTGTTACTATTTCACTCAAAAACTACAAATGGATTAGAATGAAACATTACAATAATATAGCTTATACACCAGAATAACATATAGGGTATAATTTATTAAGATATTGCTTGAACTGACCAATTTCACTATATCATATAAGGAGGAAAAAATTCCGCCATGCCATGAGCCCGGGGTACCGCGTACACCGTGCAGTATTCGCACAAAATCGCACAGATGTTTGCCTCAAAGTAAACCAAGTTCTAAGACTGACTTTGTTCTGAAATTACCGGTGATACCACGAACTCACAGAAGACAGAAGTCAAGTAGAATATTCTGCGTTTCGTCTGATGAGTGAGGTGCCGGAGGCCTAATTCAAGTTCTCTCCCTTAGCCTATTAAGCCTAGGATGGGAAGGGGAAGAAAACTTGACGGTGGAGGGGATGTATAGGAATTGGGAATAACCATTTTCTGTTTATCCTTTGTCCATTAAAGGTGGGCAACGCATCTGCAACTCATTAGTTAGTTGCAGATGTCTATGGGTAGCGATCACTTCACCTCGGTTGAACCGCTTGGTCGTTTGCTACCTAAACCTAAACTTGTTTGTTTGTTATAAAAAAATATTGCAGATGGTTGTAGCAACTACTCGTAAGTGATTTTTTATTAATTATAATGAAAAGACATTTTGTATTGAATTCAACTTCGACGAAATGGCAGTAACAGCTAGTGCTGAAAATTTCAAGGAAACGTAGAAAAGATATTTGAATCGATCGAATATTTTGTATGTGTGGATGTTCATTGGTAATAAAGAAACAGATGGTTATACTAAAAATAAAAAAAAATATTAAAAGATGATTAAAATCTTAACAGAACTTTAACAATTGATTTAGTAAAAGTAATAAAAAAATATATAACCTCTTGAGCAAAACAGTACTCAAATTCTTGTGCGTACAACTTACAACCCAACTGGGTATCATTTTATCTTACACCTATAACTGGAATCTACTTTATAAACTTAATCTATAAAAATACATATGTAAAGGCCTAAAAAATACTGACAAAAATCTTTCCAAATATATACGAAATATACTATACATTTACTGTTACGAACGAATTTAAATCGTTGAACATCCTTTAAACAAAACATATATTTAACACCAGAAAACTTTATCTATTTTGACTGTTGATGTTCTCAAATATTAAGTTTTTTTAAACTTAATATTTAAGAACAAAGGTGTATGCTACCTGAAGAACCCCCAAAATAGTTATTTATATGTGCCAATAGATATTTGCCCCAAGGGACACTTTTCGTGTCTTTGTCGTGATGAACAATGGGGTCTATACCCAGGATTGCTAAGGTTATTGAGTGCTAATAACGGAGTTCATCGTATCGGGAATAACACCCGAACGATAGTACTAGTCATAGGCCAGGAGTCGTACATATGTTCAGGCGATCCGAAAAAGAAGTGGTCTTTCGCGAAGGATCACTTGGCAAAGGTATATCAAGATCCATTTTTGCGGTTTCTGAAAGGCCAACTAAATCCTAAGGCTAGCTAAGGCTTCCAAACGGCGTGCGGCAACGGGTGCTTCTAATTAGCGAGCAGGTCTCCTTTTATTTCCTTGTACTACTGATGTTGAACAACTTTTCATAAAATATGACACATAAGTTTGCATTCCTACCCAGACTTCCCAGCAATGCACAGTAGTGTAAGTTTAACACGCACGGCTGTCCTTCGTATTTTGGGAAAAGATAATTCCGCTTGCTGCTGTCGATCGAGGCAAACGTACGTATGTCACACTTGCCGTGGATTTTTGCAATAGCGGGGGACTCCATACCAACCTGGAAGCCTTATTTTTCCTAACCAAGACGCAGATATCTCCTTCCTGGAACTCGAACTTTTCTCAAACGAGTCTCTCACCAAAGCTGTCCAATAAAATTTCTGTAACCCACCGTTACGATCTCTGAACATCGAGGCTAACTCATTGACCCAAAAAAGAGAAAGCCGATCTCGCGGCCTCTCTCCTTGCATCCTACTCGACTTTCGTGGACAAAAGTAACTTACTGCCGAAATTCCCTTGCGGTGAGAACTCAATGTCTAAAATTCAGATTTTCTAGAAGTTAGCCCTACAGAATTTCAGTCTCTGGATATCCGTAAGTCCCAAATCCAGTCCCACTCCTTTTCCTTTTTCTAATAAAAATGGAAAGAGAAATAGGATTTGATGGGGGCTTGGTTAGGACAAGAAAATTTCCTGTTTTTCTGTTCATCCCCCCCCCCCCTCTCTGTGAATTAAAAGTAGGCAACTCATTTGCAACTCATTGGCAGATGCCTACCGGTATGTTATAAATTGAACATCACAATTTTAATATCGAATAATAAATCACCACATTAAATGAGTATAAGTAGCACACAGCGAATAATAAAAAAAACAGTATGTGTAAGCATGTTTTAACTTTTTACAACACCATATTTTTAGTTCGCATTATAATCACTAAACATAAGAAGTGGAACACAACCGAACAAAAGTATAAGGATATGTAGTAAATAACAAAGTTGTGAATATTATTAAATTTTTGGATTATTCAGTGGGTTCATCTGTCCGATGGATACGGGTATGCGACCCCGAACACCACAGCTGCCGCTATTCTTCCCATATCCTTTCCGAACAGCGACATCCTAAGACCATTATTCCTTTTACTCTCTTTTAAAAATGACGAGGACGACGAACTATACGTCACAAGAAAAGCATCACAGCAGAAACGTTTATGCATCACATTACAGCATCACAATAAATTTTGGTTAACATCACATTATTTACCTCATTAGTTAAAATTAGTAAGATAAGTATTTTAATGCAATTAAATATATTTTCAACACAATACTGAGATTGCAGTTATAATTACATTATACGTAAGAAATCAGCAACGTGTAAAGAGGACAATTGTAGACAATGGTCATCACACCGTAGTAATGGATCGACATCACATTCTCTATAAAGGATAAACAACAAAGGTATAGGGACAAGAAGGGAGAGGGATGGATAGTATATAGCATAATGACTAGTAACAAGTATGTTCGTCCTGAGTCTGGGTGTATTTATCTATTTAAGTATGTATTTACAAAACAAAAGTAGTACATGTAGTATATCAGTTATCTGGTTGCCATAGCAACAAGCTCTGCTTAGTTCGGGATCAGATGGCCGCGTGTGAATGTGTCCTAGGATATTATATTATTATTAGTTATTTTAGCCCAGTGTTCTTGTTGGCAAAGGCCTCCACTAACTATAGCTGCGTTTTCTATAATTCACTTATAATGTATAGATAGTTTTTACATTTTTGTCGAAGGATTTATAATCCATGCGCAAAGATGGTGCTTTAAATAAATGTTTATAGTAGATGTCCTCGGCTTCGTGGCATCAAATTAAACATACGAGTTAATAATCACTTCGCAGAATAAAAGTTTATAAATATATTTTTTACCTTAATTGTTTTACCGTCTAAAATAAAACATAAAATCTCAAAACATCTGTATCAAAATTATGATTTGATTCATAAAAACAATTTATTTTGTTCATCTGTATATAGCTTCATTTCACGCGGTATTGTTGCTATTCAATTTTTGAGTTAAAAAAATGGTAAAGTAATAACGCACATGTTAAAAGCAAACCACGAGGGCTTACGAAACTAACAAATTGTAAATCAATTAATTTGCTTAATAAATACATATTAAAAAAGATAGAGTGTTTTAATAAATATAACGACATAAAATACATAATAACAATAATATTAGGGACATAAGAGTGTTCGTCTATTGTCGTCTATTGCATGTACACCGATGAGACTAACCAAAAACTATGGTCGGTAAAACAGTTGACAATTGAGGGGAATTTTTTGTGTTAGAACGCAATTGAAATAACCGTCACTTGTGGATACTCGTTTATTACTGACTATGACATTTGACAGATCGCCTAGCTGTGGATATATCACTCCTCCACACTTAATGTGAAACCTAAGAACAAGAGGAAGTTACCTTAATACTACACATATCGTTTTCTTTACAACTTACAACACTAACTAAAAATACTTTTTGTAGTCTATGGGCTTCCTATTGCGTTTCGGGCGTAATGACTAATGCGGTGTGGGTGAGGCGGCGCTGCCCTGCGCGATCAATCCGTCAACCTGCCGCGCAGGCTGTGTAGGCTGATCTGAAGCAGTAAGAGCCGTGGAGGCAACGAGGGCACTGTCCGCGATTTCCCGCTCCCGCTCTTCGCTCACACAAGCACCTTCCCCTTCCCCATCAGCCTTGCCATCCACAATATACGCCTCAGGGTGTGATATTGGCTCATCACTTGGCATGTTTTCTGCCGGCGCAACCTCAACATCTGGCAACAACTGCTGTGCTGAAGGGTGAACGGCAGCAACTGAGGTCACAGAAACGGGGGGCCTGTGATGGGGATAATCTATTTATGCCGCTCCTAGTGCCATCGCCTGTATATTTCCTGACCTGATCAACGTGTCTAATACAAGTAGCATTTATCTCTTTCATTACAATTTCAAACATTCTATTTCCTGTTTTCTTTTTTATTAAACCTAATTGCCAGCTAACTTTTCGTTTACTGTACCATCGGGTCCAAGCCGTGTCCCTCTGTGTGTATCTCAAATCGTGTTTTGTCGACTGTTGCTTTATTTTCATGGTAATTCTTTTTGAAGGCAAGATTAAGTCTAGCCGTGACCGCAGATTTCTTCCGAACATCAACTTGGCCGGTGTCTCCGCAGCGGTGCAGTGTCCGGTATGTCTATAATTAAATAGGTAGCCCAATAACATATCATGTGTTTTATGAGCAGGTGAGTTTTCATTTGTGATGCATTTTAACATTTTTTTGCTCGTTCGCACCGAATTGTCAGCCTGACAATTACTTTGCGGATGGTATAGGGGCGTCGTGATGTATTTGATGCCATTCGAGTTACAAAATGTTATAAATTCGATGGAATTAAGTTTTACGTCATTGTCCGACACTAACGTGTTAGGTATACCAAATATTAAAAAAAGTCCTTTAACTTCGCAATTAGAGCGGCAGATGACGTTCCTTTATGCATGCGCTGACAATCTAACCATTTACTAAATGAGTCGACCACTACCAAGTTCACCCTTTTCCCTACAGTCATGTAGTTGATGTGTATGTATACGCTGCCACGGCACCGCGGCAGCGGGCCGTGGCGCGGGCGTAGCGCGGGGGGGGGGGGCGGCGCGCACGCTGGCGCACGCCTCTCAAGACCCGGTCCAGCGTTCGATGTCCCGGTCGATACCGGGCCACCACATCCTACTGCGAGCGCTACTTTTGCTTTTTATTATACCTAAATGTGAGTCATGTAGTTCACTTAACATCTTATATTCGTCGGTATAATTATCCTATGTCCTCTGAATGAGCACCCGTTCTCGATTTGTAGGTCGCACTTGCATTGAAAATACGGCAGTATCAATTTACATTTTATTTTACGCGTCCAACCGTGTAACATATATCTAGCGACGGTTTGGCCGATGTCTGGCGCCGTGGCGGTGACTCATCTAAAAACTTTAATGCATAGTGGCAATCGACGTTTTGTTCGATGTCGCCGGACGACGCGTCGTCACATTGTATCGGCGCACGCGAAAAATAATCGGCGGCTAGGTTTTTGTCGCTCGATACGTACTGCACTTCGATTCGCTTACAATTAAGCCGATAAAATGATCGCGTATCGTTGAAGTCTCAGCGCTATCGTAACCGGTATACCCGTAGCGTTATTGAAAATGGACACTAAGGGCCTGTGGTCGGTTTGTAAAACAAACGAATCATCTCGACCGTACAGATACTGGCGAAAACGTTTCACCCCGAAAATAATAGCCGTCGCCTCCTTTTGTATCTGGCTATAGTCCCGTTCACTAGCAGTGAGCGAGCGGGATGCTTACGCCAGGGGGCGCTCGTTGTCGCGCGCCGTTCGCTGCGCCAGCACGGCGCCGAGCCCTGTTGGGCTCGCGTCTACCGCCAGCACTAGCTGTGCACTGGGTTCGAAGTGCGCCAGCACACGCTCCGATGCTAACTCGCGCTGCACAGCTGTCATACTGCGGCGCTGCCTATCTCCCCACTCCCATTTAGCCCCGTTACGAAGCAGCTCATGCAGGGGGCTTAATAAAGAAGAGGCGTTTGGAATGAAACTTGTATAATAATTAAGTTTGGCTTAGCATCTATAAAGGTGAAAGACAGGGCTGTGTAGCATCCCCGTGGCTGTTCAATCTCTTCATGGATGATTGTTTGAAATCTTTGAAAGACGAAGATTGTGGATTAAGAATGGGTGAGTTAGTTGTAAAATGTCTCTTGTATGCTGATGACCAGGTTGTGTTTGCGTCATCAGCGGAGGACTTACAACTTATGCTGAATGTAGTGAATGATTCACTAGATGGTAAAGGTATGAAGATGAATGTGGATAAGACGAAAGTAATGGTGTTTGAAAGAGAACAAAGTAAGACAGTAATTGAAATAATGGTTAACGGAAATGTAGTGGAACAGGTGGAAGAGTTTGTGTATTTGGGTTGTATGTTTAGTAGAGATGATAGGCATGTTAAAGATTTTGAACGACGAGTGAGTGCGGGAAATAAAATGAATGGGTACAGTTAGTTAGGAGACAGAATGTGTCTGTGGCTCGTCTGGCAATACACAATGCTGTACTAGTCCCTACTTTAATGTATGGAAGTGAGAGCTGGGTTTGGCAGGAAAAGCATGCTAGTAGAGTTAATGCCGTTGAGATGCAATCCTTAAGAAGTATGTTAGGCGTGACTTTGAATGATAGGGTTAAAAATAGCGTTATAAGGGAAAAGAGTGGCTTAAAAGTGGACGTTGTGACTAGAATTGAGAAAGGTATGCTTCGGTGGTTCGGGCATGTTGAAAGGATGAATGAAGAGAGAATAACAAAACTAATTTATGTTGCAAAAGTGAGTGGCAGTGTTGGTAGGGGACGCCCTAGGAGAACTTATATCGATCAGATTAATGACTTACTAAAAAAGGGCGATATAAGTGTAATATATTGTTAAAATGTGGGTAGGTTATTGCAACCTTCCCTCTTCATATATTAATAAAGTCAGTCCCAAACCAACCGCCGTTTTACTTACACACGATACATTACAACTGGCGACGAGTTGATTTATTTCGCGTTAAACGGTGAAAATGCCTTTCGGAAAGTTACACGAATACGACCTCAATGACCGTAACAACTGGACAGCATACGTTCGACTTGTTAAACAATTCATTTTGCTTAACGCAATAAAATATGAGTTGCACGTCGCAACGTTGCTCACGCACGTCGGCGCAGCGACGTACGAGTTAATGTGCGACCTGTGTGCACCGCTACATCCAGAGAGCAAGTCATTCGAGGAGTTGGTCGAAATAGTCAGCAATCATCTTGAGCCAAAAAGATCGGAGATAGCCGAGAGGCACCTGTTTAGACAAAGACAGAGAGTCCGTAAGTGTTTTCCTTCAAAATTTAAAACACCTATCAAAGCACTGTAATTTTGGAATTACGCTGGAAAAAAATATCAGGGACCAGTTCGTCTCTGGGCTTCGAAACGAAGCAATGCGGTCTCGCTTGTTCGCGGAACCCACATTGGAATACAAAAAGGCGGTGGAGTTGGCCCTCGCCTTGGAGGCGGCCGAGCGGCATGCGGAGGCAGCCGGCGGCGACGGCCAGGGAGCGACGTCGACACCGAGCGGGTTGGGACTCGAGCAGGCGGCCGGCCTGCACCGCGTGGACGCGGGGCCCGCGCAACGGCGATGGCCCGCTTGCAGGATCACGCGGCAGATAAGTGTAGCTTTAAGGCGTCAAAGTGCTATAAGTGTAATAAAAAAGGCCACGTGGCCCAAATGTGTTCACAAAATGGGTATAGGGCTAACGGTGGACGGTCGAAACTTCAAAATTACATTGAAAGTTGTGATTCCGCGAGCGATGCAAATGATTATTTACATCATATCATAGCTGTTAAGAACAATGTAAAGGACGGACCCTATCACTATAAATAACATGTAGTAAATATAGATATTGTATTCGAAATAGATACGGGGAGCAGAATATCGGCGGTGTCAAAAGAATTCTACAGTAAATATAATATATCATTTACCTATTATTAAAGATCATATTAAATTGCAGTCGTACACCGGCGAGGCGATCGTACCTCTCGGTTAAGTCGCGGTGCGCGTAACGAGTGGGAGCGAGACGACCGAGTTACCATTGCTTGTTATCGCGCGAGGCGGGCCGCCACTGTTAGGCCGTGTGTGGCTACGAAAACTGAACTTAGATGCAATTAAAATTAATAAAATATGCCAGCCGGGTGACTCGCTACTTGTAAATTTAAGGAACGAATTTCCAGAAGTGTTCTGTAACGGTGTAGACACATTCAAAACAAAAATTAAATTACATTTAAAAGACACAACGCCGATATTTTGCAAGGCCCGTCCGCTACCGATAGCGTTGCGTTCTCCCGTCGAACGTGAGTTAGAACTAGGTGGATAGGTCCAACTACGGAACACCCATTGTACCCATAATTAAGCGGGATGGAACAATAAGGATTTGCGGTGATTATAAAATCACAGTAAACCCTTCATTAAAAGAATTTCATTATCCCTTACCGCGAACAGAAGAGTTGTTTGCAGCGTTAAGTGGTGGCGAACAGTTCACTAAATTGGATTTAAAAAATGCCTATTTACAAGTAGTGCTAGATGAAGCTTCGCAACCACTTACGGCTATAACGACGCATATGGGTGTTTTTGTGTATCGAAGGGCCCCATTTGGCTTGAAATGTCTACCGGAAATGTTTCAGAAATTAATTGAGGAAACCCTTAGCGGTTTAGATTGTGTTGTAGCATTTATTGACGATATCTGTATCACCGGCCGCGACAGAGCTCATCATGTGCAAAACGTCAAAGAGGTATTGTCGCGGTTAAAAGATGCGGGTTTACGTATTAAATTCGAAAAATGTGATTTCTTTATGGATGAAATTTCGTATTTGGGATATAGAATTGATAAAAATGGGGTACATACGGATAAAGGACAGGTAGCCGCCATTGTAAATTTACCCGTTCCTAAAAAGGTATCACAGCTTCGAGCAGGCTCAGGTTTAATTAATTATTATTCACGCTTCATACCGAACATGAGTACATTGTTGAATCCTCTGTATAAACTATTGGCGAAAGGCGGTAAATGGTGTTGGAATAGGGATTGCGATTGGAGAATAGGGATAGGGATTGATTAACTTCGGGCCGAAACATGGTATACCACAAACGGCCGCCAGCCGTTTGCAAAGGTATGCGGTGCGGTTGGCGGCATACGACTTTGACATCGTCTTCGTGACCACAGAAAAAAATGGTAACGCCGATGGCTTGTCCCGCTTACCCCTGCCGACGGTAAAGTCGACAGATGAAGACGACGCCGCCGCGTACTTGCATTTTATCGAAGACACTTTCCCTCTCAGCCACAAGGACGTGGCAAAGGAGACGGCGAAAGATGTAATTTTAAGAAAGATATAAGGGTACATCGTAAGCAGATGGCCGTACGAAACCGAAATCGAAGGCGAAAAGCCTTATTTTCATCGCAAGGAGGAACTACACGTCGACCACGGATGTATCGTATAGGGTTACCGTGTAGTCATACCCGGTATCCTTCGAAAACAAATAGTCGAGGAGATTCACGCGGGCCACGTGGGTACAGTGAGGATGAAGCAAATAGCTCGCAGCTACGTGTGGTGGCCGCGACTCGATGCAGACCTAGAGGAGCGTGCGCGCACGTGCGCCGCGTGTCGCGAGCAGCGAGACGCCCCTCCGCGTGCCGCTATAATGCCCTACGTTTGGCCAGCGGAGCCGTGGACACGCTTACACGCGGACTTCTTACAACATAATGGCCGACACTATTTGGTCGTGATCGACGCCCATTCGAAGTGGATTGAAGTGTTCCATATGTATAGCGGTACATCTGCATCTACGGTGGCAAATAAACTGCGAGAATTATTTTCGAGATTTGGAATCCCAAGACAAATAGTTACCGATGGAGGACCGCCGTTTACTTCTCGGGAGTTTGATGATTTTTTAAAGAAAAATGGTATCGACCACATTGTAACGGCACCGTATCATCCATCGAGCAATGGTGCGGCTGAAAATGCCGTAAAGACCGTGAAGAAGGTCATAAAGAAAGCCATAGCGGAGGGCGAAAATGTCGATCGCGCGTTAAGCAAATTCTTAATGCAGTATCGCAACAGTACACACTGTAGCACGCAGTGTGAGCCCGCCAAGGCCATGCTCGGCCGGCGGTTGCGCACCCGTCTAGACATGCTGCGCCCCGCCACCGCAACCGCGGATAACGTTGCGCGCGCGCAGAGCAGGCAGTTGCGGCACGCAAGAGGATGCGCACGCGAGGTCACAACACAAGCGTCACCCCCTCCCTCCTGACCATCTGTAGCGCAGACCACTGGAGGTGCCGGTGACCTCTCAGTTGGCAAAATCACCTCAGCCGCTGGCATCAGCTCCTGGGCTGGAGGGGAAATATTTACGCCAGTTGTCACAGACATAGGCGGCCCGTGCTCCTTATGCCATTCAATCAGTCCCGCTTCTAATATCATTCCCAGTATATTTCCTTATCTGATCGACGTGTCGAATATAGTGCGCATTTGAATTTTTTACAACAATTTAATACATTCTATTCCCTATTTTCTCATTTATTGAACCTAATTGCCAGATATCTTAGCGTCCACTGTACCATCGGGTCCAAACCGTGTCCCCTATTTCAAAACATCTTTTGCCGGACGTCGGTTTATTGTTGACGTATTTTTTTTCAGCAGGTAATATTAAATCTAATCGAGACCGCAGATTCCTACCGAACATTACCTTGGCCGGTGTTTCCCCGGTGGTACAATGTACGGTGTTTCTATAATTACATAGGTAGCCCAATAACATGTCTTGCGTTTTATTAACAGATACATTTTCCTTAACGATACATTTTAACAGTTTTTTACATGTCCGCACTGAGTTTTCGGCCTGGCCATTACTTGGCGGATGATATATAGGGCTCGTCATATATTTGATACCGTTAGAGGTGCAAAATGTCTTAAACTCTGTTGAATTGATCTTTACATCATTGTCAGACACTAACACATTAGGTATACCAAAAATAGAAAAAATATATTTTAATTTTGCAATTAAAGCGGCAGATGATGTTCCATTATGCATACACAGACAATCCAACCATTTACTATGTGAATCGACCACTACTAAATACACCCTTTGCCCTACGGTCATATAATTGATGTGTACGCGTTGCCACGGCGCCGCGCCGATGGGCCAGGGTGCGGGCGGGGCGCGGGGGGGGGGGGGGGGGGGGGGGCGCGGCGCGCACGCTGGCGCACGTTTCACAAGACCCGATCCAGCGTTCGATGTCCCGGTCGATACCGGGCCACCACATCCTACTTCGTGCGTTACTTTTGCTTTTGATGATACCTAAGTGTGAGTCATGTAGCGCACCCGCCTAGACCTGCTGCGCCCCGCCGCCGCAAACGCGGATAACGTTGCGCGCGCGCAGAGCAGGCAGTTGCGGCACGCAGGAGGATGCGCACGCGAGGTTTCAGTGGGTGACACGGTGCTCGTAAGGAATTATGGCAAAGGGGACAAGTGGGTCGAAGGCACTGTAACAGAAGGGACAGGCAAGGTCACTTACGCAGTTAATACCGGGAATAAGATAAATACCAGGCAAATTGACCAAATGGTATCGAAGAAAACTGTACGGCACTCGTGGCACACACCGGGTCAAAAAGAAACGAATGGAAACTTAGAATGTACAACCGCACAAGCGGAGGACACGACGCAAGCAAGGGGAGCATCGGCACCCGAAATTACAAATTCGACATCCAAAGAGATCGCGGCGACAGCCGATGAAAGTCTTAGTATTTCTTCGTCAGACAATAAGTCCTCGACCCCCACTCCGACACCTAATCCAAAGACATATAACTTACGGCCACGACCAATAAAATAACCTTAAAATTTGTTTATTAGGTAATAATGTTTAATTATTTTTTTTCCTTATTTTTGTTTTACTTATCTTATTTTCAATTTATCGCGACGAAGCATTAGTGTTAAGGGTTTTGTTTTCCTATTAATAAATGTATTATAACTAGTTACTAGCAACAACAACAAATCTAATTGATTCTGCCTATTTTGTTTGTGATTCCAAATTAGCCTGCCGGGTTCGAACCCGCAAAATTTTACAGACGGTGTGCGCTGTGGTGCGTCTTGCTTACTTTACTATAACGTTTATTTACGCTGCCTTTGTGTAATGTAAAAGTAACAATGTTTGCATAGTCTCAACATTACGATTGTATAATCACTTTTTCTTTTCAACTTTATTTGTTTTCACAATTTATTTTAAGGGGGGTGTTGTAATATATTGTTAAAATGTGGGTAGGTTATTGCAACCTAGGGTAGGTTTTTCATATATTGTTCTTCATATATTAATAAAGTCAGTCCCAAACCAACCGCCGTTTTACTTACACACGATACATTACAATAAGGAGCACCCATAACCGACGAGCATGCATGCGTAGATGTATGAATGTGGAAGAAGCGAGAGAGGTGAGGTGTGCCAGGATCGCGCCAAATGCAAATCTATGATCTCTGCCTACCCCTCTGGGTTACGGGCGTGAGCGCAGTCAGTCAGAAAGTCTTTTTCTATATAAATCATCTGAGATTACAGATTTACCGGAACCTGTCTCGAGCTCCATCGTCAAATCCTGATCACCTACTATTACATTTATATTAATAGGAGTGTCAGTCACATACCTCAATTTTAATTTTTGCCACCCCTCGCAGTTCTTGGCCTCATTTCTGCCCCTCTCGCTTGCCGAGTCGACATGGTGTATACGCGTGTCCCTAGAGTTAGCACACATCTTCTTTAAGTGTCCCTTTTACCGCACCTTTGGCACGTATAACCCTTGTAACTACACATCTGTTACATGACTTTTCATACCGCACACTGAACAACGGGCGGGATCCCGCCGTAGATCACGGCGCGGCGCAGCGCCCTCCACACGGGCACCTACCCTGCGACCATCCGCCGCCATGCCGCGGCCGCAACGACCTTGAAACTTCACTCGATGTACCGGCTCCTCCCTGATGAGCTCCGCTTCGCTCCCGCACCTTAGCCTCGCTTGCTTGGCGCACGCAGCCTGCTCCGCCAGCTCGATGGCCCAAGCTAGCGTCAGTGTGGACGGGTTCTGTTCGAACAGCCTATCGCGTTCGGTACCCGGGCCCAGGCCGAGGACAAAACGATACCTCAAGGTCGTTTCCAAGGCGGTGCCGAAGTCGCAGTAACTTGCCAGACCTCTTAATCGCGCGGCCCAGTCTCCTAAGGATTCGCCTGGACTTCTAATCGCTACGTAGAAATTTGCCCTATCCACATATGAGCACTGTTTCGACGAGTTTTTACGAGTTCCGTATAACTTAATAAATCCGCCTCCTGCGGGTACGCTAAGTTACGCACTTGTCGGTATGTCTCGTCCGTGATGTGTGTGAGCAGAATTCCGCTCTTGTCTGCGTCTTCAATTTTGTTCTATCTTAGGAACTGCGACATTCTCCCTTTGAAAATCGCCCACTCATGGAATTTGTGGTCGAAATTCGGCATATTTCCGAAATATGCCATTTTTTTTTAATGTGGGTAAGTTAACTTCGTCGCCAGTGTTGTCTTCGAACGCAATTGAAACAACCGTCACTCGTGGATACTCGATATCAGAATTACCATGCTCGAGAGGAACATCGTTAGGTTATTGTCGGTGCGAGTCCGACATAATCCGCTCTTGCCCCCGCATGAACAGATATGCGTAGGCATTCTCTCACGCTTAAAAAAAGGAAGGCCTCCTGGAGGTACTCTAGTTTTTATGACCACTAGCGAGTCTTTGACGAGATCGGCATGTGTCAGATGTTAAGTTATACAAGCTAGATAATAATTAATATACACCAATGTTATGGTACTAGGCCACGTGTCCAAAGTAAATTGAAAAAGTGTAATGTTTGAACGCAATTAAAACAACCGTCACTCGTGGATACTCGTTTATTACTGGACGCAATGACATGACATTGACAACTTCGGTGTGTACATCTTATTCCTCCACACTTAATTTGCCAAACCTAAGAACAAGAAAAACTTAGCTTAATAGTGTTTCAAGGCTTAGTCTAGAATAACTTAGTATTACATTTAAAAAAAAATACTTTTTATAATCAACGGGCTTCCTATTACGTTTTTTGCGTGAATTATGCGAAGGCTCCAATGAGTCGTGTGGCTGTGAAACCTCGGCGCTGTACTGGGGCCGCCCGTTGTCCTCCTGCCGCGTGGGCTCTGCGTCTGCGGACTGTGCGGACTGACGCCACTGCCTGCGATCACCTTCCGCTCTTCATCTACACAAGCGTCACCCCCTCCCTCCTGACCGTCTGTAGCGCAGACCACTGGAGGTGCCGGTGACCTGTCAGTTGGCAAAATCACCTCTGAGGCAGCCCAGGGGCTGAAGGGGAAATATTTACGCCAGTTGTCACAGACATAGGCGGCCCGTGCTCCTTATGCCATTCAATCAGTCCCGCTTCTAATATCATTCCCAGTATATTTCCTTATCTGATCGACGTGTCGAATACAGTGCGCATTTGAATTTTTTACAACAATTTTATACATTCTATTTCCTATTTTCTCATTTATTGAACCTAATTGCCAGATATCTTAGCGTCCACTGTACCATCGGGTCTAAACCGTGTCCCCTATTTCAAAACATCTTTTGCCGGACGTCGGTTTATTGTTGACGTTTTTTTTTTCAGCAGGTAATATTAAATCTAATCGAGACCGCAGATTCCTACCGAACATTACCTTGGCCGGTGTTTCCCCGGTGGTACAATGTACGGTGTTTCTATAATTACATAGGTAGCCCAATAACATGTCTTGCGTTTTATTAACAGATACATTTTCCTTAACGATACATTTTAACAGTTTTTTACATGTCCGCACTGAGTTTTCGGCCTGGCCATTACTTGGCGGATGATATATAGGGGTCGTCATATATTTGATACCGTTAGAGGTGCAAAATGTTTTAAACTCTGTTGAATTGATCTTTACATCATTGTCAGACACTAACACATTAGGTATACCAAAAATAGAAAAAATATATTTTAATTTTGCAATTAAAGCGGCAGATGATGTTCCATTATGCATACACAGACAATCCAACCATTTACTATGTGAATCGACCACTACTAAATACACCCTTTGCCCTACGGTCATATAATCGATGTGTACGCGTTGCCACGGCGCCGCGGCGGCGGGCCAGGGTGGGAGTAGCGCGGGCGGGTGCGGGGGGGGGGGGGGGGGAGGGGGCGTGGCGCGCACGCTGGCGCACGTTTCACAAGACCCGATCCAGCGTTCGATGTCCCGGTCGATACCGGGCCACCACATCCTACTTCATGCGTTACTTTTGCTTTTGATGATACCTAAGTGTGAGTCATGTAGTTCGCTTAACATTTTATTCCGCAAAATATTCGGTATAATTATTCGGTGTCCTCTAAACAGGCACCCGTTCTCAAACTGAAGGTCAGACTTGCATTGAAAATACGGTAGTATGGACTTACAGCTAATTTTTCGCGGCCAACCGTATAACATATACCTTGCGACGGTCTGAAGCGTCGCGTCGCGCTGCGTCATGTGACGATGTCGTGCGCCGTGGCGGCCGGCGATGACGCATCTAGAAACTTCAATGCGTATTGCGCATCTACGTTTTGTTCGACATCGCCGGACTCATCGTTATGCTTGCTTTGTATCGGCGCGCGTGAAAAATAATCCGCAACAATGTTTTTGTCGCTGGATACGTACTGCACTATGTAATTGTAAGCCGATAGAATTATTGCATATCGTTGGAGTCTCAGCGCTGTCGTAACCGGTATACCCGTTGCGTTATTAAAAATTGATACTAAGGGTCTGTGGTCGGTTTTTAAAATAAAAGGGTCGTCCCTATCGTACAGGTATTGGTGAGAACGTTTCACCCCAAAGATAATAGCCGTCGCCTCTTATTGTATTTGGCTGTAGTTACGTTCGCTAGCAGTGAGCGAGCGGGATGCGTACGCGAGAGGGTGTTCGTCGCCACTAGCCGTGCGCTGCGCGAGCACAGCGCCGAGTCCGGTAGGGCTCGCGTCCACCGCTAGTACTAACTGCGCTGCGGGCTCGAAATGCGCCAGCACACGCTCCGACGCTAACTCGCGCCGCACAGCTGCCATACTGCGACGCTGTCTGTCTCCCCACTGCCATTTTGCACCATTTCGAAGCAATTCGTGCAGGGGGCTTAATGAGGACGATGCGTTGGGAATAAAATTCCTGTAATAATTTATTAGGCCTAAAAATCTTTTTACCTCCGTGATGTTGGTGAGCTCCGGTGCATCGATTATAGCCCTTACTTTGTCGGGGTTAGTCTTTAAGCCTTCCTTGCTTATAACGAAACCTAAATACTTGACTCTTTATTGAAAAAACTCACATTTTTCTTTTTGTAGTCGTAGCCCTGCGTGACTAAGCCTATTTAATACTTCGATCAGTCGTTTCAAGTGAGAAACTCTGTCGGGCCCCGTAATAAAAATATCATCGAGCCAAATGCTAACACCGTCGATACCCGATAACAGTGTCTCCTTGCACTTTTGGAATATGGCGGGTCCATTCGATAAGCCGTATACGAGTCTGGTGTATTTAAAAAGTCCCTTGTGAGTATTTATGGTAGTAAGCTCCTGGGATGACTCGTCTAAAATAAACTGATTATGTGCATTTTTTAGATCAATTTTACTATATCTCTCGCCTCCTCCGATTTTAGCAAAAACCTCTTCAATTCGTGGTAAGGGGTATTTTTCTATAATAGGGTCCTTATTTAACGTGACAGAAAAATCACCCGCTATTTTAACACGGCCGTCGTCTTTTAGAACGGGAACTATAGGAGTCGCGTTTTTGGAATAATTTACAGGGACGAGAATGCCTAAACCTACTAGCCGGCTTAGTTCTTGCTCGACTTTATCTCTTAGGGCAAAGGGCACAGTGCGTGGTTTAAAAAACTTAGGGGTTGAATTTTCCTTGAGTAGCAGTTTTACCGTGAATTTATTAAAGGCACCCAATTCATCACGCCATAAGTCTGAATATTTATCTAATAACATACATAATTCCGAGCCAATGCTTAAGGAATTCAAGTCACCAGTTATAATTAAATGAAACGCTGACATAAAATCCCTGCCTAGTACAGGCGGCGCGCCATTCTTAACGACATACATTTTTATCGAATTTTTATTTTTATTGTAGATAATTTCAACATTAAAATATCCTAACGGACTTATCTTACGGCCATCATAGAGACACATATTTAATGAACTATGTTCTAAAGGACAGTTAGAAAATCTTTTCCTATACAAATCGTCCGAAATCACACATCTACTAGAGCCTGAATCGAGTTCCATTGTCAATTCCTGATCCCCTACTATTAAATCGATTTTGATAGGCTGGTCAGTTACGTACCTCAAATTAAAGTTCTGGCACTCCTCACAGTCGGTGTCCTCCATGTGGCCCGTCTCGTGAGCCGAGTCGACATGGTCATGGACATGATAAACTTGTGTGTCCCTAGCATTGACACAAACTTTTTTTAAATGTCCTTTTTTTCCACACTTTTGGCACGTGTAACCTTTGTAACGGCACTTATCACTTTCATGGTTTTTCATCCCGCACACCGAGCAGCGCGAAACACGCCGCACGTCGCGGCGTAGCCCCGGCACGGCCCCGCTTGCACCGACACGGCGCCCATCGCCGCTACAGCCAGAGCGATCTTGGAACTTCAGTCGATGTACCGGTTCCTCTTTGATGAGCTCCGCTTCGCTGCCGCACCTCAGCCTCGCTTGCTTGGCGCACGCAACCTGCTCGGCCAGTTCGATAGCCCGAGCGAGCGTCAGGGTAGGAGGGTTCTGCTCGAACAGCCTGTCGCGTTCTGGACCCGGTCCCAGGCCGAGGACGAAACGATCCCTCAAGGCCGTTTCCAAGGCGCCACCGAAGTCACAATAACTCGCTAGACCTCTTAGTCGCGCCGCCCAGTCTCCTAAAAATTCGCCTAGACTTCTATTTGCTTCGTAAAAATTTGCCTTGTCGACAAATGTACACTGCTTCAGCTTGAAGTGACTGTCGCGTAACTGGACGTGTTCCGTGTACTTTAACAATTCCAGCTCTTGCGGGTACGCTAGGTTACGTACTAGACGGTATGTCTCGTCGCTTATATGCGTGAGCAGAATTCCGCCCTTGTCTGCGTCTTCAATCTTGTTAATTCTTACAAACTGCGATAATTTTCCTTTAAATATTGCCCACTCATGGCATTTGTGGTCGAACATTTGCATGTTTCCCACGTACGCCATTTTTTAAAAAAATAAATATGTGGGTAAGTTAATCCTCGTCGCCAGCGTTATGTTTGAACGCAATTAAAATAACCGTCACTCGTGGATACTTGTTTATTACTGGACGCAATGACATGACATTGACAACTTCGGTGTGTACATCTCAAAAAGACCTACAGCAGGCTTACATCTAAGCCTTCGGCTCTCAGCATTTCAAGAGAAATCGTGTCTGATGATATATATGCTCGTTCAGGGCACCTTGCAAAAACACCGCGATTTTATAAGTAACATACGAAGTCCGTACGTGTGAATTTGATGAATAATGCATCTCTCCCCATTGTACTTGCTATTGCATGGGCGGCCCGACTCACACGGTCAAATACCACGACATCACAGAAGACAGGCGTCAACTAGAAGTTCAGCGTTGTTTTAAATGATTTATTAATTTTTCTTTTAACCATTCCAACTAAGGCTAAAGCTTGTGCTAGGACATCCGCCGCTTCTCCGCTCGCTCCTCTGTTTATTAAGATAAGCAACTACTTGTTTAAGAAATGTTTTTTTAAACTTAAGTAAAATGTATTTCTAACTGTCAATGGTAAAACTGGGAGCGCGGTAGGGAGACGCGCCAAGACGAGCCAAAGGAAAGGAAACGCGGCGCTTAAACTACTTTTTCCTCAAAGCGTTTGCCGTATTTTCGTATCATCATAGCTTCAGTCTGGATGATAAAATAAAATAGAATAAAATATAAATAATTTATTGTTATCTTGAAATACAAAAAACTATAAAACATAGTAAACTAAGCATTAATTACTAATAAAGATAACAAAAGGTTCAGCATGTACCGCATGATATATGGTGCCACGTGGTGCTGGTTGTCAGCCCAACCCACTAGCAGCCCTGCGCCTCTTCAGAGGAGCCTTTTACTTATAAATAAACAATACTTAAAAAGACGTAAAAGATAAACCGCATTAATCAAATGATGCCAGAAACTAAAAAAAATCAAGATTTCTATTATTGAGGTATATAGAATACTGGCATTTAAACTTTAAATATAGATGTCAATCTATCACGCTCTTATCATCTTCGCATGTGTCTATGTAATGTACAATATCTTTCAATATCAGTTTCATTTGAGGACGTCCAATTAACTTGATGATTTACACCATCGGTAAAGACGGATGGTAACAAATTTCTACAACATTGACGTCGTAACGTAATATACAATTAAATCAGGTTAAAAGAAATATAAGATATATCTTCAGGTTGAGAAAAACGCTACCTAGTACCCGGTGCCCAATATGGTTAATAAGGCCCTGTGCAAATTGTCTTTGTATTTCTTTACGTTCACCATTTATTGATCTTTATAAAATGTTTGTTGAAATTATTGATAGTCTATTATTTTTATTTCACATCTTATATATACAATATCTACTAAATACATTTCTGAAATACATGGCACCTGCCTACATATTGTCACACAACGAAAGGATTGAATATGTCAATCTTAATTGCGTCTATTGTTATTTAAAAATGCACCTAGATGGCGTTAGTCTCTAAATGGATCGCAAAAATTGAAGATGTTTATAATGGTAATGGCGCAAATTAATACTAACTAATTTAAATTATTTCATTGGTATCGGTACGAAGCGAAATTGCAAATTAAACCGACATGTTGAAGAAGTTTAAAATCGCTCTCATAGATTACGATAAACAAACCTCCAATTGTCATTGATTATGTGCAAGCCTTGCATTTTGCGAACACGCCCGCTGTTGTGGTATCGCGAAATGCGGTCATCTCTGTTCATTTGGTCGCGTGGGACTCAAAAGGTTAACACATTAGTTATTTAGTAAATTCATTGGTCTCCAGTTCACAGCATTGCTACTGAGAGAAGAACATCAAAATAGGTGAGTAGCAACATTTAAATACTAGGTATTTCAATTTATTTTTCGACTCATGTATGCTTGTTCCGGATATGCTTAAAAACTAATCTACTACTCTACTCTACTATATCTGTTATACATATTTAATTTTGTTTTTTAATTATCGCTTTGCGGTGGACTGTTAGTTAAATATAATATAAGCCACGTGATCTAGGAATTGCTCATTGTTCCATAGAAGACAAAGTTGTAATGGCGTGCTCTCGCAAAACCACGTGGGACATTCTCGATTGCATTTGAAATGACCTTTGACCTAAGGCCCTTTATCTAACGCAGGAATTCTTCGATAAACTTCCAGAACCTACGTGGCAACCGAGCAAAGGCGGTAAGGATGGTTATCGTCCGCGTTGTTCGAGAACGGCTGTGGGGAGCTGCTGCGACTGATGGACTTTGACGGCGCCTGCCACGTCGACCAAGTGAAACGATAATGTATAAGCATTTAACTCTGGGTAAGTTATTACTTTTTACAGTTTTTCCCATCGCAACTTTTCACTATTTAAATGCATCATTTTTTCGTGGATATAAAACTTACCACGTGGTAGGTAGTAGTAGTGGAATTGTCATTTTTTTAATTTCTATATATCTCTTTAACAGATGAAATGAGTTTTAATTTTAATAATAAATAAACACATGTGCCAGCTTGCAGGTTAAACACAACACTTTACATATATAAAGACCACATTACTTTTTATGTTTCGCCTGGATTTACCAGCCATCTCTTTTGTGGTCAAATAATTTAGCAGTTGCTATCTTTGCCTAAGCCCTATTGCAACACAAGGACTTAAAAGCTTATTTTTAAATAAAGTTTTAATAAATCTTTAAACAAATTATTTTTCAAGCATTAATTTATTGTCACACAATGTTCGTCAGTATCTGTGGCAGTATAGAACTCGAATAGAAATTAATTATAAATTTAATTCTTACTTATGCCGACTCGATCAATGATTTTTCAAAAACGACGCATAACTATTATTATTATTATTATTAAAAATCAGGAGGTTAATATACATGCATACATTTAAGCACGTGATGACACGTGTCTTCTGTAAGGGGTATGCTTAGCGGCCATTTTAAAATGCCACGCGTATTGCTATGCTAGTGCACATGTCGGAATCTGTGGCATCAGCATTATTGTTGGTCGTAATAAATCGACGATCAAATAGGGAACCACAACAATAATGTTGTATTTCTACTTACTCATATAATAAATAATAATTTAAAAAAACTAAACGATACGCTTGTATAACTAGAAGAAATAGAAAGTGCAAAATTATTTTCAATAATTTAAAATACATATTAAGAATGTATTTTACGATAAAATGTTTTTTTTTAATATCTATTCTATTCACATATTTTTTTTCTATATAAGCAAGTGCCATCTATGCGCATAGAATATAAAACATTAAAAATTTACTTACTGGAACCTAAAGTTTCTGATAGTAGGGTGCATGCAATAATGCCATGTAACGTTAGGCAGATGACATTATTAAAATTTATAATGTAATATAAGCTACAAGTAAAATCGCACAATGACTGAGATGATAATAGAGGGCGATGTTCAAAACAGTTACGCTTTATGATATTAGTGTAAATTATGTCTAAGTATAGATGTCGCGATCTATACTGCGACTTTAACTTACAACTTTTAATTAAGAGGGTGTAGCTAAGAGTAAAATACAGGGTACTTTTTAATGATTTTATTGCACAACTCAATGTTCCCAGATGCATCCTTAACACGCTTACACATATGATTTATAGGTTTTTTTACATATACATTCATCCATCCAACTTCCATTCCATTATCTATCTTCACTTCCATATTCAGCCATCCTGCATGAAACATTTTGTATATTGGAAACTTAAATCTGGTTTTCTAAATAACGTGCCTATTATTTCGAATTATATATGATTGTGATCACCAGGGGTGTCAGTATTTATCGTCAGCTTTTTTCTATTTTACTGTGCTCATCAGTTTTATAATGTTATGTTAAATAGCCCAACAAATATGGTGATAGTTCAGCATGTCGAGACAAAAATATTGTATCAAATTCGATAGGCAGTTCTTGAGAAAAGCGCGTTCCAACAAACAAACTCTTCATAATATTAGTATAGATTTCGCCATACGTAATCATTGTCAACTTTGTAAACACATATTCTACATTTTAATAAAAAAAACTAATTATCAACCAAAATCCCACATAATGTTAGTGGGAATGTGACCGAAAGATGATACGCACTAGTTTATCATTAACCTATTTATTCTTCTTTCGATGGCAGTCGCGTCATAATTAGTTGGACAGAAACATTTACGTCGGTCACTTGTTCCAATTCCTTGTTTTAATATAAACTAATCCATATTATCAAACACACCATTTATTTATACATTTAATACATAAATATATTTTCAATTTTTCAGCCTCTAAAGGCGTCAAGATAACATGCCATGCGACTTTGTATACCCTGAGCCTGTGCAGCCAGAACTATAAAACCCAAACCACCAAGATATCGCATCGCAAAATTAACCAGGTGAACCCATTCCTATAAAACATAAGCGCTAAATATTCACTATAATATGATTGTGTAACAGATTACTTTAATTTTATGGTACGATTCCGAGCTTTCACTCTTCTGCCGGAATTTGTCTGATAAAAATCAATCAACTGAGGACAGAAGCAAGGTATACTCAACATCACAATATACATATATTAATAGTAAGAACACAGCGAATATAGAGCATAATAACTAGTAACACAAGTATTATTATAGCCATTTTAACATAACAATTTTAAGGTCGCATAATCATCATCACTGTATATGGTAATAGATCGTAATCACAAAAAATACTAAACATCACAATATATATTAATAGTAAGAACACAGTGAATATAGAGCATAATAACTAGTCACACAAGTATTATTATAGCCATTGTAACAACACAATTTTAAGGTCGCATAATCATCATCACTGTATATGGTAATAGATCGTAATCACAAAAAATACTAAACATCACAATATATATTAATAGTAAGAACATAGCGAATATAGAGCATAATAACTAGTCACACAAGTATTATTATAGCCATTTTAACATCACAATTTTAAGGTCGCATAATCATCATCACTGTATATGGTAATAGATCGTAATCACAACAAATACTAAACATCACAATATATATTAATAGTAAGAACACAGCGAATATAGAGCATAAAAACTAGTTACACAAGTATTATTATAGCCATTTTAACATCACAATTTTAAGACCGCAAAATCATCATCACTGTATATGTTAATAGATCGTAATCACAACAAATACTCAACATCACAATATATATTAATAGTAAGAACACAGCGAATACAGAACATAATAACTAGTTACACAAGTATAATTATAGCCATTTTAACATTACAATTTTAAGACCGCATAATCATCATCATTGTATATGGTAATAGATCGTAATCACAACAAATACTCAACATCACAATATATATTAATAGTAAGAACACAGCGAATATAGAGCATAATAACTAGTTACACAAGTATTATTATAGCCATTTTAACATTACAATTTTAAGATCGCATAATCATCATCATTGTATATGGTAATAGATCGTAATCACAACAAATACTCAACATCACAATATATATTAATAGTAAGAAGACACCGAATATAGAGCATAATAACTAGTAACACAAGTATTATTATAGCCATTTTAACATTACAATTTTAAGGTCGCATAATCATCATCACTGTATATGGTAATAGATCGTAATCACAACAAATACTCAACATCACAATATATATTAATAGTAAGAACACAGCGAATATAGAGCATAATAACTAGTTACACAAGTATTATTATAGCCATTTTAACATTACAATTTTAAGGTCGCATAATCATCATGACTGTATATGGTAATAGATCGTAATCCCAACAAATACTCAACATCACAATATATATAAATAGTAAGAACGCAGCGAATATAGAGCATAATAACTAGTTACATAAGTATTATTATAGCCATTTAAACATCATAATTTGAAGATCGCAAAATTATCATCACTATATGGTATTAGACCATCATCACAACAAATACTTAACATAACAATATATTTAAATAGTAAGAACACAGCGAATACAGAACATAATAACTAGTTACATAAGTATTATTATAGCCATTTTAATATTACAATTTTAAGGTCGCATAATCATCATGACTGTATATGGTAATAGATCGTAATCACAACAAATACTCAACATCACAATATATATTAATAGTAAGAACACAGCGAATATAGAGCATAATAACTAGTTACATAAGTATTATTATAGCCATTTAAACATTACAATTTTAAGGTCGCATAATCATCATGACTGTGTATGGTAATAGATCGTAATCACAACAAATACTCAACAGCACAATATATGTAAATAGTAAGAACACAGCAAATGTAGAGCATAATAACTAGTTACACAAGTATTATTTTAGCCATTTTAACATCACAATTTTAAGGTCGCATAATCATCATCACTGTATATGGTAATAGATCGTTATCACAACAAATACTCAACATCACAATATATATTAATAGTAAGAACACAGCGAATATAGAATATAATAACTAGTTACACAGGTATTATTATAGCCATTTAAACATCACAATTTTAAGGTCGCATAATCATCATCACTGTATATGGTAATAGACCACCATCACAACAAATACTTAACATTACATTATATGTAAATAGTAGGAACACAGCAAATGTAGAGCATAATAACTAGTTACACAAGTATTATTATAGCCATTTTAACATCACAATTTTAAGGTCGCATAATCATCATCACTGTATATGGTAATAGATCGTAATCACAACAAATACTCAATATCACGATATATATTAATAGTATGAACACAGCGAATGTAGCGCATAATAACTAGTTACACAACTATTATGACAGCCATTTTAACATCACAATTTCAAAATCGCTAGTCGTCATGACATTGTTGAAAGGGAACAGTATGCAAAGGATAAATAACACGAGTAACAGTCGATTTTTAGACCAGAGCTGATTTTATACGATTGCTGCTAGGGAAAACCAGTGGTGAGATGAGACGAGTTCAATGATATCTTATACTATACATATGTTATACTCAGCAGTGAAAGAAAGAAAAAAAATAAGAAGAAAAAAGAGGACAGCTAAGTACACACACAGCATGATGTAAACTAACCTTTCGACCCCTTATGGCTCATCTGTTACTTTTTGTATTATATTGGGCGACGACGCCCCTGTGCAGGGAGAACATGGTCTTACGATACGCCGCGGCCCTACAGCAGTAGCGCGACGGGTCGGGGGACCTGTCGCGCTGAACGTGGCGGATGGCCCCCTTTTTGTGTTCCGAGGGTGGCAGCATCATAGGGTGATGGGAGGGGCTTAACATCTGACCCCTCCCTACACGAGTCGAGCCCCTACCAAGGCCCCCCCCCCCTAGCCGGGTCGTGGATAAACTTACGTAGATGCCACGGCCCGGTCGGGCGAAGGAGAACACCGCGGGGTTTAGTGGGTAGTCCGGCCCAAATTTAAGGCCGGGAGTCCCACACGAAGTCATCCCTGCTGCCCCCGCAGCACGGACGGCGAAGTGCGTAAATGCATTCCCAGCGTAAACAAAAAAAAAACTTTTTGTATTATATTATTGGACAAGTTTAATATTGTCTATTTGTCAGATGTCAAATCTTAGGTTAATATATTCTTAGTGGTACAATCGAATGCGAAGGATTTAAACCGCCTATTTTTAATTTGATAGTAGTTCTCAAAATAGCATTTTATCGTTTATAGTTACGTTATTAACTTCTTTATGTCGAATGTTTTATTTTTAACTACGTCTTTATACCCGTAAAGGAAACAAGCAATTCACTAATTTTATACAGATCACTCTTAAAAATGTAAGCACGTATTTTTGTTCGTTTATTAACAAGTGTGTAAATTTAAGAAACAATATAACCACGATCTATAAATTCATAATTGTAACTTGATTTCATAAGTCCTTACCAAAAAACATCAAAAACTAGTCGTAGTACTAAATTTTCGTTGATGTCAATGGAAAGCTGAATGATAATGTTATTCATCAAACATATTTTGTCGTACTGTAATAAAACGTAAATATTGTAATCTTCCATCTTCGGATTCTAGGAATCTTTCACTACGGAAATCTGTTTCTGTATGGACCTGGCGGCGGCGGATACTGTACACGTCAGACCAACGCGGGGGTGGATGTGGCGCGGTCAATCCGCGTCCCCTCTGCATCTTTATATTATTCTGTGTATCATTAATCTAGTAAAATAAAAACTAGTTTTATGTCAGATATACCTTAGTTTGCATACCTTATATTGTAATTCTTGTCAGGTTTCAAATTTTATATTAAGCTTGTAACATATTTTTTATTATTATTATTTGAGTATATGTAATAAATTATGTTATAAATAAATTATGTTTTTAATTTTCTTAATAATTATAATAACGTTACAAGAACATTTTTGTTTGTTTACGTTTAACGACTGACTAAAAGTCCTGCAACAACAACAAAAAAAAACAGAAGAAAACAACCGGTGAAATACCACGACCTCACAGAAAACAGGCGTGAAGCGGAAGTACTCTGCGTTTCGTCCGATGAGTGAGGTGCCGGAGGCCTAATTTTAGTCCTCTTCTCCGTCCAACCCTACCATTTTAAGGTTAGGATGGGAACGGGAATAGGATTGGACGGGGTGGGGTTAGCGGGGAAAATGAAATATTCTTTTTCTATCTTTCCCCTCCTCTAGCCATTAAAGGTAGGCAACGCATCTGCAACACATTTGCTTGTTGTGAGTTTTCTATGGGTAGCGCTCACTTAACATTAGGTGATCCGCTTGCTGGTGTACCACCTTCTTCCATAAAAAAAAAACAAAAACGTGGGTCTCAAGTTTCGATCAATCATCGATTAAAGTTCGTTTTGTAGAAAGACATTCAAATCTATTGACAAGATGCCTGCCAAAGTCGCCTCTTTATAAAGCGTCGAGAAAAGACGCGTCAAATTGTCAATAATTCGTTCAACTAACAATGTGCCGACCGGTTACAAAGCGCCTAGCCTAATTATAAAGTGCCTATGCTTAGAATTGGTGAGGCGCTGAAACTGTTTTGGTTTTATGATAAATGGATAGCCTATTGAATGCAGTTAAGTTTTTATTGTAGTGTAGTATTGGTGGAAGAATGTAACAATATGTCAAAATGAACAATTTATTGTTAATCATATAAGAAAGAGGGCCCAGGAGAGCTGCAGAGAAAATGTTACAATTCAGACGCGGGAATTTAAAGTTTCGATTTTTTCTTCTTCTTTTACTGTTTTCTCATACAACCTCATACACAATAAATATAAGCCGCATGCACGAGTCGAGCGAGTGAAAGTGAGCGTGCTGCGGTAACGTCTGGCGATTGCCAAAAGCTACTCTAAGGCGTATGAAATTAGTACATTTACGGAATTTATTTTTTACAAGAACGGTCAGTTTTACTTTTATTATCATTAAAAGTTGATGTTTGAAAGACATAAGTCAGTTTTAGGTGAACCGGTCATATACCATACAAGAATGTTGGTCGTGGCTTGGTAGAAAACGATGTTTTGGGAGGATTGGTGGTGCATCAATTTCTATATAATGTCTCTATGTGTCTTTTAACCGGGTTTTGAAGGATCCTTTTTTTTGTCCTACATTAGAGAGTCCACGCTATCAAGCTGACGGATGGTAAACATTGATTTGTCTTTAGTGACCTGTAGAATGTTTTTATTGAAGGACCTTTTAGGATGTAACCGATCTTGTCTGTGACACCTCAGACATATGGTAAAACGGTATATCTTATCATATATGTTCAAATTTCCGTATCTTTAAAGTGAACATGGTCAAAGTTTCATGTACACAAGCGTGCCCTTGTTTGCCTACTATATGAATATGTCAATATCTTATATAATATTAAAATGCAAGTGATCATTTCAGATTCTAAGAATATAATTATGTAACACATTCTTTCAATTAAAACGATGGCCTTAACTGCAATATTTTTGAAAAAAAAATCGCTGCCTTCTATTCCAAAATATTATAAGCCAATTGGCTTATAATATTTTGGATTGATGACTGAGGTCATTAAAATGCCACAGAACCACCAACCTAAAATCGCCCAATCTAAAGCCCGCTGCAACTCTCTTCTTCACATTCCTCGTATGGTAGATCTAAGTCGCGGATGAAGTTTTACTGATAAGGTACAAGCACAATATGTTATGTGAATGCTATGCTCATAGATTTATATATCTCGAGATACCGCGTTCCACAAAAATTTAGCATTCGAACAACAAGGTCGCTCTTTACTGACGCATTAGCGCAACTTCTGCTGCGATGGCGTTAATACCTACGAACCAAAAACTGTTACTGTTCAGTGACCTTTAAAAAATGAGTAGTCGTTCCTTAAAGCCAATTCACTTCCAGCTCGCATGATGTTGGACATAGGATAGGCTCCGGTAATCACTTAATATTAGGAAACCAGCTCCTTGTTAGCTCTCTCATCGTGTTTAAGGAATATGTTGGCCATTTGTAAAAAGTCTATTTGGACATTAAAATAAAACAATGTTTTTGATTACATTTTACCCCCACTACTACTATAAAATGTTACAATAGGTACACGGAAAACAATTTAAAGCGCTTTAAAAAGTGGTAAGCCCAGAATTGATAGTCTTCAAAGTATAAAAAATAAAATCTCTTGCAACTAAAAACGTGTACTTATGAGCAAGGTAACCTAGAACATACGTATTAATTGTTTTTTCTGTTAAAATTAATTAATTAAATTGCACGCTTAGAATTTGCTTGAATTGATCACCATAGCAATGAATAGTCTGGCCTTAAACCTGGATTGTACAACTTTGCCTCATACACCGTTTGTAATTCATAAAACTTCTTGAAATATTTATGCTCTGCTATGTTGATGGAATGATAATAGTGGTGAGTGGGTGACTGAACCTTAAGGGTATATAAAAATATCATAGTTTGCTATCAAATTTATTTGTAATACTAAAAGCAATTTAATTAAAAATTAACTTCAGATTTAATTCATACTAAACAATCAACATTTTTATGAATCTAAGTAAGCCGAACCAGATTACTGTATTTTTTGATGTGTAAATTTTAAGCATTTACTACACTCATGCAAAAGAAGCAGATCATACATAAAATAAAAGTAGAAATGTAAATGTGCGTAATAAATTGCAATTTACACACGTCCCTAGGTCTTCGCGTGCGTAATACAAAAGGAACATCAACGTATTTCATCAGAAAACATTTTTATAATAGAAAAATATATTTAGTTTGAAAGAATGCCTCTTTTTAATAATCCAAAAGTTTAATAATTACTTATCAAGATTAATAACACGTATTAAATTGTGACTCATGTAAATGTGATAACATCCTACTAGTTTCTTTTAACTTTTATTAGCGCTCTTAAACGCCAGTATGGTGTAAGTAGGCATTCTGAATAAAGAATTTACAATTTTTTACATATTTTTCACCACGAGCTGATACCACGGGATATATTTTAAATTGATAAATATTTTTATCAAGTTTGGGAGATAGCAAATTTCTTGAATTCGAATTTGAATCTTTGAGAAACAATATAATTGATATTAATATTTGCAATAATAATTCCAGTGTTGTAATGAGACGATCTGGTGCTAAAGTGAAACGTACTACATGCACTACAGCACCAAGACAATTTCTGCAGTAACATCAGTGAGATGGCGTCTACTTTCTTGGCGTAGGTGACCCAATATCCTTAGATCATGTGTAATCGCGGAGATTACATAAAAAAACACAAGTAGTATCATCTGTTGTCACAAGACTTTACACCCTATCAAATGGTTAAATACAAGTCCAATAACTTGGAAAGCTACAAGAAAACTCTTTCCTTCCGAGCATATATTCTGCTTAATATTATAGACATCGTAAATCTAAATTATTTACTATATGGGTTTCGTTTACTTCAATTCTTCACTATAAGTGACTACAGTGAAGACAGTCTTCGCAAGAAATAGCAGAATAACATAGCAAACTCAACTATATGCGAAAGATACTGCAACCATTATTTTTCCGTATAGGGAAAATTAGAAGTGTATTAATGAAATCGACTCGGAAACATAAAATGTCTCCAAGTCGAAACACCACCAAGATCGTCGCTTTTATATTATATTAGGCCAATGATATATTTATAAGTGATCGTCTAGTTGTAGAACTTTGTTCTACTTTGTGAGTTGTAATAACTAGTTCTTCTAGGAATTATAAAGGAAGAAAGATTCGCCAAGCTTATCGAAGCCTTAGGATGCTAAATATTAAAGTGTTTAAAGTTTTCATAAATTTGCAAAAATAATATGTTAAATTTATTGATCAATTGCAGTTTCAAAAATGTTTCATTAAAATTTTACTTGTAAAGGGTTTACATGCCTTAATTTCAAATACCCGATACAAACCTACTTTCGCAACATATATTTTTTTTTAAATATATGGAGGTACACAGCTCCAGCGGAAATCCCCGCTGTGTATGGTGAGCGCCGTCCACCGGTTACACTCCCCCTGAACAAGGGACAACACATCGGCCACCGTATGTCGCAGAAAAATACTGGTAAGCCAGTAAGAGAGTTTTTAGCTCATTATTGGTGAATAAACACCATTCAGTCGTTTCTCGCATATCAATGCGTTACACCGTCAAGTGTATAATAAGGCGTCACTACCAAGACATTGTCAGCATAGGTATCGACCTACGGAGCGCATTAGGAGTATAAAACTCGCCTCAGGTGATGGTTAATTCCCTCGTTGTGCGGTGTCAGCGCAAGCCTTGAGAGCATAGCTCCCTCCAGCTACCATCTTTGCAAGAGGCAAATGCACGGGCTCCACCAACTAATGCCAGGGCAGTCTCGGCCACATTTATAGCTTTTAGTATAATTCTCGAACATCATATAATATGTTATACACCAACTCTTCGCACAATACTAGTCTCGATCAAATTTGCATCACCCACCAATAATTCGCCTTCGTTTATAAACATGGATTCTTTACAGGCCACTTAATTGATTTGTAAATCATGGAGGGCAAGCAGTCTGTAATCCCGTATAGAGGGACCCGACGTGGGCAAATCTAATTAAGACAAGCGTCATACTACAATACAGAATACCATAGCAAACGACAATATCTTATCCTCAATCTATCCGAATAATACAAATGAGCATATTAGCCACGAACCACTTATATACCCGTCACAGGAAGACTTTTTGATCCCATCAATGATCCATCAAAAGATATACCAAAGGCAAAACATAAGCAGCATATCAGGTGCAGTAATGTCGAATTGCAACTCTACACACTCCACGACAGGCGATTAAGATCATAGAAGATCTTATCATAGAAGCAAGCCTCTAAGACGCCAAGTACCCATTATCAAAAAGCCGAAGCTCTAAGACATGGTTCTGAGCACGTTTAATACACCGAAGTGCAAAAACACTAGCCGGTACAAGTTTATAGACATTTATTCATCGTGAGAATATGTCAATGCAGTTTTATTATAACGCAACATTTTACGGAAATTGGACCCTGTATACTGCTTGTATACGGCCCGTATTCCAAGACAACCACCACATCGTAATCGGCATTATTCATTAGTATATATACTTCCCCTCAAATATATCTACCATCAAAATAAACAAATTATTTCAATAGTTCGACGTCCAACGCTTCACGCCGGCCGCATTACTCATATAAGTAGTCATGGTTGTGTAAATACGTACGGGCAATTTTTAAATCAGTTCGGGTACGATTTTTCATTTTCGTATTTTTAAATTATTTTATTATATACGTTCATTATAAGTGTATGCAGTACCCTTTACCCTATTTTTGGATTTAATTTCAATAAAAAAAAAATCAATACGAGAACACACGTAATTCTTATGCCCCTATTTTCCTTAATGTATTGATTCGATATCAATAGTAATATGTATTTATATTACTTATACGTGTTTTATAGGTCTTTAAGTACCTTTAGTCACTATTTATATCTTCATGAGACCAAATAATGTAACTTTATATTATAATTTAAATATCAATATTTTGTATCGATATTCTAATATGTTATGCATATAACTGTAATTAAACTTTTATATTATTAAATGTCATATTTTAATGATTTCATAATGATAGTTACAAAACCATCTCGGCGTATTATTTCTTGAAGTAAGTGCAACACAAGATAAATATTTGTTTTTAAAGAAGTCGACTAGGGCCGAAATTTTATATCGGGGCTGTTAGTAATCTAAATAATCACTTCGTTCCTTCAATTTAAATCTCCATGCGCACATCTATCACATGAAGATTATTTCATAAGATAGATCGACCCTTGAATAATACACTTATAGGTACAGTCGTAGAAGTCCACGGTATTACACTTACAAAAGTGATACCGGTTTCACAAACTCTGCTATTTATTAGACAAAATAATTATTTCTGGATATATGCTCTATTGTTACAAACATATTTACAAGTTGAATTGTGTCCACGTCGTCGTCGGCTCGTCGCTTGTAAGGTGTAATGCCGGCCAATAAATAACTATGTGCGTCGCTTTATCTGGTGGCTGGTAGGTGATAATCGACAACAGGAGTTCAGGAGTTCTTTGTTGCAGAAGATTACTAGAATCTGTCGAAGGCAGCAATTATTATTTTATTATTATTTTTTATAGTACTAGATGGCAAGCGAGCAAGTTCACCCGATGTCAAGTGATCGCTACCCATAGACATCTGCAACTAACTAATGAGTTGCGGATGCGTTGCCCACCTTTGGCCAGAGGAGGGGACCAACAGAAAATGGTTATTTCCAATTCATATACATCGCCTCCACCGTCAAGTTTTCTTCCCATCCTTTCCATATAAGAAAAGGGTAGGAAGTGGGAGATAACTATAATTAGGGCTCCGGCATCTCACTCATCAGACGAGATGCAGAATACTGTCACTACTTCACGCTTGTCTTCCATGAGGTCGTGGTATTTCACTGGTCGAGCCGGCCCATTCGTGCAACAGATGTTGTTGTCGCGGGCTCTACCACCGTTACATGTAATTTATGAATACTTGGACCCGCTGCCCGAATTCATTTAACAGCTTGCCAATGTCACAAACAGCTTGACATAATTACTATATATTTTTTTAAAATACATAACTATCTTTTTTATTTCTTGATTACTTCAAAAATTAATTATTAGGTACACATAACAGTTTACAATCGTTACATATTTCTAATAAAGATAAATAAGTATATACTAGTTTTACTACAGTTTTTTGTAGCATATAATTTCCCACTATCTATTTACCGGGCCGCGTTTCGCCGCGTTTCTCGGTTGGTTGTGTTATGAGTGAGGTGGTGGGCGGGCGACTTTGCTGCGATTGGCTGCAATCCAATCCAATCCATCATTGTACCGGGCACTGGCAGCTTTGACGGTGCACAATTTTCATATAATTTGTCACGTAAATTCGCATTCCGAAGCCTTACTTGCCGGCAATGCGGGAAAGACAATCCCGCTTGCTGCTGTCGATCGAGGCAAACGTACGTATGTCACACTTGCCGTGGATTTCTGCAATATCGGGTGACTCCATCTCAACCTGGAAGCTTTATTTTTCCTAACCAAGACGCAGATATCTCCTTCCTGGAATTCAAGCTTTTCTCGAGCGAGTCTCTCACCAAGCTGTCCAAGAAAATTTCTGTAACCCATCGTTACGTTGCGCGATTTTCGCGTAACTTTCTGCCTCGCAGAACCGCCGATACGACTTAGAGTCCTTTAAGAATAGAGCGCACTCCTACCTTAAAGGTCGACCACGAGTCCGCGTCTACAAGTATACAGGGGGTACAATAACGTGCCCTAGGAATTTCACCGACTTCCTAGCAAAGTTGGACCTTTCCCGATTCACTGGTAAGTTAACGGCTGCAAAATATTCTAAATGCTACTCGAACTAATTCTCGTACAAAAACAAGTAAGCTGCTATAAGAACGCCAGGCAAGTTGGATTTGAATCGATCAATCACCCTTGGAATGGTGGCTCCAGAGTTGAAGACTCATTGGCATCCATTTACGTACCTTTTGCGTCGGGGGATGTAAATTAAATATAAATAGTAATTTAAATTACTGCATAAATCAAACGGCAACCCTGTCCCTATAGCCCCTTTACTTTCTCTTGACACGCTGCATCGCGTACCAAGAAACCTCTTAGTATGGGTAATAAGTTATTAGCCATTATATATATAATTTTATGATTCAAAAATCTTTCAAATATATTTAACTTACGATGCACATATTCCAGAATAAATACGATGTTCGCAGGTAGATGTTTATATTCAAATTTAATATCTGCAATATAGTTCGATAAAATTATACACTTCAATAGCGATATAACAAATAATAAAAATGTTGTCAAAGACAATGTTCAAGAAGTAACAATTCTATTACACATTCTTGCAATTTTATGACGTGACAACGTCTTATAAATTGATGGATAGTAGGTGGCGTTCGCTAGAAATGTAGCGTTACGGTCGATTCCCGCTGCGCTTGAGCCGATTTTTTTTTGTGACGGAAAGTCACTGTTTGCCTTGAGAAGGCATTTACAGCTACACCGGACACGAGGCGGCAGGGCGCAGAGGGCGCCTAGCCTAAGCCTTTTTAAGAGTAACTAAGCTCGAGGGCTCCCTCCGCAGAGGGAACCTCGGCTCGGGCCGTTACTTTAATATTATTACCGTATTGGGAGGCCGCCGAGCTCTTAGGTTGTTCGGTGGACGCTCCATGAGTGACTCGGTTCAAGGGCCCCCAAGAGGGACCTCGGCTTGCGCTGTCACTCATTACGCGGTTTAGCATTCCGATTCGAGGGTGCCCGAGAAGGCCGAGCCTCGGCTCGATCGGTAGCCATTATCTGATTACAAGTATTATTACATCTAACATTACTACCACTTCGGAAAGCGTTTTCGCGGTGGGAGAAGAAGTGGCGGAAGCGGAACTCCAGCTACGCTTCTATCATGAGGAGGGGAGAAAACTCCGCCGGCTATGTGGCCGTATCGGGAAGGTAATAGCCGTCCTCGCCGGCGAAGACGATGTGTGATGTGTAGGTGTAAATGCCTCCTCAAGGCAAACAGTGACCTTTCAGTCACAAAAAAAAGCAAAAGCCAAACAAAATAACAACACAAATTCTCCCGAACAATTTAGGGATGTCAAACAGAAACAGTCAAAATTGATCGAGTCGGTACTTCGCTTCCCAAGTGATGATTTCATAAACCAAGCTTTTTTTTCTTTTTTAGTTTTATTTTTATTCTCACAAACTTATATTGTAATCTTATCTTTGTATCTTATCTGCTCAATATTGAAATATCATATTTTTCCTTTTCGTGATTTCACCTAATTTAAATAAGCGACATCTACGAATGCTTTCTAAACTACGAAACATACTCTAAAAAATACGATTGTGTGCGACCAGGGGTCGTTTTATCTAACATATACGTGTTCGTCTGTGTTAAAGGGGGTCCACTACACAAGCGTTTTGAAGCGCGCTCTTTTGTAATGCACTTGCTAAGAACCACCCAGTAGCCATCTAACATACATCCGAATAAATTCGTCGAACGAATTCCTGAGTAGAAGCGAGTGCTAGCATAGCAGGGTTAGAGCACTATGTCTTCCCAAATTAAGGGCTTGCCAAAGATTCTTTATTCTCTTTGACCATTTTTCCTTTAGTTACTAGACATCATATAAACCATGATTTGTGTCATGAACATGTCATTAGTGTGATTTAAAATTATTATTTAATATATCTTTAGATAGATTGCGTGCTACACACATTAAAACTATCAGAGTAAATTTGACGGGCCGGTTGGCGTGGTTTGTAAGACACTTGCTTTTCACGCCGCAGGTCGTGGGTTCGATTCCCACCCAGGACAAACATTTGTGTGCATGAACATATGTCTGTTTGTCCTGAGTCTGGGTGTCATTATCTATTTAAGTATGTATATCAAAAGAAAAGTAGTA
This sequence comes from Papilio elwesi, assembly GCA_029849275.1. Taxonomy (NCBI): domain Eukaryota; kingdom Metazoa; phylum Arthropoda; class Insecta; order Lepidoptera; family Papilionidae; genus Papilio; species Papilio elwesi. The sequence continues at coordinate 18,411,081 of CM056717.1, read as the reverse complement.
TATCAGTTATCTGGTTGCATTAGCATAAGCTCGGCTTAGTTTGGGATCAGATGGCCGTGTGTGAATATGTCCTCGGAAAAAAAATAGTACATACATTTAGTTTAGAGGCCTTTATAGTTCTATGAGTTCACACTCGTGAGAGATTTTCATCAAATGCACAATAGATGGCGTTTAAATTATGAATTCGCAAAAGTGACTATAACTTATAATTTAAATGAGTTTAAGACGTTCCAAGTAGTTTAAAAATTGGAGAATGTTTGAGAGATATTTTTAGTAGCGATTGATATTTTAAAAATTGTCTTTTTGTGAGGTAATTTTCAATAATATTGGTGGAGGTCTGCATCGCACTATCAAAGTTTTTCGTGCGATTTGTATATATAGAGCGCGCATTTCTAATGTTCTGGGGTCCGTGTTTACACAGTAAGCTCGTTGAGGGCAGTTGGTGTGATAACGGTTGTCTCGTCACGAACACGTGGTGAACGGTGGCCATTCTTCCGACCTCTCTGTCCCCTCTTCAGTGTTCCCATTCCTTGGGGGCAGAGGAGTGTTCAAGTTTGGTCTTTCACCTTCACGTAGACGAATTTCCTCCTTTCCGTCGTAATCTCCTCTGCCCCCCCCCTCATGAGTTCCTCTCCCAGGGGATGGATTAAGTTCTATCCCCGTTTCCAAAGAGATCAGGCATGTTCTTCTCCTTATCGAACGTGCCCCTCGACCCCACTGTGTAAACGTTTCGACCCTTTTGTTACTTATTTCTTTAAATATAATTCATTTATTTTCACAACTATTGTATTGTAATATTTCAATACTTGATTAGAATTCTTAGAACCTAAATTAAATATAATATTTCCTTGAGTTTTAAACAGGTTCATTACTTTTCGTTAACTTTTTCATAAGTAATATAGTAGTGAAAATGAGTGGTAATACGCTACTCATACTTACATTACTCGGACCTGCAAACAAAAAAGTGGAAGTAAGCCGACGTTTTGGCGGAAAGTGTTGTATTGCAGAGAGCTTTTACGCCAACGCGTCTTCAACATTAACATTATACAATTTATCAAAATTAATAATTCTCTGTGTAAAACTCGATCATAAGAATAACGTTTAAAGATAGTTGGAAAAATAACAGCTACTGTTGACTGCACATTGCTTGACTATGGTACACTCTGGTGGAAAAGTACACTAATTTTAGAAAAAGTTTTTATTCGATTTGCTTCAGCAATATAGCTACGAGAATTTGGAAAAATTGTTAATTAATTAGATAATATACTTCTGTGTACTTCTGTTACTCTTTGTAGGTAGGTGTATCTTTGTAGGTTTAATTTTGTACTCAGTTTTAGTGCACCAGTGTTATGTACCTTTTGGGGTGAACGCTGGCTCATGAGATACGGCTAACGCTAGTTTATGAGACAGGGAACTCGCCGCTCGTATTTTACTTGAGTTTTTAGCATTAATAAACGTTTTTATTTTTTTTTTAAATTAGTGTTACCCGGGCGAAGCCGGGTCGTTTACTAGTATAGTAAAGAACAAAGTCTAATGAATTTTAATGCGGTTTTTATCGTGAATGACTTGACAATAGACAGAGTGATTAATATGGAAGGTAGGAAGGCATATTATAGTAGAGGAAGGCTGAGAATTTCAAAGGTTTGTCGTAAAAAACATATTTAATGCGCTTACATAGCAAATGTTGGCTATACCTTGAGAGATTAGCAAAATAATGTACTACAGAATTGTACACCTTAAAAAGATCTACGAAAAAGTCCACGATGGCATATATTTTCCTATTAACGATAAGTTACTATACGCATTCAAACTTCTAAAAAATGGTCATGTACATTGAAAAGCAATTTTGACGGATACGCTATTAATTCTTATCAACCTAAATACGTTAGTTACTTTAAACATTGCACACACGTCATAATCATAATTTACACCATACAATTGAAATGCTAAGACCATTTTAGTTCAAGAGTTATCGCAAAATGAAAACTAATGCACGCGAAAATAAAATCAAGCACTGTTCTCCCATCGATGTCGGGGTTCTTCGCCTCGATGCGACCACAAAGCAGCAGTTGCAGTGCGCAGTACAAAACTGCTAGAAAAATATTTACATATTTTCCTTCTTTTCCAAATGAGAATAAACGAAAAACTTCAGAAATTTTTAAAACTAAGGGCTAATGATCCCTGTGGGTTGCTGATATTATCAAAGCAAAAACTTTTTTTTTATTTATTATACCAGTTTTACCTACACAATTATTTATAACGGTATTCAAGGAGTTCATCAGAGAGAGATCAGGTATAATATTATAATCCAACGTTTAGTAATTATGCAGAACGCGCTCCGACGCCATGTTGAGATCGTTTCTCTACCGTGCGTGTATCGTTGTTCATTCAGTGTACTCGCGACCTCGGTACGTAAAGGTCTCGTCTCTCGCGACACACAGTCTGCGGCGTCTCGCAGACGCTACCACTCCTTCGCGAAAAGTTCTTTATGTGAAATTATTATTACCTATGTCGCTCCCGATTGATAAACACACAGCCGAGAGCGATCTAAACGAGGAGCCAAGTTTTTCATGTTAGTAGTGCTTTTTATTATTAGCTTAGTTTTAGAAAGAAGACTCGAGTTATAGTTATAAAATATTTGTTGTGATACGTGATGTTAGTTTAGAAATTTATGTCGCGTCGTGTTTCTTGAAGTGTTTTATGTAATATTTTAATTATAATCTTTAATGTTTAGCATTTAAAATTTCATGTAACTTAACGAGACCTTTTCAGTTTGTTCTTAAAGCAAATAATGTCGTCACGCACGGTAGTTAAACAGTTTGGTGTACGATGTATTTACAATAATTAAACTATTGAAAACCACGGCCTTGTAGCCTACTTTTTTACTTACGATTATAGCACGTTGGCTGCTGTGCCGCGGACTCTACAATCGATTTCCAAATGAGGTTAATAAATAATGTGAATTTAACAGAGGCATGTTTTTGTGTGGCCCATCTTCATTTATAATGTTTTGGTTTCGTAGTCATTTTAACATTGGTTGGTCCAATCAATTATTCATGTATGTTATTTAGACATCGGAATGGACAAAGCCAATGACGGAAAGACGAAAGAAAAACCCTTGTAGTTAGAAAATTTTGTACTCGCCATAATTAAATGTAACTTAACGTCAAAAAGGAATAAAAACGTAACTAAATGACAATTTTTTTACAAGAATAGATACTCTTATTATGATTGCTCTGAAGAGATTATGAGTAGACAAGTGCATTGTCTCACCGAGGCCATATCTGGTGCAGAAAGACGCTGCGATCGCGAGAGAAGATTGGCAGTTGGTATAGAGCAGCACCAGATTCAATATGGAGGTAAACGCCGACACAACCCAGCCGGCGGACCCAACCACCCCGAGGATTAGAACAGAGACCAGTATGACTTGTTACTTTGATGTTAATACAACTAACTAACTAATCATCGACATAGTAAATATGTAAATGTGCATTTATTATACATAAAGTTAATTGTGACGTTGTGCGCGTTGTGATGCATGGTTTACATGCTGGCTGTACGGAGTGTATGTATCTTATAAAAATATTCGAACATAAAGTATTTTTGCGTACATGTACTGTTGTCTGTGTGCACTCAGCTTAGCTTAGGGCTTATACATTAGAAACATTTGCATCGTGCGTTTTTGTGCATGTATGTGTTTTTGTGCATGTATGTGTTTTGTACATATATCTATTAACATTTAATTGGGTAATATGAGTGATATAAAATTTTGTTGTTGGTTTTGGGTACGTGTAGCTAGCCTATGTTAACAATTGTTTCATAGTATGTTTTCTGTCTTAAAAGTCATTACCGGCTTATATTTTTTAATAAGTAATAGAGGTACATATTACCAATTTACTTATTGGTATACGCTAAATGGAATAGTGTTGTACCTACGTTAGCCCTTTGGGTGTAGGCGCGAGTGCATATTTATTCGTTCATACTTTACTTTATTTAATGTGCGAAGAAGGTGGTTCGCCAAATAAACATGGTAGTAATTATATTAAAACAGATGTCCAACATTTCCTGATAATCGATAAAACTCATACATTCGTGATTATTTCGCCTTGAGTGTAACCGTGTGTAACCCGGGGTTCACAGCGTTTTAGTCTAATCTATCTAAATTATTAACTCCCTTATGTTATTGTCATGTCTAAACGCCAATAACCTAATGGTTAAGGTGACAGCGGAACGTGAGGTCGTGAGTTCGAATCCGCCATTCGACCATTGGAATGATAAATGTTCCACAATCTACTAGGACTAACATATTTTTTTAATTGTGCTTATGCCGCTTAAATAATCACTAGTGGCTAGGGGGAGGTATTATGTAAACGTTAACTTTGGTTTGGTTAATAGAAGGTGATGGATAACCCACTGACTGAAGCACAAGTTTGTAAATTGATCATGTAATATGCATATTTCAAGCAATTCTGAAATTTGCACTATAGGGACTTTACGTGTGTACAGTGCTTCTTAAGTTTGCATATTACGAAGGAAAAACTAATATTTTCTTGTGGTTTTTTAAACCGGCCAATCATTAGGATCTCATTCGAGTTGAAATTTAAACCAGTTTCGTGTGTGATAAACTCAAGTCCAATCATCTGTACGGCTTTCTTGAATCCGCATTAATGTGGCGATTATTTTTTAATTTTATTTAATATTTAATTAAATTATAAAATTAAGTGTAGTCTTGTGTATAATTTACCTTTATAATATCTAAATGAATGTTGTTTCACTTGAATTCAATGATTGCTTTTAACTATGAGAAACATTCATTCGAACTTGATTTCGCTTATAAATAGTCGATATATGACTCGAATATATGTAAAGTCAATTATATTTTACACTGGTTTACAAATCACCGGTCGAATGTGAGAAAGCAACATTCACGCATGTCAAATAGTGTAAAAAGGATAGCGTTATTAAAATAATGAAAAATGACTAGTTTTGTTACTTAGGCATGAGTGTAAACACGGGGAGTAAGCTATAGAAAAAGCGTCCTGATTGGAACGCTTTCGAGTCTTCACTTTTTGACCGCTAAAGTATATAAAAATGTTGTTATTGTCAAAACATAATATGCCCACTGCACATTAGCAACATAACATGTATTTCTATGGAGATTGTAAAAAATTACATTTTTAAACATTTTCTTTCGTAAAAACCTTATCTTGATGTTACAAACACAACACAGCAAAAGAATTAGCATACATTCGGCAATTGATTTTTATTTATATAGCGACCTGCCCCGGCTTCGCACGAGTAGTTACTGTCAAACGGCTATCAATTATGCCAAAAGCGCTAAAGTTACTTGTATTGGAAAAGTTAATATGGTCGTTATTTTTATAATTTTCCGTGCATTTTCTTTCATAAGAACCTTTTACAGACACATGAAAAAATAATCGGTATCTAGCGTAATCAGTCCAGCCGTTCACGCGTGATACCGTGACCATAGAATTCGGGATTCATTTTTATGTATATAGATTATGTACTTATGTCAATATCGCCGTGTATTAGTGTACCGTACGTGTTGTAGCAATTTATTCTCCCTAGTCAATTAGCAAATTGACGCTGATCGGACATTGCCTGAAGTCATGTCGTATTTATACAGGCTGTTTTGGCTCAGGGTTAGATTAATAATTGTTTATTAAACTTTATTCGTTGTCTAATTTTTTTTGGAAGTAGATATTTGAATTGTTAAATGTTACCACCTTACGTGAGCATTGACCTACCATCCGTTGTTTATTTTTCGAGGACTTCATTGGTTACTAAGCCATATTCACTCAGATTATATTTAATATTCCCTTAAAATCAGGACTTAAATGTAGTTTTTGACATTTAATAATTATGTTTGTGTAGATATTGGATTGGATTTGAAGTTTAAAATATAACAACATGGCTAAAGCGACTAATACGGGCATTATACACAATGTCCACTTGGAATATTATTTCGACTATAAAATATACATACGATTGTTGATATTATTGCGCTTAACGGTATCTTTTAATTGAAACATTGTTTGAAGTTACAAAATCAAGTACGGCATTAATTATAGTATTTAATACGTCGTGCCACTCGATGCGATTCCAGATTTGCGACACAGATTGCGTAAGATAGTAAGAGGACAGCGACTCACAAGTTTCCGTTTTAACAATCTATGTTCATGGCGGAGGTCTTCTTGGAAATGTGTATTGTCTTATCGCTTGGATGCAAAGAAAATGCAAAATAATACAGTGCGTGAATTTAATTGTGTTTTATTCGAGTAATTAGTTTAGTGCTTGTTCAAGTTGTAAGAAGAAGTTGTTAAATGGTTTTTTTTACTTTATACGAATGATTTGATTTGACATACGAATCAACGCCGGGACGTTGTTTAGTACAATCTATAAAACACCATATCTGGGGCCATACCCGGAAGATATCTTTATATCAAATATTGGCACGCTAGCACAACGTATTTCATCGCTGTAGAGATATTACAGATTTCTATCCCGCATCATTTATCGCGTTCCAACGTGTGTGCTCGTGAAGATGGACGGACGGAACGATGTTTTCGGTGTTAGTGTGTTAGACTTCTATTTATTTAGTTAGTTTTGGAGAACATTGATTTGGGTATGTATTGTTTTTAGTGGGTCTAGTATCTAAATTACTCACTAAACATCTGCATATCTACGATATTTATTTTAATTGCTAATGTGTTCTGTGAAAGCCTTCTGGTATATGTACATTAGGGTAGGCACTTGACTTCTTGGTTATATTTAAACTCTTCGCGATGAAGATTAGAGCCCTGATTGACATCTTCACTTACCCCTCTGCGTCACAGGCGTGAATATTTATAGATTTATAGGCGGGCGTCGATATATGTATGACCATTATTTGATGAATAGTCAGCGATTCCAAAGAAAGGGCTCTCGATTGATATCAATACAAATACATCCAAATTGTTGAAATGTAATAAATTAAACAGTATTGGTAGTAGTAGTAGGGGGCTACTTTACCGCAACTCCACGACTAGCGCGTGTGTTGCGTGTGGGCGGGACATGGATCACTCCAGCCAGCCCAACTCCCCGAACAGTATTGGTAATTAGTACTATAATAATGGTATATTAAGTATTAAGGTTTCAAAAGTTATACTGCCAATTATATAATTGCCTCAGTTCAAATAAAATGAATGCTATGACCGACCTTATATACTGCACCTTGTTCTGGTCCCAGCTACTCGGACAGAAACAGCTCAAATTTAAAAAATTAAACAATTCAACCTTCAGAGTTTGTTGATACATTAAAATTATTGAAAACCGCATGACATTTGCTTCATGAGCTACGTTTCACATTTCCATTGTATTTTTATCCAATCCGAATAAAAATTCAATCGTTAACGACTTATCAACTTGATAACTAATTGAATGCAATGATTACAGTACCTCCAGAAAGAACTGCCGGCTAAAGCTGACGCCAACCAAGATGAATTTATGAAACTTGTCTTTTCGATAGCGGTCAACCAGAAGATAATGAAACAATTAGAAGAGGAATATACTGCTATTAAACAAAGCGACATCGCAGTGCTCAGAGTGAGTTTTGTGCCGATACCACAACTATTACAACTCCTCAGACTGAATCCAACGTACATAAGGAATCATTATGGAATTATATTTATCATATCCCTACATTCAGTTGTCTTTGTAAGAACAATCTTGCCATGGTGTAACAAATTTGCTATGATTCTATGTTGATTTCAAACAAATTGACATATTTTAATTCTTTTGCTCCCATTTCATTGATAAGAATAAAATATATAATGCATAGTGCACGAATCAAAGTCTTTGTTAATTAAATCATTGAAACTTGATAGTTTCTCACATTCAATCGGTTTAGGTACCGTCGTAATTTCTAACCTATCGGAGGTCCTCCATCTGGGTCGGTGTCATCCCACTCACCCTGAGCGAACTTATCCCACTCACACTGAGCGAACTCATCCCACTCACCCTGAGCGAACTTATACCAATCACACTGAGCGAACTCATCCCACTCACCCTGAGCGAACTTATCCCACTCACACTGAGCGAACTCATCCCACTCACCCTGAGCGAACTTATACCAATCACACTGAGCGAACTCATCCCACTCACCCTGAGCGAACTTATCCCACTCACACTGACACAGTCTTTTTCATCATTAAGGCATCATTATAATAATGCAACTTTTGAAACAGCGAGTGGAGCTACAGGAGAAGGAATGTTCTGCTCTAGCTGAGAGGCTCGTCAAAGGTCAAGTGGACAGAGCGGAGGGAGAAGAGACCTATGCTCTGGAGAAAGAGGTCCCGGCATTGCGAAGCGCGAACATGGATGCTCAGCAACGACTCGCGGTCGCCCAAGATGAAATACGCTTATTGGAAATGACAATTGCCGAGGTAACAATTTATTAGGTGACCCATTTTTTGGATTTCCTTCGATAAGATAATTAATCGATTATTATTGATTAGTACATTGTGTAACTAATGTAGCTAATATACATTTTAACTATTCCCAGTTAGTTTGTGCTAGCAGAATACTTATTTGTTTACATATTTTATATCTTATGTTGATTGATGTACATTATTTATTTATATTTGAATTATATGTTTATATTATCTTATATGTAATTTATAATCATACCAACCGCATCAATAACATATCAGCTTCATACATTTTTTGTTAGGTTATAGTAATGTAATTAACCCATTCCTCCCCTATCATATTTTTAGGACACTATTTTCAATTTTTTTTACGTATCAGGACTCTTATTTTTATTCTTTCTAATTAAATTCGTGTTTTTACACTATTTTTCTAATAAAATATTTTTTCGCTGTAATACATGTTAACATATTTTAATATCACTTTCGTTGGCTGAAGGAGAGCATTGAGTTCCGATTGTACAGACCGTAAAAGAAAACCGTTACCCACTTCAAAGTACATAAGACTTATTCTGAGATCGCTACCAAACATCAAACAAATAAAAATATAGTTTGTGAACCTGTGAACATTCAAAATAAGCCGTCCAGTAAATATGACACCGGGAACCTGTCTGTACCATTTGCCACGAAAGCGTCTTCGATCCTGTCACGCTAAGCACGGGTTCAAATTGGTTAATTGTTGTTGTTTGCGGGTCTTGCTTGTGTTTACATTAGTCAATTAGTGTACGCCGAACGCATTGTGATTATTTATCGACCTACAGTAAAAGAAAGTGAATTGTTTGCAAGGTCGAGAAATTATAGGTAAGTAAAAATATTGTATCTTTTTGTAAACAATATACCTGTCTGTGTGTTACAAGTATACGTGTGGCTATATATTTATGTTTTATCTTTCATTATTTATAGATCATGGATCCAGTGTAAAAAAAAGTATAAAAAAGTTTTGAAGGTGTCCGACATCTTAGACTATCTTCAAGATATTGCAGATTTTAGTGATGAGGAGTTGAACGATATTGATGTTGCCATATTGCGGCCGGATGAGGTAGACGAAATGACTGACATAGAAGAAGGTCCTGACGATACGGGAGTTTTGCCAGTGTCTGATGTAGGTCACGTGGATATTTGGTGCACGACCGATAACGCCGCGGAAAATCATCCTACTCAAACCACATCTCGGACAAGCAAGGCAGTCGCTTGGCGTAAGAGTGAACCCCTATATTCTGATATACAGCCGGACTCTACTACTGCTGTACAATGTTTGGGAAATATGATTACGGAGTTGGAAGGAAAGTCACCGGTAGAAATATTCAATAACTTGTTGTGTGACGAGATTCTTGAATATATTGTGCACGAAGCTGTAACCTTTTCTTTTTCTGAAGCTGTAACGTACGCCAAACATTATAAAAACGATTTGAACTTCAATTAGCTATGAATGAGCTAAGTGTTTATAGGAATGTTGTGTTTCTCTTCGTATCATCACTTGCCGCAAAGTAAGCCTTATGAATATAATATAATAGAAGCAAGGCAAGTAAACCGACATCGGTTCTTCAGAAGTTCTTTTACAATCTGTGAGCTCTGATAATGTTGGTCACCATACGCTATGGAGGGACAAACAGAGGCAAGGTTGTAAGAAAAAACATTTTGTGCTAAATGTTAAAAAACACTTTGCAGTGATTGTTTCCTACCTTATCATACAACATATTTTTAAGACTGTTTGTGGACATAATTTTCTAATAAAGCGGATTTCTTTATAGTTGTTTACTTGCATTATTTCTGATCATATGTTCCCATTGACATTTATAGGACAGGCTGAAACAGGGATGAAGGTGTATTTTTTTATAATTTTTTGTAATATTATTTTTTATTAATGTATTATGAACTTAATATAAAGAATGTGCCAAAAATTCCAATGTTTTCTATGCTTGGGAAGTAATGGGTTAAATACATCGAGACAATATAAAAAGCATTAGTAACAGGATTCAGTTCCACAATACGTGTTTCATGCTTATAATACATTTGAATTGTAGAAAAACTCGAGGCAGTCGTCACTGGAAGGTGTTGAAAACCATAATGCGGAAGAGGACGAGCTCGCTCGTTGCCTGCAGCGAGAATTGGTGCGGGCCAGACTACACGCGGCAGAGAGGGAGGCGGCCGAACGTGAGCTGTTAGAAAGAATCACTCTGTTAGAAAACGAAAACAAGAGCTTGAGGAAGCAGCGAGTGGATAACAACGTCGCCCATCTGCAGGTACAGGATATTTTCATATTTTTGTGGTAGACATAGATGTTTGAGCAAGCGGCTATAGGATCATTTGAAGTTAAACATCTATAGTTATGGGGCGAGGGATGAATTTACAAAAACCCTATTCCATTCCTCGAGTACATGAAGAGATTTCGGTGGACTTCATTGTGCTGTATATGTATTAGCTGACAAAAATAAAAATGTACAATTGCGTAGAGCTATTCAATGTGTTTTAGCTTAAAATGTAATTTGTTACCTTTGCATTAGAAGTAAATCAATTTTCTAAATACACAAATTGCTTATTGTTTTTGTTCTCTCGAACACTACGTAATAACAGGAGTCTCGACGCAAAGTTTCAAGTCTCTAGACTAAGTAAATTGGTTGGTTATTTACCAGTCAATCAGATTCTTCTTTTATATTTACATAAAGAAAGTATTTTTCTGTTTATATGTTTGTATGCGTAGACGTATGGACGTAGAAGAAGCGAGAGAGGTGTGCCAGGATCGCGCCAAATGGAAATCCATGATCTCTAACCCTCTGGGTTACGGGCGTGGGCGCATTTTTTGTTTTAAATATCCGTAAATGTCCTCAACTGCGACCACAAACACCATTATTAATATTGTAGACCACCATTATTAATATTGCAATAATTATTTCCAGGCCAAGTATGACTCGATGCAATCCAATCGTATTATGGAGGACGCCCAAAGAATAGCCGCACTAGAAACAGAGGTGTCTGAATATAAAATGAAGGTACAGTGACATTCGTTACTTTCAGTGAACGTATATTTTTATTAGGGAACAGTTCTGGTTCTGGTTTATTTTAAAACATGAACCCGCCCTACCTTTGCTCGGGTGGACAAATTTAGAAATAAAAAATACTATGATTAAAAAATGCTTAGCTTTCTGTGAACTTGAACTATATCGAACCTGGGACCAAACTCTTAAATACTTTAGCTACTGATCTATGGAATATTTATTAATTAATAAATGTTTATTTTATCTTTATCTTTTAGTCTCTTCAAATACTAAAAATTGAAGGTATAATATTAACTTACCAAGGTAGTGTTCGTGTCGTGTCATTAGTTTCATTACAATATAATACTGTTGTTGCTAACATTTCCGGTTTGCGCGGAAATGTATGAGTACGGCACTGGAACGTAAAGGTGCGGACTTTAGACAGCAAGAGTCTTTAGAAGCAGTTGTCAAAGGAGACTCAGCTTGTACTCTTGTCAAGGGCCGTGACAACACCTCTTGAGGCCCGAGCCTTGACTGATTGTTATAAGTAGTCGTATATAGTGTGTAGAGTGTATTATGTAGTGAGAATATTAGGCTACGACCTGTGTGAAATAATTATTTTACTATTAACTAGGGAAAGGCTCGAAAGTTATGTTGAATAAACACTTTATTTAAATTACCTATTTCTAAACTCAATATTGTTTTTTTTTAGAATGTAATGATGGCGACTGAAGGTGAGCTGAGAATCAACGCTGACGATTCTGAACGTGTTCGCGAAATGTAGGAACAGATCGCAGAACTTAGGGCCGAGGTAATACTTTCATAAAATTAATTGGAACGTAGAAAATTAATGCAACCATAATACAAGTGCATTTGTATGCTTTTTAGTGCAATTTGTTGCAAAACATGCACTGAGTTACTTTCTTTGTCGACCCATAGAATCTTAGTACAATAATAAAATATGAAGTAACACATCTATTAGTTGGTATCAAGACAAATTAATGTTGCTTTACGAGGAAAATAACGCATCTCTTTTAATTAGGGATGTATGTAAATGTATCCGTAAATATTAACTATTTTCCTGTAATAATTTAAATTATTAATTTTAATAAAACTTTCACTTCGGTCAGTCACTAATGGTCTCGTCTGTGCTGTCCATCAGTGACGTAAACACTTCACTTGTGACGTCACCATTTATGTTTAAAAGCTTTTTATTTTTCTTCCTATCATCCTAGGGGATAAGTAAGTTTACCACTGTTTAATATTACCAATGGGAGTGTTCACAATACATAAAAGCACTGCAAGTTTTGGCATTAACGCTTTTTTCATACAACGCGCTTTTTTATTTAAATAACATTCCCTTTTCTTTAAAGATAAGTTTTTAGGGGTTTTTATTATTCTAATAAAGTGGTTTCGATTTGTCACAGTGTGCATAGGAGCACACGTAAGACTCTCAAAATTATGCTTAGGATTGCGTCATAAATAAAAAAAACATAGGCAATATTGGTCAAAATCATAATGGATATAAAGCAAACATTGTCAATCCCTTGTATTGTACATTCCAGTTTTATTTGGGATCAAGTATCTATTATTTGGTCACGTTTATAATGTTTGGAATTATTTTAAATGGATTTAAATTCGCAAAATATCTTGTTTTCGATACAGCTTACTAATGCCAAAGGTTCTGAAAACATATTACATTGTGAACCAATAACGGAACCGACCTGTAAAGATTTCTTAAAATAAAATGAAGTCTTTGCAATTAGAATATTGCATTTAGAAACACCATGATAAGGAATGTGTTGTTCAAACAAATATTTACCAAACGGTGAAATGCCTATGTTTCTCACGCCTGTAACCCAGACGGGTAGGCAGAGATTACAGTTTCTCATCAGGCGCAAATTTGGCACAACTCTCGCTTCTATACATAAATCGCGCGTTGTAAATGTTTAAAATTTAATGAAAATAGCCTACAACGTATAATAACTTACTATACTAATTGTGAATTTAAATCTATTAAAAATTACTTATATATATATTATTTCAGTTTTGTAGTATCAATATATAATTGAGACATTCGTTGACGAAATTACGTTGAACTAAATATATCAAGGCGGGGGTTTTCATTTAGTGTTTTTTAATATTACTTAATGTTTACGTGATTGGCTATAATTATAATAAATAAACATTATTTCCCACGCTTGTACAAAAAGAGCACACTGGGAATGATTGGCGTTGAGTTGAGACGCTAAAATGAACTAAACTTGAAATATTTCAGAGTAGTCATAACAATTTTTCCATCCTTGGGTTTCAACCATTTGCTTGAGATCACATTGTTACATGTGTGCATACATTTTATCGAAGACAAACTTTTGTTGGGATGGTGTCAGTTGGGATTTTATGTAAGGAAAAGTTTTACTACTTTACTAAACAAAATGCTTCAATTTGTCTCTCCTTCTCTCTCGTTCTTTCCTACTTAACACACACACACAACACAATTCGTATTCGTTGTTTTTATTCTACAAATTCATCAAAAAGTCTGCAGTGAGCCGTCTTGGTACAACTTATTACCTTGCTTTTTCTTAAATTAATATAATATCAAATTTTACATAACAATTTATATATGTATATTTTTATCGAAACCTTCGCCTTATATTACTCATTTTATTTTCAATTTACCTGCCCCAATTATATTGCAGGCTTTGCACGTTGTATCTAATGTTTTAAGTTTTTTTTAATTTAAATGTTCTTTTAGTCATTTTAAACTACTTATCTGTCGTGCCAAATTAAGTTATAAGAAAAATAAATAAATGTACGCATGGTCGTAACCGAGAGGGGTAGGCAGAGATGGATTTCCATTTGTAGTGATCCTGCCACATCTTTCACGCTTATACATCCATACACCTATCTATCTATCCATACGTGCTCGTAACTTATCTGTTCGATATAAGTTCTGCTTGTACCCCCCCCCCCCCCTGCCAAAGCTGCCACGCGGGTTGGTTGGTGGACATGTCAGTTTCCTCACAATGTTCTCTTTCACGGTTTCGAATGGTGCGGTCACGCATGGGTTCGAACCCGTGATCTATTATAGTACGAGTCGAGTCCTACACCACTGGGCTACCACAGCTCTTTTATTCATTAACATGAATTTAATTCGCTTAGAAACATTCGTACCGTTTACTCTAACCTGTGTGCCCAAACCTTAAGAATATATAAAAAGTTGGTATAAATGACTACATTAGAAGTAGAGTTATTTGTACGTGCACCAATTGTATTGTCAGTAGATTAGTTTAAATTGTTTAGTGTTTAGTAAAGCCTATATGTGAATTTTGTCATCGAATTGAATTATTGTCCTATCTAAATTTATATTGTCACATAAAGGCTTGATTCGATTATTGGGTTCTCTGGTATTAATTATCAAAACTATTGAAAAATTCGATACAACTTTTGTATACTGTACTCCGCTATCTGATAATTAATAACACCACTGAATAAAGGAGGAGGCCCGGCTGTGGGGCGAGTGTTGGCTACTAACTGGAAATTTGATGTGCAACTGTGATTATCACGATCAGAATTTTTTAAGTAAAATATATCATATTGCTATATTTAATTCCGTGATAATGATGTCTGCCTGTATAAGAATAGAGTATTGATGTTTTGAATGGTGTGTTTGGCAGATCATGAGGTTAGAGGCATGGAAGGCTCGCGCGCTGGGGCGGACACAGATAAGTCGCGCGGTCTCCCTCGAAGACGACCTAGAGGAAGACGACAAGCTGAAGCTCATCCTCCGCCGCGAGTCCACCGCCTCCCTCGATCTCGTGCGCAAACCTACGTAGCACCGACCCACGTCAATTGTACTCGATCAAATGCTACCGGTCTGCGAATAATACCCTTTTTTCATAATGGAATGTTGCTCGATTTGAATTTCGAATTGAAATTCCAAATTTGAGTTTAGAATTCGAATTCCAAATTTGAGTTTAGAATTCGAATTCCAAATTTGAGTTTAGAATTCGAATGATATTTGTACGAATCAGTTGGTTGGAATGATTTCAAGAAGTCAACAAACTTGAATACTTAAGAGTAACCGCACTGAGCGTAAGCGGTCGCGGACGGTGTAATCGGCTTGTCGCGGTTGACACTGCAGATGAGCGCACGGACAGCCGCGACGAGTTCGATGTGATTCGATTCGCGTAATAATTCTTAAGTATATTTGCAGACTTGTAGTATTTATACTGGCAACACATTCTTATATTAGCCTTAATCGAAATCAATAGCAACTCGGCATAATGATCTTAATCTTTTTTAACTTCTTTTCGTGCGCTTTCGAGGCTGATACCGTATTAGCAGTAATTGCGACCACGGGCAGAGATGGACTTTTTTCTTTTCGTATCTTCTCCACTGTTCTCTTTCTATCTTTCATCTTTCATTACGCCCATACATCGAAGGAACAACGTTTAGCCCCAAAAGTGTATCGAAAGGAATACGATCGAATGTTTTGACAATCAATTGTAACGAACGAACTTGGAAGTAATTGCAATTCAATTAATCGAGTACTGTTGCCGGTGAAACTTATGTCTTTAATGTTGTTGAAATCTTTAATTAATTTATATTACAATGATGACTGAAATAAGTCTAGGATAGTGGTATCAATTTATATATTTGATCTCTCACATTTCGCCTAGTTAATAATTTAATTGTATTGCGCTCGCGATGGACTTTGTGTCACAATGTAATGCATCACGTTACATTATGATTGTAAATGGTGTCAGTCTATTGAATGAATCATTGTTTGTATGTTGTTTGGACGGAACGAGAACTGCTTTGATGAAATTCAATATATATTATATTTGAACTGCAAACACTAAAGGGGAAGCTGTGCAATAGAAAATGGTCATTATTTATATTAATTTTTAAAAGATTGTGTTGTCAAATGTAATGATTATTATATTAAAACCAGTAATGTGTGTATTATCGAAAATAAAACCGCTATGAAAATATTTTTTTATTTTATTTAACGATGAGTGAATGCAGGAAAAAAATTATGGGGCTATAGGTACAGAGTAGTAGGAAGTCAAAATGTGTCTGCCCTTGGCCCTGTCGGATTCGCCGCCCTTTTTGATGGACCGAATTCTATTCCTTTTCATTTAATATTATTGCTTAATAATAATTTTATTGAAATTATTAAACAATACAGATAAATATTTTATAAACTTTGGGGAGTTCAATAATAATATTTTTTCTTGAACTAAGCTGTATTGCTGGATTTGTAAACTTCCTTTGGCCCTTTCTTATTCAAAAAATTGTTTATCTCTCATATATTGTACATAATGCCTATTTTTTTGTGACTGAATGTCACTGTTTGCCTTAAGGAGGCATTTACTGCTTCACCGGGCTCGAGACGGCAGGGCGCAGAAGGCGCCTAGCCTAAGCCTCTTTAAGAGCAACTAAGCTCGAGGGCTCGCTCGCTATTATTATAACCTGATTGGGACGCCGCCGCTCCTAGGTCGCTTCGGCGGACGAAGTAGTGCCGTAGTAGTGTTGCTGTTTGTAGATGCTGTAAAATTCGCTGCAATCCCCTAGCTTCAGATTTTAATTTGGGCAATAAATTCCAGTGCATTAACTCATCCAGGCCATTATTTTTCTAACGCATTACATGAGCAGACCAACGGTCAGAAAGACGTTTAAGTCTTCAACTTCTACGCTGTACCATGGTCTCCCAACGATGTGTTGAAACAGTAAAAAAATTATAAAGTTCTTGCAAAGTTTACGAAGTTGCGATTCTTTCACGTGTCGACTTCTTGAATTATTCACTGGGCATTAACTGTATAGCTTAAATATGTATGACGCATTTATTACAAAGATATGAAATAAATATTCTCTCGCGCCCGTAACCCAGAGTGGTAGGCAGAGATCATGGATTTCTATTTGGCGCGAACGTGGTACATCTCTCTCGCTGTACCATGGTCTCCCAACGATGTGTTGAAACAGTAAAAAAATTATAAAGTTCTTGCAAAGTAGAAAAAAATCAACTGCTTTATTTATATTAAGCCTCATTTTATCAATTTAACATTTTTGACATTTTAAAATCCGCAACATTACTTTGAGATGTACCGTTCTCACTTATAAAGTGTCTATTGCTGCAGAAAAGAATAATGTTTTATTTTTTCTAAGATTTCTTAATTCTATTAAGACTTAATAAAAGATTCAATGAAGTTCAAATTTATTTACCAGAATATTAATATTGCATCACTTTAAAAAAGAAATGCATTCTATCTCATAACAAAAAATCTGTAGTCCTAAAAAGAATCAGATACGATTTTTAAAATAATTTGTCGTTACATTTTATTGGGTTACAAATTTTTAGGGTTCTGAAAATTTTGCCGCCCCGCAAATCGTGCCGCTCTAGACCCTCACGGGCCTAGGCGTACATCCACCACTGTCCCCTACCAACACTGCCGCTCACTTTTGCAACATACATTTGCTTCGTTATTCTCTCTTCATTTATCCTTTCAACATGTCGAACCACAGAAGCAATTCACTGACAAAAGTAGTGAAATGTAAAAATAAACCTTTTCGAATCATCCAAAACTCTATTTTAATTGCGATCAAAATTTACTCTCCTCTCCGAACGTGTCTGTGAACGAACCAGAAATCAGTCAAGGTACGGTCAGTGAAGTTTAGCAAAATCGATAATCCAATTGGATTTCATTTAAGATTTATCGGACGTTCGCTGACCTCGTATAGTCAACTGAAGTGAACAGCTCATGTTTTTAGAGGATTAAAGTCGCTTGTAAATGATTTTGAAATCCGACCGAAACAGTAATTACGAACCAATTAAATCAGCTGCAAGGTATTAAATTGATGGAATCATATGGTCGGTTTCGGTTTTATTACGATCGAATAGAAGTGTGCTTTAATTTTTACTTATTGAACTGAGGAAATGCAATATTTCGCTTCAGATGGTGGTTTACTTCGGTCTAAAACCTCACATTAGTCCACTCGGGGAAATGGGTGAGAAAGGGAACGCGCCGCGTAAGTCAGCACTCGACCAGACCAACCACTCACTCTCAAAGAAAGTGACTGCGTTTCAACGCCCTTTGGTCTTTGCTCTTACACAATTTAATGGAATTAATTTCGTGTTAGATAAAAAGTAAATATCAGCTTTTTCATAAATTAACTTATATTCCAAAAATCAACCCATTGTATTAAATCGATACAAAATTATGATCCGCCGTTGCACGTTTTGGGGGATTCGGAAAATGGTGTGAGGGGGCGGGATCAAAAAGCTAAGGGAAGCAATCTTAATATAACACCTTAATAAAGCCTTAGTAAAATTAATGTTGGCAAGTTGTGTCGTATGTCAAAGCCAGCAAAGCGATGTTACGTCACAGACTAAGATCAGAATCTGACTTAATTTATCATTCGGAACATTGGAATGTCGTATTATTTATCTCAAGTAAATTAATTTCAATTTACCGATTGTTGTGAAGCCTAGTCACATGTTTTTATGCCCTTAATTTTAAGAATAAGCTTCCAATCTAAGCTATCAGGCGTTAAGGCAACATACCCATACCACGTGACCCATTTTTCCCCTCCCTCGGTAACCACCTGTGGTATATGCCAACACCAAAAAGCGCTTTAAATTGCGTGCCATATTCAATAATGAAAAAAGCGCGCGAGATGGCTAGTTAGTAGAGGCTTTTCTCCTCAATTCAACAACTAGCGCGTATTTTGCGTATGGGTCCGACATGGCTTACTCCAGCCAACCCAGCTTCTCTAAGAATCCCAGCATCCCCTAATGTTGCCGGCGATCTCCTGGAGCGATCCTCGTGTGAAGCCTGCCCATGTAAGTGTAAAAGGCCAGAGAGATGATTTCTTTTGAAATGCCTTTTATCAAATCAAATTCACTAGATTTATCGATACTTGTGCTGTAAGAAGAACATCCTTTATCATTTACAATTACTTTTTCTATAACAATATGGTGTCTTTCACTCCACAATTTAAAAATGCTGTTCGCTAGAATTCCTATTCGCGTGATTGCTATGAAGTCGGGGCACAGACTATCGTATAATGAAATATCCTGTTCCTTTTTTGACTGTCTCAGAGAAAAGTATTTGACAGTCTGAGAGAAAAGTATTAGACTGTCTGAGAGAAAAGTATTAGACTGCCTGAAAGAAAAGTATTTGAAATAAAAAAAAACATTGGCAGTAATTGAGAACTCACGTTTGAAGTGAAAACAACAGCAACGACGACAACCACTTCCCTCAGCCCTCCCCTGCTCTCCTTCTCCCCGTCCATCTACCCCTACCCTCGCAGCTCCCCTGGTGCTCCTCTCTTTCCCTACTACCCCATCGTCTGACTTGGCTAAAGATATTTTCACTTCAATAATAATATCACGTTGTACGAAATGATCTCGCGCATCTATAAGATTTTTACTTACCAATATTACCTAACGATGATAAAGAGGTGTTAATTTAAAATATATATATTTGGTTTGGAAATTGCCCGCCTTCGCAAGTAGACTTGATATCAGTCCACATTGTAATTCCCAGGTTCACATTTAATAAGTTTCACGCAGATGAGTTGACAATAGTGTAATAATCTTGGTTTTTGTATTTTTGCAGTCAACCCAGCTTATTTACGAAGTTGCGATTCTTTCACGTGTCGACTTCTTGAATTACTCACTGGGCATTAACTGTATAGCTTAAATATGTATGACGCATTTATTACAAAGATATGAAATAAATATTCTCTCGCGCCCGTAACCCAGAGTGGTAGGCAGAGATCATGCATTTCCATTTGGCGCGAACCTGGTACATCTCTCTCGCTTCTTCCACATTCAGACATCTACGCATTAAAATTTGAGACTGTTGTTTTATTGGTATGTTTTGTTTTGAAGGGGTATTGTTCGCAAAAAATATTTTTAAATGTCCTAGTATGATTTTTTTAAGCAAGTATTATACCATTTTGGAATTGTAATAAAATTACCTATCTTTTTAAGTTACTCGCCGGAGTTGCATAGTACTTTTTTTTTCAGTACACTTGGAGGAAGTTGATTGAAATCGTAATTACTTAGTTCTTGACTGGACAAGAACTTAATTTTCTTTAAAATCTTTGTTAGTTGTATTGTTTTTTTTATTTCATATTGATAAAGGGTTATTGACGATAACATAATAGCTTTTTTTTAAATGTAGCAACATTTGTAGGTCATTGGTTACAAAATTGCCCCAGAAGGTGTAAAATTTTTAAGGTTTTTAAAAAATGCCCTTTATTTTTTTTAATACCCAGAGGGAAATTTTTATTTTATTTTTCTGGTGACCCTTGTGACCACCCCTATCATCCCCCTTACATACAAAAATGTAAATGTAAATTATTTACGTTCCATATTTTAGTATTTCTAGTCTAAATATTTATTTATATACATCTTTCAGATTGCATCGAGCCTTAATATGATAAAGGAACAAATTCACTCATTCTTTCCCCCTTAGAAAACCTAATTAATTAGAACAGGATATTTTTAAATTATTATATTGGTACATTGAAATTCACCAGTCTAAGTCTAAAGTTCGTTCTAAAATTGGTTTCAGTTCGATACACGTTTATACATAGATCATCTATAAATATTCACGCCTGTGACGCAGAGGGGTAAGTGAAGATGTCAATCAGGGCTCTAATCTACATCGCGTAGAGCTTAAATATTACCAAGAAGTCAAGTGCTGTCTACCCTAATCTAGTCCTAGTCCCTAGTCAAGGGCTGTCTACCCAAATCTAAAAAAAAGTCTACCCTAATGTACATATACCAGAAGGCTTTCACAGAACACATTAGCAATTAAAATTAATGTCGTAGATATGCAGATGTTTAGTGAGTAATTTAGATACTAGACCCACTAAAAACAATACATGCCCAGATTAATGTTCTCCAAAACTAACTAAATAAATAGAAGTCTAACACACTAGCACCGAAAACATCCTCCGTCCATCTTCACGAGCACACACGTTGGAACGCGATGAATGGTAGTGCGGGATAAACATCTGTAATCTCTCTACAGCGATGAAATACGTTGTGCTAGCGTGCCAATATTTGATATAAAGATATCTTCTAGATATATAATAGAAAGATATCTAGAGATTGTACTAAACAACGTCCCGGCGTTGATGCGTATGTCAAATCAAATCATTCGTATAAAGTAAAAAAACCATTTAACAACTTCTTCTTACAACTTGAACAAGCACTAAACTAATTACTCGAATAAAACACAATTAAATTCACGCACTGTATTATTTTGCATTTTCTTTGCATCCAAACTGTAATGTATGTAGGTACATCAGACAGGTGTGGGGTTCTTATATCGATCGGTTGGACATGTATTTTAAAGTGAACAATGTAGCGGACGATTTAAAGTTGCCCTCTTTAATCGCCATAATCGGTGACGAGGCGTACGAGCTTCTTGTTAATCTCGCTAGCCCGAATAAACCGGCGGAGTTATCGTATCGGCAAGCATGCGAGATTATGCGTCAACATCTGCAGCCGACACCCTCTTCTCTCGCGGAGCGTTACAGATTTCGTCAGAGGCGACAAAGATCAGGAGAAGATATATCTACATTTGTTGCCGAATTAAAAAAAATGTCGCGAGATTGTAAATTTAAGGCAAATCTCAACGAAAATTTACGCGATCAATTTATACGCGGTCGAAAGAGTGACGTCATTAGGCAGCGGTTATTTGCGGAGAATGACGTCATCTCTTTCACGGAGGCAGTGAAGATAGCACAGTCATTAGAAGCGGCGGAGAGTGATGCAGCCATCGTCGAGACCATCGGCGGGAATGAACCCGTGCATTCAATGCGACGGAACGCTAGCAACAGTGGTCGTGGGCTCAATTACGGAGGCGGGAGGCGCGGCGATAGGTACGGCCAGTGCAGCAGCTGCCGGTTTCAGCAGTATATCTGCAGCAAGTGCCGACAAGTCGGTCATTTGCGACGGGTGTGTCCTGCAGAGGGCAGCCGTCGGGTGCGTGAGCTGGGTGCTCACTTCGGCGGCGCGGAGGCCGGCGAGCGCGCGGCGGCCGGGGCGCGGCGGGCCGACGGCGCAGACGACAGCGCGGATCTCGAGGAACAATTGAATCTCCTTTCACTAAATAATTACAAACCCGTAAGTTTACCAATTTGTATTGAAAATACCATAATTAATATGGAAGTAGATACAGGTACGGCGATATCATGTATAAGTAAAATAATGCATAAGAAATATTTCAGTCATTTAACCATCGAAAAAGGTAGCACCGTATTAAGATTTATTGACGGTTCTAAAGTCAAGCCTTTCTGCATTATTAAACCTATTGTAATATATAAGGATGTTAATAAACAGTTAGAATTATTTGTGATAGATGGGGCAATGACCTCCTTGTTAGGTCGACAGTGGTTAGCGGAATTACAAATAAATGTACCTAAGTTTAATTGCAACCACGTTCGTGAAACAAATAATGTACAAATTGACACACAAATATCCGCTATTATCCACAGATATAAGGACGTGTTCAGTGGCGGGCTGGGGCGGTACACGGGCGGCAAGGCGACTCTGCGCGTACGGGAGGGAGCGGCGCCGGTGTTCCACCGCGCGCGGCCGCTTCCGTATGCGCGAGCGCGTCGACGCCGAGCTGGACCGCATGCTGCGCGACGGCGTCATCGAGCCCGTCGACTGCTCCGAATGGGCCTCGCCGCTGGTTCCGGTACATAAGGCGGACGGTACGCTTAGAATTTGTGCTGATTACAAGGCGACCCTGAATCCCGCTTTACTGTTCGATCGTTACCCTCTTCCGAAGATTGACGATATACTGGTAGGGTTGAATGGGGCTCAGTTTTACAGTAAAATCGACTTGTCACAGGCTTATAATCAGGTAGAACTAGACGACAGCAGTAAATATATGGTAATTAACACACATCGAGGTTTATTCCGATACAATAGGCTTGTGAACGGTTTATCGTCAAGCGTGGGGGTGTTCCAACGTATAATGACCAACCTTTTGCAAGGCATACCCCATGTGCAGGTGTTTCTGGATGACGTCATAATTAGCGGGAAAACGAAGGCCGAGCATCTCGCGGCACTGGAGGAAGTCTTTAAACGATTGTCCCATAGCAGGTTAAAGGTTAAAAAAAATAAATGTGTTTTTCTTGTGGACGAGGTACCGTATTTAGGATTCGTAGTATCTAAGGGCGGTATTAAGGCGGACAAGACAAAGGTTGACGCTATCAATAAGTTAAGACGTCCAGACAACAGCACCGAACTTAGATCGTTCTTAGGGTTGGTTAATTTTTACTCGAAGTTCATTAAGAATTTCAGTTCATTGCTTAGTCCTTTACATCGACTATTAAGGAAGGGAGTTACGTGGGTTTGGAATAACGAGTGCGAACAAGCATTCAGGAACATTAAGCGTAAGTTGACGGGAGCGGAGGTGCTAGCGCACTACGACCCGAGGGCTCCGGTCATAGTGACGTGCGACCCAAGCGCGCGCGGTGTCGGCGCAGTGTTGGCGCAGCGGGGAGCGCCCGGTCGCCTATGCGTCACGTGCACTGAACGTGGCGAAGAGGAATTATTCGCAAATACATCGCGAGGCATTAGCGATAATTTTTGCCGTTAATAAATTTGTACGGGCGGAAATTTATATTGCGCGCAGACCACAAATCATTAGTATCTATTTTGGGTCCTAATACGGGTATACCGGCGATGACTGCGAGCCGGAATGCAACGCTGGGCTGTCATTCTTTCCGCATATGATTTTGATATACAATATATTAAAACAATAGACAATTGTGCGGACGGTTTGTCGCGATTACCGGAAGATAATAGTGATTCATTAACGTCAATGGATTTGATTCCTGAGCAGACCTTCTTGCATTTCACACAGGATGTTGTTAGACTGCAAGGAGGTCAAAAGACAAACATTGAGGGATCCGGAGTTAGCTAGGATACTTAGCTATATACGTGACGGTTGGCCCGAAACGTGTGAGATAACAGGCATGCAACCCTACTTCAATAGGAAGTCAGAGTTGTATGAGGAGTTAGGTTGTGTGATGTGGGGTCACAGGGTGATCATACCGGCGGAGTGTCGCGACTCGCAGCTACGTGTGATGGCCGACGATCGACGAGGCGGTGGGGCGCGAGTGTCGCGCGTGCGTCGTGTGCGCCGCACTAGCTGACGCTCCGCCTCGCGCCGCTCCTAGCCCTTGGCCCTGGCCAGCCAGACCTTGGGTTCGACTTCACCTCGACTTTATGGGGCCGATTGCAGGGAAATTGTATTTGGTAGTTATCGACGCTATGTCTAAATGGCTCGAGGTGTTTCACGTTCCTAGTACGGCGGCGAGCAGTACTATCTCTAGATTAAGGGAGCTGTGGAGCAGGTTCGGTGTCCCCAAACAGATAGTGTCGGATAATGGACCCCCGTTTACCAGTAACGAGTTTGCGAACTTTGTTAGGCTTTGCGGTACGGAGCATATTTTTACGGCGCCTTCTCATCCTGCATCCAATGGCGCGGCAGAAAACGCAGTAAAGACACTGAAAAGGGTTATTAAGAAGGCTGTTTTCGAACGTAAGAACGTGGAGCAGGCTTTAAACGCTTTCTTGTTACATTATCGTAACGTCGAACATACGTCGTCCAACGAATGCCCCGCTATATTGCTAATGAATAGGCGGTTGCGAACACCCTTAGATGCCATAAAGCCGGATAGGGAACTCAACGTGCGTCGAGCGCAGCAGCGTTAGGTAGAGGACGCGAGGGGGGATCGACAGAAGTGTGCGATTCGGGGAGGACGTGTGGTACCGCCAACATTTAAAAGAGGAAAAGTGGGCTCCAGGTACTGTCGTAGAGGCCGCGGGGGCCAGGGACTACACGGTGAGGGACCGCGATGGGCAATAAATACATAGGCATATCGATCAGTTAAAGCGAAGGTCAATGGGGTCGCTTGTGGTCCCCACCACTTCTGGGGGAATCGAGCCTGATGTAGTGGCTCCGGAGAATATTGACGAGGCTTCGTCGGCGCCGTTGATAGCGACGGCTTCGCCGGCGCCGTAGCCGGTGGGGCGGCCGCTCGGTGTGGAGACGCCGGCGCGCGAGGAGGTGGCGGAGCAAAGGGAGGTCGTTAGTACGCCGCCTGCCGCTCCTGTACCGCCTCGGTCACGCCCGATCCGTAAATGTAGATTAGATAAGGTTAAGTTTTATTCTTAGGATAAGTTAGGTTAAGATTTTCCTTAAAGTTAAGTTAGTATTAGTCGATTAAGCGGGGAGGGATGTAATGTATGTAGGTACATCTAAATAATATAGGGCCACCGCACTGAACGTGTTAATCATTGTCACCAGTGCGGAATAAACTGTGCTACCGTAAACGTCATCTCATTTCACTCCCCAGGACTTACACTACACTGAGTAGCTTTCCAGAATGCACCAACTACTAACAAACTGGCGTGAACCGATTGGTCGATGTTGCGCGCGTCACGTAAGTCATTGGCTTGTTTAAATTGTAACGTACGGCTGACCGGGTCACCGGAGGTCGCGCGCGCTCATCTGATTTCAGTGCCCGAAACTACGCTGTTACATAAACGATTTCGCGCGCCATTGCAAATTATTTAATCGTTGGTAGAATAAAAGTAAATAATACATACTTAAATAGATAATTACACCCAGACTCAGGACAAACAGACATGTTCATGCACACAAACGTCTGTCCTGGGTGGGAATCGAACCCACGACCTGCGGCGTGAAAAGCAAGTATCTTACAAACCACGCCAACCGGCCCGTCAAAACAATTATAATTTATATTTAATTCTTATTTTTTTATAAATATTGTAAATACGCATATGTCCTAATTTACGTAAGATGAGTGGAGTGTATTGGCCTAGCGGAAGATTGCGATGTAAGTTTAACTAGGATTTGTCCATGAGTTCGCTTGCATTTCTTCGTCATTTTTGCATGATAGTTCCGCGTGAATTTTGAATTATAGATATACTATCACATTCGACTTACTCTATACACAACTTAGGTTACATAGGTCAGACAATGGAAACCGTATTAAATGAAGGTTTTATGTCAGTTGGGGACATGTTTTATTTACGGAATAAAAGGTACCAACCTGTCCCGGTTTCAGCATTACATCTGCGCGTTTTGTTTATGGAAATTTCTGTAATATATCGAATCCGGAACGATGGGATTTGACGAAGTACACATTGTTCCATTCCTAATTCTTAAGGTTCACGTTCCGGTGACGCCTTTCGAGCTAGCATCGTCAGATGGGGGGGGATATACAGGATTAATTGTAGCCATGCGTCCAGAGAGACGTGGACCTCGTGAAACGGGGTTACATAGTTGGAAGAGGGGTCACTTAACTATATGCAAACCGAATGCCCGTGAACCTGCTTCTCGGAAATTAAATCGTTCAATCAATTAGAGAGGTAAGTTTTTATGCATAATTGTTAACGTTATAATTCGTATTAAAAACGACGATTCGTATGAAGTAGACGGTCACATTTCGCGGAGGACATCTTTGTCATACGAAACTGAGCTCAAATGAATGACGCACAGAGACGGTTTTAATAAAATAAAAAAGATTGCAAGAATGTTTATGGAATGAAATTGAAAACTGAAGCAATACATACCTATTTATTGTGCCCTGCCGGCCAAATGGACGTTTGCATACTTCAGTACGCTGCGAGCGGCGAAGAGCAACAGTGTCAACAGTAAACGCTCCGAGGTACTATTACTATTATTTTTATTAATTACGATTTCACTGATTCATTCTTTTGTCATTTGCATTTAACATTTTTAATCGCAGCCATCTTTTACTATTATAATAACGAGAAGACCCGGATTCAATTCGAGGCAAAACGTTATACATATTTAAAAAGAAATAAATTAATTAATAAGCTTTAGCTAACTAAATATCAAAGCTTTCGTTTTGGTGTATCCATGTCCATCTAAACCTCTATACATACAAAGATACATAGATGGCGATAATACAACTGTCCACATGTCACCGAACGAATATAAACTTCGTTATTTTATAATTTGACTAGATATATAATAAGCTATTAAGAAACAGTTAAACAATGTAACATTTTATATATTTATGATGTATATTTATGATAACATATATAAAATAACTATCATTAATCCATCCATTCTTAAGTTTAATACACGCAAAATATCGGTTCACAATTTAACGATTTCGAATTTCAGTCTGTAAGCCATACGTTCAATTCATGTTTTGCTGAAAGTTTATAATATACCCGATTACATATATCTGACCTCAGATTATAAACTGACGGGAGTTCACAATCGGTCGGTGCCACAGATCACTTAACCTTTTCTATGAAATATGTTTCGTTACACACGGTGTAATCATCTGTTTTGATTTTTGCAGAACAAGTCGCTGAAATGCATAGAGATATAAAAAACAGATTGCGTCAGGTAATATATTTTTATTAGAAATAAACCTTTAAACGTATCCCTATTAGTTTATTCATTATTTTTTTGTAATAAATAATGAGATTAAGGGTTAAAAATATCTTAATAAGGGAAAAGTGTGGCTTAAAAGTGGATGCTGTGACTAGAATTGAGAAAAGTATGCTTCGGTGTTCGGCCATGTTGAAAGGACGAATGAAGAAAGAATAAGGAAACAAATTTATGTTGTAAAAGTGAGTGGTAGTGTTGGTAAGGGGCGGCCCTAGGAGAAATACAGATTAGTGACATCCCAAAGAAGGGCGATATAAGGAGCGCCCATAACCGACGAGCATGTATGCGTAGATTTATGAATGTTGAAGAAGCGAGAGAGGTGTGCCAGGATCGCGCCAAATGGAAATCCATGATCTCTGCCTACCCCTCTGGGTTACGGGCGTGAGTGTATATTTATTTATTTTAAGATTAAATAGAATGTGTATGTCACCGATCTTACCTTGGCCGATTATTCAACGGCCAAGTTCACAGTCACATGTATATTTTGCATGCCTACTAATATTACAAACGTGGACAGCGACTTCGTTTTATATATATATATATATATATATATATATATATATACGAAATAATTCCGTGACAGAATGCTGTATTAGTTAAAAAACGCTTACGCCTATTTCAGATGAATGCCGACATGAAGTATCGGATGTTTATTACCAAGAACACGGTAATAAAAGAAGAGAACAATACAAGAAGCCGTGTTTGCGCTGATGTGGGTGACGTGTACATGTTTAAAGACGAGGTGGCGCAACCAACCAAGGAAAAGGGAACTAAAGGGCCTTGCTACAAATAAATGAAATGTATCTAAATTAATATTACGATAATACATTAATATTTTGTACGCATTCTTGATCCTGATTTTTGTCTATAACCCTACTTAATATTACAAATGTGAATGTAAGTGTGTCACGCGAAAACTACTCAACCGATCATCATGAAACTTTGTACACATAGTCTTGGCGATACCAGAATTAAAATAGGATCCTTTTTATTAAAAAAATATTTTTTACGAAAAAAAATGTTGGTCAAATAATCTAAAAATTTTGCTAGTTCAACCCCATAATATTATAAATGCGAAGTTTTATATGTGTGGATGTATGGATGTTTGTTACTCTTTCGGCTAAACGGCTGAACGGATCTGGATGACATTTGGTACAGGGATAGATTATAATCTGGAATAAATAGCACATAGGCTATTTTTTATGCCGGGTAGATAGACTCGCGCACAAGGGTGACAGACGGGGAGCGGAGTCTTAGTAATAAGGTAATTTTTTTATATTTTTACGTATTTTTTTAACAAACGATTCGTCAAGTATTGTGTAATGTGGCCCTAATAATTTGCACGTAGCACTACAAATGGATTAGAATGAAACATTACAATAATATAGCTTATACACCAGAATAACATATAGGGTATAATTTATTAAGATATTGCTTGGACTGACCAAATTCACTATATCATATAAGGAGGAAAAAATTCCGCCATGCCATGAGCCCGGGGTACCGCGTACACCGTGCAGTATTCGCACAAAATCGCACAGATGTTTGCCTCAAAGTAAACCAAGTTCTAAGACTGACTTTGTTCGGAAATTACCGGTGATACCACGAACTCACAGAAGACAGAAGTCAAGTAGAATATTCTGCGTTTCGTCTGATGAGTGAGGTGCCGGAGGCCTAATTCAAGTTCTCTCCCTTAGCCTCTTAAGCCTAGGATGGGAAGGGGAAGAAAACTTGACGGTGGAGGGGATGTATAGGAATTGGGAATAACCATTTTCTGTTTATCCTTTGTCCATTAAAGGTGGGCAACGCATCTGCAACTCATTAGTTAGTTGCAGATGTCTATGGGTAGCGATCACTTCACCTCGGTTGAACCGCTTGGTCGTTTGCTACCTAAACCTAAACTTGTTTGTTTGTTATAAAAAAATATTGCAGATGGTTGTAGCAACTACTCGTAAGTGATTTTTTATTAATTATAATGAAAAGACATTTTGTATTGAATTCAACTTCGACGAAATGGCAGTAACAGCTAGTGCTGAAAATTTCAAGGAAACGTAGAAAAGATATTTGAATCGATCGAATATTTTGTATGTGTGGATGTTCATTGGTAATAAAGAAACAGATGGTTATACTAAAAATAAAAAAAATATTAAAAGATGATTAAAATCTTAACAGAACTTTAACAATTGATTTAGTAAAAGTAATAAAAAAATATATAACCTCTTGAGCAAAACAGTACTCAAATTCTTGTGCGTACAACTTACAACCCAACTGGGTATCATTTTATCTTACACCTATAACTGGAATCTACTTTATAAACTTAATCTATAAAAATACATATGTAAAGGCCTAAAAAATACTGACAAAAATCTTTCCAAATATATACGAAATATACTATACATTTACTGTTACGAACGAATTTAAATCGTTGTACATCCTTTAAACAAAACATATATTTAACACCAGAAAACTTTATCTATTTTGACTGTTGATGTTCTCAAATATTAAGTTTTTTTAAACTTAATATTTAAGAACAAAGGTGTATGCTACCTGAAGAACCCCCAAAATAGTTATTTATATGTGCCAATAGATATTTGCCCCAAGGGACACTTTTCGTGTCTTTGTCGTGATGAACAATGGGGTCTATACCCAGGATTGCTAAGGTTATTGAGTGCTAATAACGGAGTTCATCGTATCGGGAATAACACCCGAACGATAGGCCAGGAGTCGTACATATGTTCAGGCGATCCGAAAAAGAAGTGGTCTTTCATGAAGTCGCTTTTTTTGAACAGCGAGTTGACACGAGTGGATGTTTCGACGTCCGCAAACCCAACGCAGTCACCGAGCCTGACCGCTACCTGCTCCCAAAGGTTGAGGACGTGCTAACGTCAAGTTACATGAAGTGTTGTTATTTCCTATTTGGGTATTTCCAAGACATGGATCCTTACGACTGAAACAAAACAGCCTTAACCGAGCGTTTCGGGATTTTCTTCGGGACTTTCGATAGGTTTGTAAGGATGCCAAAGAGTCTTCGCAACTCTGGGGCCACAATTCATTCAAAATCACCCATCGAAGGGTGATTGATCGATCTTGATTGATCCAACTTGCCTGGTGTTCTTATAGAAGTTCCAAAGTCGGTGAAATTCATTTGACACGTGATGTGGTGAATCGGCAGTAGGGCCCCAAACAACCTGAAACAAAGCTTTTAAGCACAGAAAGCCTCTTCTCGTTTCAGCACCAATATTGCGTCTCATGTGCTCGAAAAGTCCAAATGATCACCTGCTGAAGTGAGTTCTCTGCATGCAAGAATCTTCTTTTTCTCCTTCTAGTCCTAAAGTCTTGTCCCTCGCAGGATTCACTTTAAACCTTGCCTGGAAAGTGCAACCCCGCGATCAGGTTAACGTTACGCGATGGCCTTAGCCTACGTTTCTTCTAGATACGTGCTTCCTTGTAGTCACTCTATTATTAACTCGCTCTAAGCGGTACGCCGTCGCGCTGAGAACCTCTTTAATCCGATAAGGATTGTCGTCGTGCGGAATGAATGTCGTCGTGCGGAATGAATTTCTCCCTTATCTGCATCATTGGGTTATCGGGTCTTGGTGGTGTACCAGGTTCCGTACACAATATTCGGGTGCTGGTCGATTTTTCATCTGCTTTGATCGGTATACTTCTTCCGAGTCCCTTGTGTAGTTTCATGAACGTCACAAGCACCCTTCTTCCAAGGATCCAAGGGACCGTCACAACTTATTCAGGTGAGGCGTCATGTTGTTTATAAAGTAAGCTATAGCCTGCATTTCCGGTAGATTATCAGCCGGCGCGCGTACCTCCTGCCCAAAGTTCAGGTAGGCCGATGAGTAGCCCAGTAGCTCAGTCACTTACGAGCCTCCTCGGCATTCCAATCCGTAGAAGCGGCTCTCACCTCACATTTTCACACGAATAAATACAATCACTTGGCAAAGGTATATCAAGATCCATTTTTGCGGTTTCTGAAAGGCCAACTAAATCCACAGCTAAGGCTTCCAAACGGCGTGCGGCAACGGGTGCTTCTAATTAGCGAGCAGGTCTCCTTTTATTTCCTTGTACTACTGATGGTGAAAAACTTTTCATAAAATATGACACATAAGTTCGCATTCCTACCCAGACTTCCCAGCAATGCACAGTAGTGTAAGTTTAACACGCAGGCTGTCCTTCGCATTTTGGGAAAAGATAATTCCGCTTGCTGCTGTCGATCGAGGCAAACGTACGTATGTCACACTTGCCGTGGATTTCTGCAATAGCGGGGGACTCCATACCAACCTGGAAGCCTTATTTTTCCTAACCAAGGCGCAGATATCTCCTTCCTGGAACTCGAACTTTTCTCAAACGAGTCTCTCACCAAAGCTGTCCAATAAAATTTCTGTAACCCACCGTTACGATCTCTGAACATCGAGGCTAACTCATTGACCCAAAAAAGAGAAAGCCGATCTCGCGGCCTCTCTCCTTGCATCCTAATCGACTTTCGTGGACAAAAGTAACTTACTGCCGAAATTCCCTTGCGGTGAGAACTCAATGTCTAAAATTCAGATTTTCTAGAAGTTAGTCCTACAGAATTTCAGTCTCTGGATATCCGAAAGTCCCAAATCCAGTCCCACTTCTTTTCCTTTTTCTAATAAAAATGGAAAGAGAAATAGGATTTGATGGGGGCTTGGTTAGGACATGAAAATTTCCTGTTTTTCTGTTCATCCCCCTCCCCCACTCTCTGCCCATTAAAAGTAGGCAACTCATTGGCAGATGCCTACCGGTATGTTATAAATTGAACATCACAATTTTAATATCGAATAATAAATCACCACATTAAATAAGTATAAGTAGCACACAGCGAATAATAAAAAAACAGTATGTGTAAGCATGTTTTAACTTTTTACAACACCATATTTTTAGTTCGCATTATAATCACTAAACATAAGAAGTGGAACACAACCGAACAAAAGTATAAGGATATGTAGTAAATAACAAAGTTGTGAATATTATTAAATTTTTGGATTATTTAGTGGGTTCATCTGTCCGATGGATACGGGTATGCGACCCCGAACACCACAGCTGCCGCTATTCTTCCCATATCCTTTCCGAACAGCGACATCCTAAGACCATTATTCCTTTTACTCTCTTTTAAAAATGGCGAGGACGACGAACTATACGTCACAAGAAAAGCATCACAGCAGAAACGTTTATGCATCACATTACAGCATCACAATAAATTTTGATTAACATCACATTATTTACCTCATTAGTTAAAATTAGTAAGATAAGTATTTTAATGCAATTAAATATATTTTCAACACAATACTGAGATTGCAGTTATAATTACATTATACGTAAAAAAATCAGCAACGTGTAAAGAGGACAATTGTAGACAATGGTCATCACACCGTAGTAATGGATCGACATCACATTCTCTATAAAGGATAAACAACAAAGGTATAGGGACAAGAAGGGAGAGGGATGGATAGTATATAGCATAATGACTAGTAACAAGTATGTTCGTCCTGAGTCTGGGTGTATTTATCTATTTAAGTATGTATTTACAAAAGAAAAGTAGTACATGTAGTATATCAGTAATCTGGTTGCCATAGCAACAAGCTCTGCTTAGTTCGGGATCAGATGGCCGCGTGTGAATGTGTCCTAGGATATTATATTATTATTAGTTATTTTAGCCCAGTGTTCTTGTTGGCAAAGGCCTCCACTAACTATAGCTGCGTTTTCTATAATTCACTTATAATGCATAGATAGTTTTTACATTTTTGTCGAAGGATTTATAATCCATGCGCATAGATGGTGCTTTAAATAAATGTTTATAGTAGATGTCCTTGGCTTCGTGGCATCAAATTAAACATACGAGTTAATAATCACTTCGCAGAATAAAAGTTTATAAATATATTTTTTACCTTAACTGTTTTACCGTCTAAAATAAAACATAAAATCTCAAAACATCTGTATCAAAATTATGATTTGATTCATAAAAACAATTTATTTTGTTCATCTGTATATAGCTACATTTCACGCGGTATTGTTGCTATTCAATTTTTAAGTTAAAAAAATGGTAAAGTAATAACGCACATGTTAAAAGCAAACCACGAGGGCTTACAAAACTAACAAATTGTAAATCAATTAATTTGCTTAATAAATACATATTAAAAAAGATAGAGTGTTTTAATAAATATAACGACATAAAATACATAATAATAATAATATTAGGGACATAAGAGTGTTCGTCTATTGTCGTCTATTGCATGTACACCGATGAGACTAACCAAAAAGTATGGTCGGTAAAACAGTTGACAATTGAGGGAAATTTTTTGTGTTAGAACGCAATTGAAATAACCGTCACTTGTGGATACTCGTTTATTACTGACTATGACATTTGACAGATCGCCTAGCTGTGGACATATCACTCCTCCACACTTAATGTGAAACCTAAGAACAAGAGGAAGTTACCTTAATACTACACATATCGTTTTCTTTACAACTTACAACACTAAGTAAAAATACTTTTTGTAGTCTATGGGCTTCCTATTGCGTTTCGGGCGTAATGACTAATGCGGTGTGGGAGAGGCGGCGCTGCCCTGCGCGATCAATCCGTCAACCTGCCGCGCAGGCTGTGTAGGCTGATCTGAAGCAGTAAGAGCCGTGGAGGCAACGAGGGCACTGTCCGCGATTTCCCGCTCCCGCTCTTCGCTCACACAAGCACCTTCCCCTTCCCCATCAGCCTTGCCATCCACAATATACGCCTCAGGGTGTGATATTGGCTCATCACTTGGCATGTTTACTGCCGGCGCAACCTCAACATCTGGCAACAACTGCTGTGCTGAAGGGTGAACGGCAGCAACTGAGGTCACAGAAACGGGGGGCCTGTGATGGGGATAACCTTCACTATTTGTGCCGCTCCTAGTGTCATCGCCTGTATATTTCCTGACCTGATCAACGTGTCTAATACAAGTAGTATTTATCTCTTTCATTACAATTTCAAACATTGTATTTCCTGTTTTCTTTTTTATTAAACCTAATTGCCAGCTAACTTTTCGTTCACTGTACCATCGGGTCCAAGCCGTGTCCCTCTGTGTGTATCTCAAATCGTGTTTTGTCGACTGTTGCTTTATTTTCATTGTAATTTTTTTTGAAGGCAAGATTAAGTCTAGCCGTGACCGCAGATTTCTTCCGAACATCAACTTGGCCGGTGTCTCCGCGGCGGTGCAGTGTCCGGTATGTCTATAATTAAATAGATAGCCCAATAACATATCATGTGTTTTATGAGCAGGTAAGTTTTCATTTGTGATGCATTTTAACATTTTTTTGCTCGTTCGCACCGAATTTTCAGCCTGACAATTACTTTGCGGATGGTATAGGGGCGTCGTGATGTATTTGATGCCATTCGAGTTACAAAATGTTTTAAATTCGATGGAATTAAGTTTTACGTCATTGTCCGACACTAACGTGTTAGGTATACCAAATATTAAAAAAAGTCCTTTTAACTTCGCAATTAGAGCGGCAGATGACGTTCCTTTATGCATGCGCTGACAATCTAACCATTTACTAAATGAGTCGACCACTACCAAGTACACCCTTTTCCCTACAGTCATGTAGTCGATGTGTATACGCTGCCACGGCGCCGCGGCAGCGGGCCATGGCGCGGGCGGAGCGCGTGGGGGTGGGGGGGGCGGCGCGCACGCTGGCGCACGCCTCACAAGACCCGGTCCAGCGTTCGATGTCCCGGTCGATACCGGGCCACCACATCCTACTGCGAGCGCTACTTTTGCTTTTTATTATACCTAAATGTGAGTCATGTAGTTCACTTAACATCTTATATTCGTCGGTATAATTATCCTATGTCCTCTGAATGAGCACCCGTTCTCGATTTGTAGGTCGCACTTGCATTGAAAATACGGCAGTATCAATTTACATTTTATTTTACGCGGCCAACCGTGTAACATATATCTAGCGACGGTTTGGCCGATGTCTGGCGCCGTGGCGGTGACTCATCTAAAAACTTTAATGCATAGTGGGAATCGATGTTTTGTTCGATGTCGCCGGACGACGCGTCGTCACATTGTATCGGCGCACGCGAAAAATAATCGGCGGCTAGGTTTTTGTCGCTCGATACGTACTGCACTTCGATTCGCTTACAATTAAGCCGATAAAATGATCGCGTATCGTTGAAGTCTCAGCGCTATCGTAACCGGTATACCCGTAGCGTTATTGAAAATGGACACTAAGGGCCTGTGGTCGGTTTTTAAAACAAACGAATCATCTCGACCGTACAGATACTGGCGAAAACGTTTCACCCCGAAAATAATAGCCGTCGCCTCCTTTTGTATCTGGCTATAGTTCCGTTCGCTAGCAGTGAGCGAGCGGGATGCTTACGCCAGGGGGCGCTCGTTGTCGCGCACCGTTCGCTGCGCAAGCACGGCGCCGAGCCCTGTTGGGCTCGCGTCTACCGCCAGCACTAGCTGTGCACTGGGTTCGAAGTGCGCCAGCACACGCTCCGATGCTAACTCGCGCTGCACAGCTGTCATACTGCGGCGCTGCCTATCTCCCCACTCCCATTTAGCCCCGTTACGAAGCAGCTCATGCAGGGGGCTTAATAAAGAAGAGGCGTTTGGAATGAAACTTGTATAATAATTAAGTTTGGCTTAGCATCTATAAAGGTGAAAGACAGGGCTGTGTAGCATCCCCGTGGCTGTTCAATCTCTTCATGGATGATTGTTTGAAATCTTTGAAAGACGAAGATTGTGGATTAAGAATGGGTGAGTTAGTTGTAAAATGTCTCTTGTATGCTGATGACCAGGTTGTGTTTGCGTCATCAGCGGAGGACTTACAACTTATGCTGAATGTAGTGAATGATTCACTAGATGGTAAAGGTATGAAGATGAATGTGGATAAGACGAAAGTAATGGTGTTTGAAAGAGAACAAAGTAAGACAGTAATTGAAATAACGGTTAACGGAAATGTAGTGGAACAGGTGGAAGAGTTCGTGTATTTGGGGTGTATGTTTAGTAGAGATGGTAGACATGTTAAAGATTTTGAACGACGAGTGAGTAAGGGAAATAAAATGAATGGGTACAGTAGTTAGGAGACAGAATGTGTCTATGAAGGCTCGTCTGGCAATACACAATGCTGTACTAGTCCCTACTTTAATGTATGGAAGTGAGAGCTGGGTTTGGCAGGAAAAGCATGCTAGTAGAGTTAATGCCGTTGAGATGCGATCCTTAAGAAGTATGTTAGGCGTGACTTTGAATGATAGGGTTAAAAATAGCGTTATAAGGGAAAAGAGTGGCTTAAAAGTGGACGTTGTGACTAGAATTGAGAAAGGTATGCTTCGGTGGTTCGGGCATGTTGAAAGGATGAATGAAGAGAGAATAACAAAACTAATTTATGTTGCAAAAGTGAGTGGCAGTGTTGGTAGGGGACGCCCTAGGAAAACTTATATCGACCAGATTAATGACTTACTAAAAAAGGGCGATATAAGTGTAATATATTGTTAAAATGTGGGTAGGTTATTGCAACCTTCCCTCTTCATATATTAATAAAGTCAGTCCCAAACCAACCGCCGTTTTACTTACACACGATACATTACAACTGGCGACGAGTTGATTTATTTCGCGTTAAACGGTGAAAATGCCTTTCGGAAAGTTACACGAATACGACCTCAACGACCGTAACAACTGGACAGCATACGTTCGACTTGTTAAACAATTCATTTTGCTTAACGCAATAAAATATGAGTTGCACGTCGCAACATTGCTCACGCACGTCGGCGCAGCGACGTACGAGTTAATGTGCGACCTGTGTGCACCGCTACATCCAGAGAGCAAGTCATTCGAGGAGTTGGTCGAAATAGTCAGCAATCATCTTGAGCCAAAAAGATCGGAGATAGCCGAGAGGCACCTGTTTAGACAAAGGCGACAGACAGAGAGTCCGTAAGTGTTTTCCTTCAAAATTTAAAACACCTAGCAAAGCACTGTAATTTTGGAATTACGCTGGAGGAAAACATCAGGGACCAGTTCGTCTCTGGGCTTCGAAACGAAGCAATACGGTCTCGCTTGTTCGCGGAACCCACATTGGAATACAAAAAGGCGGTGGAGTTGGCCCTCGCTTTGGAGGCGGTCGAGCGGCATGCGGAGGCAGCCGGCGGCGACGGCCAGGGAGCGACGTCGACACCGAGCGGCTTGGGACTCGAGCAGGCGGCCGGCCTGCACCGCGTGGGCGCGGCGCCCGCGCGACGGCGATGGCCCGCTTGCAGGATCATGCGGCAGATAAGTGTAGCTTTAAGGCGTCAAAGTGCTATAAGTGTAATAAAAATGGCCACGTGGCCCAAATGTGTTCACAAAATGGGTATAGGGCTAACGGTGGACGGTCGAAACTTCAAAATTACATTGAAAGTTGTGATTCCGCGAGCGATGCAAATGATTATTTACATCATATCATAGCTGTTAAGAACAATGTAAAGGACGGACCCTATCACTTTAAATAACATGTAGAAAATATAGATATTGTATTCGAAATAGATACGGGGAGCAGAATATCGGCGGTGTCAAAAGAATTCTACAGTAAATATAATATATCATTTACCTATTATTAAAGATCATATTAAATTGCAGTCGTACACCGGCGAGGCGATCGTACCTCTCGGTTAAGTCGCGGTGCGCGTAACGAGTGGGAGCGAGACGACCGAGTTACCATTGCTTGTTATCGCGCGAGGCGGGCCGCCACTGTTAGGCCGTGTGTGGCTACGAAAACTGAACTTAGATGCAATTAAAATTAATAAAATATGCCAGCCGGGTGACTCGCTACTTGTAAATTTAAGGAACGAATTTCCAGAAGTGTTCTGTAACGGTGTAGGCACATTCAAAACAAAAATTAAATTACATTTAAAAGACACAACGCCGATATTTTGCAAGGCCCGTCCGCTACCGATAGCGTTGCGTTCTCCCGTCGAACGTGAGTTAGAACTAGGTGGATAGGTCCGACTACGGAACACCCATTGTACCCATAATTAAGCGGGATGGAACAATAAGGATTTGCGGTGATTATAAAATCACAGTAAACCCTTCATTAAAAGAATTTCATTATCCCTTACCGCGAACAGAAGAGTTGTTTGCAGCGTTAAGTGGTGGCGAACAGTTCACTAAATTGGATTTAAAAAATGCCTATTTACAAGTAGTGCTAGATGAAGCTTCGCAACCACTTACGGCTATAACGACGCATATGGGTGTTTTTGTGTATCGAAGGGCCCCATTTGGCTTGAAATGTCTACCGGAAATGTTTCAGAAATTAATTGAGGAAACCCTTAGCGGTTTAGATTGTGTTGTAGCATTTATTGACGATATCTGTATCACCGGCCGCGACAGAGCTCATCATGTGCAAAACGTCAAAGAGGTATTGTCGCGGTTAAAAGATGCGGGTTTACGTATTAAATTCGAAAAATGTGATTTCTTTATGGATGAAATTTCGTATTTGGGATATAGAATTGATAAAAATGGGGTACATACGGATAAAGGACAGGTAGCCGCCATTGTAAATTTACCCGTTCCTAAAAAGGTATCACAGCTTCGAGCAGGCTTAGGTTTAATTAATTATTATTCACGCTTCACACCGAACATGAGTACATTGTTGAATCCTCTGTATAAACTATTGGCGAAAGGCGGTAAATGGTGTTGGAATAGGGATTGC
Organism: Papilio elwesi; assembly: GCA_029849275.1. Classification (NCBI taxonomy): domain Eukaryota; kingdom Metazoa; phylum Arthropoda; class Insecta; order Lepidoptera; family Papilionidae; genus Papilio; species Papilio elwesi. The sequence goes on along the minus strand of CM056717.1, from coordinate 18,371,418 downwards.
GATTGGAGAATAGGGATAGGGATTGATTAACTTCGGGCCGAAACATGGTATACCACAAACGGCCGCCAGCCGTTTGCAAAGGTATGTGGTGCGGTTGGCGGCATACGACTTTGACATCGTCTTCGTGACCACAGAAAAAAATGGTAACGCCGATGGCTTGTCCCGCTTACCCCTGCCGACGGTAAAGTCGACAGATGAAGACGACGCCGCCGCGTACTTGCATTTTATCGAAGACACTTTCCCTCTCAGCCACAAGGACGTGGCAAAGGAGACGGCGAAAGATGTAATTTTAAGAAAGATATAAGGGTACATCGTAAGCAGATGGCCGTACGAAACCGAAATCGAAGGCGAAAAGCCTTATTTTCATCGCAAGGAGGAACTACACGTCGACCACGGATGTATCGTATAGGGTTACCGTGTAGTCATACCCGATATCCTTCGAAAACAAATAGTCGAGGAGATTCACGCGGGCCACGTGGGTACAGTGAGGATGAAGCAAATAGCTCGCAGCTACGTGTGGTGGCCGCGACTCGATGCAGACCTAGAGGAGCGTGCGCGCACGTGCGCCGCGTGTCGCGAGCAGCGAGACGCCCCTCCGCGTGCCGCTATAATGCCCTACGTTTGGCAAGCGGAGCCGTGGACACGCTTACACGCGGACTTCTTACAACATAATGGCCGACACTATTTGGTCGTGATCGACGCCCATTCGAAGTGGATTGAAGTGTTCCATATGTATAGCGGTACATCTGCATCTACGGTGGCAAATAAACTGCGAGAATTATTTTCGAGATTTGGAATTTGTTACGGATGGAGGACCGCCGTTTACTTCTCGGGAGTTTGATGGTTTTTTAAAGAAAAATGGTATCGACCACATTGTAACGGCACCGTATCATCCATCGAGCAATGGTGCGGCTGAAAATGCCGTAAAGACCGTGAAGAAGGTCATAAAGAAAGCCATAGCGGAGGGCGAAAATGTCGATCGCGCGTTAAGCAAATTCTTAATGCAGTATCGCAACAGTACACACTGTAGCACGCAGTGTGAGCCCGCCAAGGCCATGCTCGGCCGGCGGTTGCGCACCCGTCTAGACATGCTGCGCCCCGCCACCGCAACCGCGGGTAACGTTGCGCGCGCGCAGAGCAGGCAGTTGCGGCACGCAAGAGGATGCGCACGCGAGGTCACAACACAAGCGTCACCCCCTCCCTCCTGACCATCTGTAGCGCAGACCACTGGAGGTGCCGGTGACCTCTCAGTTGGCAAAATCACCTCAGCCGCTGGCATCAGCTCCTGGGCTGGAGGGGAAATATTTACGCCAGTTGTCACAGACATAGGCGGCCCGTGCTCCTTATGCCATTCAATCAGTCCCGCTTCTAATATCATTCCCAGTATATTTCCTTATCTGATCGACGTGTCGAATATAGTGCGCATTTGAATTTTTTACAACAATTTAATACATTCTATTCCCTATTTTCTCATTTATTGAACCTAATTGCCAGATATCTTAGCGTCCACTGTACCATCGGGTCTAAACCGTGTCCCCTATTTCAAAACATCTTTTGCCGGACGTCGGTTTATTGTTGACGTATTTTTTTTCAGCAGGTAATATTAAATCTAATCGAGACCGCAGATTCCTACCGAACATTACCTTGGCCGGTGTTTCCCCGGTGGTACAATGTACGGTGTTTCTATAATTACATAGGTAGCCCAATAACATGTCTTGCGTTTTATTAACAGATACATTTTCCATAACGATACATTTTAACAGTTTTTTACATGTCCGCACTGAGTTTTCGGCCTGGCCATTACTTGGCGGATGATATATAGGGGTCGTCATATATTTGATACCGTTAGAGGTGCAAAATGTCTTAAACTCTGTTGAATTGATCTTTACATCATTGTCAGACATTAACACATTAGGTATACCAAAAATAGAAAAAATATATTTTAATTTTGCAATTAAAGCGGCAGATGATGTTCCATTATGCATACACAGACAATCCAACCATTTACTATGTGAATCGACCACTACTAAATACACCCTTTGCCCTACGGTCATATAATTGATGTGTACGCGTTGCCACGGCGCCGCGCCGACGGGCCAGGGTGCGGGCGGGGCGCGGGGGGGGGGCCGCGGCGCGCACGCTGGCGCACGTTTCACAAGACCCGATCCAGCGTTCGATGTCCCGGTCGATACCGGGCCACCACATCCTACTTCGTGCGTTACTTTTGCTTTTGATGATACCTAAGTGTGAGTCATGTAGCGCACCCGCCTAGACCTGCTGCGCCCCGCCGCCGCAAACGCGGATAACGTTGCGCGCGCGCAGAGCAGGCAGTTGCGGCACGCAGGAGGATGCGCACGCGAGGTTTCAGTGGGTGACACGGTGCTCGTAAGGAATTATGGCAAAGGGGACAAGTGGGTCGAAGGCACTGTAACAGAAGGGACAGGCAAGGTCACTTACGCAGTTAATACCGGGAATAAGATGAATACCAGGCAAATTGACCATATTGTATCGAAGAAAACTGTACGGCACTCGTGGCACACACCGGGTCAAAAAGAAACGAATGGAAACTTAGAATGTACAACCGCACAAGCGGAGGACACGACGCAAGCAAGGGGAGCATCGGCACCCGAAATTACAAATTCGACATCCAAAGAGATCGCGGCGACAGCCGATGAAAGTCTTAGTATTTCTTCGTCAGACAATAAGTCCTCGACCCCCACTCCGACACCTAATCCAAAGGCATATAACTTACGGCCACGACCAATAAAATAACCTTAAAATTTGTTTATTAGGTAATAATGTTTAATTATTTTTTTTCCTTATTTTTGTTTTACTTATCTTATTTTCAATTTATCGCGACGAAGCATTAGTGTTAAGGGTTTTGTTTTCCTATTAATAAATGTATTATAACTAGTTACTAGCAACAACAACAAATCTAATTGATTCTGCCTATTTTGTTTGTGATTCCAAATTAGCCTGCCGGGTTCGAACCCGCAACATTTTACAGACGGTGTGCGCTGTGGTGCGTCTTGCTTACTTTACTATAACGTTTATTTACGCTGCCTTTGTGTAATGTAAAAGTAACAATGTTTGCATAGTCTCAACGTTACGATTGTATAATCACTTTTTCTTTTCAACTTTATTTGTTTTCACAATTTATTTTAAGGGGGGTGTTGTAATATATTGTTAAAATGTGGGTAGGATATTGCAACCTAGGGTAGGTTTTTCATATATTGTTCTTCATATATTAATAAAGTCAGTCCCAAACCAACCGCCGTTTTACTTACACACGATACATTACAATAAGGAACACCCATAACCGACGAGCATGCATGCGTAGATGTATGAATGTGGAAGAAGCGAGAGAGGTGTGCCAGGATCGCGCCAAATGCAAATCTATGATCTCTGCCTACCCCTCTGGGTTACGGGCGTGAGCGCAGTCAGTCAGAAAGTCTTTTTCTATATAAATCATCTGAGATTACAGATTTACCGGAACCTGTCTCGAGCTCCATTGTCAAATCCTGATCACCTACTATTACATTTATATTAATAGGAGTGTCAGTCACATACCTCAATTTTAATTTTTGACACCCCTCGCAGTTCTTGGCCTCATTTCTGCCCCTCTCGCTTGCCGAGTCGACATGGTGTATACGCGTGTCCCTAGAGTTAGCACACATCTTCTTTAAGTGTCCCTTTTACCGCACCTTTGGCACGTATAACCCTTGTAACTACACATCTGTTACATGACTTTTCATACCGCACACTGAACAACGGGCGGGATCCCGCCGTAGATCACGGCGCGGCGCAGCGCCCTCCACACGGGCACCTACCCTGCGACCATCGCTGCCGCGGCCGCAACGACCTGAAACTTCACTCGATGTACCGGCTCCTCCCTGATGAGCTCCGCTTCGCTCCCGCACCTTAGCCTCGCTTGCTTGGCGCACGCAGCCTGCTCCGCCAGCTCGATGGCCCAAGCTAGCGTCAGTGTGGACGGGTTCTGTTCGAACAGCCTATCGCGTTCGGTACCCGGGCCCAGGCCGAGGACAAAACGATACCTCAAGGTCGTTTCCAAGGCGGTGCCGAAGTCGCAGTAACTTGCCAGACCTCTTAATCGCGCGGCCCAGTCTCCTAAGGATTCGCCTGGACTTCTAATCGCTACGTAGAAATTTGCCCTATCCACATATGAGCACTGTTTCGACGAGTTTTTACGAGTTCCGTATAACTTAATAAATCCACCTCCTGCGGGTACGCTAAGTTACGCACTTGTCGGTATGTCTCGTCCGTGATGTGTGTGAGCAGAATTCCGCTCTTGTCTGCGTCTTCAATTTTGTTCTATCTTAGGAACTGCGACATTCTCCCTTTGAAAATCGCCCACTCATGGAATTTGTGGTCGAAATTCGGCATATTTCCGAAATATGCCATTTTTTTAATGTGGGTAAGTTAACTTCGTCGCCAGTGTTGTCTTCGAACGCAATTGAAACAACCGTCACTCGTGGATACTCGATATCAGAATTACCATGCTCGAGAGGAACATCGTTAGGTTATAGTCGGTGCGAGTCCGACATAATCCGCTCTTGCCCCCGCATGAACAGATAATTGCCAGATATCTTAGCGTCCACTGTACCATCGGGTCTAAACCGTGTCCCCTATTTCAAAACATCTTTTGCCGGACGTCGGTTTATTGTTGACGTATTTTTTTTCAGCAGGTAATATTAAATCTAATCGAGACCGCAGATTCCTACCGAACATTACCTTGGCCGGTGTTTCCCCGGTGGTACAATGTACGGTGTTTCTATAATTACATAGGTAGCCCAATAACATGTCTTGCGTTTTATTAACAGATACATTTTCCTTAACTATACATTTTAACATTTTTTTACATGTCCGCACTGAGTTTTCGGCCTGGCCATTACTTGGCGGATGATATATAGGGGTCGTCATATATTTGATACCGTTAGAGGTGCAAAATGTTTTAAACTCTGTTGAATTGATCTTTACATCATTGTCAGACACTAACACATTAGGTATACCAAAAATAGAAAAAATATATTTTAATTTTGCAATTAAAGCGGCAGATGATGTTCCATTATGTATACACAGACAATCCAACCATTTACTATGTGAATCGACCACTACTAAATACACCCTTTGCCCTACGGTCATATAATTTGTACGCGTTGCCACGGCGCCGCGGCGGGCCAGGGAGCGGGCGGGGCGCGGGGGGGGGGCCGCGGCGCGCACGCTGGCGCACGTTTCACAAGACCCGATCCAGCGTTCGATGTCCCGGTCGATACCGGGCCACCACATCCTACTTCGTGCGTTACTTTTGCTTTTGATGATACCTAAGTGTGAGTCATGTAGTTCGCTTAACATTTTATTCCGCAAAATATTCGGTATAATTATTCGGTGTCCTCTAAACAGGCACCCGTTCTCAAACTGAAGGTCAGACTTGCATTGAAAATACGGTAGTATGGACTTACAGCTGATTTTTCGCGGCCAACCGTATAACATATACCTTGCGACGGTCTGAAGCGTCGCATCGCGCTCCGTCATGTGCCCGATGTCGTGCGCCGTGGCGGCCGGCGATGACGCATCTAGAGACTTCAATGCGTATTGCGCATCTATGTTTTGTTCGACATCGCCGGACGCATCGTTATGCTTGCTTTGTATCGGCGCGCGTGAAAAATAATCCGCAACAATGTTTTTGTCGCTGGATACGTACTGCACTATGTAATTGTAAGCCGATAGAATTATTGCATATCGTTGGAGTCTCAGCGCTGTCGTAACCGGTATACCCGTTGCGTTATTAAAAATTGATACTAAGGGTCTGTGGTCGGTTTTTAAAATAAAAGGGTCGTCCCTATCGTACAGGTATTGGTGAGAACGTTTCACCCCAAAGATAATAGCCGTCGCCTCTTATTGTATTTGGCTGTAGTTACGTTCGCTAGCAGTGAGCGAGCGGGATGCGTACGCGAGAGGGTGTTCGTCGCCACTAGCCGTGCGCTGCGCGAGCACAGCGACGAGTCCGGTAGGGCTCGCGTCCACCGCTAGTACTAACTGCGCTGCGGGCTCGAAATGCGCCAGCACACGCTCCGACGCTAACTCGCGCCGCACAGCTGCCATACTGCGACGCTGTCTGTCTCCCCACTGCCATTTTGCACCATTTCGAAGCAATTCGTGCAGGGGGCTTAATGAGGACGATGCGTTGGGAATAAAATTCCTGTAATATATTTATTAGGCCTAAAAATCTTTTTACCTCCGTGACGTTGGTGAGCTCCGGTGCATCGATTATAGCCCTAACTTTATCGGGGTTAGTCTTTAAGGCCTTCCTTGCTTATAACGAAACCTAAATACTTGACTCTTTATTGAAAAAACTCACATTTTTCTTTTTGTAGTCGTAGCCCTGCGTGACTAAGCCTATTTAATACTTCGATCAGTCGTTTCAAGTGTGAAACTCTGTCGGGCCCCGTAATACAAATATCATCGAGCCAAATGCTAACACCGTCGATACCCGATAACAGTGTCTCCTTGCACTTTTGGAATATGGCGGGTCCATTCGATAAGCCGTATACGAGTCTGTGAATTTAAAAAGTCCCTTGTGAGTATAGCTATATAGCTTACTACCATAGTATATATATATATATATATATATATATATATATATAATGGTAGTAAGCTCCTGGGATGACTCGTCTAAAATAAACTGATTATGTGCATTTTTTAGATCAATTTTACTATATCTCTCGCCTACTCTGATTTTAGCAAAAACCTCTTCAATTCGTGGTAAGGGGTATTTTTCTATAAAAGGGTCCTTATTTAACGTGACAGAAAAATCACCCGCTATTTTAACACGACCGTCGTCTTTTAGAACGGGAACTATAGGAGTCGCGTATTTGGAATAATTTACAGGGACGAGAATGCCTAAACCTACTAGCCGGTTTAGTTCTTGCTCGACTTTATCTCTTAGGGCAAAGGGCACAGTGCGTGGTTTAAAAAACTTAGGGGTTGAATTTTCCTTGAGTAGCAGTTTTACCGTGAATTTATTAAAGGCACCCAATTCATCACGCCATAAGTCTAAATATTTATCTAATAACATACATAATTGCGAGTCAATGCTTAAGGAATTCAAGTCACTAGTTATAATTAAACGAAACGCTGACATAAAATCCCTGCCTAGTACAGGCGGCCGCCATTCTTAACGACATACATTTTTATCGAATTTTTATTTTTATTGTATATAATTTCAACATTAAAATATCCTAACGGACTTATCTTACGTCCATCATAGAGACACATATTTAATGAACTATGTTCTAAAGGACAGTTAGTTAGAAAATCTTTTCCTATACAAATCGTCCGAAATTACACATCTACTAGAGCAGGAATCGAGTTCCATTGTCAATTCCTGATCCCTACTATTAAATTGATAGGCTGGTCAGTTACGTACCTCAAATTAAAGTTCTGGCACTCCTCACAGTCGGTGTCCTCCATGTGGCCCGTCTCGTGAGCCGAGTCGACATGGTCATGGACATGATAAACTTGTGTGTCCCTAGCATTGACACAAACTTTTTTTAAATGTCCTTTTTTTCCACACTTTTGGCACGTGTAACCTTTGTAACGGCACTTATCACTTTCATGGTTTTTCATCCCGCACACCGAGCAGCGCGAAACACGCCGCACGTCGCGGCGTAGCCCCGGCACGGCCCCGCTTGCACCGACACGGCGCCCATCGCCGCTACAGCCAGAGCGATCTTGGAACTTCAGTCGATGTACCGGTTCCTCTTTGATGAGCTCCGCTTCGCTGCCGCACCTCAGCCTCGCTTGCTTGGCGCACGCAAACTGCTCGGCCAGTTCGATAGCCCGAGCGAGCGTCAGGGTAGGAGGGTTCTGCTCGAACAGCCTGTCGCGTTCTGGACCCGGTCCCAGGCCGAGGACGAAACGATCCCTCAAGGCCGTTTCCAAGGCGCCACCGAAGTCACAATAACTCGCTAGACCTCTTAGTCGCGCCGCCCAGTCTCCTAAAAATTCGCCTAGACTTCTATTTGCTTCGTAAAAATTTGCCTTGTCGACAAATGTACACTGCTTCAGCTTGAAGTGACTGTCGCGTAACTGGACGTGTTCCGTGTACTTTAACAATTCCAGCTCTTGCGGGTACGCTAGGTTACGTACTAGACGGTATGTCTCGTCGCTTATATGCGTGAGCAGAATTCCGCCCTTGTCTGCGTCTTCAATCTTGTTAATTCTTACAAACTGCGATAATTTTCCTTTAAATATTGCCCACTCATGGCATTTGTGGTCGAACATTTGCATGTTTCCCACGTACGCCATTTTTTTTAAAAATAAATATGTGGGTAAGTTAATCCTCGTCGCCAGCGTTATGTTTGAACGCAATTAAAATAACCGTCACTCGTGGATACTCGTTTATTACTGGACGCAATGACATGACATTGACAACTTCGGTGTGTACATCTCAAAAAGACCTACAGCAGGCTTACATCTAAGCCTTCAGCTCTCAGCATTTCAAGAGAAATCGTGTCTGATGATATATATGCTCGTTCAGGGCACCTTGCAAAAACACCGCGATTTTATAAGTAACATACGAAGTCCGTACGTGTGAATTTGATGAATAATGCATCTCTCCCCATTGTACTTGCTATTGCATGGGCGGCCCGACTCACACGGTCAAATACCACGACATCACAGAAGACAGGCGTCAACTAGAAGTATTCAGCGTTGTTTTAAATGATTTATTAATTTTTCTTTTAACCATTCCAACTAAGGCTAAAGCTTGTGCTAGGACATCCGCCGCTTCTCCGCTCGCTCCTCTGTTAAGATAAGCAACTACTTGTTTAAGAAATGTTTTTTTTAAACTTAAGTAAAATGTATTTCTAACTGTCAATGGTAAAACTGGGAGCGCGGTAGGGAGACGCGCCAAGACGAGCCAAAGGAAAGGAAACGCGGCGCTTAAACTACTTTTTCCTCAAAGCGTTTGCCGTATTTTCGTATCATCATAGCTTCAGTCTGGATGATAAAATAAAATAGAATAAAATATAAATAATTTATTGTTATCTTGAAATACAAAAAACTATAAAACATAGTAAACTAAGCATTAATTACTAATAAAGATAACAAAAGGTTCAGCATGTACCGCATGATATATGGTGCCACGTGGTGCTGGTTGTCAGCCCAACCCACTAGCAGCCCTGCGCCTCTTCAGAGGAGCCTTTTACTTATAAATAAACAATACTTAAAAAGACGTAAAAGATAAATCGCATTAATCAAATGATGCCAGAAACTAAAAGAAATCAAGATTTCTATTATTGAGGTATATAGAATACTGGCATTTAAACTTTAAATATAGATGTCAATCTATCACGCTCTTATCATCTTCGCATGTGTCTATGTAATGTACAATATCTTTCAATATCAGTTTCATTTGAGGACGTCCAATTAACTTGATGATTTACACCATCGGTAAAGACGGATGGTAACAAATTTCTACAACATTGACGTCGTAACGTAATATACAATTAAATCAGGTTAAAAGAAATATAAGATATATCTTCAGGTTGAGAAAAACGCCACCTAGTACCCGGTGCCCAATATGGTTAATAAGGCCCTGTGCAAATTTACTTTGTATTTCTTTACGTTCACCATTTATTGATCTTTATAAAATGTTTGTTGAAGTTATTGATAGTCTATTATTTTTATTTCACATCTTATATATACAATATCTACTAAATACATTTCTGAAATACATGGCACCTGCCTACATATTGTCACACAACGAAATGATTGAATGTGTCAATCTTAATTGCGTCTATTGTTATTTAAAAATGCACCTAGATGGCGTTAGTCTCTAAATGGATCGCAAAAATTGAAGATGTTTATAATGGTAATGGCGCAAATTAATACTAACTAATTTAAATTATTTCATTGGTATCGGTACGAAGCAAAATTGCAAATTAAACCGACATGTTGAAGAAGTTTAAAATCGCTCTCATAGATTACGATAAACAAACCTCCAATTGTCATTGATTATGTGCAAGCCTTGCATTTTGCGAACACGCCCGCTGTTGTGGTATCGCGAAATGCGGTCATCGCTGTTCATTTGGTCGCGTGGCACTCAAAAGGTTAACACATTAGTTAATTAGTAAATTCATTGGTCTCCAGTTCACAGCATTGCTACTGAGAGAAGATCATCAAAGTAGGTGAGTAGAAAAGTTTAAATACTAGGTATTTCAATTTATTTTTCGACTCATGTATGCTTGTTCCGGATATGCTTAAAAACTAATCTACTACTCTACTCTACTATATCTGTTATACATATTTAATTTTGTTTTTTAATTATCGCTTTGCGGTGGACTGTTAGTTAAATATAATATAAGCCACGTGATCTAGGAATTGCTCATTGTTCCATAGAAGACAAAGTTGTAATGGCGTGCTCTCGCAAAACCACGTGGGACATTCTCGATTGCATTTGAAATGACCTTTGACCTAAGGCCCTTTATCTAAAGCAGGAATTCTTCGATAAACTTCCAGAACCTACGTGGCAACCGAGCAAAGGCGGTAAGGATGGTTATCGTCCGCGTTGTTCGAGAACGGCTGTGGGGAGCTGCTGCGACTGATGGACTTTGACGGCGCCTGCCACGTCGACCAAGTGAAACGATAATGTATAAGCATTTAACTCTGGGTAAGTTATTACTTTTTACAGTTTTTCCCATTGCAACTTTTCACTATTTAAATGCATCATTTTTTCGTGGATATAAAACTTACCACGTGGTAGGTAGTAGTAGTGGAATTGTCATTTTTTTAATTTCTATATATCTCTTTAACAGATGAAATGAGTTTTAATTTTAATAATAAATAAACACATGTGCCATGTGTGTTGTGCAGGTTAAACACAACACTTTACATATATAAAGACCACATTACTTTTTATGTTTCGCCTGGATTTACCAGCCATCTCTTTTGTGGTCAAATAATTTAGCAGTTGCTATCTTTGCCTAAGCCCTATTGCAACACAAGGACTTAAAAGCTTATTTTTAAATAAAGTTTTAATAAATCTTTAAACAAATTATTTTTCAAGCATTAATTTATTGTCACACAATGTTCGTCAGTATCTGTGGCAGTATAGAACTCGAATAGAAATTAATTATAAATTTAATTCTTACTTATGCCGACTCGATCAATGATTTTTCAAAAACGACGCATAACTATTATTATTATTATTAAAAATCAGGAGGTTAATATACATGCATACATTTAAGCACGTGATGACACGTGTCTTCTGTAAGGGGTATGCTTAGCGGCCATTTTAAAATGCCACGCGTATTGCTATGCTAGTGCACATGTCGGACTCGGTGGCATCAGCATTATTGTTGGTCGTAATAAATCGACGATCGAATAGGGAATCACAACAATAATGTTGTATTTCTACTTACTCATATAATAAACAATAATTAAAAAAAACTAAACGATACGCTTTTATAACTAGAAGAAATAGAAAGTGCAAAATTATTTTCAATAATTTAAAATACATATTAAGAATGTATTTTACGATAAAATGTTTTTTTTAATATCTATTCTATTCACATATTTTTTTTCTATATAAGCAAGTGCCATCTATGCGCATAGAATATAAAACATTAAAAATTTACTTACTGGAACCTAAAGTTTCTGATAGTAGGGTGCAATAATGCCATGTAACAGGGCGATGATCAAAGCAGTTACGCTTTATGATATTAGTGTAAATTATGTCTAAGTATAGATGTCGCGATCTATACTGCGACTTTAACTTACAACTATTAATTAAGAGGGTGTAGCTAAGAGTAAAATACAGGGTACTTTTTAATGATTTTATTACACAACTCAATGTTCCCAGATGCATCCTTAACACGCTTACACATATGATTTATAGGTTTTTTTACATATACATTCATCCATCCAACTTCCATTCCATTATCTATCTTCACTTCCATATTCAGCCATCCTGCATGAAACATTTTGTACATTGGAAACTTAAATCTGGTTCTCTACATAACGTGCCTTATATATTTACGAATTATATATGATTGTGATCACCAGGGGTGTCAGTATTTATCTTCAGCTTTTTTCTATTTAACTCTGCTCATCAGTTTTATAATGTTATGTTAAATAGCCCAACAAATATGGTGATAGTTCAGCATGTCGAGACAAAAATATTGTATCAAATCCGATAGGCAGTTCTTGAGAAAAGCGCGTTCCAACAAACAAACTCTTCATAATATTAGTATAGATTTCGCCATACGTAATCATTGTCAACTTTGTAAACACATATTCTACATTTTAATAAAAAAAAACTAATTATCAACCAAAATCCCACATAATGTTAGTGGGAATGTGACCGAAAGATGATACGCACTAGTTTATCATTAACCTATTTATTCTTCTTTCGATGGCAGTCGCGTCATAATTAGTTGGACAGAAACATTTACGTCGGTCACTTGTTCCAATTCCTTGTTTTACAATAAACTAATCCATATTATCAAACACACCATTTATTTATACATTTAATACATAAATATATTTTCAATTTTTCAGCCTCTAAAGGCGTCAAGATAACATGCCATGCGACTTTGTATACCCTGAGCCTGTGCAGCCAGAACTATAAAACCCAAACCACCAAGATATCGCATCGCAAAATTAACCAGGTGAACTCATTCCTATAAAACATAAGCGCTAAATATTCACTATAATATGATTGTTTAACAGATTACTTTAATTTTATGGTACGATTCCGAGCTTTCACTCTTCTGCCGGAATTTGTCTGATAAAAATCAATCAACTGAGGACAGAAGCAAGGTAATAGATCGAAATCACAACAAATACTCAACATCACAATATACATATATTAATAGTAAGAACACAGCGAATATAAAGCATAATAACCAGTTACACAATTATTATTATAGCCATTTGAACATCACAATTTTAAGGTCGCATAATCATCATCACTGTATATGTTAATAGATCGTAATAACAACAAATACTCAACATCACAATATTTATTAATAGTAAGAACACAGCGAATATAGAGCATAATAACTAGTTACACAAGTATTATTATAGCCATTTTAACATTACAATTTTAAGGTCGCATAATCATCATCACTGTATATGGTAATAGATCGTAATCACAACAAATACTCAACATCACAATATATATTAATAGTAAGAACACAGCGAATATAGAGCATAATAACTAGATACACAAGTATTATTATAGCCATTTTAACATCACAATTTTACGGTCGCATAATCATCATCACTGTATATGGTAATAGATCGTAATCACAACAAATACTAAACATCACAATATATATTAATAGTAAGAACACAGCGAATATAGAGCATAATAACTAGTTACACAATTATTATTATAGCCATTTGAACATCACAATTTTAAGGTCGCATAATCATCATCACTGTATATGTTAATAGATCGTAATAACAACAAATACTCAACATCACAATATTTATTAATAGTAAGAACACAGCGAATATAGAGCATAATAACTAGTTACACAAGTATTATTATAGCCATTTTAACATTACAATTTTAAGGTCGCATAATCATCATCACTGTATATGGTAATAGATCGTAATCACAACAAATACTCAACATCACAATATATATTAATAGTAAGAACACAGCGAATATAGAGCATAATAACTAGATACACAAGTATTATTATAGCCATTTTAACATCACAATTTTACGGTCGCATAATCATCATCACTGTATATGGTAATAGATCGTAATCACAACAAATACTAAACATCACAATATATATTAATAGTAAGAACACAGCGAATATAGAGCATAATAACTAGTTACACAAGTATTTTTATAGCCATTTTAACATCACAATTTTAAGGTCGCATAATCATCATCACTGTATATGGTAATAGATCGTAATCACAACAAATACTAAACATCACAATATATATTAATAGTAAGAACACAGCAAATGTAGAGCATAATAACTAGTTACACAAGTATTATTATAGCCATTTTAACATCATAATTTTAAGATCGCATAATCATCATCACTGTATATGTTAAAAGATCGTAATCACAACAAATACTCAACATCACAATATATATTAATAGTAAGAACACAGCGAATATAGAGCATAATAACTAGTTACACAAGTATTATTATAGCCATTTTAGCATAACAATTTTAAGGTCGCATAATCATAATCACTGTATATGGTAATCGATCGTAATCACAACAAATACTCATTATCACAATATATATTAATAGTAAGAACACAGCGAATACAGAACATAATAACTAGTTACACAAGTATAATTATAGCCATTTTAACATTACAATTTTAAGATCGCATAATCATCATCATTGTATATGGTAATAGATCGTAATCACAACAAATACTCAACATCACAATATATATTAATAGTAAGAACACAGCGAATATAGAGCATAATAACTAGTTACGCAAGTATTATTATAGCCATTTTAACATTACAATTTTAAGGTCGCATAATCATCATGACTGTATATGGTAATAGATCGTAATCCCAACAAATACTCAACATCACAATATATATAAATAGTAAGAACGCAGCGAATATAGAGCATAATAACTAGTTACATAAGTATTATTATAGCCATTTAAACATCATAATTTGAAGATCGCAAAATTATCATCACTATATGGTATTAGACCATCATCACAACAAATACTTAACATAACAATATATTTAAATAGTAAGAACACAGCGAATACAGAACATAATAACTAGTTACATAAGTATTATTATAGCCATTTTAATATTACAATTTTAAGGTCGCATAATCATCATGACTGTATATGGTAATAGATCGTTATCACAACAAATACTCAACATCACAATATATATTAATAGTAAGAACACAGCGAATATAGAGCATAATAACTAGTTACGTAAGTATTATTATAGCCATTTAAACATTATAATTTTAAGATCGCAAAATTATCATCACTATATGGTAATAGACCATCATCACAACAAATACTTAACATAACAATTTATTTAAATAGTAAGATCACAGCGAATACAGAACATAATAACTAGTTACATAAGTATTATTATAGCCATTTTAACATTACAATTTTAAGGTCGCATAATCATCATGACTGTATATGGTAATAGATCGTAATCACAACAAATACTCAACAGCACAATATATGTAAATAGTAAGAACACAGCAAATGTAGAGCATAATAACTAGTTACACAAGTATTATTTTAGCCATTTTAACATCACAATTTTAAGGTCGCATAATCATCATCACTGTATATGGTAATAGATCGTAATCACAACAAATACTCAACATCACAATATATATTAATAGTAAGAACACAGCGAATATAGAATATAATAACTAGTTACACAGGTATTATTATAGCCATTTAAACATCACAATTTTAAGGTCGCATAATCATCATCACTGTATATGGTAATAGACCACCATCACAACAAATACTTAACGTTACATTATATGTAAATAGTAGGAACACAGCAAATGTAGAGCATAATAACTAGTTACACAAGTATTATTATAGCCATTTTAACATCACAATTTTAAGGTCGCATAATCATCATCACTGTATATGGTAATAGATCGTAATCACAACAAATACTCAATATCACAATATATATTAATAGTAAGAACACAGCGAATATAGGGCATAATAACTAGTTACATAAGTATTATTATAGACATTTAAACATCATAATTTTAAGATCGCATAATTATCATAACTGTATATGTTAATAGATCGTAATCACAACAAATACTCAACATCACAATATATATTAATAGTAAGAACACAGCGAATGTAGAGCATAATAACTAGTTACACAACTATTATGACAGCCATTTTAACATAACAATTTCAAAATCGCATAGTCGTCATGACATTGTTGAAAGGGAACAGTATGCAAGGGATAAATAACACGAGTAACAGTCGATTTTTGGACCAGAGCTGATTTTATACGATTGCTGCTAGGGAAAACCAGTGGTGAGATGAGACGAGTTCAATGATATTTTCTTTCCCTTTCGACCCCTTATGGCTCATCTGTTACTTTTTGTATTATATTGGGCGACGACGCCCCTGTGCAGGGAGAACATGGTCTTACGATACGCCGCGGCCCTACAGCCGTAGCGCGACGGGTCGGGGGACCTGTCGCGCTGAACGTGCGGATGGCCCCCTTCTTGTGTTCCGAGGGGGGCAGCATCATAGGGTGATGGGAGGGGCTTAACATCTGACCCCTCCCTACACGAGTCGAGTCCCTACCAAGGGACCTAGCCGGGTCGTGGAGAAACTTACGTAAATGCCACGGCCCGGTCGCGCGAAGGAGAACACCGCGGGGTTTAGTGGGTAGTCCGGCCCAAATTTAAGGCCGGGAGTCCCACACGAAGTCATCCCTGCTGCCCCCGCAGCACGGACGGCGAAGTGCGTAAATGCATTCCCAGCGTAAACAAAAAAAAAAAAAACTTTTTGTATTATATCATTGGACAAGTTTAATATTGTCTATTTGTCAGATGTCAAATCTTAGGTTAATATATTCTTAGTGGTACAATCGAATGCGAAGGACTTAGACCGCCTATTTTTAATTTTATAGTAGTTCTCAAAATAGCATTTAATCGTTTATAGTTACGTTATTAACTTCTTTATGTCGAGTGTTTTATTGTTAACTACGTCTTTATACCCGTAAAGGAAACAAGCAATTCACTAATTTTATATAGAGCACTCTTTAAAATGTAAGCACGTATTTTTGTTCGTTTATTAACAAGTGTGTAAATTTAAGAAATAATATAACCACGATCTATAAATTCATAATTGTAACTTGATTTCATAAGTCCTTACCAAAAAACATTAAAAACTAGTCGTAGTACTAAATTTTCGTTGATGTCAATGGAAAGCTGAATGATAATGTTATTCATCAAACATATTTTGTCGTACTGTAATAAAACGTAAATATTGTAATCTTCCATCTTCGGATTCTAGGAATCTTTCACTACGGAAATCTGCTTCTGTATGGACCTGGCGGCGGCGGATACTGTACACGTCAGACCAGCGCGGGGGTGGATGTGGCGCGGTCAATCCGCGTCCCCTGCATCTTTATATTATTCTGTGTATCATTAATCTAGTAAAATAAAAACTAGTTTTATGTCAGATATACCTTAGTTTGCATACCTTATATTGTAATTCTTGGCAGGTTTCAAATCTTATATTAAGCTTGTAACATATTTTTTATTATTATTATTTGAGTATATGTAATAAATTATGTTATAAATAAATTATGTTTTTAATTTTCTCAATAATTAGTTACTGCTTCGAAAATACATGAAAATAACGTTACAAGAACATTTTTGTTTGTTTACGTTTAACGACTGACTAAAAGACCTGCAACAACAACAAAAAAAAAACAGAAGAAAACAACCGGTGAAGTACCACGACCTCACAGAAAACAGGCGTGAAGCGGAAGTACTCTGCGTTTCGTATGATCAGTGAGGTGCCGGAGGCCTAATTTTAGTCCTCTTCTCCTTCCCACCCTACCATTTTAAGGTTAGGATGGGAACGGGAATAGGATTGGACGGGGTGGGGTTAGCGGGGAAAATGAAATATTCTTTTTCTATCTTTCCCCTCCTCTGTCCATTAAAGGTAGGCAACGCATTTGCAACACATTTGCTTGTTGTGAGTTTTCTACGGGTAGCGCTCACTTAACATTAGGCTATCCGCTTGCTGGTGTACCACCTTCTTCCATAAAAAAAAAACAAAAGCGTGGGTCTCAAGTTTCGATCAATCATCGATTAAAGTTCGTTTTGTAGAAAGACATTCAAATCTATTGACAAGATGCCTGCCAAAGTCGCCTCTTTATAAAGCGTCGAGAAAAGACACTTCAAATTGTCAATAATTCGTTCAACTAACAATGTGCCGACCGGTTACAAAGCGCCTAGCCTAATTATAAAGTGCCTATGCTTAGAATTGGTGAGGCGCTGAAACTGTTTTGGTTTTATGATAAATGGATAGCCTATTGAATGCAGTTAAGTTTTTATTGTAGTTTAGTATTGGTGGAAGAAGGTAACAATATGTCAAAATGAACAATTTATTGTTAATCATATAAGAAAGAGGGCCCAGGAGAGCTGCAGAGAAAATGTTACAATTCAGACGCGGGAATTTAAAGTTTCGATTTTTTCTTCTTCTTTTACTGTTTTCTCATACAACCTCATACACAATAACTATAAACCGCATGCACGAGTCGAGCGAGTGAAAGTGAGCGTGCTGCGGTAACGTCTGGCGATTGCCAAAAGCTACTCTAAGGCGTATGAAATTAGTACATTTACGGAATTTAATATTTACAAGAACGGTCAGTTTTACTTTTATTATCATTAAAAGTTGATGTTTGAAAGACATACGTCAGTTTTAGGTGAACCGGTCATATACCATACAAGAATGTTGGTCATGGCTTGGTAGGAAGCGATGTTTTGGGAGGATTGGTGGTGCATCAATTTCTATATAATGTCTCTATGTGTCTTTTAACCGGGTTTTGAAGGATCCTTTTTTTTGTCCTACATTAGAGAGTCCACGCTATCAAGCTGACGGATGGTAAACATTGATTTATCTTTAGTGACCTGTAGAATGTTTTTATTGAAGAACCTTTTAGGATGTAACCGATCTTGTCTGTGACACCTCAGACATATGGTAAAACGGTATATCTTATCATATATGTTCAAATTTCCGTATCTTTAAAGTGAACATGGTCAAAGTTTCATGTACACAAGCGTGCCCTTGTTTGCCTACTATATGAATATGTCAATATCTTATATAATATTAAAATGCAAGTGATCATTTCAGATTCTAAGAATATAATTATGTAACACATTCTTTCAATTAAAACGATTGCCTTAACTGCAATATTTTTGAAAAAAAAATCGCTGCCTTCTATTCCAAAATATTATAAGCCAATTGGCTTAAGATATTTTGGATTGATGACTGAGGTCATTAAAATGCCACAGAACCACCAACCTAAGATCGCCCAATCTAAAGCCCGCTGCAACTCTCTTCTTCACATTCCTCGTATGGTAGATCTAAATCGCGGATGAAGTTTTACCGATAAGGTACAAGCACAATATGTTATGTGAATGCTATGCTCATAGATTTATATATCTCGAGATACCGCGTTCCACAAAAATTTAGCATTCGAACAACAAGGTCGCTCTTTACTGACGCATTAGCGCAACTTCTGCTGCGATGGCGTTAATACCTACGAACCAAAAACTGTTACTGTTCAGTGACCTTTAAAAAATGAGTAGTACTTCCTTAAAGCCAATTAACTTCCAGCTCGCATGATGTTGGACATAGGCTCCGGTAATCACTTAATATTGGGAAACCAGCTCCTTGTTAGCTCTCGCATCGTGTTTAAGGAATATGTTGGTAAAATAAAACAATGTTTTTGATTACATTTTACCCCCACTACTACTATAAAATGTTACAATAGGTACACGGAAAACAATTTAAAGCGCTTTAAAAAGCGGTAAGCCCAGAATTGATAGTCTTCAAAGTATCAAAAATAAAATCTCTTGCAACTAAAAACGTGTACTTATGAGCAAGGTAACCTAGAACATACGAGATCTTTACAGTACTTATAGTTTCTGGCCATGCGTATTAATTGTTTTTCTGTTAAAATTAATTAATTAAATTGCACGCTTAGAATTTGCTTGAATTGATCACCATAGCAATGAATAGTCTGGCCTTAAACCTGGATTGTACAACTTTGCCTCATACACCGTTTGTAATTCATAAAACTTCTTGAAATATTTATGCTCTGCTATGTTGATGGAATGATGATAGTGATGAGTGGGTGACTGAACCTTAAGGGTATATAAAAAGATCATAGTTTGCTATCAAATTTATTTGTAATACTAAACACAATTTAATTAAAAATTAACTTCAGATTTAATTCATACTAAACAATCAACATTTTTATGAATCTAAGTAAGCCGAACCAGATTACTGTATTTTTTGATGTGTAAATTTTAAGCATTTACTACACTCATGCAAAAGAAGCAGATCACACATAAAATAAAAGTAGAAATGTAAATGTGCATAATAAATTGCAATTTACACACGTCACTAGGTCTTCGCGTGCGTAATACAAAAGGAACATCACCGTATTTCATCAGAAAACATTTTTATAATAGAAAAATATATTTAGTTTGAAAGAATGCCTCTTTTTAATAATCCAAAAGTTTAATAATTACTTATCAAGATTAATAACACGTATTAAATTGTGACTCATGTAAATGTGATAACATCCTACTAGTTTCTTTTAACTTTTATTAGCGCTCTTAAACGCCAGTATGGTGTAAGTAGGCATTCTGAATAAAGTATTTACAATTTTTTACATATTTTTCACCACGAGCTGATACCACGGGATATATTTTAAATTGATAAATATTTTTATCAAGTTTGGGAGATAGCAAATTTCTTGAATTCGAATTTGAATCTTTGCGAAACAATATAACTGATATTAATATTTGCAATAATAATTCCAGTGTTGTAATGAGACGATCTGGTGCTAAAGTGAAACGTACTACATGCACTACAGCACCAAGACAATTTCTGCAGTAACATCAGTGAGATGGCGTCTACTTTCTTGGCGTAGGTGACCCAATATGCTTAGATCATGTGTAATCGCGGAGATTACATAAAAAAACACAAGTAGTATCATCTGTTGTCACAAGACTTTACACCCTATCAAATGGTTCAATACAAGTCCAATCACTTGGAAAGCTACAAGAAAACTCTTTCCTTCCGAGCATATATTCTGCTTAATATTATAGACATCGTAAATCTAAATTATTTACTATATGGGTTTCGTTTACTTCAATTCTTCACTATAAGTGACTACAGTGAAGACAGTCTTCGTAAGAAATAGCAGAATAACATAGCAAACTCAACTATATGCGAAAGATACTGCAACCATTATTTTTCCGTATAGGGAAAATTAGAAGTGTATTAATGAAATCGACTCGGAAGCATAAAATGTCTCCAAGTCGAAACACCACCAAGATCGTCGCTTTTATATTATATTAGGCCAATGATATATTTATAAGTGATCGTCTAGTTGTAGAACTTTGTTCTACTTTGTGAGTTTTAGTTATTAAAAGTTCTTCTAGGAATTATAAAGGAAGAAAGATTCGCCAAGCTTATTGAAGCCTTAGGATGCTAAATATTAAAGTGTTTAAAGTTTTCATAAATTTGCAAAAATAATATGTTAAATTTATTGATCAATTGCAGTTTCAAAAATACTTCATTAAAATTTTACTTGTACAGGGCTTACATGCCTTAATTTCAAATACCCGATACAAACCTATTTTCGCAACATATATTTTTGTTTTTTTTAAATATATGGAGGTACACAGCTCCAGCGGAAATCCCCGCTGTGTACGGTGAGCGCCGTCCACCGGTTGCACTCCCCCCGAAGGGACAACAGATCGGCCACCGTATATCGCAGATACTGGTAAGACAGTAAGAGAGTTTTTAGCTCATTATTGGTGAATAAACACCATTCAGTCGATTCTCGCATATCAATGCGTTACACCGTCAAGTGTATAATAAGGCGTCACCACCAAGACATTGTCAGCATAGGTGTCGACCTACGGAGCGCATTAGGAGTATAAAACTCGCCTCAGGTGATGGTTAATTCCCTCGTTGTGCGGTGTCAGCGCAAGCCTTGAGAGCATAGCTCCCTCCAGCTACCATCTTCGCAAGAGGCAAATGCACGGGCTCCACCAACTAATGCCAGGGCAGTCTCGGCCACATTTATAACTTTTAGTATAATTCTCGAACATCATATAATTGTGTTATACACCAACTCTTCGCATAATACTAGTCTCGATCAAATTTGCATCACCCACCAATAATTCGCCTTCGTTTATAAACATGGATTCTTTACAGGCCACTTAATGGATTTGTAAATCATGGAGGGCAAAAATATTAACCTCAACCTACGCGAAATAAAAGTGATTCACGAGCTTCACTCGGATCACCGACCAGTAATACTACGGCTAGGGCCTTCTGCGCCAGCCTCGCCCCAAACCAAGGCCATTGTGGACTGGCACAAACTCAGTGCTAAGCTACAGAACATTGACTCGCCGCAACTTGATTCCATCCCCGACCAAATAATTAATGAACAAGACATGGGCGTCGCAATCGGATCTCTCACAAGTCATGTCCAAAATACCATCGAGGACTGCTCGAGGCAGATCCCAGTGATGGATAACCATCGCTGGGAGCTGCCCCCGGACGCCAGGGACTTGCTGAGACGTAAGAACGCAGCCACCCGAGCTTATGATATGTATCCCACCGAATCGCACCGAAAGCGGCTACGTAAACTACAGCGTGAATCGAAAGCATGCATAGCCGCCCTCAGGAATACAACACTTAATAATTTAAAGCCATCCCATTAAGCATTCTGGCGGCTTCCCAAATCACTTAAAGGCGACACATATACCACGATGCCGCCACTCTTACGCCCGAACATGACCCCAGCCATGCTGGACGAAGAGAAAGCCGAATGTCTAGCTGAGAGCCTCGAAGCCCAATGCTCTCCCAGTATGCTACCGGTCGACACTGCCCACCTCCGAATGGTGGACAGCGAGGTCGATCGAAGGAAACACGAACCGCTGCGCGACTCCGTTCCTCCGGTAACATTCGATGAAGTTAAAGAATTAATTAAAAACTTGCGTCCACGCAAATCTCCCGGCTCAAACGGTATCACCAATAGGGTGACCAAACTCTTTCCTGCTGCTATTATACAGCTACTAGTTCTTATTTATAACGCGGCAATGACCAAAGGTGTCTTTCCCAGCGAGTGGAAGGATGCTGAGGTCATAGAGTTCCTCAAACCCTCAAAGCCGGCCACGAACCCCACGTCATAAAGACCCATAAGTCTTCTCAAAACGTTTGGGAAGATCTATGAACACCTTATATTAGCCCGCCTACGTACCTTTATGAATACCAAAGGACTACCGATCCCCGAACAGTTCGGCTTTCGTGCCAAACATTCATGTACCAATCAAGTGCACCGCATCACGGAGCACATCCTTACAAAACGCCAACGCGGCTCTAGCACCGGAGCACTATTCCTCGACGTGGCGAAGGCGTTCGATAAAGTCTGGCACAAGGGGCTCATATACAAGCTGTATGAGTACGGAGTGCCCGATCGTCTCGTATGCATAATACGAGACTTCCTCAGTAATCGAACGTTCCGCTACCGCGTGAGTTTGCTCTCAAGCACACCCCGTTCTAGCCGTTGTGCCTCAAGGGTCGGTGTTAGGCTCAGTCCTCTTTACCCTCTACACCAATGATATACCGCGCGTACGCGGTGTAGAGCTTGCCCTATTTGCCGATGACATCTGCATTTTCACGTCGGGCCTTCAGCCTGACGCTATATGTCGACGCCTCCAGACCGCAGCCTCCACTCTCGGTGCATGGTTCCGGAAATGGAGGATCGAAATAAATCCAGCAAAAAGCGCCGCCCTATTCTTTTCGCGACATAAGGAAGCTCACCTTCCGCGTCTCCCATCCATTAAGCTCATGGACAGCCCATTTCCTTGGGAAGATAAGGTAAAGTACCTAGGTGTCATCCTTGACCGTAAACTTAACTTCGCCGCTTACGTTACCCGGGTCAGGAACCGGGCGGCTTTCGTACTAGGCTGCCTATTCCCACTAATCAACAAAAAGAGCAAAATGTCCCTCCGGAACAAGGTGATACTCTATAAGGCTGTAGTACGTCCCGTTATGACGTATGCTAGTCTGGTCTTCGCGCACATATCCCCTAAACTTATTCACCGACTTCAGCTGATCCAAAACAGATTCTTGCGCAGGGCCACTGGCTCGCCGTGGTTCATGCGCAACATCGATTTACACGTGGATTTAGAGCTGCCCACCATAGCTCAACACCTGAAGTTGGCGTCGCGCCGCTAATTCGACTCCGCCGCCGGTCACCCCAACGCGTTAGTCGTAGGTGCCGCCACCTACAAACCAATCGCTCTCGGTACGTTCCGTCGCGACTATAGACGACCTAGGCTAGGTTGAAACAACTTCGCAACAAAATCACATACCGTTCTCGCCGGCGAGGACGGCCATCGCATTCAAGATACGGCCACATAGCTGCCAGAGTCTTCTCCCCTATTAATGATAGAAGCGTTGCTGGAGTTTCTCCCGCCACTTCTTCTCCCAGCGCTAACGCTTTCCGAAGTGGTAGTAATGTTAGTTGTAATAATACTTGTAATCAGATAATGGCTACCGATCGAGCCGAGGGTCGGCCCTCTTGGGCACCCTCGAATCGGAATGCTAAACGCGTAAAGAGTGACAGCCCAAGCTGAGGTCCCCTCTCGGGGTCCCTTGAGCCGAGCCACTCCATGGAGCGTCCACCGAAGCGACCTAAGAGCTCGGTGGCCTCCCAATCCGGTAATAATATTAAAGTAACGCCCCGAGCCGAGGTTTCCTCTACGGAGGGAGCCCTCGAGCTTAGTTACTCTTAAAGAGGCTAAGGCTAGGCGCCCTCTGCCGCCTCGTGCCCGGTGTAGCTGTAAATGCCTCCTCAAGGCAAACAGTGACCTTTCAGTCACAAAAAAAAAGCAAAAGCCAAACAAAATAACAACACAAATTCTCCCGACCAATTTAGGGATGTCAAACAGAAACAGTCAAAATTGATCGAGTCGGTACTTCGCTTCCCAAGTGATGATTTCATAAACCAAGCTTTTTTTTTCTTTTTTAGTTTTATTTTTATTCTCACAAACTTATATTGTAATCTCATCTTTGTATCTTATCTGTTCAATAATGAAATATCATATTTTTCCTTTTCGTGATTTCACCTAATTTAAATAAGCGACATCTACGAATGCTTTCTGAACTACGAAACATACTCTAAGAAATACGATTGTGTGCGACCAGGGGTCGTTTTATCTAACATATACGTGTTCGTCTGTGTTAAAGGGGGTCCACTACACAAGCGTTTTGAAGCGCGCTCTTTTGTAATGCACTTGCTAAGAACCACCCAGTAGCCATCTAACATACAGCCGAATAAATTCGTCGAACGAATTCCTGAGTAGAAGCGAGTGTTAGCATAGCAGGGTTAGAGCACTATGTCTTCCCAAATTAAGGGCTTGCCAAAGATTCTTTATTCTCTTTGACCATTTTTCCTTTAGTTACTAGACATCATATAAACCATGATTTGTGTCATGAACATGTCATTAGTGTGATTTAAAATTATTATTTAATATATCTTTAGATAGATTGCGTGCTACGCACATTAAAACTATCAGAGTAAATTTGACGGGCCGGTTGGCGTGGTTTGTAAGACACTTGCTTTTCACGCCGCAGGTCGTGGGTTCGATTCCCACCCAGAACAAACATTTGTGTGCATGAACATGTCTGTTTGTCCTGAGTCTGGGTGTCATTATCTATTTAAGTATGTATATCAAAAGAAAAGTAGTATATCAGTTATCTGGTTGCATTAGCATAAGCTCGGCTTAGTTTGGGATCAGATGGCCGTGTGTGAATATGTCCTCGGAAAAAAAATAGTACATACATTTAGTTAAGAGGCCTTTATAGTGCTGTGAGTTCACACTCGTGAGAGATTTTCATCAAATGCACAATAGATGGCGTGTAAATTATGAATTCGCAAAAGTGACTATAACTTATAATTTAAATGAGTTTAAGACGTTCCAAGTAGTTTAAAAATTGGAGAATGTTTGAGAGATATTTTTAGTAGCGATTGATATTTTAAAAATTGTCTTTTTGTGAGGTAATTTTCAATAATATTGGTGGAGGTCTGCATCGCACTATCAAAGTTTTTTATGTGATTCGTATATATAGAGCGCGCATTTGTAATGTTCTGGGGTCCGTGTTTACACAGTAAGCTCGTTGAGGGCAGTTGGTGTGATAACGGTTGTCTCGTCACGAACACGTGGTGAACGGTGGCCATTCTTCCGACCTCTGTCCCTCTTCAGTGTTCCCATTCCTTGGGGGCAGAGGAGTGTTTGAGTTTGGTCTTTCACCTTCACGTAGACGAATTTCCTCCTTTCCGTCGTAATCTCCTCTGCCCCCCCCTCATGAGTTCCTTTCCCAGGGGATGGATTAAGTTCTATCCCTGTATCCAAAGAGATCAGGCATGTTCTTCTCCTTATCGAACGTGCCCCTCGACCCCACTGTGTAAACGTTTCGACCCTTTTGTTACTTATTTCTTTAAATATAATTCATTTATTTTCACAACTATTGTATTGTAATATTTCAATACTTGATTAGAATTCTTAGAAGCTAAATTAAATATAATATTTCCTTGAGTTTTAAACAGGTCAATTACTTTTCGTTAACTTTTTCATAAGTAATATAGTAGTGAAAATGAGTGGTAATACGCTACTCATACTTACATTACTCGGACCTGCAAACAAAAAAGTGGAAGTAAGCCGACGTTTTGGCGGAAAGTGTTGTATTGCAGAGAGCTTTTACGCCAACGCGTCTTCAACATTAACATTATACAATTTATCACAATTAATAATTCTCTGTGTAAAACTCGATCATAATAATAACGTTTAAAGATAGTTGGCAAAATAACAGCTACTGTTGACTGCACATTGCTTGACTATGGTACACTCTGGTGGAAAAGTACACTAATTTTAGAAAAAGTTTTTATTCGATTTGCTTCAGCAATATAGCTACGAGAATTTGGAAAAATTGTTAATTAATTAGATAATATACTTCTGTGTACTTCTGTTACTCTTTGTAGGTAGGTGTATCTTTGTAGGTTTAATTTTGTACTCAGTTTTAGTGCACCAGTGTTATGTACCTTTTGGGTTATGTATATAGGTTGGTATATTTGGCTCATGAGATACGGCTAACGCTAGTTTATGAGACAGGGAACTCGCCGCTCGTATTTTACTTGAGTTTTTAGCATTAATAAACGTTTTTAATTTTTTTTAATTAGTGTTACCCGGGCGAAGCCGGGTCGGGTACTAGTATAGTATAGAACAAAGTCTAATGAATTTTAATGCGGTTTTTATCGTGAATGACTTGACAATAGACAGAGTGATTAATATGGAAGGTAGGAAGGCATATTATAGTAGAGGAAGGCTGAGAATTTCAAAGGTTTGTCGTAAAAAACATATTTTATGCGCTTACATAGCAAATGTTGGCTATACCTTGAGAGATTAGCAAAATAATGTACTACAGAATTGTACACCTTAAAAAGATCTACGAAAAAGTCCACGATGGCATATATTTTCCTATTAACGATAAGTTACTATACGCATTCTAACTTCTAAAAAATGGTCATGTACATTGAAAAGCAATTTTGACGGATACGCTATTAATTCTTATCAACCTAAATACGTTAGTTACCTTAAACATTGCACACACTTCATAATCAAAATTTACACCATACAATTTATATGCTAAGACCATTTTAGTTCAAGAGTTATCGCAAAATGAAAACTAATGCACGCGAAAATAAAATCAAGCACTGTTCTCCCATCGATGTCGGGGTTCTTCGCCTCGATGCGACCACCCCCGCGCCGCGCGCCTTGATGTCGCCCACTGTGCTCAAGCTCAACGTGCTTTCAATAAAAATAAAATAGTACAGCTAATAAGGTAAAATAAATTTAAGTCGGATCGAAGTTCGCCGGGTTCGCTTTTTTATATATTCCATTTTTATCGGTATTGAATATAAAATGCTTTTATTATTTGCAGTATTTCAACGCAATATGTTTAATTAAGCTACGGAATGCTAAGTTTTAAGAAATTATTGAATGCCATGTACTACAAATATATATATATATACCTTTACCTGGTCGCCCTTGTATGATTATGTAATCTCACGTAATTTTATTTTTTGATATTCAAAAGATGACGACGATCTAAGACCGTTAACGCTTGCACTATTGTACCCTTATCAACATTTCTTCCAAAATTCTGTTAATAACTCTACACGTGGTCAAACATCTCTCACTTAGTGTGCACAGGAGTTTGCAGTGCGCAGTACAAAACTGCTAGAAAAATATTTACATATTTTCCTTATTTTCCAAATGAGAATATAAATGCAATATAATAGAAGCAAGGCAAGTAAACCGACATCGGTTCTTCAGAAGTTCTTTTACAATCTGTCAGCTCCGATAATGTTGGTCGCTATACGATATGGAGGGACAAACAGAGGCGTTGTCAAGGACAAGGTTGTAAGAAAAAACGTTTTGTGTTAAATGTTAAAAACACTTTGCAGTGATTGTTTCCTACCTTATCATACAACATATTTTTAAGACTGTTTGTGGACATAATTTTCTAATAAAGCGGATTTTTGTATAATTGCTTACTTGCATTATTTCTGATCATATGTTCCCATTGACATATTTATAGGACAGGCTGAAACAGGGATGAAGGTGTATTTTTTTATAATTTTTTGTAATATTATTTTTTATTAATGTATTATGAACTTAATATAAAGAATGTGCCAAAAATTCCAATGTTTTCTATGCTTGGGAAGTAATGGGTTAAATACATCGAGACAATATAAAAAGCATTAGTAACAGGATTCAGTTCCACAATACGTGTTTCATGCTTATAATACATTTGAATTGTAGAAAAACTCGAGGCAGTCGTCACTGGAAGGTGTTGAAAACCATAATGCGGAAGAGGACGAGCTCGCTCGTTGCCTGCAGCGAGAATTGGTGCGGGCCAGACTACACGCGGCAGAGAGGGAGGCGGCCGAACGTGAGCTGTTAGAAAGAATCACTCTGTTAGAAAACGAAAACAAGAGCTTGAGGAAGCAGCGAGTGGATAACAACGTCACCCATCTGCAGGTACAGGATATTTTTATATTTTTGTGGTAGACATAGATGTTTGAGCAAGCGGCTATAGGATCATTTGAAGTTAAACATCTATAGTTATGGGGCGAGGGATGAATTTAGAAAAACCCTATTCCATTCCTCGAGTACATGAAGAGATTTCGGTGGACTGCATTATGCTGTATATGTATTAGCTGACAAAAATAAAATTGTACAATTGCGTAGAGCTATTCAATGTGTTTTAACTTGAAATGTAATTTGTTACCTTTGCATTAGAAGTAAATCAATTTTAGAAGTACACAAATTCCTTATTGTTTTTGTTCTCTCGAACACTACGTAAAAACAGGAGTCTCGACGCAAAGTTTCAAGTCTCTAGACTAAGTAAATTGGTTGGTTATTTACCAGTCAATCAGATTCTTCTTTTATATTTACATAAAGAAAGTATTTTCTGTTTATATGTTTGTATGCGTAGACGTATGGACGTAGAAGAAGCGAGAGAGGTGTGCCAGGATCGCGCCAAATGGAAATCCATGATCTCTAACCCTCTGGGTTACGGGCGTAGGCGCATTTTTTGTTTTAAATATCCGTAAATGTCCTCAACGGCGACCACAAACACCATTATTAATATTGTATACCACCATTATTAATATTGCAATAATTATTTCCAGGCCAAGTATGACTCGATGCAATTCAATCGTATTATGGAGGACGCCCAAAGAATAGCCGAACTAGAAACAGAGGTGTCTGAATATAAATGAAGGTACAGTGACATTCGTTACTTTCAGTGAACGTATATTTTTATTAGGGTTCAACATGCACTGAGATACTTTCTTTGTCGACCCATAGAATCATAGTACAATAATAAAATATGAAGTAACACATCTATTAGTTGGTATCAAGACAAATTAATGTTGCTTTACTAGGAAAATAACGCATCTCTTTTAATTAGGGATGTATGTAAATGTATCCGTAAAGATTAACTATTCTCCAATAATAATTTAAATTATTAATTTTAATAAAACTTTCACTTCGGTCAGTCACTAATGGTCTCGTCTGTGCTGTCCATCAGTGACGTAAACACTTCACTTGTGACGTCACCATTTATGTTTAAAAGCTTTTTATTTTTCTTCTTATCATCCATACTTACGTGTGCTCCTAAGCACACTGTGACAAATCTAAACCACTTTATTAGAATAATATATCCATGTACTAATTCATCTAATTTAAACACCTAAAACTTTATCTTTAAAGAAAAGGGAATGTTATTTAAATAAAAAAGCGCGTTGTATGAAAAAACTTGCTTATCCCCTATAAGTAAGTTTACCACTGTTTAATATTACCAATGGGAGTGTTCACAATACATAAAGGCACTGTGCAAGTTTTGGCATTAACGCTTTTTTCATACAACGCGCTTTTTTATTTAAATAACATTCCCTTTTCTTTAAAGTGGTTTCGACTTGTCACAGTGTGCATAGGAGCACTACGTAAGTCTCTCAAAATTATGCTTAGGATTGCGTCATAAATAAAAAAAACATAGGACAATATTTGTCAAAATCATAATGGATATAAAGTAATATTTGGTAAGTGAAAATCTTATAGATCCGCGAGATCATTTCGTACAACGTGATATTATTATTGAAGTGAAAATATCTTTAGCCAAGTCAGACGATGGGGTAGTAGGGAAAGAGAGGAGCACCAGGGGAGCTGCGAGGGTAGGGGTAGATGGACGGGGAGAAGGAGAGCAGGGGAGGGCTGAGGGAAGTGGTTGTCGTCGTTGCTGTTGTTTTCACTTCAAACGTGAGTTCTCAATTACTGCCAATGTTTTTTTTTATTTCAAATACTTTTCTCTCAGACAGTCAAAAAGGAACAGGATATTTCATTATAC
Source organism: Papilio elwesi (assembly GCA_029849275.1). Taxonomy (NCBI): domain Eukaryota; kingdom Metazoa; phylum Arthropoda; class Insecta; order Lepidoptera; family Papilionidae; genus Papilio; species Papilio elwesi. Next base: position 18,340,626 of record CM056717.1, on the reverse strand, counting down.
GATAGTCTGTGCCCCGACTTCATAGCAATCACGCGAATAGGAATTCTAGCGAACAGCATTTTTAAATTGTGGAGTGAAAGACACCATATTGTTATAGAAAAAGTAATTGTAAATGATAAAGGATGTTCTTCTTACAGCACAAGTATCGATAAATCTAGTGAATTTGATTTGATAAAAGACATTTCAAAAGAAATCATCTCTCTGGCCTTTTACACTTACATGGGCAGGCTTCACACGGGGATCGCTCCAGGAGATCGCCGGCAACATTAGGGGATGCTGGGATTCTTAGAGAAGCTGGGTTGGCTGGAGTAAGCCATGTCGGACCCATACGCAAAATACGCGCTAGTTGTTGAATTGAGGAGAAAAGCCTCTACTAACTAGCCATCTCGCGCGCTTTTTTCATTATTGAATATGGCACGCAATTTAAAGCGCTTTTTGGTGTTGGCATATACCACAGGTGGTTACCAAGGGAGGGGAAAAATGTGTCACGTGGTATGGGTATGTTGCCTTAACGCCTGATAGCTTAGATTGGAAGCTTATTCTTAAAATTAAGGGCATAAAAACATGTGACTAGGCTTCACAACAATCGGTAATTTGAAATTAATTTACTTGAGATAAATAATACGACATTCCAATGTTCCGAATGATAGATTAAGTCAGATTCTGATCTTAATCCGTGACGTAACATCGCTTTGCTGGCTTTGACATACGACACAACTTGTCAACATTAATTTTACTAAGGCTTTATTAAGGTGTTATATTAAGATTGCTTCCCTTAGCTTTTTGATCCCGCCCCCTCACACCATTTTCCGAATCCCCCAAAACGTGCAACGGCGGATCATAATTTTGTATCGATTTAATACAATGGGTTGATTTTTGGAATATAAGTTAATTTATGAAAAAGCTGATATTTACTATTTATCTAACACGAAATTAATTCCATTAAATTGTGTAAGAGCAAAGACCAAAGGGCGTTGAAACGCAATCACTTTCTTTGAGGTTGGTCTGGTCGAGTGCTGACTTACGCGGCTCCTTGCCTTTCTCACCCATTTGCCCGAGTGGACTAATGTGAGGTTTTAGACCGAAGTGAACCACCATCTGAAGCGAAATGTTGCATTTACTCAGTTCAATAAATAAAAATTAAAGCACTTCTATTCGATCGTAATAAAACCGATTGACCATATGATTCCATCAATGTAATACCTTGCAGCTGATTTAATTGGCTCGAAATTACTGTTTCGGTCGGATTTCAAAATCATTTACAAGCGACTTTAATCCTCTAAAAACATGAGCTGTTCACTTCAGTTGACTATACGAGGTCAGCGAACGTCCGATAAATCTTAAATGAAATCCAATTGGATTATCGATTTTGCTAAGCTTCACTGACCGTACCTTGACTGATTTCTGGTTCGTTCACAGACACGTTCGGAGAGGAGAGTAAATTTTGATCGCAATTAAAATAGCGTTTTGGATGATTCGAAAAGGTTTATTTTTACATTTCACTACTTTTGTCAGTGAATTGCTTCTGTGGTTCGACATGTTGAAAGGATAAATGAAGAGAGAATAACGAAGCAAATGTATGTTGCAAAAGTGAGCGGCAGTGTTGGTAGGGGACAGTGGTGGATGTACGCCTAGGCCCGTGAGGGTCTAGGGTGGCAGGACTTGCGGGGCGGCAAATTTTTCAGAACCCCAAAAATTTGTAACCCAAAAAAATGTAACGACAAATTATTTTAAAAATCGTATCTGATTCTTTTTAGGACTACAGATTTTTTGTTATGAGATAGAATGCATTTCTTTTTTAAAGTGATGCAATATTAATATTCTGGTAAATAAATTTGAACTTTATTGAATCTTTTATTAAGTCTTAATAGAATTAAGAAATCTTCGAAAAAATAAAACATTATTTTTTTCTGCAGCAATAGACACTTTATAAGTAAGAACGGTACATCTCAAAGTAATGTTGCGGATTTTAAAATGTCAGAAATGTTAAATTGATAAAATGAGGCTTAATATAAATGAAGCAGTTGATTTCTTTCTACTTTGCAAGAACTTTATAATTTTTTTACTGTTTCAACACATCGTTGGGAGACCATGGTACAGCGTAGAAGTTGAAGACTTAAACGTCCTTCTGACCGTTGGTCTGTTCATGTAATGCGTTAGAAAAATAATGGCCTGGATGAGTTAATGCACTGGAATTTATTGCCCAAAACAAAATCTGAAGCTAGGGGATTGCAGCGAATTTTACAGCATCTACAAACAGCAACACTACTACGGCACTACTTCGTCCGCCGAAGCGACCTAGGAGCGGCGGCGTCCCAATCAGGTTATAATAATAGCGAGCGAGCCCTCGAGCTTAGTTGCTCTTAAAGAGGCTTAGGCTAGGCGCCTTCTGCGCCCTGCCGTCTCGAGCCCGGTGAAGCAGTAAATGCCTCCTTAAGGCAAACAGTGACATTCAGTCACAAAAAATAGGCATTATGTACAATATATGAGAGAGAAACAATTTTTTGAATAAGAAAGGGCCAAAGGAAATTTACAAATCCAGCAATACAGCTTAGTTCAAGAAAAAATATTATTATTGAACTCCCCAAAGTTTATAAAATATTTATCTTTATATATTTCTTTATTGTTTAATAATTTCAATAAAATCATATTTAAGCAATAATATTAAATGAAAAGAATAGAATTCGGTCCATCAAAAAGGGCGGCGAATCCGACAGGGCCAAGGGCAGACACATTTTGACTTCCTACTACTCTGTACCTATAGCCCCATAATTTTTTTCCTGCATTCACTCATCGTTAAATAAAATAATTTAAATTTTAATATAATAATTACATTTGACACAACACAATCTTTTAAAAATTAATATAAATAATGACCATTTTCTATTGCACAGCTTCCCCTTTAGTGTTTGCAGTTCAAATATAATATTTATTGAATTTTATCAAAGCAGTTCTCGTTCCGTCCAAACAACATACAAACAATGATTCATTCAATAGACTGACACCATTTACAATCATAATGTAACGTGATGCATTACATTGTGACACAAAGTCCATCGCGAGCGCAATACAATTAAATTATTAACTAGGCGAAATGTGAGAGATCAAATATATAAATTGATACCACTATCCTAGACTTATTTCAGTCATCATTGTAATATAAATTAATTAAAGATTTCAACAACATTAAAGACATAAGTTTCACCGGCAACAGTACTCGATTAATTGAATTGCAATGACTTCCAAGTTCGTTCGTTACAATTGATTGTCAAAACATTCGATCGTCTTCCTTTCGATACGCTTTTGGGGCTAAACGTTGTTCCTTCGATGTATGGGCGTAATGAAAGATGGAAGGTAGAAAGAGAACAGAGGAGAAGATATGAAAAGAAAAAAGTCCATCTCTGCCCGTGGTCGCAATTACTGCTAATACGGTATCAGCCTCGAAAGCGCACGAAAAGAAGTTAAAAAAGATTAAGATCATTATGCCGAGTTGCTATTGATTTCGATTAAGGCTAATATAAGAATGTGTTGCCAGTATAAATACTACAAGTCTGCGAATATACTTAAGAATTATTACGCGAATCGAATCACATCGAACTCGTCGCGGCTGTCCGTGCGCTCATCTGCAGTGTCAACCGCGACAAGCCGATTACACCGTCCGCGACCGCTTACGCTCAGTGCGGTTACTCTTAAGTATTCAAGTTTGTTGACTTCTTGAAATCATTATAACCAACTGATTCGTACAAATATCATTCGAATTCTAAACTCAAATTTGGAATTCGAATTCTAAACTCAAATTTGGAATTCGAATTCTAAACTCAAATTTGGAATTTCAATTCGAAATTCAAATCGAGCAACATTCCATTATGAAAAAAAGGGTATTATTCGCAGACCGGTAGCATTTGATCGAGTACAATTGACGTGGGTCGGTGCTACGTAGGTTTGCGCACGAGATCGAGGGAGGCGGTGGACTCGCGGCGGAGGATGAGCTTCAGCTTGTCGTCTTCCTCTAGGTCGTCTTCGAGGGAGACCGCGCGACTTATCTGTGTCCGCCCCAGCGCGCGAGCCTTCCATGCCTCTAACCTCATGATCTGCCAAACACACCATTCAAAACATCAATACTCTATTCTTATACAGGCAGACATCATTATCACGGAATTAAATATAGCAATATGATATATTTTACTTAAAAAATTCTTATCGTGATAATCACAGTTGCACATCAAATTTCCAGTTAGTAGCCAACACTCGCCCCACAGCCGGGCCTCCTCCTTTATTCAGTGGTGTTATTAATTATCAGATAGCGGAGTACAGTATACAAAAGTTGTATCGAATTTTTCAATAGTTTTGATAATTAATACCAGAGAACCCAATAATCGAATCAAGCCTTTATGTGACAATATAAATTTAGATAGGACAATAATTCAATTCGATGACACAATTCACATATAGGCTTTACTAAACACTAAACAATTTAAACTAATCTACTGACAATACAATTGGTGCACGTACAAATAACTCTACTTCTAATGTAGTCATTTATACCAACTTTTTATATATTCTTAAGGTTTGGGCACACAGGTTAGAGTACACGGTACGAATGTTTCAAAGCGAATTAAATTCATGTTAATGAATAAAAGAGCTGTGGTAGCCCAGTGGTGTAGGACTCGACTTAGGTACTATAATAGATCACGGGTTCGAACCCATGCGTGACCGAACCATTCGAAACCGTGAAAGAGAACATCGTGAGGAAACCGACATGTCCACCAACCAACCCGCGTGGCAGCTTTGGCAGGGGGGGTACAAGCAGAACTTATATCGAACAGATAAGTTACGAGCACGTATGGATAGATAGATAGGTGTATGGATGTATAAGCGTGAAAGATGTGCCAGGATCACTACAAATGGAAATCCATCTCTGCCTACCCCTCTCGGTTACGACCATGCGTACATTTATTTATTTTTCTTATAACTTAATTTGGCACGACAGATAAGTAGTTTAAAATGACTAAAAGAACATTTAAATTAAAAAAAACTTAAAACATTAGATACAACGTGCAAAGCCTGCAATATAATTGGGGCAGGTAAATTGAAAATAAAATGAGTAATATAAGGCGAAGGTTTCGATAAAAATATACATATATAAATTGTTATGTAAAATTTGATATTATATTAATTTAAGAAAAAGCAAGGTAATAAGTTGTACCAAGACGGCTCACTGCAGACTTTTTGATGAATTTGTAGAATAAAAACAACGAATACGAATTGTGTTGTGTGTGTGTGTTAAGTAGGAAAGAACGAGAGAGAAGGAGAGACAAATTGAAGCATTTTGTTTAGTAAAGTAGTAAAACTTTTCCTTACATAAAATCCCAACTGACACCATCCCAACAAAAGTTTGTCTTCGATAAAATGTATGCACACATGTAACAATGTGATCTCAAGCAAATGGTTGAAGCCCAAGGATGGAAAAATTGTTATGACTACTCTGAAATATTTCTAGAAGTTTAGCTCATTTTAGCGTCTCAACTTAACGCCAATCATTCCCAGTGTGCTCTTTTTGTTCAAGCGTGGGAAATAATGTTTATTTATTATAATTATAGCCAATCACGTAAACATTAAGTAATATTAAAAAACACTAAATGAAAACCCCCGCCTTGATATATTTAGTTCAACGTCATTTCGTCAACGAATGTCCCAATTATATATTGACACTACAAAACTGAAATTATATATATATATATATATATATATATATATATATATATAATTTTTAATAGATTTAAATTCACAATTATTATAGTAAGTTATTATACGTTGTAGGCTATTTTCATTAAATTTTAAACATTTACAACGCGCGATTTATGTATAGAAGCGAGAGTTGTGCCAAATTTGCGCCTGATGAGAAACTGTAATCTCTGCCTACCCGTCTAGGTTACAGGCGTGAGAAACATAGGCATTTCACCGTTTGGTAAATATTTGTTTGAACAACACATTCCTTATCATGGTGTTTCTAAATGCAATATTCTAATTGCAAAGACTTCATTTTATTTTAAGAAATCTTTACAGGTCGGTTCCGTTATTGGTTCACAATGTAATATGTTTTCAGAACCTTTGGCATTAGTAAGCTGTATCGAAAACAAGATATTTTGCGAATTTAAATCCATTTAAAATAATTCCAAACATTATAAACGTGACCAAATAATAGATACTTGATCCCAAATAAAACTGGAATGTACAATACAAGGGATTGACAATGTTTGCTTTATATCCATTATGATTTTGACCAATATTGCCTATGTTTTTTTTATTTATGACGCAATCTTAAGCATAATTTTGAGAGTCTTACGTGTGCTCCTATGCACACTGTGACAAATCGAAACCACTTTATTAGAATAATAAAAACCCCTAAAAACTTATCTTTAAAGAAAAGGGAATGTTATTTAAATAAAAAAACGCGTTGTATGAAAAAAGCGTTAATGCCAAAACTTGCACAGTGCCTTTATGTATTGTGAACACTCCCATTGGTAATATTAAACAGTGGTAAACTTACTTATCCCCTAGGATGATAGGAAGAAAAATAAAAAGCTTTTAAACATAAATGGTGACGTCACAAGTGAAGTGTTTACGTCACTGATGGACAGCACAGACGAGACCATTAGTGACTGACCGAAGTGAAAGTTTTATTGAAATTAATAATTTAAATTATTACAGGAAAATAGTTAATCTTTACGGATACATTTACATACATCCCTAATTAAAAGAGATGCGTTATTTTCCTAGTAAAGCAACATTAATTTGTCTTGATACCAACTAATAGATGTGTTACTTCATATTTTATTATTGTACTATGATTCTATGGGTCGACAAAGAAAGTATCTCAGTGCATGTTTTGCAACAAATTGCACTAAAAAGCATACAAATGCACTTGTATTATGGTTGCATTAATTTTCTATGTTCCAATTAATTTTATGAAAGTATTACCTCGGCCCTAAGTTCTGCGATCTGTTCCTACATTTCGCGAACACGTTCAGAATCGTCAGCGTTGATTCTCAGCTCACCTTCAGTCGCCATCATTACATTCTAAAAAAAAAACAATATTGAGTTTAGAAATAGGTAATTTAAATAAAGTGTTCATTCAACATAACTTTCGAGCCTTTCCCTAGTTAATAGTAAAATAATTATTTCACACAGGTCGTAGCCTAATATTCTCACTACATAATACACTCTACACACTACATACAACTACTTATAACAATCAGTCAAGGCTCGGGCCTCAAGAGGTGTTGTCACGGCCCTTGACAAGAGTACAAGCTGAGTCTCCTTTGACAACTGCTTCTAAAGACTCTTGCTGCCGAAAGTCCGCACCTTTACGTTCCAGTACCGTACTCATACATTTCCGGGCAAACCGGAAATGTTAGCGACAACAGTATTATATTGTAATGAAACTAATGACACGACACGAACACTACCTTGGTAAGCTAATATTATACCTTCGATTTTTAGTATTTGAAAAGACTAAAAGGTAAAGATAAAATAAACATTTATTAATTAATAAATATTCCATAGATCAGTAGCTAAAGTATTTAAGAGTTTGGTCCCAGGTTCGATATAGTTCAAGTTCACAGAAAGCTAAGCATTTTTTAATCATAGTATTTTTTATTTCTAAATTTGTCCACCCGAGCAAAGGTAAGGCGGGTTCATGTTTTAAAATAAACCAGAACCAGAACTGTTCCCTAATAAAAATATACGTTCACTGAAAGTAACGAATGTCACTGTACCTTCATTTTATATTCAGACACCTCTGTTTCTAGTTCGGCTATTCTTTGGGCGTCCTCCATAATACGATTGGATTGCATCGAGTCATACTTGGCCTGGAAATAATTATTGCAATATTAATAATGGTGGTACACAATATTAATAATGGTGTTTGTGGTCGCAGTTGAGGACATTTACGGATATTTAAAACAAAAAATGCGCCCACGCCCGTAACCCAGAGGGTTAGAGATCATGGATTTCCATTTGGCGCGATCCTGGCACACCTCTCTCGCTTCTTCTACGTCCATACGTCTACGCATACAAACATATAAACAGAAAAATACTTTCTTTATGTAAATATAAAAGAAGAATCTGATTGACTGGTAAATAACCAACCAATTTACTTAGTCTAGAGACTTGAAACTTTGCGTCGAGACTCCTGTTTTTACGTAGTGTTCGAGAGAACAAAAACAATAAGCAATTTGTGTACTTCTAAAATTGATTTACTTCTAATGCAAAGGTAACAAATTACATTTTAAGTTAAAACACATTGAATAGCTCTTCGCAATTGTACATTTTTATTTTTGTCAGCTAATACATATACAGCATAATGCAGTCCACCGAAATCTCTTCATGTACTCGAGGAATGGAATAGGGTTTTTGTAAATTCATCCCTCGCCCCATAACTATAGATGTTTAACTTCAAATGATCCTATAGCCGCTTGCTCAAACATCTATGTCTACCACAAAAATATAAAAATATCCTGTACCTGCAGATGGGCGACGTTGTTATCCACTCGCTGCTTCCTCAAGCTCTTGTTTTCGTTTTCTAACAGAGTGATTCTTTCTAACAGCTCACGTTCGGCCGCCTCCCTCTCTGCCGCGTGTAGTCTGGCCCGCACCAATTCTCGCTGCAGGCAACGAGCGAGCTCGTCCTCTTCCGCATTATGGTTTTCAACACCTTCCAGTGACGACTGCCTCGAGTTTTTCTACAATTCAAATGTATTATAATATGTATAAGCATGAAACACGTATTGTGGAACTGAATCCTGTTACTAATGCTTTTTATATTGTCTCGATGTATTTAACCCATTACTTCCCAAGCATAGAAAACATTGGAATTTTTGGCACATTCTTTATATTAAGTTCATAATACATTAATAAAAAATAATATTACAAAAAATTATAAAAAAATACACCTTCATCCCTGTTTCAGCCTGTCCTATAAATATGTCAATGGGAACATATGATCAGAAATAATGCAAGTAAACAATTATACAAAAATCCGCTTTATTAGAAAATTATGTCCACAAACAGTCTTAAAAATATGTTGTATGATAAGGTAGGAAACAATCACTGCAAAGTGTTTTTAACATTTAACACAAAACGTTTTTTCTTACAACCTTGTCCTTGACAACGCCTCTGTTTGTCCCTCCATATCGTATAGCGACCAACATTATCGGAGCTGACAGATTGTAAAAGAACTTGTGAAGAACCGATGTCGGTTTACTTGCCTTGCTTCTATTATATTGTATTTATACGGTTTACTTTGCGGCAAGTGATGATACGAAGAGAAACACAACATTCCTATAAACACTTAGCTCATTCATAGCTAATTGAAGTTCAAATCGTTTTTGTAATGTTTGGCGTACGTTACAACTTCAGAAAAAGAAAAGGTTACAGCTTCGTGCACAATATATTCTAGAATCTCGTCACACAACAAGTTATTGAATATTTCTACCGGTGACTTTCCTTCCAACTCCGTAATCATATTTCCCAAACATTGTACAGCAGTAGTAGAGTCCGGCTGTATATCAGAATATAGTGGTTCACTCTTACGCCAAGCGACTGCCTTGCTTGTCCGAGATGTGGTTTGAGTAGGATGATTTTCCGCGGCGTTATCGGTCGTGCACCAAATATCCACGTGACCTACATCAGACACTGGCAAAACTCCCGTATCGTCAGGACCTTCTTCTATGTCAGTCATTTCGTCTACCTCATCCGGCCGCAATATGGCAACATCAATATCGTTCAACTCCTCATCACTAAAATCTTCCATATCTTGAAGATAGTCTAAGATGTCGGACACCTTAAAAATTTTTTTTTACTTTTTTTACACTGGATCCATGATCTATAAATAATGAAAGGTAAAATATAAATATATAGCCACACGTATACTTGTAACACACAGACAGGTATATTGTTTACAAAAAGATACAATATTTTTACTTACCTATAATTTCTCGACCTTGCAAACAATTCACTTTCTTTTACTGTAGGTCGATAAATAATCACAATGCGTTCGGCGTTCACTAATTGACTAATGTAAACACAAGCAAGACCCGCAAACAACAACAATTAACCAATTTGAACCCGTGCTTAGCGTGACAGGATCGAAGACGCTTTCGTGGCAAATGGTACAGACAGGTTCCCGGTGTCATATTTACTGGACGGCTTATTTTGAATGTCCACAGGTTCACAAACTATATTTGTATTTGTTTGATGTTTGGTAGCGATCTCAGAATAAGTCTTATGTACTTTGAAGTGGGTAACGGTTTTCTTTTACGGTCTGTGCAATCGGAACTCAATGCTCTCCTTCAGCCAACGAAAGTGATATTAAAATTATGTTAACATGTATTACAGCGAAAAAATATTTTATTAGAAAAATAGTGTAAAAACACGAATTTAATTAGAAAGAATAAAAATAAGAGTCCTGATACGTAAAAAAAATTGAAAATAGTGTCCTAAAATATGATAGGGGAGGAATGGGTTAATTACATTACTATAACCTAACAAAAAATGTATGAAGCTGATATGTTATTGATGCGGTTGGTATGATTATAAATTACATATAAGATAATATAAACATATAATTCAAATATAAATAAATAATGTACATCAATCAACATAAGATATAAAATATGTAAACAAATAAGTATTCTGCTAGCACAAACTAACTGGGAATAGTTAAAATGTATATTAGCTACATTAGTTACACAATGTACTAATCAATAATAATCTATTAATTATCTTATCGAAGGAAATCCAAAAAATGGGTCACCTAATAAATTGTTACCTCGGCAATTGTCATTTCCAATAAGCGTATTTCATCTTGGGCGACCGCGAGTCGTTGCTGAGCATCCATGTTCGCGCTTCGCAATGCCGGGACCTCTTTCTCCAGAGCATAGGTCTCTTCTCCCTCCGCTCTGTCCACTTGACCTTTGACGAGCCTCTCAGCTAGAGCAGAACATTCCTTCTCCTGTAGCTCCACTCGCTGTTTCAAAAGTTGCATTATTATAATGATGCCTTAATGATGAAAAAGACTGTGTCAGTGTGAGTGGGATAAGTTCGCTCAGGGTGAGTGGGATGAGTTCGCTCAGTGTGATTGGTATAAGTTCGCTCAGGGTGAGTGGGATGAGTTCGCTCAGTGTGAGTGGGATAAGTTCGCTCAGGGTGAGTGGGATGAGTTCGCTTAGTGTGATTGGTATAAGTTCGCTCAGGGTGAGTGGGATGAGTTCGCTCAGTGTGAGTGGGATAAGTTCGCTCAGGGTGAGTGGGATGAGTTCGCTCAGTGTGAGTGGGATAAGTTCGCTCAGGGTGAGTGGGATGACACCGACCCAGATGGAGGACCTCCCATAGGTTAGAAATTACGACGGTACCTAAACCGATTGAATGTGAGAAACTATCAAGTTTCAATGATTTAATTAACAAAGACTTTGATTCGTGCACTATGCATTATATATATTTTATTCTTATCAATGAAATGGGAGCAAAAGAATTAAAATATGTCAATTTGTTTGAAATCAACATAGAATCATAGCAAATTTGTCACACCATGGTAAGATTGTTCTTACAAAGACAACTGAATGTAGGGATATGATAAATATAATTCCATAATGATTCCTTATGTACGTTGGATTCAGTCTGAGGAGTTGTAATAATTGTGGTATCGGCACAAAACTCACTCTGAGCACTGCGATGTCGCTTTGTTTAATAACAGTATATTCCTCTTCTAATTGTTTCATTCTCTTCTGGTTGACCGCTATCGAAAAGACAAGTTTCATAAATTCATCTTGGTTGGCGTCAGCTTTAGCCGGCAGTTCTTTCTGGAGGTACTGTAATCATTGCATTCAATTAGTTATCAAGTTGATAAGTCGTTAACGATTGAATGCTTTTTTCGGATTAGATAAAAATACAATGGAAATGTGAAACGTAGCTCATGAAGCGAATGTCATGCGGTTTTCAATAATTTTAATGTATCAACAAACTCTGAAGGTTGAATTGTTTAATTTTTTAAATTTGAGCTGTTTCTGTCCGAGTAGCTGGGACCAGAACAAGGTGCAGTATATAAGGTCGGTCATAGCATTCATTTTATTTGAACAGAGGCAATTATCTAATTGGCAGTATAACTTTTGAAACCTTAATACTTAATATACCATTATTATAGTACTAATTACCAATACTATTATATATAATCTAATATTAAATAGAGAATAGAATATTAAATATAATCTGAGTGAATATGGCTTAGTAACCAATGAAATCCTCGAAAAATAAACAACGGATGGCAGATCAATGCTCACGTAAGCTGGTAACATTTAACAATTTAAATATTTACTTCCAAAAAAAATTAGACAACGAATAAAGTTTAATAAACAATTATTCACACCGATCAGCGTCAATTTGCTAATTGACTAGGGAGAATAAATTGCTACAACACGTACGGTACACTAATACACGGCGATATTGACATAAGTACATAATCTATATACATAAAAATGAATCCCGAATTCTATGGTCATGGTATCAGGCGTGAACGGCTGGACTGATTACGCTAGATACCGATTATTTTTTCATGTGTCTGTAAAAGGTTCTTATGAAAGAAAATGCACGGAAAATTATAAAAATAACGACCATATTAACTTTTCCAATACAAGTAACTTTAGCGCTTTTGGCATAATTGACAGCCGTTTGACAGTAACTACTCGTGCGAAGCCGGGGCAGGTCGCTATATAAATAAAAATCAATTGCCGAATGTATGCTAATTCTTTTGCTGTGTTGTGTTTGTAACATCAAGATAAGGTTTTTACGAAAGAAAATGTTTAAAAATGTAATTTTTTACAATCTCCATAGAAATACATGTTATGTTGCTAATGTGCAGTGGGCATATTATGTTTAGACTATAACAATATTTTATATACTTTAGCGGTCAAAAAGTGAAGACTCGAAAGCGTTCCAATCAGGACGCTTTTTCTATAGCTTACTCCCCGTGTTTACACTCATGCCTAAGTAACAAAACTAGTCATTTTTCATTATTTTAATTACGCTATCCTTTTTACACTATTTGACATGCGTGAATGTTGCTTTCTCACATTCGCCCGGTGATTTGTAAACCAGTATAATATATCATTGACTTTACATATATTCGAGTCATATATCGACTATTTATAAGCGAAATCAAGTTCGAATGAATGTTTCTCATAGTTAAAAGCAATCATTGAATTCAAGTGAAACAACATTCATTTAGATATTATAAAGATAAATTATACACAAGACTACACTTAATTTTATAATTAAATTAAATATTAAATAAAATTAAAAAATAATCGCCACATTAATGCGGATTCAAGAAAGCCGTACAGATGATTGGACTTGAGTTTATCACACACGAAACTGGTTTAAATTTCAACTCGAATGAGATCCTAATGATTGGCCGATTTAAAAAACCACAAGAGAATATTAGTTTTTCGTTCGTAATGTGCAAACTTTAGAATCACTGTACACACGTAAAGTCCTTATAGTGCAAATTTCTGAATTGCTTGAAATATGCATATTACATGATCAATTTACAAACTTGTGCTTCAGTCAGTGGGTTATCCATCATCTTCTATTAACCAAACCAAAGTTAACGTTTACATAATACCTCACCCTAGCCACTAGTGATTAATTAAGCGGCATAAGTACAATTAAAAAATATATATTAGTCCTAGTAGATTGTGGAACATTTATCATTCCAATGGTCGAATGGCGGATTCGAACTCACGACCTCATGTTCCGCTGTCACCTTAACCATTAGGTTATTGGCGTTTAGACATGACAATAACATAAGGGAGTCGATAATTTAGATAGATTAGACTAAAACGCTGTGAACCCCGGGTTCTTACACTCAAGGCGAAATAATCACGAATGTATGAGTTTTATCGATTATCAGGAAATGTTGGACATCTATTTTAATATAATTACTACCATGTTTATTTGGCGAACCACCTTCTTCGCACATTAAATAAAGTAAAGTATGAACAAATAAATCTGCACTCGCGCCTACACCCAAAGGGCTAACGTAGGTACATCACTATTCCATTTAGCGTATACCAATAAGTAAATTGGTAATATGTACCTCTATTACTTATTAAAAAATATAAGCCGGTAATGACTTTTAAGACAGAAACATACTATGAAACAATTGTTAACATAGGCTAGCTACACGTACCCAAAACCAACAACAAAATTTTATATCACTCATATCACCCAAATAAATGTTAATAGATATATGTACAAAACACATACATGCACAAAAACACATACATGCACAAAAACGCACGATGCAAATGTTTCTAATGTATAAGCCCTAAGCTAAGCTGAGTGCACACAGACAACAGTACATGTACGCAAAAATACTTTATGTTCGAATATTTTTATAAGATACATACACTCCGTACAGCCAGCATGTAGACCATGCATCACAACGCGCACAACGTCACAATTAACTTTATGTATAATAAATGCACATATGTAAAATATTTACTATGTCGATGATTAGTTAGTTAGTTGTATTAACATCAAAGTAACAAGTCATACTGGTCTCTGTTCTAATCCTCGGGGTGGTTGGGTCCGCCGGCTGGGTTGTGTCGGCGTTTACCTCCATGTTGAATCTGGTGCTGCTGTATACCAACTGCCACTCTTCTCTCGCGATCGCAGCGTCTTTCTGTAACAGATATGGCCTCGGTGAGACAATGCACTTGTCTACTCACAATCTCTTCAGAGCAATCATAATAAGAGTATCTACTTTTGTAAGAAAAATTGTCATTTAGTTACGTTTTTATTCCTTTTTGACGTTAAGTTACATTTAATTATGGCGAGTACAAAATTTTCTAACTACAAGGGTTTTTCTTTCGTCTTTCCGTCATTGGCTTTGTCCATTCCGATGTCTAAATAACATACATGAATAATTGATTGGACCAACCAATGTTAAAATGACTACGAAACCAAAACATTATAAATGAAGATGGGCCACACAAAAACATGCCTCTGTTAAATTCACATTATTTATTAACCTCATTTGGAAATCGATTGTAGAGTCCGCGGCACAGCAGCCAACGTGCTATAATCGTAAGTAAAAAAGTAGGCTACAAGGCCGTGGTTTTCAATAGTTTAATTATTGTAAATACATCGTACACCATACTGTTTAACTACCGTGCGTGACGACATTATTTGCTTTAAGAACAAACTGAAAAGGTCTCGTTAAGTTACATGAAATTTTAAATGCTAAACATTAAAGATTATAATTAAAATATTACATAAAACACTTCAAGAAACACGACGCGACATAAATTTCTAAACTAACATCACGTATCACAACAAATATTTTATAACTATAACTCGAGTCTTCTTTCTAAAACTAAGCTAATAATAAAAAGCACTACTAACATGAAAAACTTGGCTCCTCGTTTAGATCGCTCTCGGCTGTGTGTTTATCAATCGGGAGCGACATAGGTAATAATAATTTCACATAAAGAACTTTTCGCGAAGGAGTGGTAGCGTCTGCGAGACGCCGCAGTCTGTGTGTCGCGGGAGACGAGACCTTTACGTACCGAGGTCGCGAGTACACTGAATGAACAACGATACACGCACGGTAGAGAAACGATCTCAACATGGCGTCGGAGCGCGCGTTCTGCATAATTACTAAACGTTGGATTATAATATTATACCTGATCTCTCTCTGATGAACTCCTTGAATACCGTTATAAATAATTGTGTAGGTAAAACTGGTATAATAAATAAAAAAAAGTTTTTGCTTTGATAATATCAGCAACCCACAGGGATCATTAGCCCTTAGTTTTAAAAATTTCTGAAGTTTTTCGTTTATTCTCATTTGGAAAAGAAGGAAAATATGTAAATATTTTTCTAGCAGTTTTGTACTGCGCACTGCAACTGCTGCTTTGTGGTCGCATCGAGGCGAAGAACCCCGACATCGATGGGAGAACAGTGCTTGATTTTATTTTTGCGTGCATTAGTTTTCATTTTGCGATAACTCTTGAACTAAAATGGTCTTAGCATTTCAATTGTATGGTGTAAATTATGATTATGACGTGTGTGCAATGTTTAAAGTAACTAACGTATTTAGGTTGATAAGAATTAATAGCGTATCCGTCAAAATTGCTTTTCAATGTACATGACCATTTTTTAGAAGTTTGAATGCGTATAGTAACTTATCGTTAATAGGAAAATATATGCCATCGTGGACTTTTTCGTAGATCTTTTTAAGGTGTACAATTCTGTAGTACATTATTTTGCTAATCTCTCAAGGTATAGCCAACATTTGCTATGTAAGCGCATAAAATATGTTTTTTACGACAAACCTTTGAAATTCTCAGCCTTCCTCTACTATAATATGCCTTCCTACCTTCCATATTAATCACTCTGTCTATTGTCAAGTCATTCACGATAAAAACCGCATTAAAATTCATTAGACTTTGTTCTATACTATACTAGTACCCGACCCGGCTTCGCCCGGGTAACACTAATTTAAAAAAAATTAAAAACGTTTATTAATGCTAAAAACTCAAGTAAAATACGAGCGGCGAGTTCCCTGTCTCATAAACTAGCGTTAGCCGTATCTCATGAGCCAGCGTTCACCCCAAAAGGTACATAACACTGGTGCACTAAAACTGAGTACAAAATTAAACCTACAAAGATACACCTACCTACAAAGAGTAACAGAAGTACACAGAAGTATATTATCTAATTAATTAACAATTTTTCCAAATTCTCGTAGCTATATTGCTGAAGCAAATCGAATAAAAACTTTTTCTAAAATTAGTGTACTTTTCCACCAGAGTGTACCATAGTCAAGCAATGTGCTGTCAACAGTAGCTGTTATTTTTCCAACTATCTTTAAACGTTATTCTTATGATCGAGTTTTACACAGAGAATTAATAACTGTGATAAATTGTATAATGTTAATGTTGAAGACGCGTTGGCGTAAAAGCTCTCTGCAATACAACACTTTCCGCCAAAACGTCGGCTTACTTCCACTTTTTTGTTTGCAGGTCCGAGTAATGTAAGTATGAGTAGCGTATTACCACTCATTTTCACTACTATATTACTTATGAAAAAGTTAACGAAAAGTAATGAACCTGTTTAAAACTCAAGGAAATATTATATTTAATTTAGCTTCTAAGAATTCTAATCAAGTATTGAAATATTACAATACAATAGTTGTGAAAATAAATGAATTATATTTAAAGAAATAAGTAACAAAAGGGTCGAAACGTTTACACAGTGGGGTCGAGGGGCACGTTCGATAAGGAGAAGAACATGCCTGATCTCTTTGGAAACGGGGATAGAACTTAATCCATCCCCTGGGAAAGGAACTCATGAGGGGGGGGGCAGAGGAGATTACGACGGAAAGGAGGAAATTCGTCTACGTGAAGGTGAAAGACCAAACTTGAACACTCCTCTGCCCCCAAGGAATGGGAACACTGAAGAGGGACAGAGAGGTCGGAAGAATGGCCACCGTTCACCACGTGTTCGTGACGAGAGACAACCGTTATCACACCAACTGCCCTCAACGAGCTTACTGTGTAAACACGGACCCCAGAACATTAGAAATGCGCGCTCTATATATACAAATCGCACGAAAAACTTTGATAGTGCGATGCAGACCTCCACCAATATTATTGAAAATTACCTCACAAAAAGACA
Source organism: Papilio elwesi (assembly GCA_029849275.1). Lineage (NCBI taxonomy): Eukaryota > Metazoa > Arthropoda > Insecta > Lepidoptera > Papilionidae > Papilio > Papilio elwesi. The sequence goes on along the minus strand of CM056717.1, from coordinate 18,322,887 downwards.
ATTTTTAAAATATCAATCGCTACTAAAAATATCTCTCAAACATTCTCCAATTTTTAAACTACTTGGAACGTCTTAAACTCATTTAAATTATAAGTTATAGTCACTTTTGCGAATTCATAATTTACACGCCATCTATTGTGCATTTGATGGAAATCTCTCACGAGTGTGAACTCACAGGACTATAAAGGCCTCTAAACTAAATGAATGTACTATTTTTTTTCCGAGGACATATTCACACACGGCCATCTGATCCCAAACTAAGCAGAGCTTATGCTAATGCAACCAGATAACTGATATACTACTTTTCTTTTGTAAATACATACTTGAATAGATAATTACACTCAGACTCAGGACAAACAGACATGTTCATGCACACAAATGTTTGTCCTGGGTGGGAATCGAACCCACGACCTGCGGCGTGAAAAGCAAGTGTCTTACAAACCACGCCAACCGGCCCGTCAAATTTACTCTGATAGTTTTAATGTGCGTAGCACGCAATCTATCTAAAGATATATTAAATAATAATTTTAAATCACACTAATGACATGTTCATGACACAAATCATGGTTTATATGATGTCTAGTAACTAAAGGAAAAATGGTCAAAGAGAATAAAGAATCTTTGGCAAGCCCTTAATTTGGGAAGACATAGTGCTCTAACCCTGCTATGCTAGCACTCGCTTCTACTCAGGAATTCGTTCGACGAATTTATTCGGATGTATGTTAGATGGCTACTGGGTGGTTCTTAGCAAGTGCATTACAAAAGAGCGCGCTTCAAAACGCTTGTGTAGTGGACCCCCTTTAACACAGACGAACACGTATACGTTAGATAAAACGACCCCTGGTCGCACACAATCGTATTTCTTAGAGTATGTTTCGTAGTTCAGAAAGCATTCCTAGATGTCGCTTATTTAAATTAGGTGAAATCACGAAAAGGAAAAATATGATATTTCATTATAGAGCAGATAAGCTACAAAGATAAGATTACAATATAAGTTTGTGAGAATAAAAATAAAACTAAAAAAGAAAAAAAAGCTTGGTTTATGAAATCATCACTTGGGAAGCGAAGTACCGACTCGATCAATTTTGACTGTTTCTGTTTGACATCCCTAAATTGGTCGGGAGAATTTGTGTTGTTATTTTGTTTGGCTTTTGCTTTTTTTGTGACTGAAAGGTCACTGTTTGCCTTGAGGAGGCATTTACACCTACACATCACACATCGTCTTCGCCGGCGAGGACGGCTATTACCTTCCCGATACGGCCACATAGCCGGCGGAGTTTTCTCCCCTCCTCATGATAGAAGCGTAGCTGGAGTTCCGCTTCCGCCACTTCTTCTCCCACCGCGAAAACGCTTTCCGAAGTGGTAGTAATGTTAGATGTAATAATACTTGTAATCAGATAATGGCTACCGATCGAGCCGAGGCTCGGCCTTCTCGGGCACCCTCGAATCGGAATGCTAAACCGCGTAATGAGTGACAGCGCAAGCCGAGGTCCCTCTTGGGGGCCCTTGAACCGAGTCACTCATGGAGCGTCCACCGAACAACCTAAGAGCTCGGCGGCCTCCCAATACGGTAATAATATTAAAGTAACGGCCCGAGCCGAGGTTCCCTCTGCGGAGGGAGCCCTCGAGCTTAGTTACTCTTAAAGAGGCTTAGGCTAGGCGCCCTCTGCGCCCTGCCGCCTCGTGTCCGGTGTAGCTGTAAATGCCTTCTCAAGGCAAACAGTGACTTTCCGTCACAAAAAAAAATCGGCTCAAGCGCAGCGGGAATCGACCGTAACGCTACATTTCTAGCGAATGCCACCTACTATCCATCAATTTATAAGACGTTGTCACGTCATAAAATTGCAAGAATGTGTAATAGAATTGTTACTTCTTGAACATTGTCTTTGACAACATTTTTATTATTTGTTATATCGCTATTGAAGTGTATAATTTTATCGAACTATATTGCAGATATTAAATTTGAATAGAAACATCTACCTGCGAGCATCGTATTTATTCTGGAATATGTGTATCGTAAGTTAAATATATTTGAAAGATTTTTGAATCATAAAATTATATATATAATGGCTAATAACTTATTACCCATACTAAGAGGTTCCTTGGTACGCGATGCAGCGTGTCAAGAGAAAGTAAAGGGACTATAGGGACAGGGTTGCCGTTTGATTTATGCACTAACTTAAATTACTATTTATTTTTAATTTACATCCCCCGACGCAAAAGGTACGTAAATGGATGCCAATGAGTCTTCAACTCTGGAGCCACCATTCCAAGGGTGATTGATCGATTCAAATCCAACTTACCTGGCGTTCTTAGCAGCTTACTTGTTTTTGTACGAGAATTAGTTCGAGAAGCATTTAGAATATTTTGCAGCCGTTAACTTACCAGTGAATCGGGAAAGGTCCAACTTTGCTAGGAAGTCGGTGAAATTCCTAGGGCACGTTATTGTACCCTTGTAGACGCGGACTCGTTGTCGACCTTTAAGGTAGGAGTGCGCTCTATTCTTAAAGGACTCTAAGTCGTATCGATCGTTTCCCAAGGCGGTTCTGCGAGGCAGAAAGTTACGCGAAAATCGCGCAACGTAACGATGGGTTACAGAAATTTTCTTGGACAGCTTGGTGAGAGACTCGCTCGAGAAAAGCTTGAGTTCCAGGAAGGAGATTATCTGCGTCTTGGTTAGGAAAAATAAAGCTTCCAGGTTGAGATGGAGTCACCCGATATTGCAGAAATCCACGGCAAGTGTGACATACGTACGTTTGCCTCGATCGACAGCAGCAAGCGGGATTGTCTTTCCCGCATTGCCGGCAAGTAAGGCTTCGGAATGCGAATTTACGTGACAAATTATATGAAAATTGTGCACCGTCAAAGCTGCCAGTGCCCGGTACAATGATGGATTGGATTGGATTGCAGCCAATCGCAGCAAAGTCGCCCGCCCACCGCCTCACTCATAACACAACCAACCGAGAAACGCGGCGAAACGCGGCCCGGTAAATAGATAGTGGGAAATTATATGCTACAAAAAACTGTAGTAAAACTAGTATATACTTATTTATCTTTATTAGAAATATGTAACGATTGTAAACTGTTATGTGTACCTAATAATTAATTTTTGAAGTAATCAAGAAATAAAAAAGATAGTTATATATTTAAAAAAAATATATAGTAATTATGTCAAGCTGTTTGTGACATTGGCAAGCTGTTAAATGAATTCGGGCAGCGGGTCCAAGTATTCATAAATTACATGTAACGGTGGTAGAGCCCGCGACAACAACATCTGTTGCACGAATGGGCCGGCTCGACCAGTGAAATACCACGACCTCATGGAAGACAAGCGTGAAGTAGTGACAGTATTCTGCATCTCGTCTGATGAGTGAGATGCCGGAGCCCTAATTATAGTTATCTCCCACTTCCTACCCTTTTCTTATATGGAAAGGATGGGAAGAAAACTTGACGGTGGAGGCGATGTATATGAATTGTAAATAACCATTTTCTGTTGGTCCCCTCCTCTGGCCAAAGGTGGGCATCGCATCCGCAACTCATTAGTTAGTTGCAGATGTCTATGGGTAGCGATCACTTGACATCGGGTGAACTTGCTCGCTTGCCATCTAGTACTATAAAAAATAATAATAAAATAATAATTGCTGCCTTCGACAGATTCTAGTAATCTTCTGCAACAAAGAACTCCTGAACTCCTGTTGTCGATTATCACCTACCAGCCACCAGATAAAGCGACGCACATAGTTATTTATTGGCCGGCATTACACCTTACAAGCGACGAGCCGACGACGACGTGGACACAATTCAACTTGTAAATATGTTTGTAACAATAGAGCATATATCCAGAAATAATTATTTTGTCTAATAAATAGCAGAGTTTGTGAAACCGGTATCACTTTTGTAAGTGTAATACCGTGGACTTCTACGACTGTACCTATAAGTGTATTATTCAAGGGTCGATCTATCTTATGAAATAATCTTCATGTGATAGATGTGCGCATGGAGATTTAACTTGAAGGAACGAAGTGATTATTTAGATTACTAACAGCCCCGATATAAAATTTCGGCCCTAGTCGACTTCTTTAAAAACAAATATTTATCTTGTGTTGCACTTACTTCAAGAAATAATACGCCGAGATGGTTTTGTAACTATCATTATTAAATCATTAAAATATGACATTTAATAATATAAAAGTTTGCTAATTACAGTTATATGCATAACATATTAGAATATCGATACAAAATATTGATATTTAAATTATAATATAAAGTTACATTATTTGGTCTCATGAAGATATAAACAGTGACTAAAGGTACTTAAAGACCTATAAAACACGTATAAGTAATATAAATACATATTACTATTGATATCGAATCAATACATTAAGGAAAATAGGGGCATAAGAATTACATGTGTTCTCGTATTGATTTTTTTATTGAAATTAAATCCAAAAATAGGGTAAAGGGTACTGCATACACTTATAATGAACGTATATAATAAAATAATTTAAAAATACGAAAATGAAAAATCGTACCCGAACGGATTTAAAAATTGCCCGTACGTAGATACACACCCATGACTACTTATATGAGTAATGCGGCCGGCGTGAAGCGTTGGACGTCGAACTATTGAAATAATTTATTTATTTTGATGGTAGATATATTTGAGGGGAAATATATAAAATGAAAAATGCCAATTACGATGTGGTGGTTGTTTTGGAATACGGACCGTATACAAGCGGTATACAGGGTCCAATTTCCGTAAAATGTTGCGTTGTGAAATTATAATGAAACTGCATTGACATATTCTCACGATGAATAGATGTCTATAAACTTGTACCGGCTAGGGTGTAGTTGGTGACTTACTCACTAAATATGCTTTGGTTTGGGAAGAATGTGTTTTTGCACTTCGGTGTATTAAACGTGCTCACAACCATGTCTTAGAGCTTCGGCTTTTTGATAATGGGTACTTGACGTCTTAGAGGCTTGCTTCTATGATACGTTGAGTTTATATGTATTTGCCAACTAAATATAAACTTATACCGGCTAGGGCATAGTTGGTGAGTTACTCACTAATTACGCTTTTATTTGGGAAGAGTGTGTTTTTGCACTTCGGTGTATTAAACGTGCTCACAACCATGTCTTAGAGCTTCGGCTTTTTGATAATGGGTACTTGGCGTCTCAGAGGCATGCTTCTATGATACGTCGAGCTTATATTATTGCCAACTAACTTTTGTACCGAAATTGATTCCGTTTCTATGGATGAAAATAGAGGAAGCGGCTACTTGTTGCCTAAGCTTGATTTCTTGTTGGTTCGCAAGCATGTCTCGCAAGCGCGATTATACATGCTCGCTACAATAACATTACGCGGGTGTTTATTGTGATTCATAATGCGTCATTGATGGTTGTGGGGTGTTGATTGCAAATTTCTGCTCTGAAGCGGCTACGCCTAGAGTATCATCTTTATCGCCTGTCGTGGAGTGTGTAGAGTTGCAATTCGACATTACTGCACCTGATATGCTGCTTATGTTTTGCCTTCGGTATATCTTTAGATGGATCATTGATGGGATCAACGAGTCTTCCTATGACGGGTATATACGTGGTTCGTGGCTAATATGCTCATTTGTATTATTCGGATCGGTTGAGGATAAGATATTGTCGTTTGCTATAGTATTCTGTATTGTAGTATGACGCTTGTCTTAATTAGATTTGCCCAAGTCAGGTCCCTCTATACGGGATTGCAGACTGCTTGCCCTCCATGATTTACAAATCCATTAAGTGGCCTGTAAAGAATCCATGTTTATAAACGAAGGCGAATTATTGGTGGGTGATGCAAATTTGATCGAGACTAGTATTGTGCGAAGAGTTGGTGTATAACATATTATATGATGTTCGAGAATTATACTAAAAGTTATTAATGTGGCCGAGACTGCCCTGGCATTAGTTGGTGGAGCCCGTGCATTTGCCTCTTGCGAAGATGGTAGCTGGAGGGAGCTATGCTCTCAAGGCTTGCGCTGACACCGCACAACGAGGGAATTAACCATCACCTGAGGCGAGTTTTATACTCCTAATGCGCTCCGTAGGTCGATACCTATGCTGACAATGTCTTGGTAGTGACGCCTTATTATACACTTGACGGTGTAACGCATTGATATGCGAGAATCGACTGAATGGTGTTTATTCACCAATAATGAGCTAAAAACTCTCTTACTGTCTTACCAGTATTTTTCTGCGACATACGGTGGCCGATGTGTTGTCCCTTGTTCGGGGGGAGTGCAACCGGTGGACGGCGCTCACCGTACACATCGGGGATTTCCGCTGGAGCTGTGTACCTCCATATATTTAAAAAAAACAAAAATATATGTTGCGAAAGTAGGTTTGTATCGGGTATTTGAAATTAAGGCATGTAAACCCTTTACAAGTAAAATTTTAATGAAATATTTTTGAAACTGCAATTGATCAATAAATTTAACATAGAATTTTTGCAAATTTATGAAAACTTTAAACACTTTAATATTTAGCATCCTAAGGCTTCGATAAGCTTGGCGAATCTTTCTTCCTTTATAATTCCCAGAAGAACTAGTTATTACAACTCACAAAGTAGAACAAAGTTCTACAACTAGACGATCACTTATAAATATATCATTGGCCTAATATAATATAAAAGCGACGATCTTGGTGGTGTTTCGACTTGGAGACATTTAATGTTTCCGAGTCGATTTCATTAATACACTTCTAATTTTCCCTATACGGAAAAATAATGGTTGCAGTATCTTTCGCATATAGTTGAGTTTGCTATGTTATTCTGCTATTTCTTACGAAGACTGTCTTCACTGTAGTCACTTATAGTGAAGAATTGAAGTAAACGAAACCCATACAGTAAATAATTTAGATTTACGATGTCTATAATATTAAGCAGAATATATGCTCGGAAGGAAAGAGTTTTCTTGTAGCTTTCCAAGTCATTGGACTTGTATTGAACCATTTGATAGGGTGTAAAGTCTTGTGACAACAGATGATACTACTTGTGTTTTTTTTATGTAATCTCCGCGATTACACATGATCTAAGGATATTGGGTCACCTACGCCAAGAAAGTAGACGCCATCTCACTGATGTTACTGCAGAAATTGTCTTGGTGCTGCAGTGCATGTAGTACGTTTCACTTTAGCACCAGATCGTCTCATTACAACACTGGAATTATTATTGCAAATATTAATATCAATTATATTGTTTCTCAAAGATTCAAATTCGAATTCAAGAAATTTGCTATCTCCCAAACTTGATAAAAATATTTATCAATTTAAAATATATCCCGTGGTATCAGCTCGTGGTGAAAAATATGTAAAAAATTGTAAATTCTTTATTCAGAATGCCTACTTACACCATACTGGCGTTTAAGAGCGCTAATAAAAGTTAAAAGAAACTAGTAGGATGTTATCACATTTACACGAGTCACAATTTAATACGTGTTATTAATCTTGATAAGTAATTATTAAACTTTTGGATTATTAAAAAGAGGCATTCTTTCAAACTAAATATATTTTTCTATTATAAAAATGTTTTCTGATGAAATACGTTGATGTTCCTTTTGTATTACGCACGCGAAGACCTAGGGACGTGTGTAAATTGCAATTTATTACGCACATTTACATTTCTACTTTTATTTTATGTATGATCTGCTTCTTTTGCATGAGTGTAGTAAATGCTTAAAATTTACACATCAAAAAATACAGTAATCTGGTTCGGCTTACTTAGATTCATAAAAATGTTGATTGTTTAGTATGAATTAAATCTGAAGTTAATTTTTAATTAAATTGCTTTTAGTATTACAAATAAATTTGATAGCAAACTATGATATTTTTATATACCCTTAAGGTTCAGTCGCCCACTCATCACTATCATCATTCCATCAACATAGCAGAGCATAAATATTTCAAGAAGTTTTATGAATTACAAACGGTGTATGAGGCAAAGTTGTACAATCCAGGTTTAAGGCCAGACTATTCATTGCTATGGTGATCAATTCAAGCAAATTCTAAGCGTGCAATTTAATTAATTAATTTTAACAGAAAAAACAATTAATACGTATGTTCTAGGTTACCTTGCTCATAAGTACACGTTTTTAGTTGCAAGTGATTTTATTTTTTATACTTTGAAGACTATCAATTCTGGGCTTACCACTTTTTAAAGCGCTTTAAATTGTTTTCCGTGTACCTATTGTAACATTTTATAGTAGTAGTGGGGGTAAAATGTAATCAAAAACATTGTTTTATTTTAATGTCCAAATAGACTTTTTACAAATGGCCAACATATTCCTTAAACACGATGAGAGAGCTAACAAGGAGCTGGTTTCCTAATATTAAGTGATTACCGGAGCCTATCCTATGTCCAACATCATGCGAGCTGGAAGTGAATTGGCTTTAAGGAACGACTACTCATTTTTTAAAGGTCACTGAACAGTAACAGTTTTTGGTTCGTAGGTATTAACGCCATCGCAGCAGAAGTTGCGCTAATGCGTCAGTAAAGAGCGACCTTGTTGTTCGAATGCTAAATTTTTGTGGAACGCGGTATCTCGAGATATATAAATCTATGAGCATAGCATTCACATAACATATTGTGCTTGTACCTTATCAGTAAAACTTCATCCGCGATTTAGATCTACCATACGAGGAATGTGAAGAAGAGAGTTGCAGCGGGCTTTAGATTGGGCGATCTTAGGTTGGTGGTTCTGTGGCATTTTAATGACCTCAGCCATCAATCCAAAATATCTTAAGCCAATTGGCTTATAATATTTTGGAATAGAAGGCAGCGATTTTTTTTCAAAAATATTGCAGTTAAGGCAATCGTTTTAATTGAAAGAATGTGTTACATAATTATATTTTTAGAATCTGAAATGGTCACTTGCATTTTAATATTATATAAGATATTGACATATTCATATAGTGGGCAAACAAGGGCACGCTTGTGTACATGAAACTTTGACCATGTTAACTTTAAAGATACTTGAACATATATGATAAGATATACCGTTTTACCATATGTCTGAGGTGTCACAGACAAGATCGGTTACATCCTAAAAGGTCCTTCAATAAAAACATTCTACAGGTCACTAAAGATAAATCAATGTTTACCATCCGTCAGCTTGATAGCGTGGACTCTCTAATGTAGGACAAAAAAAAGGATCCTTCAAAACCCGGTTAAAAGACACATAGAGACATTATATAGAAATTGATGCACCACCAATCCTCCCAAAACATCGTTTCCTACCAAGCCACGACCAACATTCTTGTATGGTATATGACCGGTTCACCTAAAACTGACTTATGTCTTTCAAACATCAACTTTTAATGATAATAAAAGTAAAACTGACCGTTCTTGTAAAACTTAAATTCCGTAAATGTACTAATTTCATACGCCTTAGAGTAGCTTTTGGCAATCGCCAGACGTTACCGCAGCACGCTCACTTTCACTCGCTCGACTCGTGCATGCGATTTATAGTTATTGTGTATGAGGTTGTATGAGAAAACAGTAAAAGAAGAAGAAAAAATCTAAACTTTAAATTCCCGCGTCTGAATTGTAACATTTTCTCTGCAGCTCTCCTGGGCCCTCTTTCTTATATGATTAACAATAAATTGTGCATTTTGACATATTGTTACATTCTTCCACCAATACTACACTATAATAAAAACTTAACTGCATTCAATAGGCTATCCATTTATCATAAGACCAAAACAGTTTCAGCGCCTCACCAATTCTAAGCATAGGCACTTTATAATTAGGCTAGGCGCTTTGTAACCGGTCGGCACATTGTCAGTTGAACGAATTATTGACAATTTGACGTGTCTTTTCTCGACGCTTTATAAAGAGGCGACTTTGGCAGGCATCTTGTCAATAGATATGAATGTCTTTCTACAAAACGAACTTTAATCGATGATTAATCGAAACTTGGGACCCACGTTTTTGTTTTTTATTTATGGAAGAAGGTGGTACACCAGCAAGCGGATCACCTAATGTTAAGTGAGCGCTACCCGTAGAAAACTCACAACAAGCAAATGTGTTGCAAATGCGTTGCCTACCTTTAATGGACAGAGGAGGGGAAAGATATAAAAAGAATATTTCATTTTCCCCGCTAACCCCACCCCGTCCAATCCTATTCCCGTTCCCATCCTAACCTTAAAATGGTAGGGTGGGAAGGAGAAGAGGACTAAAATTAGGCCTCCGCCACCTCACTCATCGGACGAAACGCAGAGTACTTCCGCTTCACGCCTGTTTTCTGTGAGGTCGTGGTATTTCACCGGTTGTTTTCTTCTGTTTTTTTTTGTTGTTGTTGCAGGACTTTTAGTCAGTCGTTAAACGTAAACAAACAAAAATGTTCTTGTAACGTTATTTTCATGTATTTTCGAAGCAGTAATTAATTATTGAGAAAATTAAAAACATAATTTATTTATAACACAATTTATTACATACACTCAAATAATAATAAAAAATATGTTACAAGCTTAATATAAAATTTGAAACCTGCCAAGAATTACAATATAAGGTATGCAAACTAAGGTATATTTGACATAAAACTAGTTTTATTTTACTAGATTAATGATACACAAAATATAAAGATGCAGGGGACGCGGATTGACCGCGCCACATCCACCCCCGCGCTGTTCTGACGTGTACAGTATCCGCCGCCGCCAGGTCCATACAGAAACAGATTTCCGTAGTGAAAGATTCCTAGAATCCGAAGATGGAAGATTACAATATTTACGTTTTATTACAGTACCACAAAATATGTTTGATGAATAACATTATCATTCAGCTTTCCATTGACATCAACGAAAATTTAGTACTACGACTAGTTTTTGATGTTTTTTGGTAAGGACTTATGAAATCAAGTTACAATTAAGAATTTATAGATCGTGGTTATATTGTTTCTTAAATTTACACACTTGTTAATAAACGAACAAAAATACGTGCTTACATTTTAAAGAGTGATCTATATAAAATTAGTGAATTGCTTGTTTCCTTTACGGGTATAAAGACGTAGTTAACAATAAAACACTCGACATAAAGAAGTTAATAACGTAACTATAAACGATTTAATGCTATTTTGAGAACTACTATAAAATTAAAAATAGGCGGTCTTAGTCCTTCGCATTCGATTGTACCACTAAGAATATATTAACCTAAGATTTGACATCTGACAAATAGACAATATTAAACTTGTCCAATGATATAATACAAAAAGTTTTTTTTTTTTTTTGTTTACGCTGGGAATGCATTTACGCACTTCGCCGTCCGTGCTGCGGGGGCAGCAGGGATGACTTCGTGTGGGACTCCCGGCCTTAAATTTAGGCCGGACTACCCACTAAACCCCGCGGTGTTCTCCTTCGCCCGACCGGGCCGTGGCATTTACGTAAGTTTCTCCACGACCCGGCTAGGTCCCTTGGTAGGGACTCGACTCGTGTAGGGAGGGGTCAGATGTTAAGCCCCTCCCATCACCCTATGATGCTGCCCCCCTCGGAACACAAGAAGGGGGCCATCCGCACGTTCAGCGTGACAGGTCCCCCGACCCGTCGCGCTACGGCTGTAGGGCCGCGGCGTATCGTAAGACCATGTTCTCCCTGCACAGGGGCGTCGTCGCCCAATATAATACAAAAAGTAACAGATGAGCCATAAGGGGTCGAAAGGGAAAGGAAATATCATTGAACTCGTCTCATCTCACCACTGGTTTTCCCTAGCAGCAATCGTATAAAATCAGCTCTGGTCCAAAAATCGACTGTTACTCGTGTTATTTATCCTTTGCATACTGTTCCCTTTCAACAATGTCATGACGACTATGCGATTTTGAAATTGTGATGTTAAAATGGCTGTCATAATAGTTGTGTAACTAGTTATTATGCTCTACATTCGCTGTGTTCCTACTATTTACTTATAATGTGATGTTAAGTATTTGTTGTGATGGTGGTCTATTACCATATACAGTGATGATGATTATGCGACCTTAAAATTGTGATGTTGAAATGGCTATAATAATACTTGTGTAACTAGTTATTATGCTCTGCATTTGCTGTGTTCTTACTATTTACATATATTGTTATGTTAAATATTTGTTGTGATGATGGTCTTATACCATATAGTGATGATGATTTTGCGACCTTAAAATTATGATGTTTAAATGGCTATAATAATACTTATGTAACTAGTTATTATGCTCTATATTCGATGTGTTCTTACTATTAATAAATATTGCGATGTTGAGTATTTTTTGTGATTACGATCTATTACCATATACAGTGATGATGATTATGCGACCTTAAAATTGTAATGTTAAAATGGCTATAATAATACTTGTGTAACTAGTTATTATGCTCTGCATTTGCTGTGTTCTTACTATTTACATATATTGTTATGTTAAGTATTTGTTGTGATGATGGTCTATTACCATATAGTGATGATGATTTTGCGATCTTAAAATTATGATGTTTAAATGGCTATAATAATACTTATGTAACTAGTTATTATGCTCTATATTCGCTGTGTTCTTACTATTAATAAATATTGCGATGTTGAGTATTTGTTGTGATTACGATCTATTACCATATACAGTGATGATGATTATGCGACCTTAAAATTGTAATGTTAAAATGGCTATAATAATACTTGTGTAACTAGTTATTATGCTCTGCATTTGCTGTGTTCTTACTATTTACATATATTGTTATGTTAAGTATTTGTTGTGATGATGGTCTATTACCATATAGTGATGATGATTTTGCGATCTTAAAATTATGATGTTTAAATGGCTATAATAATACTTATGTAACTAGTTATTATGCTCTATATTCGCTGTGTTCTTACTATTAATAAATATTGCGATGTTGAGTATTTGTTGTGATTACGATCTATTACCATATACAGTGATGATGATTATGCGACCTTAAAATTGTAATGTTAAAATGGCTATAATAATACTTGTGTAACTAGTTATTATGCTCTATATTCGCTGTGTTCTTACTATTAATATATATTGTGATGTTGAGTATTTGTTGTGATTACGATCTATTACCATATACAGTGATGATGATTATGCGACCTTAAAATTGTAATGTTAAAATGGCTATAATAATACTTATGTAACTAGTTATTATGCTCTATATTCGCTGTGTTCTTACTATTAATAAATATTGCGATGTTGAGTATTTGTTGTGATTACGATCTATTACCATATACAGTGATGATGATTATGCGACCTTAAAATTGTAATGTTAAAATGGCTATAATAATACTTGTGTAACTAGTTATTATGCTCTACATTTGCTGTGTTCTTACTATTTACATATATTGTTATATTAAGTATTTGTTGTGATGATGGTCTATTACCATATAGTGATGATGATTTTGCGATCTGAAAATTATGATGTTTAAATGGCTATAATAATACTTATGTAACTAGTTATTATGCTCTATATTCGCTGTGTTCTTACTATTAATAAATATTGTGATGTAGAGTATTTGTTGTGATTACGATCTATTACCATATAAAGTGATGATGATTAGGCGAACTTAAAATTGTAATGTTAAAATGGCTATAATAATACTTGTGTAACTAGTTATTATGCTCTATTTTCGCTGTGTTCTTACTATTAATATATATTGTGATGTTGAGTATTTGTTTTGATTACGATCTATTAACATATACAGTGATGATGACTATGCGATCTTAAAATTATGATGTTAAAATAGCTATAATAATACTTATGTAACTAGTTATTATGCTCTATATTCGCTGTGTTCTTACTATTAATAGATATTGTGATGTTGAGTATTTGTTGTGATTACGATCTATTACCATTTACAGTGATGATGATTATGCGACCTTAAAATTGTAATGTTAAAATGGCTATAATAATACTTGTGTAACTAGTTATTATGCTCTATATTCGCTGTGTTCTTACTATTAATATACATTGTGATGTTGAGTATCAGTTTTGATTACGATCTATTAACATATACAGTGATGATGATTATGCAATCTTAAAATTATGATGTTTAAATGGCTATAATAATACTTATGTGACTAGTTATTATGCTCTATATTCGCTGTGTTCTTACTATTAATAAATATTGCGATGTTGAGTATTTGTTGTGATGATGGTCTATTACCATATAGTGATGATGATTTTGCGGTCTTCAAATTATGATGTTTAAATGGCTATAATAATACTTATGTAACTAGTTATTATGCCCTATATTCGCTGTGTTCTTACCATTAATAAATATTGTGATGTTGAGTATTTGTTGTGATTACGATCTATTAACATATACAGTGATGATGATTATGCGACCTTAAAATTGTAATGTTAAGATGGCTATAATAATACTTGTGTTACTAGTTATTATGCTCTATATTCGCTGTGTTCTTACTATTAATATATGTATATTGTGATGTTGAGTATTTGTTGTGATTACGATCTATTACCTTGCTTCTGTCCTCAGTTGATTGATTTTTATCAGACAAATTTCGGCAGAAGAGTGAAAGCTCGGAATCGTACCATAAAATTAAAGTAATCTGTTACACAATCATATTATAGTGAATATTTAGCGCTTATGTTTTATAGGAATGGGTTCACCTGGTTAATTTTGCGATGCGATATCTTGGTGGTTTGGGTTTTATAGTTCTGGCTGCACAGGCTCAGGGTATACAAAGTCGCATGGCATGTTATCTTGACGCCTTTAGAGGCTGAAAAATTGAAAATATATTTATGTATTAAATGTATAAATAAATGGTGTGTTTGATAATATGGATTAGTTTATTGTTAAACAAGGAATTGGAACAAGTGACCAACGTAAATGTTTCTGTCCAACTAATTATGACGCGACTGCCATCGAAAGAAGAATAAATAGGTTAATGATAAACTAGTGCGTATCATCTTTCGGCCACATTCCCACTAACATTATGTGGGATTTTGGTTGATAATTAGTTTTTTTTTATTAAAATATAGAATATGTGTTTACAAAGTTGACAATGATTACGTATGGCGAAATCTATACTAATATTATGAAGAATTTGTTTGTTGGAACGAGCTTTTCTCAAGAACTGCCTATCGAATTTGATACAATATTTTTGTCTCGACATGCTGAACTATCACCATATTTGTTGGGCTATTTAACATAACATTATAAAACTGATGAGCAGAGTAAAATAGAAAAAAGCTGACGATAAATACTGACACCCCTGGTGATCACAATTATATATAATTCGTAAATATATAAGGCACGTTATGTAGAGAACCAGATTTAAGTTTCCAATGTACAAAATGTTTCATGCAGGATGGCTGAATATGGAAGTGATGATAGATAATGGAATGGAAGTTGGATGGATGAATGTATATGTAAAAAAACCTATAAATCATAAGTGTAAGCGTGTTAAGGATGCATCTGGGAACATTGAGTTGTGTAATAAAATCATTAAAAAGTACCCTGTATTTTACTCTTAGCTACACCCTCTTAATTAAAAGTTGTAAGTTAAAGTCGCAGTATAGATCGCGACATCTATACTTAGACATAATTTACACTAATATCATAAAGCGTAACTGCTTTGAACATCGCCCTCTATTGTCATCTCAGTCATTGTGCGATTTTACTTGTAGCTTATATTACATTATAAATTTTAATAATGTCATCTGCCTAACGTTACATGGCATTATTGCATGCACCCTACTATCAGAAACTTTAGGTTCCAGTAAGTAAATTTTTAATGTTTTATATTCTATGCGCATAGATGGCACTTGCTTATATAGAAAAAAAATATGTGAATAGAATAGATATTAAAAAAAAACATTTTATCGTAAAATACATTTTTAATATGTATTTTAAATTATTGAAAATATATTTGCACTTTCTATTTCTTCTAGTTATAAAAGCGTATCGTTTAGTTTTTTTAAATTATTATTTATTATATGAGTAAGTAGAAATACAACATTATTGTTGTGGTTCCCTATTCGATCGTCGATTTATTACGACCAACAATAATGCTGATGCCACCGAGTCCGACATGTGCACTAGCATAGCAATACGCGTGGCATTTTAAAATGGCCGCTAAGCATACCCCTTACAGAAGACACGTGTCATCACGTGCTTAAATGTATGCATGTATATTAACCTCCTGATTTTTAATAATAATAATAATAATAGTTCTGCGTCGTTTTTGAAAAATCATTGATCGAGTCGGCATAAGTAAGAATTAAATTTATAATTAATTTCTATTCGAGTTCTATACTGCCACAGATACTGACGAACATTGTGTGACAATAAATTAATGCTTGAAAAATAATTTGTTTAAAGATTTATTAAAACTTTATTTAAAAATAAGCTTTTAAGTCCTTGTGCTGCAATAGGGCTTAGGCAAAGATAGCAACTGCTAAATTATTTGACCACAAAAGAGATGGCTGGTAAATCCGGGCGAAACATAAAAAGTAATGTGGTCTTTATATATGTAAAGTGCTGTGTTTAACCTGCACAACACACATGGCACATGTGTTTATTTATTATTAAAATTAAAACTCATTTCATCTGTTAAAGAGATATATAGAAATTAAAAAAATGACAATTCCACTACTACTACCTACCACGTGGTAAGTTTTATATCCACGAAAAAATGATGCATTTAAATAGTGAAAAGTTGCAATGGGAAAAACTGTAAAAAGTAATAACTTACCCAGAGTTAAATGCTTATACATTATCGTTTCACTTGGTCGACGTGGCAGGCGCCGTCAAAGTCCATCAGTCGCAGCAGCTCCCCACAGCCGTTCTCGAACAACGCGGACGATAACCATCCTTACCGCCTTTGCTCGGTTGCCACGTAGGTTCTGGAAGTTTATCGAAGAATTCCTGCGTTAGATAAAGGGCCTTAGGTCAAAGGTCATTTCAAATGCAATCGAGAATGTCCCACGTGGTTTTGCGAGAGCACGCCATTACAACTTTGTCTTCTATGGAACAATGAGCAATTCCTAGATCACGTGGCTTATATTATATTTAACTAACAGTCCACCGCAAAGCGATAATTAAAAAACAAAATTAAATATGTATAACAGATATAGTAGAGTAGAGTAGTAGATTAGTTTTTAAGCATATCCGGAACAAGCATACATGAGTCGAAAAATAAATTGAAATACCTAGTATTTAAATGTTGCTACTCACCTATTTTGATGTTCTTCTCTCAGTAGCAATGCTGTGAACTGGAGACCAATGAATTTACTAATTAACTAATGTGTTAACCTTTTGAGTCCCACGCGACTAAATGAACAGCGATGACCGCATTTCGCGATACCACAACAGCGGGCGTGTTCGCAAAATGCAAGGCTTGCACATAATCAATGACAATTGGAGGTTTGTTTATCGTAATCTATGAGAGCGATTTTAAACTTCTTCAACATGTCGGTTTAATTTGCAATTTCGCTTCGTACCGATACCAATGAAATAATTTAAATTAGTTAGTATTAATTTGCGCCATTACCATTATAAACATCTTCAATTTTTGCGATCCATTTAGAGACTAACGCCATCTAGGTGCATTTTTAAATAACAATAGACGCAATTAAGATTGACATATTCAATCATTTCGTTGTGTGACAATATGTAGGCAGGTGCCATGTATTTCAGAAATGTATTTAGTAGATATTGTATATATAAGATGTGAAATAAAAATAATAGACTATCAATAACTTCAACAAACATTTTATAAAGATCAATAAGTGGTGAACGTAAAGAAATACAAAGTAAATTTGCACAGGGCCTTATTAACCATATTGGGCACCGGGTACTAGGTGGCGTTATTCTCAACCTTAAGATATATCTTATATTTCTTTTAACCAGATTTAATTGTATATTACGTTACGACGTCAATGTTGTAGAAATTTGTTACCATCCGTCTTTACCGATGGTGTAAATCATCAAGTTAATTGGACGTCCTCAAATGAAACTGATATTGAAAGATATTGTACATTACATAGAAACATGCAAAGATGATAAAAGCGTGATAGATTGACATCTATATTTAAAGTTTAAATGCCAGTATTCTATATACCTAAATAATAAAAATCTTGTTTTTTTTAGTTTCTGGCATCATTTGATTAATGCGGTTTATCTTTTACGTCTTTTTAAGTATTGTTTATTTATAAGTAAAAGGCTCCTCTGAAGAGGCGCTGGGCTGCTAGTGGGTTGGGCTGACAACCAGCACCACGTGGCACCATATATCATGCGGTACACGCTGAGCCTGGTACCTTTTGTTATCTTTATTAGTAATTAATGCTTAGTTTACTATGTTTTGTTGTTTTTTGTATTTCAAGATAACAATAAATTATTTATATTTCATTCTATTTTATTTTATCATCCAGACTGAAGCTATGATGATACGAAAATACGGCAAACGCTTTGAGGAAAAAGTAGTTTAAGCGCCGCGTTTCCTTTCCTTTGGCTCGTCTTGGCGCGTCTCCCTACCGCGCTCCCAGTTTTACCATTGACAGTTAGAAATACATTTTTACTTAAGTTTAAAAAAAACATTTCTTAAACAAGTAGTTGCTTATCTTAATAAACAGAGGAGCGAGCGGAGAAGCGGCGGCTGTCCTAGCACAAGCTTTAGCCTTAGTTGGAATGGTTAAAAGAAAAATTAATAAATCATTTAAAACAACGCTGAATACTTCTAGTTGACGCCTGTCTTCTGTGATGTCGTGGTATTTGACCGTGTGAGTCGGGCCGCCCATGCAATAGCAAGTACAATGGGGAGAGATGCATTATTCATCAAATTCACACGGACGGACTTCGTATGTTACTTATAAAATCGCGGTGTTTTTGCAAGGTGCCCTGAACGAGCATATATATCATCGGACACGATTTCTCTTGAAATGCTGAGAGCTGAAGGCTTAGATGTAAGCCTGCTGTAGGTCTTTTTGAGATGTACACACCGAAGTTGTCAATGTCATGTCATTGCGTCCAGTAATAAACGAGTATCCACGAGTGACGGTTATTTTAATTGCGTTCAAACATAACGCTGGCGACGAGGATTAACTTACCCACATATTTATTTTTAAAAAAATGGCGTACGTGGGAAACATGCAAATGTTCGACCACAAATGCCATGAGTGGGCAATATTTAAAGGAAAATTATCGCAGTTTGTAAGAATTAACAAGATTGAAGGCGCAGACAAGGGCGGAATTCTGCTCACGCATATAAGCGACGAGACATACCGTCTAGTACGTAACCTAGCGTACCCGCAAGAGCTGGAATTGTTAAAGTACACGGAACACGTCCAGTTACGCGACAGTCACTTCAAGCTGAAGCAGTGTACATTTGTCGACAAGGCAAATTTTTACGAAGCAAATAGAAGTCTAGGCGAATTTTTAGGAGACTGGGCGGCGCGACTAAGAGGTCTAGCGAGTTATTGTGACTTCGGTGGCGCCTTGGAAACGGCCTTGAGGGATCGTTTCGTCCTCGGCCTGGGACCGGGTCCAGAACGCGACAGGCTGTTCGAGCAGAACCCTCCTACCCTGACGCTCGCTCGGGCTATCGAACTGGCCGAGCAGGTTGCGTGCGCCAAGCAAGCGAGGCTGAGGTGCGGCAGCGAAGCGGAGCTCATCAAAGAGGAACCGGTACATCGACTGAAGTTCCAAGATCGCTCTGGCTGTAGCGGCGATGGGCGCCGTGTCGGTGCAAGCGGGGCCGTGCCGGGGCTACGCCGCGACGTGCGGCGTGTTTCGCGCTGCTCGGTGTGCGGGATGAAAAACCATGAAAGTGATAAGTGCCGTTACAAAGGTTACACGTGCCAAAAGTGTGGAAAAAAAGGACATTTAAAAAAAGTTTGTGTCAATGCTAGGGACACACAAGTTTATCATGTCCATGACCATGTCGACTCGGCTCACGAGACGGGCCACATGGAGGACACCGACTGTGAGGAGTGCCAGAACTTTAATTTGAGGTACGTAACTGACCAGCCTATCAAAATCGATTTAATAGTAGGGGATCAGGAATTGACAATGGAACTCGATTCAGGCTCTAGTAGATGTGTGATTTCGGACGATTTGTATAGGAAAAGATTTTCTAACTGTCCTTTAGAACATAGTTCATTAAATATGTGTCTCTATGATGGACGTAAGATAAGTCCGTTAGGATATTTTAATGTTGAAATTATCTACAATAAAAATAAAAATTCGATAAGAATGTATGTCGTTAAGAATGGCGCGCCGCCTGTACTAGGCAGGGATTTTATGTCAGCGTTTCATTTAATTATAGCTAGTGACTTGAATTCCTTAAGCATTGGCTCGGAATTATGTATGTTATTAGATAAATATTCAGACTTATGGCGTGATGAATTGGGTGCCTTTAATAAATTCACGGTAAAACTGCTACTCAAGGAAAATTCAACCCCTAAGTTTTTTAAACCACGCACTGTGCCCTTTGCCCTAAGAGATAAAGTCGAGCAAGAACTAAGCCGGCTAGTAGGTTTAGGCATTCTCGTCCCTGTAAATTATTCCAAAAACGCGACTCCTATAGTTCCCGTTCTAAAAGACGACGGCCGTGTTAAAATAGCGGGTGATTTTTCTGTCACGTTAAATAAGGACCCTATTATAGAAAAATACCCCTTACCACGAATTGAAGAGGTTTTTGCTAAAATCGGAGGAGGCGAGAGATATAGTAAAATTGATCTAAAAAATGCAAATAATCAGTTTATTTTAGACGAGTCATCCCAGGAGCTTACTACCATAAATACTCACAAGGGACTTTTTAAATTCACCAGACTCGTATACGGCTTATCGAATGGACCCGCCATATTCCAAAAGTGCAAGGAGACACTGTTATCGGGTATCGACGGTGTTAGCATTTGGCTCGAAGATATTTGTATTACGGGGCCCGACAGAGTTTCTCACTTGAAACGACTGATCGAAGTATTAAATAGGCTTAGTCACGCAGGGCTACGACTACAAAAAGAAAAATGTGAGTTTTTTCAATAAAGAGTCAAGTATTTAGGTTTCGTTATAAGCAAGGAAGGCTTAAAGACTAACCCCGATAAAGTAAGGGCTATAATCGATGCACCGGAGCTCACCAACGTCACGGAGGTAAAAAGATTTTTAGGCCTAATAAATTATTACAGGAATTTTATTCCCAACGCATCGTCCTCATTAAGCCCCCTGCACGAATTGCTTCGAAATGGTGCAAAATGGCAGTGGGGAGACAGACAGCGTCGCAGTATGGCAGCTGTGCGGCGCGAGTTAGCGTCGGAGCGTATGCTGGCGCATTTCGAGCCCGCAGCGCAGTTAGTACTAGCGGTGGACGCGAGCCCTACCGGACTCGGCGCTGTGCTCGCGCAGCGCACGGCTAGTGGCAACGAACTTCCCCTCGCGTACGCATCCCGCTCGCTCACTGCTAGCGAACGTAACTACAGCCAAATACAAAAAGAGGCGACGGCTATTATCTTTGTGGTGAAACGTTTTCACCAATACCTGTACGGTAGGGACGACCCTTTTATTTTAAAAACCGACCACAGACCCTTAGTATCAATTTTTAATAACGCAACGGGTATACCGGTTACGACAGCGCTGAGACTCCAACGATATGCAATAATTCTATCGGCTTACAATTACAAAGTGCAGTACGTATCCAGCGACAAAAACATTGTTGCGGATTATTTTTCACGCGCGCCGATACAAAGCAAGCATAACGATGCGTCCGGCGATGTCGAACAAAACGAAGATGCGCAATACGCATTGAAGTCTCTAGATGCGTCATCGCCGGCCGCCACGGCGCACGACATCGGCACATGACGCAGCGCGACGCGACGCTTCAGACCGTCGCAAGGTATATGTTATACGGTTGGCCGCGAAAAATTAGCTGTAAGTCCATACTACCGTATTTTCAATGCAAGTCTGACCTTCAGTTTGAGAACGGGTGCCTGTTTAGAGGAAACCGAATAATTATACCGAATATTTTGCGGAATAAGATGTTAAGCGAACTACATGACTCACACTTAGGTATCATCAAAAGCAAAAGTAACGCATGAAGTAGGATGTGGTGGCCCGGTATCGACCGGGACATCGAACGCTGGATCGGGTCTTGTGAAACGTGCGCCAGCGTGCGCGCCACGCCCCCTCCCCCCCGCACCCGCCCGCGCTATCCCCACCCTGGCCCGCCGCCGCGGCGCCGTGGCAACGCGTACACATCGATTATATGACCGTAGGGCAAAGGGTGTATTTAGTAGTGGTCGATTCACATAGTAAATGGTTGGATTGTCTGTGTATGCATAATGGAACATCATCTGCCGCTTTAATTGCAAAATTAAAATATATTTTTTCTATTTTTGGTATACCTAATGTGTTAGTGTCTGACAATGATGTAAAGATCAATTCAACAGAGTTTAAGACATTTTGCACCTCTAACGGTATCAAATATATGACGACCCCTATATATCATCCGCCAAGTAATGGCCAGGCCGAAAACTCAGTGCGGACATGTAATAAAATGTTAAAATGTATAGTTAAGGAAAATGTATCTGTTAATAAAACGCAAGACATGTTATTGGGCTACCTATGTAATTATAGAAACACCGTACATTGTACCACCGGGGAAACACCGGCCAAGGTAATGTTCGGTAGGAATCTGCGGTCTCGATTAGATTTAATATTACCTGCTGAAAAAAAATACGTCAACAATAAACCGACGTCCGGCAAAAGATGTTTTGAAATAGGGGACACGGTTTGGACCCGATGGTACAGTGGACGCTAAGATATCTGGCAATTAGGTTCAATAAATGAGAAAATAGGAAATAGAATGTATAAGATTGTTGTAAAAAATTCAAATGCGCACTGTATTCGACACGTCGATCAGATAAGGAAATATACTGGGAATGATATTAGAAGCGGGACTGATTGAATGGCATAAGGAGCACGGGCTGCCTATGTCTGTGACAACTGGCGTAAATATTTCCCCTCCAGCCCAGGGGCTGATGCCAGCGGCTGAGGTGATTTTGCCAACTGACAGTTCACCGGCACCTCCAGTGGTCTGCGCTACAGATGGTCAGGAGGGAGGGGGTGACGCTTGTGTAGATGAAGAGCGGGAGGGGGTGATCGCAGACAGTGGCGTCGCCGCCCTCGCTGCCTCCGCCGCGTCCGCACAGTCCGCAGACGCAGAGCCCACGCGGCAGGTGGACAACGGGCGGCCCCAGTACAGCGCCGAGGTTTCACAGCCACACGACTTATTGGAGCCTTCGCATAATTCACGCAAAAAACGTAATAGGAAGCCCGTTGATTATAAAAAGTATTTTTTTTAAATGTAATGCTAAGTTATTCTAGACTAAGCCTTGAAACACTATTAAGCTAAGTTTTTCTTGTTCTTAGGTTTGGCAAACTAAGTGTGGAGGAATAAGATGTACACACCGAAGTTGTCAATGTCATGTCATTGCGTCCTGTAATAAACGAGTATCCACGAGTGACGGTTGTTTTAATTGCGTTCAAACATTACACTTTTTCAATTTACTTTGGACACGTGGCCTAGTACCTGAACATTGGTGTATATTAATTATTATCTAGCTTGTATAACTTAACATCTGACACATGCCGATCTCGTCAAAGACTCGCTAGTGGTCATAAAAACTAGAGTACCTCCAGGAGGCCCTCCTTTTTTTAAGCGTGATAGAATGCCTACGCATATCTGTTCATGCGGGGGCAAGAGCGGATTATGTCGGACTCGCACCGACTATAACCTAACGATGTTCCTCTCGAGCATGGTGACGGAACTACAGAAACCCTCCCGCAAATATCGATCCAGGCGTCCTAGTCCCTGCGGCGACTCTTGTTTTAGGCTGCTCAACAACCGTCGCTGCCGCAGTACCCGCTTAGTACCGGAGGAAGGGGATAGTGCAAAGTTATAGCGGTGCCTCAGTCCCCGCAGTGCCATCTTGCCTCCAAGCTTTTCACTAGTATCTCTCCACACTAACCGGCCCGGGTAACGCTACAATGATGACATTTTCAAACATGTCCTTGGTAGGCTTACCAAACGCAGGTAAACGCAGGTACCATTATAGAATACTCATAGGACACCATGTCACCACGTGGTGTATGGTGTGTAGTATACACATATTGTCACTATTGGTATACTGGTCCAAGTAACCTTTTGTTATATGTAAACAATCAAAATTGTCCTCATATATCCAGAATCTAACAGCTCCGTTTTAATTTAAGTAAGACCAGGATAATTCCGACAATGAATACGGAATTGTAAAGCAATTAATATGTGTTATACAACTTTACAATTTTTTTACATATAAATATAACTTAGGGTTCACAATAAAAAAAACCAAATGCCCGAGCAGGGGGTCGAACCCTTGGATTAAAAGTCCAACGCTCTGCCATTGAGCTACTCGGACTCTAGCTATGTGGTCAAATACATCATACACATCCTAGTTTTTATTGATTGTAAATTTAAGGAATTCTTACAGAAATTAAGGTTCAGGTTTACGGGTTACATGTACATTTATTGGTAGAGGTAGTCGAGAGACTAAAGTTCTCTTGATGAGGTTTTAATTTTAATACGTAGGTCGTTAATATTGTGGCACGAGATGGCAGGCAATGTAATTCTGATATGTCCACACCAAGGCGATCTGTCAAATATCATAGTAATAAACGAGTATCCACGAGTGACGGTTGTTTCAATTGCGTTCGAAGACAACACTGGCGACGAAGTTCACTTACCCACATTAAAAATTTGAATTGAATTTCGACCACAAATTCCATGAGTGGGCGATTTTCAAAGGGAGAATGTCGCAGTTCCTAAGATAGAACAAAATTGAAGACGCAGACAAGAGCGGAATTCTGCTCACACACATCACGGACGAGACATACCGACAAGTGCGTAACTTAGCGTACCCGCAGGAGGTGGATTTATTAAGTTATACGGAACTCGTAAAAACTCGTCGAAACAGTGCTCATATGTGGATAGGGCAAATTTCTACGTAGCAGCGATTAGAAGTCCAGGCGAATCCTTAGGAGACTGGGCCGCGCGATTAAGAGGTCTGGCAAGTTACTGCGACTTTCGCCTTGGAAACGACCTTGAGGTATCGTTTTGTCCTCGGCCTGGGCCCGGGTACCGAACGCGATAGGCTGTTCGAACAGAACCCGTCCACACTGACGCTAGCTTGGGCTATCGAGCTGGCGGAGCAGGCTGCGTGCGCCAAGCAAGCGAGGCTGAGGTGCGGGAGCGAAGCGGAGCTCATCAGGGAGGAGCTGGTACATCGAGTGAAGTTTCAAGATCGTTGCGGCCGCGGCAGCGATGGTCGCAGGGTAGGTGCCCGTGTGGAGGGCGCTGCGCCGCGCCGTGATCTACGGCGGGATCCCGCCCGTTGTTCAGTGTGCGGTATGAAAAGTCATGAAACAGATGTGTAGTTACAAGGGTTACACGTGCCAAAGGTGCGGTAAAAAGGGACACACGTATTCACCATGTCGACTCGGCATCGAGAGGGGCAGAAATGAGGCCAAGAACTGCGAGGGGTGACAAAAATTAAAATTGAGGTATGTGACTGACACTCCTATTAATATAAATGTAATAGTAGGTGATCAGGATTTGACGATGGAGCTCGAGACAGGTTCCGGTAAATCTGTAATCTCAGATGATTTATATAGAAAAAGACTTTCTAACTATTCTTTAGAAAATGGTACCTTGAAAATGTGCCTATATGATGGCCGGAAGATAAGTCCGCTAGGGTATTTTAACGCCGAAATAACCTACAACAAAATTAAAAGTGTTTTAAAAATTTATGTAGTTAAAAATGGAGGGCCGCCTTTACTAGGTAGGGATTTTATGTCGTCTTTAATTTGATCAAAACAACTGATTTTAAATATTTAAGCACTGATACAGAGATTTGTAATTTATTAAATAAGTGTACAGATTTGTGGCGCGACGAATTGGGTGCTTTTAATAAACTTAAAGAACAATCAATTTCAAAGTTTTTTAAGTCCCCCTTTGCCCTAAAGGATAAAGTCGAACAAGAACTGAACCGGCTCGTAGGCTTAGGTATTCTTGTGCCTGTCGATTGCTCCCGGTACGCTACTCCTATAGTTCCCGTATTAAAGGACGACGGTCGAGTGAGGATTGCAGGAGATTTTTCTCTTACATTAAATAAGGACCTTATCATACAAAACTACCCCTTGCCGCGAATCGAAGAGGTTTTCGCTAAGATAGGCGGAGGCGAGAGGTATAGTAAATTGATTTAAAAAACGCGTACAATCAATTTATATTAGACGAGTCATCCCAGCACCTCACGACTATAAATACGCACAAGGGACTCTGTTCGCGCAGATACGCCTTGCAAATAAAAGTAGCAATGAACTATCATTCAGTTAATTACAGTGACGTAAAATTGCAACCACCGACATAATTTTTAATATCGGCCTAATGAATTGTATTCAGTACACCTCTGTAACTTGCCCGATTACACGCGTCATATCTAAAAGTTTTATTTAATTGCACCAACACTCCGTATAAACCTATACAGACTCTTCAAATATACTAGGCTCGTTTACGGCTTATCGAATGCGCCTGCTATTTTCCAAAAGTGCATAGAGACACTTCTATCGGGAATAGACGGAGTCAGCATCTGGCTCGATGACATCTTTATAACGGGACCTCATAGAAGTACTCACTTAAGACGATTGAGCGAAGTACTAGCTAGGCTTAGCAACGCAGGTTTACGGCTTTATAAAGAAAAATGCGAGTTCTTTAAAAAAAGTGTAAAGTATCTAGTTTACGTAATAAGCATTGACGGTTTAAAAACTAGTCCCGATAAGGTGCTAGCAATCATTAATTTACCGGAGCCCACTAACGTAACGGAGGTGAAAAGATTCTTAGGCTTAGTAAATTATTAAATAAATAAATATGCGCTCACGCCCGTAACCCAGAGGGGTAGGCAGAGATCATGGATTTGCATTTGGCGCGATCCTGGCACACGTCTCTCGCTTCTTCCACATTCATACATCTACGCATGCATGCTCGTCGGTTATGGGTGCTCCTTATTGTATGTAATGTATCGTGCGTAAGTAAAACGGCGGTTGGTTTGGGACTGACTTTATTAATATACGAAGAGGGTAGGTTGCAATAACCTACCCACATTTTAACAATACATTACAACACCCCCCTTAAAATAAATTGTGAAAACAAATAAAGTTGAAAAGAAAAAGTGATTATACAATCGTAACGTTGAGACTATGCAAACATTGTTACTTTTACATTACACAAAGGCAGCGTAAAGAAACGTTATAGTAAAGTAAGCAAGACGCACCACAGCGCACACCGTCTGTAAAATGTTGCGGGTTCGAACCCGGCAGGCTAATTTGGAATCACAAACAAAATAGGCATAATCAATTAGATTTGTTGTTGTTGCTAGTAAGTAGTTGTAGTATTAACTGCGTTAGTGACCTTGCCTGTCCCTTCTGTTACATTGCCTTCGACCCACTTGTCCCCTTTGCCATAATTCCTTACGAGCACCGTGTCACCCACTGAAACCTCGCGTGCGCATCCTCCTGCGTGCCACAACTGCCTGCTCTGCGGGCGCGCAACGTTATCCGCGGTTGCGGCGGAGGGGCGCAGCAGGTCTAGACGAGTGCGCTAAATGACTCACACTTAGGTATCATCAAAAGCAAAAGTAACGCACGAAGTAGGATGTGGTGGCCCGGTATCGACCGGGACATCGAACGCTGGATCGGGTCTTGTGAAACGTGCGCCAGCGTGCGCCCCCCCCCCCCCGCCCCACCCGCACCATGGCCCGTCGCCGCGGCGCCGTGGCAACGCGTACACATCGATTATATGACCATAGGGCAAAGGGTGTATATAGTAGTGGTCGATTCACATAGTAAATGGTTGGATTGTCTGTGTATATAATGGAACATCATCTGCCGCTTTAATTGCAAAATTAAAATATATTTTTTCTATTTTTGGTATACCTAATGTGTTAGTGTCTGACAATGATGTAAAGATCAATTCAACAGAGTTTAAAACATTTTGCACCTCTAACGGTATCAAATATATGACGACCCCTATATATCATCCGCCAAGTAATGGCCAGGCCGAAAACTCAGTGCGGACATGTAAAAAAATGTTAAAATGTATAGTTAAGGAAAATGTATCTGTTAATAAAACGCAAGACATGTTATTGGGCTACCTATGTAATTATAGAAACACCGTACATTGTACCACCGGGGAAACACCGGCCAAGGTAATGTTCGGTAGGAATCTGCGGTCTCGATTAGATTTAATAAATATACGTCAACAATAAACCGACGTCCGGCAAAAGATGTTTTGAAATAGGGGACACGGTTTGGACCCGATGGTACAGTGGACGCTAAGATATCTGGCAATTAGGTTCAATAAATGAGAAAATAGGAAATAGAATGTATAAAATTGTTGTAAAAAATTCAAATGCGCACTGTATTCGACACGTCGATCAGATAAGGAAATATACTGGGAATGATATTAGAAGCGGGACTGATTGAATGGCATAAGGAGCACGGGCCGCCTATGTCTGTGACAACTGGCATAAATATTTCCCCTCCAGCCCAGGAGCTGATGCCAGCGGCTGAGGTGATTTTGCCAACTGACAGGTCACCGGCACCTCCAGTGGTCTGCGCTACAGATGGTCAGGAGGGAGGGGGTGACGCTTGTGTTGTGACCTCGCGTGCGCATCCTCCTGCGTGCCGCAACTGCCTGCTCTGCGCGCGCGCAACGTTATCCGCGGTTGCGGCGGCGGGGTGCAGCAGGTCTAGGCGGGTGCGCAACCGCCGGCCGAGCATGGCCTTGGCGGGCTCACACTGCGTTCTACAGTGTGTACTGTTGCGATACTGCATTAAGAATTTGCTTAACGCGCGATCGACATTTTCGCCCTCCGCTATGGCTTTCTTTATGACCTTCTTCACGGTCTTTACGGCATTTTCAGCCGCACCATTGCTCGATGGATGATACGGTGCCGTTACAATGTGGTCGATACCATTTTTCTTTAAAAAATCATCAAACTCCCGAGAAGTAAACGGCGGTCCTCCATCCGTAACTATTTGTCTTGGGATTCCAAATCTCGAAAATAATTCTCGCAGTTTATTTGCCACCGTAGATGCAAATGTACCGCTATACATATGGAACACTTCAATCCACTTCGAATGGGCGTTGATCACGACCAAATAGTGTCGGCCATTATGTTGTAAGAAGTCCGCGTGTAAGCGTGTCCACGGCTCCGCTGGCCAAACGTAGGGCATTATAGCGGCACGCGGAGGGGCGTCTCGCTGCTCGCGACACGCGGCGCACGTGCGCGCACGCTCCTCTAGGTCTGCATCGAGTCGCGGCCACCACACGTAGCTGCGAGCTATTTGCTTCATCCTCACTGTACCCACGTGGCCCGCGTGAATCTCCTCGACTATTTGTTTTCGAAGGATACCGGGTATGACTACACGGTAACCCTATACGATACATCCGTGGTCGACGTGTAGTTCCTCCTTGCGATGAAAATAAGGCTTTTCGCCTTCGATTTCGGTTTCGTACGGCCATCCGCTTACGATGTACCCATATATCTTTCTTTAAATTACATCTTTCGCCGTCTCCTTTGCCACGTCCTTGTGGCTGAGAGGGAAAGTGTCTTCGATAAAATGCAAGTACGCGGCGGCGTCGTCTTCATCTGTCGACTTTACCGTCGGCAGGGGTAAGCGGGACAAGCCATCGGCGTTACCATTTTTTTCTGTGGTCACGAAGACGATGTCAAAGTCGTATGCCGCCAACCGCACCGCATACCTTTGCAAACGGCTGGCGGCCGTTTGTGGTATACCATGTTTCGGCCCGAAGATGTATGTGAGTGCCTAGTGATCGCTCCGAAGGGTGAATTTCCGGCCAAACAAGTATTGGTGATGCCTGCTGACCCCATAGACGATCGCCAGGGCCTCCTTGTCGATCTGACTGTAACGTTGCTCTGTGTCGGTGAGTGTGCGCGAGGCGCAGCTCACTATGCGTTCGCTGCCGTCTGGCATGCGGTGCGCCAGCACGGCGCCCAGTCCGTACGCGCTGCTGCCCACGGCGAGCACCAGTGGTAGCGGGGGCGAGTAGTGCGCGAGCGCGGGCCCGCTCACTAGCTTCTTCTTAACCGCTTCGAAAGCCTGCTCACAATCCCTATTCCAACAACATTTACTGCCTTTCGCCAATAGTTTATACAGAGGATTCAACAATGTACTCATGTTCGGTATGAAGCGTGAATAATAATTAATTAAACCTAAACCTGCTCGAAGCTGTGATACGTTTTTAGGAACGGGTAAATTTACAATGGCGGCTACCTTACCTTTATCCGTATGTACCCCATTTTTATCAATTCTATATCCCAAATACGAAATTTCATCCATAAAGAAATCACATTTTTCGAATTTAATACGTAAACCCGCATCTTTTAACCGCGACAATACCTCTTTGACGTTTTGCACATGATGAGCTCTGTCGCGGCCGGTGATACAGATATCGTCAATAAATGCTACAACACAATCTAAACCGCTAAGGGTTTCCTCAATTAATTTCTGAAACATTTCCGGTAGACATTTCAAGCCAAATGGGGCCCTTCGAAACACAAAAACACCCATATGCGTCGTTATAGCCGTAAGTGGTTGCGAAGCTTCATCTAGCACTACTTGTAAATAGGCATTTTTTAAATCCAATTTAGTGAACTGTTCGCCACCACTTAACGCTGCCAACAACTCTTCTGTTCGCGGTAAGGGATAATGAAATTCTTTTAATGAAGGGCTTACTGTGATTTTATAATTACCGCAAATCCTTATTGTTCCATCCCGCTTAATTATGGGTACAATGGGTGTTCCGTAGTCGGACCTATCCACCTAGTTCTAACTCACGTTCGACGGGAGAACGCAACGCTATCGGTAGCGGACGGGCCTTGCAAAATATCGGCGTTGTGTCTTTTAAATGTAATTTAATTTTTGTTTTGAATGTGCCTACACCGTTACAGAACACTTCTGGAAATTCGTTCTTTAAATTTACAAGTAGCGAGTCACCCGGCTGGCATATTTTATTAATTTTAAATGCATCTAAGTTCAGTTTTCGTAGCCACACACGGCCTAACAGTGGCGGCCCGCCTCGCGCGATAACAAACAATGCTAACTCGGTCATCTCGCTCCCACTCGTTACGCGCACCGCGACTTAACCGAGAGGTACGATCGCCTCGCCGGTGTACGACTGCAATTTAATATGATCTTTAATAATAGGTAAATGATATATTATATTTACTGTAGAATTCTTTTGACACCGCCGATATTCTGCTCCCCGTATCTATTTCGAATACAATATCTATATTTTCTACATGTTATTTAAAGTGATAGGGTCCGTCCTTTACATTGTTCTTAACAGCTATGATATGATGTAAATAATCATTTGCATCGCTCGCGGAATCACAACTTTCAATGTAATTTTGAAGTTTCGACCGTCCACCGTTAGCCCTATACCCATTTTGTGAACACATTTGGGCCACGTGGCCTTTTTTATTACACTTATAGCACTTTGACGCCTTAAAGCTACACTTATCTGCCGCGTGATCCTGCAAGCGGGCCATCGCCGTCGCGCGGGCCCCGCGCCCACGCGGTGCAGGCCGCCCGCCTGCTCGAGTCCCAAGCCGCTCGGTGTCGACGTCGCTCCCTGGCCGTCGCCGCCGGCTGCCTCCGCATGCCGCTCGGCCGCCTCCAAAGCGAGGGCCAAATCCACCGCCTTTTTGTATTCCAATGTGGGTTCCGCGAACAAGCGAGACCGCATTGCTTCGTTTCGAAGCCCAGATACGAACTGGTCCCTGATGTTTTCTTCCAGCGTAGTTCCAAAATTACAGTGCTTTGCTAGGTGTTTTAAATTTTGAAAGAAAACACTTACGGACTCTGTCTCTGTCTGTCGCCTTTGTCTAAGCAGGTGCCTCTCGGCTATCTCCGATCTTTTTGGCTCAAGATGATTGCTGACTATTTCGACCAACTCCTCGAATGACTTGCTCTCTGGATGTAGCGGTGCACACAGGTCGCACATTAACTCGTACGTCGCTGCGCCGACGTGCGTGAGCAACGTTATTGCGTTAAGCAAAATGAATTGTTTAACAAGTCGAACGTATGCTGTCCAGTTGTTACGGTCGTTGAGGTCGTATTCGTGTAACTTTCCGAAAGGCATTTTCACCGTTTAACGCGAAATAAATCAACTCGTCGCCAGTTGTAATGTATCGTGTGTAAGTAAAACGGCGGTTGGTTTGGGACTGACTTTATTAATATATGAAGAGGGTAGGTTGCAATAACCTACCCACATTTTAACAATATATTACACTTATATCGCCCTTTTTCAGTAAGTCATTAATCTGATCGATATAAGTTCTCCTAGGGCGTCCCCTACCAACACTGCCACTCACTTTTGCAACATAAAATTTGTTTTGTTATTCTCTCTTCATTCATCCTTTCAACATGCCCGAAACACCGAAGCATACCTTTCTCAATTCTAGTCACAACGTCCACTTTTAAGCCACACTTTTCCCTTATAACGCTATTTTTAACCCTATCATTCAAAGTCACGCCTAACATACTTCTTAAGGATCGCATCTCAACGGCATTAACTCTACTAGCATGCTTTTCCTGCCAAACCCAGCTCTCACTTCCATACATTAAAGTGGGGACTAGTACAGCATTGTGTATTGCAAGACGAGCCTTCATAGACACATTCTGACTCCTAACTACTGTACCCATTCATTTTATTTCCCGCACTCACTCGTCGTTCAAAATTTTTAACATGCCTACCATCTCTACTAAACATACACCCCAAATACACGAACTCTTCCACCTGTTCCACTACATTTCCGTTAACCTTTATTTCAATTACTGTCTTACTTTGTTCTCTTTCAAACACCATTACTTTCGTCTTATCCACATTCATCTTCATACCTTTACCATCTAGTGAATCATTCACTACATTCAGCATAAGTTGTAAGTCCTCCGCTGATGACGCAAACACAACCTGGTCATCAGCATACAAGAGACATTTTACAACTAACTCACCCATTCTTAATCCACAATCTTCGTCTTTCAAAGATTTCAAACAATCATCCATGAAGAGATTGAACAGCCACGGGGATGCTACACAGCCCTGTCTTTCACCTTTATAGATGCTAAGCCAAACTTAATTATTATACAAGTTTCATTCCAAACGCCTCTTCTTTATTAAGCCCCCTGCATGAGCTGCTTCGTAACGGGGCTAAATGGGAGTGGGGAGATAGGCAGCGCCGCAGTATGACAGCTGTGCAGCGCGAGTTAGCATCGGAGCGTGTGCTGGCGCACTTCGAACCCAGTGCACAGCTAGTGCTGGCGGTAGACGCGAGCCCAACAGGGCTCGGCGCCGTGCTTGCGCAGCGAACGGTGCGCGACAACGAGCGCCCCCTGGCGTAAGCATCCCGCTCGCTCACTGCTAGCGAACGGAACTATAGCCAGATACAAAAGGAGGCGACGGCTATTATTTTCGGGGTGAAACGTTTTCGCCAGTATCTGTACGGTCGAGATGATTCGTTTGTTTTAAAAACCGACCACAGGCCCTTAGTGTCCATTTTCAATAACGCTACGGGTATACCGGTTACGATAGCGCTGAGACTTCAACGATACGCGATCATTTTATCGGCTTACAATTACGAAGTGCAGTACGTATCGAGCGACAAAAACATAGCCGCCGATTATTTTTCGCGCTTATACAATGTGACGCGTCGTCCGGCGACATCGATTGCCAATATGCATTAAAGTTTTTAGATGAGTCACCGCCACGGCGCCAGGCATCGGCCAAACCGTCGCTAGATATATGTTACACGGTTGGCCGCGTAAAATAAAATGTAAATTGATACTGCCGTCTTTTCAATGCAAGTGCGACCTACAAATCGAGAACGAGTGCTTATTCAGAGGACATAGGATAATTATACCGACGAATTTGCGAGATAAGATGTTAAGTGAACTACATGACTCACATTTAGGTATAATAAAAAGCAAAAGTAGCGCTCGTAGTAGGATGTGGTGGCCCGGTATCGACCGGGACATCGAACGCTGGATCGGGTCTTGTGAGGCGTGCGCCAGCGTGCGCGCCGCGCCCCCCCCCCCCCACGCTCCGCCCGCGCCATGGCCCGCCGCCGCGGCGCCGTGTACACATAGCCGCAGCGTATACACATCGACTACATGATTGTAGGGAAAAGGGTGTACTTGGTAGTGGTCGACTCATTTAGTAAATGGTTAGATTGTCAGCGCATGCATAACGGAACGTCATCTGCCGCTCTAATTGCGAAGTTAAAAGGACTTTTTTAAATATTTGGTATACCTAACACGTTAGTGTCGGACAATGACGTAAAACTTAATTCCATCGAATTTAAAACATTTTGTAACTCGAATGGCATCAAATACATCACGACGCCCCTATACCATCCGCAAAGTAATTGTCAGGCTGAAAATTCGGTGCGAACGAGCAAAAAAATGTTAAAATGCATCACAAATGAAAACTTACCTGCTCATAAAACACATGATATGTTATTGGGCTACCTATTTAATTATAGACATACCGGACACTGCACCGCTGCGGAGACACCGGCCAAGTTGATGTTCGGAAGAAATCTGCGGTCACGGCTAGACTTAATCTTGCCTTCAAAAAGAATTACCATGAAAATAAAGCAACAGTCGACAAAACACGATTTGAGATACACACAGAGGGACACGGCTTGGACCCGATGGTACAGTAAACGAAAAGTTAGCTGGCAATTAGGTTTAATAAAAAAGAAAACAGGAAATAGAATGTTTGAAATTGTAATGAAAGAGATAAATGCTACTTGTATTAGACACGTTGATCAGGTCAGGAAATATACAGGCGATGACACTAGGAGCGGCACAAATAGTGAAGGTTATCCCCATCACAGGCCCTCCGTTTCTGTGACCTCAGTTGCTGTCGTTCACCCTTCAGCACAGCAGTTGTTGCCAGATGTTGAGGTTGCGCCGGCAATAAACATGCCAAGTGATGAGCCAATATCACACCCTGAGGCGTATATTGTGGATGGCAAGGCTGATGGGGAAGGGGAAGGTGCTTGTGTGAGCGAAGAGCGGGAGCGGGAAATCGCGGACAGTGCCCTCGTTGCCTCCACGGCTCTTACTGCTTCAGATCAGCCTACACAGCCTGCGCGGCAGGTTGACGGATTGATCGCGCAGGGCAGCGCCGCCTCTCCCACACCGCATTAGTCATTACGCCCGAAACGCAATAGGAAGCCCATAGACTACAAAAAGTATTTTTAGTTAGTGTTGTAAGTTGTAAAGAAAACGATATGTGTAGTATTAAGGTAACTTCCTCTTGTTCTTAGGTTTCACATTAAGTGTGGAGGAGTGATATGTCCACAGCTAGGCGATCTGTCAAATGTCATAGTCAGTAATAAACGAGTATCCACAAGTGACGGTTATTTCAATTGCGTTCTAACACAAAAAATTTCCCTCAATTGTCAACTGTTTTACCGACCATACTTTTTGGTTAGTCTCATCGGTGTACATGCAATAGACGACAATAGACGAACACTCTTATGTCCCTAATATTATTATTATTATGTATTTTATGTCGTTATATTTATTAAAACACTCTATCTTTTTTAATATGTATTTATTAAGCAAATTAATTGATTTACAATTTGTTAGTTTTGTAAGCCCTCGTGGTTTGCTTTTAACATGTGCGTTATTACTTTACCATTTTTTTAACTCAAAAATTGAATAGCAACAATACCGCGTGAAATGTAGCTATATACAGATGAACAAAATAAATTGTTTTTATGAATCAAATCATAATTTTGATACAGATGTTTTGAGATTTTATGTTTTATTTTAGACGGTAAAACAGTTAAGGTAAAAAATATATTTATAAACTTTTATTCTGCGAAGTGATTATTAACTCGTATGTTTAATTTGATGCCACGAAGCCAAGGACATCTACTATAAACATTTATTTAAAGCACCATCTATGCGCATGGATTATAAATCCTTCGACAAAAATGTAAAAACTATCTATGCATTATAAGTGAATTATAGAAAACGCAGCTATAGTTAGTGGAGGCCTTTGCCAACAAGAACACTGGGCTAAAATAACTAATAATAATATAATATCCTAGGACACATTCACACGCGGCCATCTGATCCCGAACTAAGCAGAGCTTGTTGCTATGGCAACCAGATTACTGATATACTACATGTACTACTTTTCTTTTGTAAATACATACTTAAATAGATAAATACACCCAGACTCAGGACGAACATACTTGTTACTAGTCATTATGCTATATACTATCCATCCCTCTCCCTTCTTGTCCCTATACCTTTGTTGTTTATCCTTTATAGAGAATGTGATGTCGATCCATTACTACGGTGTGATGACCATTGTCTACAATTGTCCTCTTTACACGTTGCTGATTTTTTACGTATAATGTAATTATAACTGCAATCTCAGTATTGTGTTGAAAATATATTTAATTGCATTAAAATACTTATCTTACTAATGTTAACTAATGAGGTAAATAATGTGATGTTAACCAAAATTTATTGTGATGCTGTAACGTTTCTACTGTGATGCTTTTCTTGTGACGTATAGTTCGTCGTCCTCGCCATTTTTAAAAGAGAGTAAAAGGAATAATGGTCTTAGGATGTCGCTGTTCGGAAAGGATATGGGAAGAATAGCGGCAGCTGTGGTGTTCGGGGTCGCATACCCGTATCCATCGGACAGATGAACCCACTGAATAATCCAAAAATTTAATAATATTCACAACTTTGTTATTTACTACATATCCTTATACTTTTGTTCGGTTGTGTTCCACTTCTTATGTTTAGTGATTATAATGCGATCTAAAAATATGGTGTTGTAAAAAGTTAAAACATGCTTACACATACTGTTTTTTTATTATTCGCTGTGTGCTACTTATAATTATTTAATGTGGTGATTTATTATTCGATATTAAAATTGTGATGTTCAATTTATAACATACCGGTAGGCATCTGCCAATGAGTTGCAAATGAGTTGCCTACTTTTAATGGACAGAGAGTGGGGGAGGGGGATGAACAGAAAAACAGGAAATTTTCTTGTCCTAACCAAGCCCCCATCAAATCCTATTTCTCTTTCCATTTTTATTAGAAAAAGGAAAAGGAGTGGGACTGGATTTGGGACTTTCGGATATCCAGAGACTGAAATTCTGTAGGACTAACTACTAGAAAATCTGAATTTTAGACATTGAGTTCTCACCGCAAGGGAATTTCGGCAGTAAGTTACTTTTGTCCACGAAAGTCGAGTAGGATGCAAGGAGAGAGGCCGCGAGATCGGCTTTCTCTTTTTTGGGTCATTGAGTTAGCCTCGATGTTCAGAGATCGTAACGGTGGGTTACAGAAATTTTATTGGACAGCTTTGGTGAGAGACTCGTTTGAGAAAAGTTCGAGTTCCAGGAAGGAGATATCTGCGCCTTGGTTAGGGAAAATAAGGCCTCCAGGTTGGTATGGAGTCCCCCGCTATTGCAGAAATCCACGGCAAGTGTGACATACGCACGTTTGCCTCGATCGACAGCAGCAAGCGGAATTATCTTTTCCCAAAATACGAAGGACAGCCTGCGTGTTAAACTTACACTACTGTGCATTGCTGGGAAGTCTGGGTAGGAATGCGAACTTATGTGTCATATTTTATAAAAAGTTGTTCACCATCAGTAGTACAAAGAAATAAAAGAAGACCTGCTCGCTAATTAGAAGCACCCGTTGCCGCACACCGTTTGGAAGCCTTAGCTGTGGATTTAGTTGGCCTTTCAGAAACCGCAAAAATGGATCTTGATATACCTTTGCCAAGTGATTGTATTTATTCGTGTGAAAATGTGAGGTGAGAGCCGCTTCTACGGATTGGAATGCCGAGGAGGCTCGTAAGTGACTGAGCTACTGGGCTACTCATCGGCCTACCTGAACTTTGGGCAGGAGGTACGCGCGCCGGCTGATAATCTACCGGAAATGCAGGCTATAGCTTACTTTATAAACAACATGACGCCTCACATGAATAAGTTGTGACGGTCCCTTGGATCCTTGGAAGAAGGGTGCTTGTGACGTTCATGAAACTACACAAGGGACTCGGAAGAAGTATACCGATCAAAGCAGATGAAAAATCGATCAGCACCCGAATATTGTGTACGGAACCTGGTACACCACCAAGACCCGATAACCCAATGATGCAGATAAGGGAGAAATTCATTCCGCACGACGACATTCATTCCGCACAACGACAATCCTTATCGGATTAAAGAGGTTCTCAGCGCGACGGCGTACCGCTTAGAGCGAGTTAATAATAGAGTGACTACAAGGAAGCACGTATCTAGAAGAAACGTAGGCGAAGGCCATCGCGTAACGTTAACCTGATCGCGGGGTTGCACTTTCCAGGCAAGGTTTAAAGTGAATCCTGCGAGGGACAAGACTTTAGGACTAGAAGGAGAAAAAGAAGATTCTTGCATGCAGAGAACTCACTTCAGCAGGTGATCATTTGGACTTTTCGAGCACATGAGACGCAATATTGGTGCTGAAACGAGAAGAGGCTTTCTGTGCTTAAAAGCTTTGTTTCAGGTTGTTTGGGGCCCTACTGCCGATTCACCACATCACGTGTCAAATGAATTTCACCGACTTAGGAACTTCTATAAGAACACCAGGCAAGTTGGATCAATCAAGATCGATCAATCACCCTTCGATGGGTGATTTTGAATGAATTGTGGCCCCAGAGTTGCGAAGACTCTTTGGCATCCTTACAAACCTATCGAAAGTCCCGAAGAAAATCCCGAAACGCTCGGTTAAGGCTGTTTTGTTTCAGTCGTAAGGATCCATGTCTTGGAAATACCCAAATAGGAAATAACAACACTTCATGTAACTTGACGTTAGCACGTCCTCAACCTTTGGGAGCAGGTAGCGGTCAGGCTCGGTGACTGCGTTGGGTTTGCGGACGTCGAAACATCCACTCGTATCAACTCGCTGTTCAAAAAAAGCGACTTCACGAAAGACCACTTCTTTTACGGATCGCCTGAACATATGTACGACTCCTGGCCTATGACTAGTACTATCGTTCGGGTGTTATTCCCGATACGATGAACTCCGTTATTAGCACTCAATAACCTTAGCAATCCTGGGTATAGACCCCATTGTTCATCATGACAAAGACACGAAAAGTGTCCCTTGGGGCAAATATCTATTGGCACATATAAATAACTATTTTGGGGGTTCTTCAGGTAGCATACACCTTTGTTCTTAAATATTAAGTTTAAAAAAACGTAATATTTGAGAACATCAACAGTCAGAATAGATAAAGTTTTCTGGTGTTAAATATATGTTTTGTTTAAAGGATGTTCAACGATTTAAATTCGTTCGTAACAGTAAATGTATAGTATATTTCGTATATATTTGGAAAGATTTTTGTCAGTATTTTTAGGCCTTTACATATGTATTTTTATAGATTAAGTTTATAAAGTAGATTCCAGTTATAGGTGTAAGATAAAATGATACCCAGTTGGGTTGTAAGTTGTACGCACAAGAATTTGAGTACTGTTTTGCTCAAGAGGTTATATATTTTTTTATTACTTTTACTAAATCAATTGTTAAGGTTCTGTTAAGATTTTAATCATCTTTTAATATTTTTTTTTATTTTTAGTATAACCATCTGTTTCTTTATTACCAATGAACATCCACACATACAAAATATTCGATCGATTCAAATATCTTTTCTACGTTTCCTTGAAATTTTCAGCACTAGCTGTTACTGCCATTTCGTCGAAGTTGAATTCAATACAAAATGTCTTTTCATCTCATTATAATTAATAAAAAATCACTTACGAGTAGTTGCTACAACCATCTGCAATATTTTTTTATAACAAACAAATAGCTTTAGGTTTAGGTAGCAAACGACCAAGCGGTTCAACCGAGGTGAAGTGATCGCTACCCATAGACATCTGCAACTAACTAATGAGTTGCAGATGCGTTGCCCACCTTTAATGGACAAAGGATAAACAGAAAATGGTTATTCCCAATTCCTATACATCCCCTCCGCCGTCAAGTTTTCTTCCCCTTCCCATCCTAGGCTTAAGAGGCTAAGGGAGAGAACTTGAATTAGGCCTCCGGCACCTCACTCATCAAACGAAACGCAGAATATTCTACTTGACTTCTGTCTTCTGTGAGTTCGTGGTATCACCGGTAATTTCCGAACAAAGTCAGTCTTAGAACTTGGTTTACTTTGAGGCGAACATCTGTGCGATTTTGTGCGAACACTGCACGGTGTACGCGGTACCCCGGGCTCATGGCATGGCGGAATTTTTTCCTCCTTATATGATATAGTGAATTTGGTCAGTTCAAGCAATATCTTAATAAATTATACCCTATATGTTATTCTGGTGTATAAGCTATATTATTGTAATGTTTCATTCTAATCCATTTGTAGTTTTTGAGTGAAATAGTAACAAACAGGCATACATGCAAACCACTAAGAAATGAACTAAATTATACCTGTAGACGAATTTCTGAATGAAAAACGATTTTTATAACAAACTTACTGTGGCTTGCGGATTCACGCTACGTGCAAATTATTAGGGCCACATTACACAATACATGACGAATCGTTTGTTAAAAAAATACGTAAAAATATAAAAAAATTACCTTATTACTAAGACTCCGCTCCCCGTCTGTCACCCTTGTGCGCGAGTCTATCTACCCGGCATAAAAAATAGCCTATGTGCTATTTATTCCAGATTATAATCTATCCCTGTACCAAATGTCATCCAGATCCGTTCAGCCGTTTAGCCGAAAGAGTAACAAACATCCATACTTCCACACATATAAAACTTCGCATTTATAATATTATGGGGTTGAACTAGCAAAATTTTTAGATTATTTGACCAACATTTTTTTTCGTAAAAAATATTTTTTTAATAAAAAGGATCCTATTTTAATTCTGGTATCGCCAAGACTATGTGTACAAAGTTTCATGATGATCGGTTGAGTAGTTTTCGCGTGACACACTTACATTCACATTTGTAATATTAAGTAGGGTTATAGACAAAAATCAGGATCAAGAATGCGTACAAAATATTAATGTATTATCGTAATATTAATTTAGATACATTTCATTTATTTGTAGCAAGGCCCTTTAGTTCCCTTTTCCTTGGTTGGTTGCGCCACCTCGTCTTTAAACATGTACACGTCACCCACATCAGCGCAAACACGGCTTCTTGTATTGTTCTCTTCTTTTATTACCGTGTTCTTGGTAATAAACATCCGATACTTCATGTCGGCATTCATCTGAAATAGGCGTAAGCGTTTTTTAACTAATACAGCTTTCTGTCACGGAATTATTTCGTATATATATATATATATATAAAACGAAGTCGCTGTCCACGTTTGTAATATTAGTAGGCATGCAAAATATACATGTGACTGTGAACTTGGCCGTTGAATAATCGGTCAAGGTAAGGTCGGTGACATACACATTCTATTTAATCTTAAAATAAATAAATATACACTCACGCCCGTAACCCAGAGGGGTAGGCAGAGATCATGGATTTCCATTTGGCGCGATCACCACACGCCACACTTTTCCCTTATTAAGATATTTTTAACCCTTAATCTCATTATTTATTACAAAATAATAATGAATAAACTAATAGGGATACGTTTAAAGGTTTATTTCTAATAAAAATATATTACCTGACGCAATCTGTTTTTTATATCTCTATGCATTTCAGCGACTTGTTCTGCAAAAATCAAAACAGATGATTACACCGTGTGTAACGAAACATATTTCATAGAAAAGGTTAAGTGATCTGTGGCACCGACCGATTGTGAACTCCCGTCAGTTTATAATCTGAGGTCAGATATATGTAATCGGGTATATTATAAACTTTCAGCAAAACGTGAATTGGACGTATGGCTTACAGACTGAAATTCGAAATCGTTAAATTGTGAACCGATATTTTGCGTGTATTAAACTTAAGAATGGAAGATAAATGATAGTTATTTTATATATGTTATCATAAATATACATCATAAATATATAAAATGTTACATTGTTTAACTGTTCCTTAATAGCTTATTATATATCTAGTCAAATT
Source organism: Papilio elwesi (assembly GCA_029849275.1). Taxonomy (NCBI): domain Eukaryota; kingdom Metazoa; phylum Arthropoda; class Insecta; order Lepidoptera; family Papilionidae; genus Papilio; species Papilio elwesi. The sequence continues at coordinate 18,280,710 of CM056717.1, read as the reverse complement.
ATAAAATAACGAAGTTTATATTCGTTCGGTGACATGTGGACAGTTGTATTATCACCATCTATGTATCTTTGTATGTATAGAGGTTTAGATGGACATGGATACACCAAAACGAAAGCTTTGATATTTAGTTAGCTAAAGCTTATTAATTTATTTATTTCTTTTTAAATATGTACAACGTTTTGCCTCGAATTGAATCCGGGTCATCTCGTTGTTATAATAGTAAAAGATGGCTGCGATTAAAAATGTTAAATGCAAATGACAAAAGAATGAATCAGTGAAATCGTAATTAATAAAAATAATAGTAATAGTACCTCGGAGCGTTTACTGTTGACACTGTTGCTCTTCGCCGCTCGCAGCGTACTGAAGTATGCAAACGTCCATTTGCCTGGCAGGGCTCAATAAATAGGTATGTATTGCTTCAGTTTTCAATTTCATTCCATAAACATTCTTGCAATCTTTTTTATTTTATTAAAACCGTCTCTGTGCGTCATTCATTTGAGCTCAGTTTCGTATGACAAAGATGTCCTCCGCGAAATGCGACCGTCTACTTCATACGAATCGTCGTTTTTAATACGAATTATAACGTTAACAATTATGCATAAAAACTTACCTCTCTAATTGATTGAACGATTTAATTTCCGAGAAGCAGGTTCACGGGCATTCGGTTTGCATATAGTTAAGTGACCCCTCTTCCAACTATGTAACCCCGTTTCACGAGGTCCACGTCTCTCTGGACGCATGGCTACAATTAATCCTGTATATCCTCCCCCATCTGACGATGCTAGCTCGAAAGGCGTCACCGGAACGTGAACCTTAAGAATTAGGAATGGAACAATGTGTACTTCGTCAAATCCCATCGTTCCGGATTCGATATATTACAGAAATTTCCATAAACAAAACGCGCAGATGTAATGCTTAAACCGGGACAGGTTGGTACCTTTTATTCCGTAAATAAAACATGTCCCCAACTGACATAAAACCTTCATTTAATACGGTTTCCATTGTCTGACCTATGTAACCTAAGTTGTGTATAGAGTAAGTCGAATGTGATAGTATATCTATAATTCAAAATTCACGCGGAACTATCATGCAAAAATGACGAAGAAATGCAAGCGAACTCATGGACAAATCCTAGTTAAACTTACATCGCAATCTTCCGCTAGGCCAATACACTCCACTCATCTTACGTAAATTAGGACATATGCGTATTTACAATATTTATAAAAAATAAGAATTAGATATAAATTATAATTGTTTTGACGGGCCGGTTGGCGTGGTTTGTAAGATACTTGCTTTTCACGCCGCAGGTCGTGGGTTCGATTCCCACCCAGGACAGACGTTTGTGTGCATGAACATGTCTGTTTGTCCTGAGTCTGGGTGTAATTATCTATTTAAGTATGTATTATTTACTTTTATTCTACCAACGATTAAATAATTTGCAATGGCGCGCGAAATCGTTTATGTAACAGCGTAGTTTCGGGCACTGAAATCAGATGAGCGCGCGCGACCTCCGGTGACCCGGTCAGCCGTACGTTACAATTTAAACAAGCCAATGACTTACGTGACGCGCGCAACATCGACCAATCGGTTCACGCCAGTTTGTTAGTAGTTGGTGCATTCTGGAAAGCTACTCAGTGTAGTGTAAGTCCTGGGGAGTTAAATGAGATGACGTTTACGGTAGCACAGTTTATTCCGCACTGGTGACAATGATTAACACGTTCAGTGCGGTGGCCCTATATTATTTAGATGTACCTACATACATTACATCCCTCCCCGCTTAATCGACTAATACTAACTTAACTTTAAGGAAAATCTTAACCTAACTTATCCTAAGAATAAAACTTAACCTTATCTAATCTACATTTACGGATCGGGCGTGACCGAGGCGGTACAGGAGCGGCAGGCGGCGTACTAACGACCTCCCTTTGCTCCGCCACCTCCTCGCGCGCCGGCGTCTCCACACCGAGCGGCCGCCCCACCGGCTACGGCGCCGGCGAAGCCGTCGCTATCAACGGCGCCGACGAAGCCTCGTCAATATTCTCCGGAGCCACTACATCAGGCTCGATTCCCCCAGAAGTGGTGGGGACCACAAGCGACCCCATTGACCTTCGCTTTAACTGATCGATATGCCTATGTATTTATTGCCCATCGCGGTCCCTCACCGTGTAGTCCCTGGCCCCCGCGGCCTCTACGACAGTACCTGGAGCCCACTTTTCCTCTTTTAAATGTTGGCGGTACCACACGTCCTCCCCGACTCGCACACTTCTGTCGATCCCCCCTCGCGTCCTCTACCTAACGCTGCTACGCTCGACGCACGTTGAGTTCCCTATCCGGCTTTATGGCATCTAAGGGTGTTCGCAACCGCCTATTCATTAGCAATATAGCGGGGCATTCGTTGGACGACGTATGTTCGACGTTACGATAATGTAACAAGAAAGCGTTTAAAGCCTGCTCCACGTTTTTACGTTCGAAAACAGCCTTCTTAATAACCCTTTTCAGTGTCTTTACTGCGTTTTCTGCCGCGCCATTGGATGCAGGATGAGAAGGCGCCGTAAAAATATGCTCCGTACCGCAAAGCCTAACAAAGTTCGCAAACTCGTTACTGGTAAACGGGGGTCCATTATCCGACACTATCTGTTTGGGGACACCGAACCTGCTCCACAGCTCCCTTAATCTAGAGATAGTACTGCTCGCCGCCGTACTAGGAACGTGAAACACCTCGAGCCATTTAGACATAGCGTCGATAACTACCAAATACAATTTCCCTGCAATCGGCCCCATAAAGTCGAGGTGAAGTCGAACCCAAGGTCTGGCTGGCCAGGGCCAAGGGCTAGGAGCGGCGCGAGGCGGAGCGTCAGCTAGTGCGGCGCACACGACGCACGCGCGACACTCGCGCCCCACCGCCTCGTCGATCGTCGGCCATCACACGTAGCTGCGAGTCGCGACACTCCGCCGGTATGATCACCCTGTGACCCCACATCATACAACCTAACTCCTCATACAACTCTGACTTCCTATTGAAGTAGGGTTGCATGCCTGTTATCTCACACGTTTCGGGCCAACCGTCACGTATATAGCTAAGTATCCTAGCTAACTCCGGATCCCTCAATGTTTGTCTTTTGACCTCCTTGCAGTCTAACAACATCCTGTGTGAAATGCAAGAAGGTCTGCTCAGGAAGCAAATACATTGACGTTAATGAATCACTATTATCTTCCGGTAATCGCGACAAACCGTCCGCACAATTGTCTATTGTTTTAATATATTGTATATCAAAATCATATGCGGAAAGAATGACAGCCCAGCGTTGCATTCGGCTCGCAGTCATCGCCGGTATACCCATATTAGGACCCAAAATAGATATTAATGATTTGTGGTCTGCGCGCAATATAAATTTCCGCCCGTACAAATTTATTAACGGCAAAAATTATCGCTAATGCCTCGCGATGTATTTGCGAATAATTCCTCTTCGCCACGTTCAGTGCACGTGACGCATAGGCGACCGGGCGCTCCCCGCCGCGCCAACACTGCGCCGACACCGCGCGCGCTTGGGTCGCACGTGACTATGACCGGAGCCCTCGGGTCGTAGTGCGCTAGCACCTCCGCTCCCGTCAACTTACGCTTAATGTTCCTGAATGCTTGTTCGCACTCGTTATTCCAAACCCACGTAACTCCCTTCCTTAATAGTCGATGTAAAGGACTAAGCAATGAACTGAAATTCTTAATGAACTTCGAGTAAAAATTAACCAACCCTAAGAACGATCTAAGTTCGGTGCTGTTGTCTGGACGTCTTAACTTATTGATAGCGTCAACCTTTGTCTTGTCCGCCTTAATACCGCCCTTAGATACTACGAATCCTAAATACGGTACCTCGTCCACAAGAAAAACACATTTATTTTTTTTAACCTTTAACCTGCTATGGGACAATCGTTTAAAGACTTCCTCCAGTGCCGCGAGATGCTCGGCCTTCGTTTTCCCGCTAATTATGACGTCATCCAGAAACACCTGCACATGGGGTATGCCTTGCAAAAGGTTGGTCATTATACGTTGGAACACCCCCACGCTTGACGATAAACCGTTCACAAGCCTATTGTATCGGAATAAACCTCGATGTGTGTTAATTACCATATATTTACTGCTGTCGTCTAGTTCTACCTGATTATAAGCCTGTGACAAGTCGATTTTACTGTAAAACTGAGCCCCATTCAACCCTACCAGTATATCGTCAATCTTCGGAAGAGGGTAACGATCGAACAGTAAAGCGGGATTCAGGGTCGCCTTGTAATCAGCACAAATTCTAAGCGTACCGTCCGCCTTATGTACCGGAACCAGCGGCGAGGCCCATTCGGAGCAGTCGACGGGCTCGATAACGCCGTCGCGCAGCATGCGGTCCAGCTCGGCGTCGACGCGCTCGCGCATACGGAAGCGGCCGCGCGCGGTGGAACACCGGCGCCGCTCCCTCCCGTACGCGCAGAGTCGCCTTGCCGCCCGTGTACCGCCCCAGCCCGCCACTGAACACGTCCTTATATCTGTGGATAATAGCGGATATTTGTGTGTCAATTTGTACATTATTTGTTTCACGAACGTGGTTGCAATTAAACTTAGATACATTTATTTGTAATTCCGCTAACCACTGTCGACCTAACAAGGAGGTCATTGCCCCATCTATCACAAATAATTCTAACTGTTTTTTAACATCCTTATATATTACAATAGGTTTAATAATGCAGAAAGGCTTGATTTTAGAACCGTCAATAAATCTTAATACGGTGCTACCTTTTTCGATGGTTAAATGACTGAAATATTTCTTATGCATTATTTTACTTATACATGATATCGCCGTACCTGTATCTACTTCCATATTAATTATGGTATTTTCAATACAAATTGGTAAACTTACGGGTTTGTAATTATTTAGTGAAAGGAGATTCAATTGTTCCTCGAGATCCGCGCTGTCGTCTGCGCCGTCGGCCCGCCGCGCCCCGGCCGCCGCGCGCTCGCCGGCCTCCGCGCCGCCGAAGTGAGCACCCAGCTCACGCACCCGACGGCTGCCTTCTGCAGGACACACCCGTCGCAAATGACCGACTTGTCGGCACTTGCTGCAGATATACTGCTGAAACCGGCAGCTGCTCGCTCCATGGCCCGACGCACCACAGGCAGTGTAGCTCCGCCGCTGTCGACTCCTCTCCGGCTGCTCCGGCGCCGCAGAGCACTGGCCGTACCTATCGCCGCGCCTCCCGCCTCCGTAATTGAGCCCACGACCACTGTTGCTAGCGTTCCGTCGCATTGAATGCACGAGTTCATTCCCGCCGATGGTCTCGACGATGGCTGCATCACGCTCCGCCGCTTCTAATGACTGTGCTATCTTCACTGCCTCCGTGAAAGAGATGACGTCATTCTCCGCAAATAACCGCTGCCTAATGACGTCACTCTTTAGACCGCGTATAAATTGATCGCGTAAATTTTCGTTGAGATTTGCCTTAAATTTACAATCTCGCGACATTTTTTTTAATTCGGCAACAAATGTAGATATATCTTCTCCTGATCTTTGTCGCCTCTGACGAAATCTGTAACGCTCCGCGAGAGAAGAGGGTGTCGGCTGCAGATGTTGACGCATAATCTCGCATGCTTGCCGATACGATAACTCCGCCGGTTTATTCGGGCTAGCGAGATTAACAAGAAGCTCGTACGCCTCGTCACCGAGTATGGCGATTAAAGAGGGCAACTTTAAATCGTCCGCTACATTGTTTACTTTAAAATACATGTCCAACCGATCGATATAAGAACCCCACACCTGTCTGATGTACCTACATACATTACAGTTTGGATGCAAAGAAAATGCAAAATAATACAGTGCGTTGAATTTAATTGTGTTTTATTCGAGTAATTAGTTTAGTGCTTGTTCAAGTTGTAAGAAAAAGTTGTTAAATGGTTTTTTTACTTTATACGAATGATTTGATTTGACATACGCATCAACGCCGGGACGTTGTTTAGTACAATCTCTAGATATCTTTCTATTATATATCTAGAAGATATCTTTATATCAAATATTGGCACGCCAGCACAACGTATTTCATCGCTGTAGAGAGATTACAGATGTTTATCCTGCACTACCATTCATCGCGTTCCAACGTGTGTGCTCGTGAAGATGGACGGAGGATGTTTTCGGTGCTAGTGTGTTAGACTTCTATTTATTTAGTTAGTTTTGGAGAACATTAATCTGGGCATGTATTGTTTTTAGTGGGTCTAGTATCTAAATTACTCACTAAACATCAGCATATCTACGACATTAATTTTAATTGCTAATGTGTTCTGTGAAAGCCTTCTGGCATATGTACATTAGGGTAGACTTTTTTTTAGATTTGGGTAGACAGCCCTTGACTAGGGACTAGGACTAGATTAGGGTAGACAGCACTTGACTTCTTGGTAATATTTAAGCTCTACGCGATGTAGATTAGAGCCCTGATTGACATCTTCACTTACCCCTCTGCGTCACAGGCGTGAATATTTATAGATGATCTATGTATAAACGTGTATCGAACTGAAACCAATTTTAGAACGAACTTTAGACTTAGACTGGTGAATTTCAATGTACCAATATAATAATTTAAAAATATCCTGTTCTAATTAATTAGGTTTTCTAAGGGGGAAAGAATGAGTGAATTTGTTCCTTTATCATATTAAGGCTCGATGCAATCTGAAAGATGTATATAAATAAATATTTAGACTAGAAATACTAAAATATGGAACGTAAATAATTTACATTTACATTTTTGTATGTAAGGGGGATGATAGGGGTGGTCACAAGGGTCACCAGAAAAATAAAATAAAAATTTCCCTCTGGGTATTAAAAAAAATAAAGGGCATTTTTTAAAAACCTTAATAATTTTACACCTTCTGGGGCAATTTTGTAACCAATGACCTACAAATGTTGCTACATTTAAAAAAAAGCTATTATGTTATCGTCAATAACCCTTTATCAATATGAAATAAAAAAAACAATACAACTAACAAAGATTTTAAAGAAAATTAAGTTCTTGTCCAGTCAAGAACTAAGTAATTACGATTTCAATCAACTTCCTCCAAGTGTACTGAAAAAAAAGTACTATGCAACTCCGGCGAGTAACTTAAAAAGATAGGTAATTTTATTACAATTCCAAAATGGTATAATACTTGCTTAAAAAAATCATACTAGGACACTTAAAAATATTTTTTGCGAACAATACCCCTTCAAAACAAAACATACCAATAAAACAACAGTCTCAAATTTTAATGCGTAGATGTCTGAATGTGGAAGAAGCGAGAGAGATGTACCAGGTTCGCGCCAAATAGAAATCTGGGTTACGGGCGCGAGAGAATATTTATTTCATATCTTTGTAATAAATGCGTCATACATATTTAAGCTATACAGTTAATGCCCAGTGAATAATTCAAGAAGTCGACACGTGAAAGAATCGCAACTTCGTAAATAAGCTGGGTTGACTGCAAAAATACATAAAAAACCAAGATTATTACACTATTGTCAACTCATCTGCGTGAAACTTATTAAATGTGAACCTGGGAATTACAATGTGGACTGATATCAAGTCTACTTGCGAAGGCGGGCAATTTCCAAACCAAATATATATATTTTAAATTAACACCTCTTTATCATCGTTGGGTAATATTGGTAAGTAAAAATCTTATAGATGCGCGAGATCATTTCGTACAACGTGATATTATTATTGAAGTGAAAATATCTTTAGCCAAGTCAGACGATGGGGTAGTAGGGAAAGAGAGGAGCACCAGGGGAGCTGCGAGGGTAGGGGTAGATGGACGGGGAGAATGAGAGCAGGGGAGGGCTGAGGGAAGTGGTTGTCGTCGTTGCTGTTGTTTTCACTTCAAACGTGAGTTCTCAATTACTGCCAATGTTTTTTTTTTTATTTCAAATACTTTTCTTTCAGACAGTCTAATACTTTTCTCTCAGACAGTCTAATACTTTTCTCTCAGACTGTCAAATACTTTTCTCTGAGACAGTCAAAAAAGGAACAGGATATTTCATTATACGATAGTCTGTGCCCCGACTTCATAGCAATCACGCGAATAGGAATTCTAGCGAACAGCATTTTTAAATTGTGGAGTGAAAGACACCATATTGTTATAGAAAAAGTAATTGTAAATGATAAAGGATGTTCTTCTTACAGCATAAGTATCGATAAATCTAGTGAATTTGATTTGATAAAAGGCATTTCAAAAGAAATCATCTCTCTGGCCTTTTACACTTACATGGGCAGGCTTCACACGGGGATCGCTCCAGGAGATCGCCGGCAACATTAGGGGATGCTGGGATTCTTAGAGAAGCTGGGTTGGCTGGAGTAAGCCATGTCGGACCCATACGCAAAATACGCGCTAGTTGTTGAATTGAGGAGAAAAGCCTCTACTAACTAGCCATCTCGCGCGCTTTTTTCATTATTGAATATGGCACGCAATTTAAAGCGCTTTTTGGTGTTGGCATTATACCACAGGTGGTTACCGAGGGAGGGGAAAAATGGGTCACGTGGTATGGGTATGTTGCCTTAACGCCTGATAGCTTAGATTGGAAGCTTATTCTTAAAATTAAGGGCATAAAAACATGTGACTAGGCTTCACAACAATCGGTAAATTGAAATTAATTTACTTGAGATAAATAATACGACATTCCAATGTTCCGAATGATAAATTAAGTCAGATTCTGATCTTAGTCTGTGACGTAACATCGCTTTGCTGGCTTTGACATACGACACAACTTGCCAACATTAATTTTACCAAGGCTTTATTAAGGTGTTATATTAAGATTGCTTCCCTTAGCTTTTTGATCCCGCCCCCTCACACCATTTTCCGAATCCCCCAAAACGTGCAACGGCGGATCATAATTTTGTATAGATTTAATACAATGGGTTGATTTTTGGAACATAAGTTAATTTATGAAAAAGCTGATATTTACTATTTATCTAACACGAAATTAATTCCATTAAATTGTGTAAGAGCAAAGACCAAAGGGCGTTGAAACGCAATCACTTTCTTTGAGAGTGAGTGGTTGGTCTGGTCGAGTGCTGACTTACGCGGCGCGTTGCCTTTCTCACCCATTTGCCCGAGTGGACTAATGTGAGGTTTTAGACCGAAGTAAACCACCATCTGAAGCGAAATATTGCATTTACTCAGTTCAATAAGTAAAAATTAAAGCACACTTCTATTCGATCGTAATAAAACCGAAACCGACCATATGATTCCATCAATTTAATACCTTGCAGCTGATTTAATTGGTTCGTAATTACTGTTTCGGTCGGATTTCAAAATCATTTACAAGCGACTTTAATCCTCTAAAAACATGAGCTGTTCACTTCAGTTGACTATACGAGGTCAGCGAACGTCCGATAAATCTTAAATGAAATCCAATTGGATTATCGATTTTGCTAAGCTTCACTGACCGTACCTTGACTGATTTCTGGTTCGTTCACAGACACGTTCGGAGAGGAGAGTAAATTTTGATCGCAATTAAAATAGCGTTTTGGATGATTCGAAAAGGTTTATTTTTACATTTCACTACTTTTGTCAGTGAATTGCTTCTGTGGTTCGACATGTTGTAAGGATAAATGAAGAGAGAATAACGAAGCAAATGTATGTTGCAAAAGTGAGCGGCAGTGTTGGTAGGGGACAGTGGGGGATGTACGCCTAGGCCCGTGAGGGTCTAGGGCGGCACGATTTGCGGGGCGGCAAATTTTTCAGAACCCCAAAAATTGGTAACCCAAAAAAATGTAACGACAAATTATTTTAAAAATCGTATCTGATTCTTTTTAGGACTACAGATTTTTTGTTATGAGATAGAATGCATTTCTTTTTTAAAGTGATGCAATATTAATATTCTGGTAAATAAATTTGAACTTTATTGAATCTTTTATTAAGTCTTAATAGAATTAAGAAATCTTAGAAAAAATAAAACATTATTCTTTTCTGCAGCAATAGACACTTTATAAGTAAGAACGGTACATCTCAAAGTAATGTTGCGGATTTTAAAATGTCAAAAATGTTAAATTGATAAAATGAGGCTTAATATAAATAAAGCAGTTGATTTTTTTCTACTTTGCAAGAACTTTATAATTTTTTCACTGTTTCAACACATCGTTGGGAGACCATGGTACAGCGTAGAAGTTGAAGACTTAAACGTCTTTCTGACCGTTGGTCTGCTCATGTAATGCGTTAGAAAAATAATGGCCTGGATGGGTTAATGCACTGGAATTTATTGCCCAAAACAAAATCTGAAGCTAGGGGATTGCAGCGAATTTTACAGCATCTACAAACAGCAACACTACTACGGCACTACTTCGTCCGCCGAAGCGACCTAGGAGCGGCGGCGTCCCAATCAGGTTATAATAATAGCGAGCGAGCCCTCGAGCTTAGTTGCTCTTAAAGAGGCTTAGACTAGGCGCCTTCTGCGCCCTGCCGTCTCGAGCCCGGTGAAGCAGTAAATGCCTCCTTAAGGCAAACAGTGACATTCAGTCACAAAAAAATAGGCATTATGTACAATATATGAGAGATAAACAATTTTTTGAATAAGAAAGGGCCAAAGGAAATTTACAAATCCAGCAATACAGCTTAGTTCAAGAAAAAATATTATTATTGAACTCCCCAAAGTTTATAAAATATTTATCTGTATTGTTTAATAATTTCAATAAAATCATATTTATGCAGTAATATTAAATGAAAAGGAATAGAATTCGGTCCATCAAAAAGGGCGGCGAATCCGACAGGGCCTAGGGCAGACACATTTTGACTCCCTACTACTCTGTACCTATAGCCCCATAATTTTTCTGCATTCACTCATCGTTAAATAAAATAAAAAAATATTTTCATAGCGGTTTTATTTTCGATAATACACACATTACTGGTTTTAATATAATCATTACATTTGACACAACACAATCTTTTAAAAATTAATATAAATAATGACCATTTTCTATTGCACAGCTTCCCCTTTAGTGTTTGCAGTTCAAATATAATATATATTGAATTTTATCAAAGCAGTTCTCGTTCCGTCCAAACAACATACAAACAATGATTCATTCAATAGACTGACACCATTTACAATCATAATGTAACGTGATGCATTACATTGTGACACAAAGTCCATCGCGAGCGCAATACAATTAAATTATTAACGAGGCGAAATGTGAGAGATCAAATATATAAATTGTTACCACTATCCTAGACTTATTCTGTTTTCAGTCATCATTGTAATATAAATTAATTAAAGATTTCAACAAAATTATAGACAAAAGTTTCACCGGCAACAGTACTCGATTAATTGAATTGCAATGACTTCCAAGTTCGTTCGTTACAATTGATTGTCAAAACATTCGATCGTATTCCTTTCGATACCCTTTTGGGGCTAAACGTTGTTCCTTCGATGTATGGGCGTAATGAAAGATGGAAGGTAGAAAGAGAACAGAGGAGAAGATATGAAAAGAAAAAAGTCCATCTCTGCCCGTGGTCGCAATTACTGCTAATACGGTATCAGCCTCGAAAGCGCACGAAAAGAAGTTAACAAAGATTAAGATCATTATGCCGAGTTGCTATTGATTTCGATTAAGGCTAATATAAGAATGTGTTGCCAGTATAAATACTACAAGTCTGCGAATATACTTAAGAATTATTACTCGAATCGAATCACATCGAACTCGTCGCGGCTGTCCGTGCGCTCATCTGCAGTGTCAACCGCGACAAGCCGATTACACCGTCCGCGACCGCTTACGCTCAGTGCGGTTACTCTTAAGTATTCAAGTTTGTTGACTTCTTGAAATCATTCCAACCAACTGATTCGTACAAATATCATTCGAATTCTAAACTCAAATTTGGAATTCGAATTCTAAACTCAAATTTGGAATTTCAATTCGAAATTCAAATCGAGCAACATTCCATTATGAAAAAAAGGGTATTATTCGCAGACCGGTAGCATTTGATCGAGTACAATGACGTGGGTCGGTGCTACGTAGGTTTGCGCACGAGATCGAGGGAGGCGGTGGACTCGCGGCGGAGGATGAGCTTCAGCTTGTCGTCTTCCTCTAGGTCGTCTTCGAGGGAGACCGCGCGACTTATCTGTGTCCGCCCCAGCGCGCGAGCCTTCCATGCCTCTAACCTCATGATCTGCCAAACACACCATTCAAAACATCAATACTCTATTCTTATACAGGCAGCCATCATTATCACGGAATTAAATATAGCAATATGATATATTTTACTTAAAAAATTCTTATCGTGATAATCACAGTTGCACATCAAATTTCCAGTTAGTAGCCAACACTCGCCCCGTAGCCGGGCCTCCTCCTTTATTAGGTCACGTTATTAATTATCAGATAGCGGAGTACAGTATACAAAAGTTGTATCGAATTTTGCAATAGTTTTGATAATTAATACCAGAGAACCCAATAATCGAATCAAGCCTTTATGTGACAATATAAATTTAGATAGGACAATAATTCAATTCGATGACACAATTCACATATAGGCTTTACTAAACACTAAACAATTTAAACTAATCTACTGACAATACAATTGGTGCACGTACAAATAACTCTACTTCTAATGTAGTCATTTATACCAACTTTTTATATATTCTTAAGGTTTGGGCACACAGGTTAGAGTACACGGTACGAATGTTTCTAAGCGAATTAAATTCATGTTAATGAATAAAAGAGCTGTGGTAGCCCAGTGGTGTAGGACTCGACTCGTACTATAATAGATCACGGGTTCGAACCCATGCGTGACCGAACCATTCGAAACCGTGAAAGAGAACATTGTGAGGAAACTGACATGTCCACCAACCAACCCGCGTGGCAGCTTTGGCAGGGGGGGGGGTACAAGCAGAACTTATATCGAACAGATAAGTTACGAGCACGTATGGATAGATAGATAGGTGTATGGATGTATAAGCGTGAAAGATGTGGCAGGATCACTACAAATGGAAATCCATCTCTGCCTCTCGGTTACGACCATGCGTACATTTATTTATTTTTATTATAACTTAATTTGGCACGACAGATAAGTAGTTTAAAATGACTAAAAGAACATTTAAATAAAAAAAACTTAAAACATTAGATACAACGTGCAAAGCCGGCAATATAATTGGGGCAGGTAAATTGAAAATAAAATGAGTAATATAAGGCGAAGGTTTCGATAAAAATATACATATATAATTTGTTATGTAAAATTTAATATTATATTAATTTAAGAAAAAGCAAGGTAATAAGTTGTACCAAGACGGCTCACTGCAGACTTTTTGATGAATTTGTAGAATAAAAACAACGAATACGAATTGTGTTGTGTGTGTGTGTTAAGTAGGAAAGAACGAGAGAGAAGGAGAGACAAATTGAAGCATTTTGTTTAGTAAAGTAGTAAAACTTTTCCTTACATAAAATCCCAACTGAACCCTCCCAAAAAAAGTTTGTCTTCGAAAAAATGTATGCACACATGTAACAATGTGATCTCAAGCAAATGGTTGAAGCCCAAGGATGGAAAAATTGTTATGACTACTCTGAAATATTTCAAGTTTAGCTCATTTTAGCGTCTCAACTTAACGCCAATCATTCCCAGTGTGCTCTTTTTGTTCAAGCGTGGGAAATAATGTTTATTTATTATAATTATAGCCAATCACGTAAACATTAAGTAATATTAAAAAACACTAAATGAAAACCCCCGCCTTGATATATTTAGTTCAACGTAATTTCGTCAACGAATGTCTCAATTATATATTGATACTACAAAACTGAAATAATATATATATAAGTAATTTTTAATAGATTTAAATTCACAATTAGTATAGTAAGTTATTATACGTTGTAGGCTATTTTCATTAAATTTTAAACATTTACACAACGCGCGATTTATGTATAGAAGCGAGAGTTGTGCCAAATTTGCGTCTGATGAGAAACTGTAATCTCTGCCTACCCGTCTGGGTTACAGGCGTGAGAAACATAGGCATTTCACCGTTTGGTAAATATTTGTTTGAACAACACATTCCTTATCATGGTGTTTCTAAATGCAATATTCTAATTGCAAAGACTTCATTTTATTTTAAGAAATCTTTACAGGTCGGTTCCGTTATTGGTTCACAATGTAATATGTTTTCAGAACCTTTGGCATTAGTAAGCTGTATCGAAAACAAGATATTTTGCGAATTTAAATCCATTTAAAATAATTCCAAACATTATAAACGTGACCAAATAATAGATACTTGATCCCAAATAAAACTGGAATGTACAATACAAGGGATTGACAATGTTTGCTTTATATCCATTATGATTTCGACGAATATTGTCCTATGTTTTTTTTATTTATGACGCAATCCTAAGTATAATTTTGAGAGACTTACGTAGTGCTCCTATGCACACTGTGACAAATCGAAACCACTTTATTAGAATAATAAGAACCCCTAAAAATTTATCTTTAAAGAGAAGGGAATGTTATTTAAATAAAAAAGCGCGTTGTATGAAAAAAGCGTTATTGTCAAAACTTGCACAGTGCCTTTATGTATTGTGAACACTCCCATTGGTAATATTAAACAGTGGTAAACTTACTTATCCCCTAGGATGATAGGAAGAAAAATAAAAAGCTTTTAAACATAAATGGTGACGTCACAAGTGAAGTGTTTACGTCACTGATGGACAGCACAGACGAGACCATTAGTGACTGACCGAAGTGAAAGTTTTATTAAAATTAATAATTTAAATTATTATTGGAGAATAGTTAATCTTTACGGATACATTTACATACATCCCTAATTAAAAGAGATGCGTTATTTTCCTAGTAAAGCAACATTAATTTGTCTTGATACCAACTAATAGATGTGTTACTTCATATTTTATTATTGTACTAAGATTCTATGGGTCGACAAAGAAAGTATCTCAGTGCATGTTTTGCAACAAATTGCACTAAAAAAGCATACAAATGCACTTGTATTATGGTTGCATTATTTTTCTACGTTCCAATTAATTTTATGAAAGTATTACCTCGGCCCTGGCCCTAAGTTCTGCGATCTGTTCCTCTGATTCTCAGCTCACCTTCAGTCGCCATCATTACATTCTAAAAAAAAACAATATTGAGTTTAGAAATAGGTAATTTAAATAAAGTGTTCATTCAACATATCTTTCGAGCCTTTCCCTAGTTAATAGTAAAATAATTATTTCACACAGGTCGTAGCCTAATATTCTTACTACATAATACACTCTACACACTATATACAACTACTTATAACAATCAGTCAAGGCTCGGGCCTCAAGAGGTGTTGTCACGGCCCTTGACAAGAGTACAAGCTGAGTCTCCTTTGACAAGTGCTTCTAAAGACTCTTGCTGCCTTAGTCCGTCCGCACCTTTACGTTCCAGTGCCGTACTCATACATTTCCGGGCAAACCGGAAATGTTAGCGACAACAGTATTATATTGTAATGAAACTAATGACACGACACGAACACTACCTTGGTAAGTTAATATTATACCTTCGATTTTTAGTATTTGAAAAGACTAAAAGGTAAGGATAAAATAAACATTTATTAATTAATAAATATTCCATAGATCAGTAGCTAAAGTATTTAAGAGTTTGGTCCCAGGTTCGATATAGTTCAAGTTCACAGAAAGCTAAGCATTTTTTAATCATAGTATTTTTTATTTCTAAATTTGTCCACCCGAGCAAAGGTAAGGCGGGTTCATGTTTTAAAATAAACCAGAACCAGAACTGTTCCCTAATAAAAATATACGTTCACTGAAAGTAACGAATGTCACTGTACCTTCATTTTATATTCAGACACCTCTGTTTCTAGTTCGGCTATTCTTTGGGCGTCCTCCATAATACGATTGGATTGCATCGAGTCATACTTGGCCTGGAAATAATTATTGCAATATTAATAATGGTGGTCTACAATATTAATAATGGTGTTTGTGGTCGCAGTTGAGGACATTTACGGATATTTAAAACAAAGAATGCGCCCACGCCCGTAACCCAGAGGGATAGAGATCATGGATTTCCATTTGGCGCGATCCTGGCACACCTCTCTCGCTTCTTCTACGTCCATACGTCTACGCATACAAACATATAAACAGAAAAATACTTTCTTTATGTAAATATAAAAGAAGAATCTGATTGACTGGTAAATAACCAACCAATTTACTTAGTCTAGAGACTTGAAACTTTGCGTCGAGACTCCTGTTTTTACGTAGTGTTCGAGAGAACAAAAACAATAAGGAATTTGTGTATTTAGAAAATTGATTTACTTCTAATGCAAAGGTAACAAATTACATTTTAAGTTAAAACACATTGAATAGCTCTTCGCAATTGTACATTTTTATTTTTGTCAGCTATTACATATACAGCATAATGCAGTCCACCGAAATCTCTTCATGTACTCGAGGAATGGAATAGGGTTTTTCTAAATTCATCCCTCGCCCCATAACTATAGATGTTTAACTTCAAATGATCCTATAGCCGCTTGCTCAAACATCTATGTCTACCACAAAAATATAAAAATATCCTGTACCTGCAGATGGGCGACGTTGTTATCCACTCGCTGCTTCCTCAAGCTCTTGTTTTCGTTTTCTAACAGAGTGATTCTTTCTAACAGCTCACGTTCGGCCGCCTCCCTCTCTGCCGCGTGTAGTCTGGCCCGCACCAATTCTCGCTGCAGGCAACGAGCGAGCTCGTCCTCTTCCGCATTATGGTTTTCAACACCTTCCAGTGACGACTGCCTCGAGTTTTTCTACAATTAAATGTATTATAAGCATGAAACACGTATTGTGGAACTGAATCCTGTTACTAATGCTTTTTATATTGTCTCGATGTATTTAACCCATTACTTCCCAAGCATAGAAAACATTGGAATTTTTGGCACATTCTTTATATTAAGTTCATAATACATTAATAAAAAATAATATTACAAAAAATTATAAAAAATACACCTTCATCCCTGTTTCAGCCTGTCCTATAAATATGTCAATGGGAACATATGATCATAAATAATGCAAGTAAACAATTATACAAAAATCCGCTTTATTAGAAAATTATGTCCACAAACAGTCTTAAAAATATTTTGTATGCTAAGGTAGGAAACAATCACTGCAAAGTGTTTTTAACATTTAACACAAAACGTTTTTTCTTACAACCTTGTCCTTGACAACGCCTCTGTTTGTCCCTCCATATCGTATAGCGACCAACATTATCGGAGCTGACAGATTGTAAAAGAACTTCTGAAGAACCGATGTCGGTTTACTTGCCTTGCTTCTATTATATTGTATTTATACGGTTTACTTTGCGGCAAGTGATGATACGAAGAGAAACACAACATTCCTATAAACACTTAGCTCATTCATAGCTAATTGAAGTTCAAATCGTTTTTGTAATGTTTGGCGTACGTTACAGCTTCAGAAAAAGAAAAGGTTACAGCTTCGTGCACAATATATTCTAGAATCTCGTCACACAACAAAATATTGAATATTTGTACCGGTGACTCTCCTTCCAACTCCGTAATCATATTTCCTAAACATTGTACAGCAGAAGTAGAGTCCGGCTGTATATCAGAATATAGTGGTTCACTCTTACGCCAAGCGACTGCCTTGCTTGTCCGAGATGTGGTTTGAGTAGGATGATTTTCCGCGGCGTTATCGGTCGTGCACCAAATATCCACGTGACCTACATCAGACACTGGCAAAACTCCCGTATCGTCAGGACCTTCTTCTATGTCAGTCATTTCGTCTACCTCATCCGGCCGCAATATGGCAACATCAATATCGTTCAACTCCTCATCACTAAAATCTGCAATATCTTGAAGATAGTCTAAGATGTCGGACACCTTCAAAACTTTTTTATACTTTTTTTACACTGGATCCATGATCTATAAATAATGAAAGATAAAACATAAATATATAGCCGTACAACAACTACAACACGTATACTTGTAACACACAGACAGGTATATTGTTTACAAAAAGATACAATATTTTTACTTACCTATAATTTCTCGACCTTGCAAACAATTCACTTTCTTTTACTGTAGGTCGATAAATAATCACAATGCGTTCGGCGTACACTAATTGACTAATGTAAACACAAGCAAGACCCGCAAACAACAACAATTAACCAATTTGAACCCGTGCTTAGCGTGACAGGATCGAAGACGCTTTCGTGGCAAATGGTACAGACAGGTTCCCGGTGTCATATTCACTGGACGGCTTATTTTGAATGTCTACAGGTTCACAAACTATATTTGTATTTTTTTATATGTTTGGTAGCGATCTCAGAATAAGTCTTATGTACTTTGAAGTGGGTAACGGTTTTCTTTTACGGTCTGTGCAATCGGAACTCAATGCTCTCCTTCAGCCAACGAAAGTGATAATAAAATTATGTTAACATGTATTACAGCGAAAAATATTTTATTAGAAAAATAGTGTAAAAACACGAATTTAATTAGAAAGAATAAAAATAAGAGTCCTGATACGTAAAAAAATTTGAAAATAGTGTCCTAAAATATGATAGGGGAGGAATGGGTTAATTACATTACTATAACCTAACAAAAAATGTATGAAGCTGATATGTTATTCATGCGGTTGGTATGATTATAAATTACATATAAGATAATATAAACATATAATTCAAATATAAATAAATAATGTACATCAATCAACATAAGATATAAAATATGTAAACAAATAAGTATTCTCCTAGCACAAACTAACTGGGAATAGTTAAAATGTATATTACCTACATTAGTTACACAATGTACTAATCAATAATAATCGATTAATTATCTTATCGAAGGAAATCCAAAAAATGGGTCACCTAATAAATTGTTTCCTCGGCAATTGTCATTTCCAACAAGCGTATTTCATCTTGGGCGACCGCGAGTCGTTGCTGAGCATCCATGTTCGCGCTTCGCAATGCCGGGACCTCTTTCTCCAGAGCATAGGTCTATTCTCCCTCCGCTCTGTCCACTTGACCTTTGACGAGCCTCTCAGCTAGAGCAGAACATTCCTTCTCCTGTAGCTTCACTCGCTGTTTCAAAAGTCTGTTCTCTTCTCGAAGGCACTGAAATAGAAGTAAGTTGCATTATTATAATGATGCCTTAATGATGAAAAAGACTGTGTCAGTGTGAGTGGGATAAGTTTGCTCAGGGTGAGTGGGATGAGTTCGCTCAGTGTGATTGGTATAAGTTCGCTCAGGGTGAGTGGGATGAGTTCGCTCAGAGTGAGTGGGATAAGTTCGCTCAGGGTGAGTGGGATGACACCGACCCAGATGGAGGACCTCCCATAGGTTAGAAATTACGACGGTACCTAAACCGATTGAATGTGAGAAACTATCAAGTTTCAATGATTTAATTAACAAAGACTTTGGTTCGTGCACTATGCATTATATATATTTTATTCTTATCAATGAAATGGGAGCAAAAGAATTAAATATGTCAATTTGTTTGAAATCAACATAGAATCATAGCAAATTTGTCACACCATGGTAAGATTGTTCTTACAAAGACAACTGAATGTAGGGATATGATAAATATAATTCCATAATGATTCCTTATGTACGTTGGATTCAGTCTGAGGAGTTGTAATAGTTGTAGTATCGGCACAAAACTCACTCTGAGCACTGCGATGTCGCTTTGTTTAATAACAGTATATTCCTCTTCTAATTGTTTCATTCTCTTCTGGTTGACCGCTATCGAAAAGACAAGTTTCATAAATTCATCTTGGTTGGCGTCAGCTTTAACCGGCAGTTCTTTCTGGAGGTACTGTAATCATTGCATTCAATTAGTTATCAAGTTGATAAGTCGTTAACGATTGAATGCTTTATTCGGATTAGATAAAAATACAATGGAAATGTGAAACGTAACTCATGAAGCGAATGTCATGCGGTTTTCAATAATTTTAATGTATCAACAAACTCTGAAGGTTGAATTGTTTAATTTTTTAAATTTGAGCTGTTTCTGTCCGAGTAGCTGGGACCAGAACAAGGTGCAGTATATAAGGTCGGTCATAGCATTCATTTTATTTGACCTGAGGCAATTATATAATTGGCAGTATAACTTTTGAAACCTTAATACTTAATATACCATTATTATAGTACTAATTACCAATACTGTTCGGGGAGCTGGGCTGGCTGGAGTGATCCATGTCCCGCCCACACGCAACATACGCGCTAGTCGTGGAGTTGCGGTAAAGTAGCCCCCTACTACTACTACCAATACTGTTTAATTTATTACATTTCAACAATTTGGATGTATTTGTATTGATATCAATCGAGAGCCCTTTCTTTGGAATCGCTGACTATTCATCAAATAATGGTCATACATATATCGACGCCCGCCTATAAATCTATAAATATTCACGCCTGTGACGCAGAGGGGTAAGTGAAGATGTCAATCAGGGCTCTAATCTTCATCGCGAAGAGTTTAAATATAACCAAGAAGTCAAGTGCCTACCCTAATGTACATATACCAGAAGGCTTTCACAGAACACATTACCAATTAAAATTAATATCGTAGATATGCAGATGTTTAGTGAGTAATTTAGATACTAGACCCACTAAAAACAATACATACCCAAATCAATGTTCTCCAAAACTAACTAAATAAATAGAAGTCTAACACACTAACACCGAAAACATCGTTCCGTCCGTCCATCTTCACGAGCACACACGTTGGAACGCGATGAATGGTAGTGCGGGATAGAAATCTGTAATATCTCTACAGCGATGAAATACGTTGTGCTAGCGTGCCAATATTTGATATAAAGATATCTTCCGGGTATGGCCCCAGATATGGTGTTTTATAGATTGTACTAAACAACGTCCCGGCGTTGATTCGTATGTCAAATCAAATCATTCGTATAAAGTAAAAAAAACCATTTAACAACTTCTTCTTACAACTTGAACAAGCACTAAACTATTTACTCGAATAAAACACAATTAAATTCAATGCACTGTATTATTTTGCATTTTCTTTGCATCCAAGCGATAAGACAATACAAATTTCCAAGAAGACCTCCGCCATGAACCATAGATTGTTAAAACGGAAACTTGTGAGTCGCTGTCCTCTTACTATCTTACGCAATCTGTGTCGCAAATCTGGAATCGCATCGAGTGGCACGACGTATTAAATACTAAAATTAAAGCCGTACTTGATTTTGTAACTTCAAACAATGTTTCAATTAAAAGATACCGTTAAGTGCAATAATATCAACAATCGTATGTTAATTTTATAGTCGAAACAATATTCCAATTGGACATTGTGTATAATGCCCGTATTAGTCGCTTTAGCCATGTTGTTATATTTTAAACTTCAAATCCAATCCAATATCTACACAAACATAATTATTAAATGTCAAAAACTACATTTAAGTCCTGATTTTAAGGGAATATTAAATATAATCTGAGTGAATATGGCTTAGTAACCAATGAAGTCCTCGAAAAATAAACAACGGATGGTAGGTCAATGCTCACGTAAGGTGGTAACATTTAACAATTCAAATATCTACTTCCAAAAAAAATTAGACAACGAATAAAGTTTAATAAACAATTATTAATCTAACCCTGAGCCAAAACAGCCTGTATAAATACGACATGACTTCAGGCAATGACCGATCAGCGTCAATTTGCTAATTGACTTGGGCGAATAAATTGCTACAACACGTACCGTACACTAAACACGGCGATATTGACATAAGTACATTATCTATATACATAAAAATGAACCCCGAATTCTATGGTCACGGTATCACGCGTGAACGGCTGGACTGATTACGCTAATTATTTTTTCATGTATCTGTAAAAGGTTCTTATGAAAGAAAATGCACGGAAAATTAGAAAAATAACGACCATATTAACTTTTCCAATACAAGTAACTTTAGCGCTTTTGGCATAATTGACAGCCGTTTGACAGTAACTACTCGTGCGAAGCCGGGGCAGGTCGCTATATAAATAAAAATCAATTGCCGAATGTATGCTAATTCTTTTGCTGTGTTGTGTTTGTAACATCAAGATAAGGTTTTTACGAAAGAAAATGTTTAAAAATGTAATTTTTTACAATCTCCATAGAAATACATGTTATGTTGCTAATGTGCAGTGGGCATATTATGTTTAGACTATAACAATATTTTTATATACTTTAGCGGTCAAAAAGTGAAGACTCGAAAGCGTCATAATCAGGACGCTTTTTCTATAGCTTACGTCCCGTGTTTACACTCATGCCTAAGTAACAAAACTAGTCATTTTTCATTATTTTAATAACGCTATCCTTTTTACACTATTTGACATGCGTGAATGTTGCTTTCTCACATTCGACCGGTGATTTGTAAACCAGTATAATATATCATTGACTTTACATATATTCGACTATTTATAAGCGAAATCAAGTTCGAATGAATGTTTCTCATAGTTAAAAGCGATCATTGAATTCAAGTGAAACAACATTCATTTAGATATTATAAAGATAAATTATACACAAGACTACACTTAATTTTATAATTAAATTAAAAAATAATCGCCACATTAATGCGGATTCAAGAAAGCCGTACAGATGATTGGACTTGAGTTTATCACACACGAAACTGGTTTAAATTTCAACTCGAATGAGATCCTAATGATTGGCCGATTTAAAAAAAAACACAAGAGAATATTAGTTTTTCGTTCGTAATGTGCAAACTTTAGAATCACTGTACACACGTAAAGTCCCTATAGTGCAAATTTCTGAATTGCTTGAAATATGCATATTACATGATCAATTTACAAACTTGTGCTTCAGTCAGTGGGTTATCCATCATCTTCTATTAACCAAACCAAAGTTAACGTTTACATAATACCTCCCCCTAGCCACTAGTGATTAATTAAGCGGCATAAGTACAATTAAAAAAATATATTAGTCCTAGTAGATTGTGGAACATTTATCATTCCAATGGTCGAATGGCGGATTCGAACTCACGACCTCATGTTCCGCTGTCACCTTAACCATTAGGTTATTGGCGTTTAGACATGACAATAACATAAGGGAGTCGATAATTTAGATAGATTAGACTAAAACGCTGTGAACCCCGGGTTCTTACACTCAAGGCGAAATAATCACGAATGTATGAGTTTTATCGATTATCAGGAAATGTTGGACATCTATTTTAATATAATTACTACCATGTTTATTTGGCGAACCACCTTCTTCGCACATTAAATAAAGTAAAGTATGAACGAATAAATATGCACTCGCGCCTACACCCAAAGGGCTAACGTAGGTACAACACTATTCCATTTAGCGTATACCAATAAGTAAATTGGTAATATGTACCTCTATTACTTATTAAAAAATATAAGCCGGTAATGACTTTTAAGACAGAAAACATACTATGAAACAATTGTTAACATAGGCTAGCTACACGTACCCAAAACCAACAACAAAATTTTATATCACTCATATTACCCAAATAAATGTTAATAGATATATGTACAAAACACATACATGCACAAAAACACATACATGCACAAAAACGCACGATGCAAATGTTTCTAATGTATAAGCCCTAAGCTAAGCTGAGTGCACACAGACTACAATACATGTACGCAAAAATACTTTATGTTCGAATATTTTTATAAGATACATACACTCCGTACAGCCAGCATGTAAACCATGCATCACAACGCGCACAACGTCACAATTAACTTTATGTATAATAAATGCACATTTACATATTTACTATGTCGATGATTAGTTAGTTAGTTGTATTAACATCAAAGTAACAAGTCATACTGGTCTCTGTTCTAATCCTCGGGGTGGTTGGGTCCGCCGGCTGGGTTGTGTCGGCGTTTACCTCCATGTTGAATCTGGTGCTGCTGTATACCAACTGCCACTCTTCTCTCGCGATCGCAGCGTCTTTCTGCAACAGATATGGCCTCGGTGAGACAATGCACTTGTCTACTCATAATCTCTTCAGAGCAATCATAATAAGAGTATCTATTTTTGTAAGAAAAATTGTCATTTAGTTACGTTTTTATTCCTTTTTGACATTTAATTATGGCGAGTACAAAATTTTCTAACTACAAGGGTTTTTCTTTCGTCTTTCCGTCATTGGCTTTGTCCATTCCGATGTCTAAATAACATACATGAATAATTGATTGGACCAACCAATGTTAAAATGACTACGAAACCAAAACATTATAAATGAAGATGGGCCACACAAAAACATGCCTCTGTTAAATTCACATTATTTATTAACCTCGTTTGGAAATCGATTGGTAGAGTCCGCGGCACAGCAGCCAACGTGCTATAATCGTAAGTAAAAAAGTAGGCTACAAGGCCGTGGTTTTCAATAGTTTAATTATTGTAAATACATTGTAAACCATACTGTTTAACTACCGTGCGTGACGACATTATTTGCTTTAAGAACAAACTGAAAAGGTCTCGTTAACTTACATGAAATTTTAAATACTAAACATTAAAGATTATAATTAAAATATTACATAAAACACTTCAAGAAACACGACGCGACATAAATTTCTAAACTAACATCACTTATCACAACAAATATTTTATAACTATAACTCGAGTCTTCTTTCTAAAACTAAGCTAATAATAAAAAGCACTACTAACATGAAAAACTTGGCTCCTCGCCGCTCGCCGCGATTGATAGACACACAGCCGATCGCTCTCGGGAGCGACATAGGTAATAATAATTTCACCTAAAGAACTTTTCGCGAAGGAGTGGTAGCGTCTGCGAGACGCCGCAGTCTGTGTGTCGCGGGAGACGAGACCTTTACGTACCGAGGTCGCGAGTACACTGAATGAACAACGATACACGTACGGTAGAGAGACGATCTCAACATGGCGTCGGAGCGCGCGTTCTGCATAATTACTAAACGTTGGATTATAATATTATACCTGATCTCTCTCTGATGAACTCCTTGAATACCGTTATAAATAATTGTGTAGGTAAAATTGGTATAATAAATAAAAAAAAGTTTTTGCTTTGATAATATCAGCGACCCACAGGGATCATTAGCCCTTAGTTTTAAAATTTTCTGAAGTTTTTCGTTTTATATTCTCATTTGGAAAAGAAGGAAAATATGTAAATATTTTTCTAGCAGTTTTGTACTGCGCACTGCAAACTCCTGTGCACACTAAGTGAGAGATGTTTGACCACGTGTAGAGTTAATAACAGAATTTTGGAAGAAATGTTGATAAGGGTACAATAGTGCAAGCGTTAACGGTAACAAAAGATGACGGGGATCTACCCCGTCATCTTTTGAATATCAAAAAATAAAATTACGTGAGATTACATAATCATACAAGGGCGACCAGGTAAAGGTATATATATATATATATATATATATATATATATATATATTTGTAGTACATGGCATTCAATAATGTCTTAAAACTTAGCATTCCGTAGCTTAATTAAACATATTGCGTAGAAATACTGCAAATAATAAAAGCATTTTATATTCAATACCGATAAAAATGGAATATATAAAAAAGCGAACCCGGCGAACTTCGATCCGACTTAAATTGATTTTACCTTATTAGCTGTACTATTTTATTTTTATTGAAAGCACGTTGTGCTCGAGCACAGTGGGCGACATCAAGGCGCGCGGCGCGGGGGTGGTCGCATCGAGGCGAAGAACCCCGACATCGATGGGAGAACAGTGCTTGATTTTATTTTCGCGTGCATTAGTTTTCATTTTGCGATAACTCTTGAACTAAAATGGTCTTAGCATTTAAATAGTATGGTGTAAATTTTGATTATGACGTGTGTGCAATGTTTAAGGTAACTAACGTATTTAGGTTGATAAGAATTAATAGCGTATCCGTCAAAATTGCTTTTCAATGTACATGACCATTTTTTAGAAGTTAGAATGCGTATAGTAACTTATCGTTAATAGGAAAATATATGCCATCGTGGACTTTTTCGTAGATCTTTTTAAGGTGTACAATTCTGTAGTACATTATTTTGCTAATCTCCCAAGGTATAGCCAACATTTGCTATGTAAGCGCATAAAATATGTTTTTTACGACAAACCTTTGAAATTCTCAGCCTTTCTCTACTATAATATGCCTTCCTACCTTCCATATTAATCACTCTGTCTATTGTCAAGTCATTCACGATAAAAACCGCATTAAAATTCATTAGACTTTGTTCTATACTATACTAGTACCCGACCCGGCTTCGCCCGGGTAACACTAATTAAAAAAAAATTAAAAACGTTTGTTAATGCTTAAAACTCAAGTAAAATACGAGCGGTGAGTTCCCTGTCTCATAAACTAGCGTTAGCCGTATCTCATGAGCCAGCGTTCACCCCAAAAGGTACACAACACTGGTGCACTAAAACAGAGTACAAAATTAAACCTACAAAGATACACCTACAAGGAGTAACAGAAGTACACAGAAGTATATTATCTAATTAATTAACAATTTTTCCAAATTCTCGTAGCTATATTGCTGAAGCAAATCTAATAAAAACTTTTTCTAAAATTAGTGTACTTTTCCACCAGAGTGTATCACAGTCAAGCAATGTGCAGTCAACAGTAGCTGTTATTTTTCCAACTATCTTTAAACGTTATTGTTATGATCGAGTTTTACACAGAGAATTAATAATTGTGATAAATTGTATAATGTTAATGTTGAAGACGCGTAAAAGCTCTCTGCAATACAACACTTTCCGCCAAAACGTTGACTCACTTCCACTTTTTTGTTCGCAGGTCCGAGTAACGTAAGTATAAGTAGCGTATTACCACTCATTTTCACTACTATATTACTTATGAAAAAGTTAACGAAAAGTAATTGACCTGTTTAAAACTCAAGGAAATATTATATTTAATTTAGCTTGGAAGAATTCTAATCAAGTATTGAAATATTACAATACAATAGTTGTGAAAATAAATGAATTATATTTAAAGAAATAAGTAACAAAAGGGTCGAAACGTTTACACAGTGGGGTCGAGGGGCACGTTCGATAAGGATAGAACTTAATCCATCCCCTGGGAAAGGAACTCATGAGGGGGGGGCAGAGGAGATTACGACGGAAAGGAGGAAATTCGTCTACGTGAAGGTGAAAGACCAAACTCAAACACTCCTCTGCCCCCAAGGAATGGGAACACTGAAGAGGGACAGAGGTCGGAAGAATGGCCACCGTTCACCACGTGTTCGTGACGAGACAACCGTTATCACACCAACTGCCCTCAACGAGCTTACTGTGTAAACACGGACCCCAGAACATTACAAATGCGCGCTCTATATATACGAATCACATAAAAAACTTTGATAGTGCGATGCAGACCTCCACCAATATTATTGAAAATTACCTCACAAAAAGACAATTTTTAAAATATCAATCGCTACTAAAAATATCTCTCAAACATTCTCCAATTTTTAAACTACTTGGAACGTCTTAAACTCATTTAAATTATAAGTTATAGTCACTTTTGCGAATTCATAATTTAAACGCCATCTATTGTGCATTTGATGAAATTCTCTCACGAGTGTGAACTCACAGAACTATAAAGGCCTCTAAACTAAATGTATGTACTATTTTTTTTCCGAGGACATATTCACACACGGCCATCTGATCCCAAACTAAGCCGAGCTTATGCTAATGCAACCAGATAACTGATATACTACTTTTCTTTTGATATACATACTTAAATAGATAATGATACCCAGACTCAGGACAAACAGACATATGTTCATGCACACAAATGTTTGTCCTGGGTGGGAATCGAACCCACGACCTGCGGCGTGAAAAGCAAGTGTCTTACAAACCACGCCAACCGGCCCGTCAAATTTACTCTGATAGTTTTAATGTGCGTAGCACGCAATCTATCTAAAGATATATTAAATAATAATTTTAAATCACACTAATGACATGTTCATGACACAAATCATGGTTTATATGATGTCTAGTAACTAAAGGAAAAATGGTCAAAGAGAATAAAGAATCTTTGGCAAGCCCTAATTTGGGAAGACATAGTGCTCTAACCCTGCTATGCTAACACTCGCTTCTACTCAGGAATTCGTTCGACGAATTTATTCGGATGTATGTTAGATGGCTACTGGGTGGTTCTTAGCAAGTGCATTACAAAAGAGCGCGCTTCAAAACGCTTGTGTAGTGGACCCCCTTTAACACAGACGAACACGTATATGTTAGATAAAACGACCCCTGGTCGCACACAATCGTATTTTTTAGAGTAGGTTTCGTAGTTCAGAAAGCATTCGTAGATGTCGCTTATTTAAATTAGGTGAAATCACGAAAAGGAAAAATATGATATTTCATTATAGAGCAGATAAGCTACAAAGATGAGATTACAATATAAGTTTGTGAGAATAAAAATAAAACTAAAAAAGAAAAAAAAAGCTTGGTTTATGAAATC
The DNA here is from genome assembly GCA_029849275.1 of Papilio elwesi. Taxonomy (NCBI): domain Eukaryota; kingdom Metazoa; phylum Arthropoda; class Insecta; order Lepidoptera; family Papilionidae; genus Papilio; species Papilio elwesi. The sequence goes on along the minus strand of CM056717.1, from coordinate 18,252,316 downwards.
ATCACTTGGGAAGCGAAGTACCGACTCGATCAATTTTGACTGTTTCTGTTTGACATCCCTAAATTGGTCGGGAGAATTTGTGTTGTTATTTTGTTTGGCTTTTGCTTTTTTTTGTGACTGAAAGGTCACTGTTTGCCTTGAGGAGGCATTTACAGCTACACCGGGCACGAGGCGGCAGGGCGCAGAGGGCGCCTAGCCTAAGCCTCTTTAAGAGTAACTAAGCTCGAGGGCTCCCTCCGTAGAGGGAACATCGGCTCGGGCCGTTACTTTAATATTATCACCGGATTGGGAGGCCACCGAGCTCTTAGGTCGCTTCGGTGGACGCTCCATGGAGTGGCTCGGCTCAAGGGCCCCCGAGAGGGGACCTCGGCTTGGGCTGTCACTCTTTACGCGTTTAGCATTCCGATTCGAGGGTGCCCGAGAGGGCCGAGCCTCGGTTCGATCGGTAGCCATTATCTGATTACAAGTATTATTACAACTAACATTACTACCACTTCGGAAAGCGTTAGCGCTGGGAGAAGAAGTGGCGGAAGAAACTCCAGCAACGCTTCTATCATTAATAGGGGAGAAGACTCTGGCAGCTATGTGGCCGTATCTTGAATGCGATGGCCGTCCTCGCCGGCGAGAACGGTATGTGATTTTGTTGCGAAGTTGTTTCAACCTAGCCTGAGCGATCGTTATTGCATCGTCTCGATAGTCGAGTACGTGCCTAGGTCGTCTATAGTCGCGACGGAACGTACCGAGAGCGATTGGTTTATAGGTGGCGGCACCTACGACTAACGGGTTGGGGTGACCGGCGGCGGAGTCGAAATAGCGGCGCGACGCCAACTTCAGGTGTTGAGCTATGGTGGGCAGCTCTAAATCCACGTGTAAATCGATGTTGCGCATGAACCACGGCGAGCCAGTGGCCCTGCGCAAGAATCTGTTTTGGATCAGCTGAAGTCGGTGAATAAGCTTAGGGGATATGTGCGCGAAGACCGGACTAGCATACGTCATAACAGGACGTACAACAGCCTTATAGAGTGTCACCTTGTTCCGGAGGGACATTTTGCTCTTTTTGTTGATTAGTGGGAATAGGCGGCCTAGTACGAAAGCTGCCCGGTTCCTGACCCGGGTAACGTGAGCGGCGAAGTTAAGTTTACGGTCAAGGATGACACCTAGGTATTTTACCTTATCTTCCCAAGGAATTGGGCTGTCCATGAGCTTAATGGATGGGAGACGCGGAAGGTAAGCTTCCTTAAGTCGCGAAAAGAATAGGGCGGCGCTTTTTGCTGGATTTATTTCGATCCTCCATTTCCGGAACCATCGAGAGTGGAGGCTGCGGTCTGGAGGCGTCGATATATAGCGTCAGGCTGAAGGCCCGACGTGAAAATGCAGGTGTCATCGGCAAATAGGGCAAGCTCTACACCGCGTACGCGCGGTATATCATTGGTGTAGAGAGTAAAGAGGACTGGGCCTAACACCGACCCTTGAGGCACAACGGCTAGAACGGGGTGTGCTTGAGAGCACACTCCCTCGACGCGGTAGCGGAACGTTCGATTACTGAGGAAGTCTCGTATTATGCATACGAGACGATCGGGCACTCCGTACTCATACAGCTTGTATATGAGCCCGTTGTGCCAGACTTTATCGAACGCCTTCGCCACGTCGAGGAATAGTGCTCCGGTGCTAGAGCCGCGTTGGCGTTTTGTAAGGATGTGCTCCGTGATGCGGTGCACTTGATTGGTACATGAATGTTTGGCACGAAAGCCGAACTGTTCGGGGATCGGTAGTCCTTTGGTATTCATAAAGGTACGTAGGCGGGCTAATATTAGGCGTTCATAGATCTTCCCAAACGTTTTGAGAAGACTTATGGGTCTATATGACGTGGGGTTCGTGGCCGGCTTTGAGGGTTTGAGGAACTCTATGACCTCAGCAACCTTTCGTCATTGCCGCGTTATAAATAAGAACTAGTAGCTGTATAATAGCAGCAGGAAAGAGTTTGGTCACCCTATTGGTGATACCGTCTGAGCCGAGAGATTTGCGTGGACGCAAGTTTTTAATTAATTCTTTAACTTCGGCGAATGTTACCGGAGGAACGGAGTCGCGTAGCGGTTCGTGTTTCCTTCGATCGACCTCGCTGTCCACCATTGGGCAGGGTCGACCGGTAGCATACTGGGAGAGCACTGGGCTTCGAGGCTGTCAGCTAGACATTCGGCTTTCTCTTCGTCCAGCATGGCTGGGGTCATGTTCGGGCGTAAGAGTGGCGGCATCGTGGTATATGTGTCGCCTTTAAGTGATTTGGGAAGCCGCCAGAATGCTTAATGGGATGGCTTTAAATTATTAAGTGTTGTATCCCACCTTTCGTTCCTGAGGGCGGCTATGCATGCTTTCGATTCACGCTGTAGTTTACGTAGCCGCTTTCGGTGCGATTCGGTGGGATACATATCATAAGCTCGGGTGGCCGCGTTCTTACGTCTCAGCAAGTCCCTGGCGTCCGGGGGCAGCTCCCAGCGATGGTTATCCATCACTGGGATCTGCCTCGAGCAGTACTCGATGGCATTTTGGACATAACTTGTGAGAGATCCGATTGCGACGCCCATGTCTTGTTCATTAATTATTTGGTCGGGGATGGAATCAAGTTGCGGCGAGTCAATGTTCTGTAGCTTAGCACTGAGTTTGTGCCAGTCCACAATGGCCTTGGTTTGGGGCGAGGCTGGCGCAGAAGGCCCTAGCCGTAGTATTACTGGTCGGTGATCCGAGTGAAGCTCGTGAATCACTTTTATTTCGCGTAGGTTGAGGTTAATATTTTTGACAATTGCAATGTCAAGCACATCCGGTGTGTGTTCCACTGTGTGAGGGTAATGAGTAGGCTCTATGGGCGCTATGATTTCGAAGTCGAGTAAGTCCGACAGCGAGTCGAGCGCGCGACCTCGTGTGCTGATTCTAGTTGAGTTCCATCGGATGTGCTTACTATTAAAATCGCCGGCAAGAATAGTAGCTCCTCCTAAAGATAGAAGGGCTTCGAAGTCTGAGCGTAAGATAGTTGCGCTTGGTCTACAGGGAAAGTTAACCGAAACTATCGTTATGGGGGCATGACCTGTCATGGCTAGCTGGCAGATCGAAGCCTCTAAGTGCATTAGCGCGGCCGTGTCGATCGGTACGCAGTGCAGGGATTTTTTATAGTAAACTATAGTGCCGCCGCCCGGGGCGCCGGCCCTATTGTTCCTAACGATTTTATAATTTGGCACATTCGGGTCCCTTGTTGCAGGCTTAAGAAATGTTTCCTGCGCGAGTAGTACGTCGACTTGGTGGTCACGGAGGAAGTTACAAATTTCTTCGCGTTGTGTTTTGACGCCGTTCGCGTTATAAAATGCTACGTTAGTCGATTGCGGTTTAAATCGACCATTATTGCGCGCGAGGGTCGGAGGACTACTTTCACTTTTAGTTTTATCTTTCTCCGCAACGGCTAATTGAACTCAAGAGCACTAACGATGTGCTTGTATTTGCGAATTAAATATAGACGGGTGCTGATATTTCCGGATGCGTTTAAGTACTCGTCGGCGAAGGTGAGGACCTCCTCCATATCTAGGCTTCCAAGCCTGTTTAGAGACTCGAATGGATTGGTCTCTGTCGTTTTTACGGGGGCAACCGGTTTGGCAGGTGCCGGTTTACTGCCTGCGTGATGAGGAATCGCGGTAACGGTGGGCCTCGGTTTGAACCATGCGGAGGCCAGTGGAGTGGTTGTTTGCCACGCGGGGCGCAGGGGAGGGAAGGATGCCGATGTTGGCACTGGTTGGGGACGTCTTAATGGCTGGCGAGGTTGTTGCTGGGGCTGCTGTTTACGATTGGGTGCTTTTGGGCAAGCAGTGTGATCCTGCGATTGGCAGAGGACACAGGCGTGGGGGGCAAAAGTGGCCAGCTGTGTTTTGTCCTTCGGACGGGGACAATCGGAGTTGCCGTGGTCACCTAGGCACTTGACGCACCTAGGGCAGGCGAAACAGTTACGGGCTGCGTGGCCGTACATTTGGCACTTGTGGCATTGGCCCGGTAGAGCTCCTTTACGAGGCGGCTCCACCACCAAGCCACAGATCGACTTGATGTCGAAAATTGATTTGCCCTCAGGCGTGAGTTCTAAGTGAACTTGCACTAGATCGATAGGGGCTCGAGTACGTCTATTCGTCATACGCGTTTGCGATGCGTTTTACAACGACCCTTAAAATGCGATCTTCGGCGAGCGGGTATGTGTGAAAATATGTGTTTTCATGGAGGAAACGGGTTTCGTACCTAAAGGCATCGGCAGTCTCTAACTGCATCTTTATGCCTTGTGCAGTTGGTTTGGCAACTACTTTAATTTTATTAGACATGGCCGATTGTATCATCGGCCACTTGTCTTGCGCTTGAACGTAGATCGGGGGGGGGGGGGTTGTGCTGCGGTGCGCGAGGCGCGGGGGGACCTTGTGGTACAGCGGGGGCGGCATGCTTTACTTGCGGGGCTAGGGTAGGCTTGGGCAGCGCTACGGGGGTTGCCATAAGGGCAGGGATGGGTGTCGATGCGGGCTGAGATGGTGCAGCTACCGCTTGCGTATCGGGTTTGTGGGCCTTTTGCGGTACTGGTGAAGAGGATGGTGAAGCGGCAGGGGAAGAGCGCTTCTTGCGTTTCTTTTTGATGGCGGCGGTGGTGAATAGGCCGCCTTTATCCTCCGGATTTTCGAGGGGCAACGGGGAGTCGAGGTCCATTTCCGAGTCGCTGGAGCCGGAGGAGGACGCGGCGCTTGAGACGTCTGAATGGGGCCCGGTTTGCGCGCCTAACTGAGAGGCCGTAAACGCCTTAAAAACGTCCGGGAACTTCTCCCGGATGAACTCTAATAGGGCGCTTGTTTCCGCCATTTTGTCTAACCTTACTCTAACGCTCCTAACTATCCTACTTTAGTGGCAGGCGGTCCCGGTGGGAGTCCAGGGTGTGTAACCCTCCCTCCCTGTGGGTTAGACAGGGAGGATGTGTGCCTACTGCGTCCGAGTGCCGATCTTATTGTGCACTCGGGTGTGTACTTAGGTACTAACTATAACTACCCGTGGGCTCTAAATGGCCAATACGTGGACCAACGTTGACTAGGGCACTACCCAAGGCCAGTGGTGGAGGTCCCTTCTGAATTTCGCGGTTCCCAGACAGGGAAACGCGGGCGAACGGGTCTACTTGACTAGCTTCGTTGTCACCATTAGGTATCCGCTAGGGTTTTTTACAAAATGCGTCGCTAGGTTGTTGTTCCGCGCAGTGAAAACTGCACTTCGCAACGCCTTGCACACGTTGTTCCCAGAAACGGAAACAATGGCAACCTAATTAAGGCGTTAACGTGCCCAAGAAACGAGAAATCCAATTTCCAGATGGCCGGCGCAATAAAAATTACGCCGAACAGGCGGCTCGCGAACAAAGGGCGACGGCGCGTTAATGAAGCGCACCTGCACGGCTTAAGACAGGCGGAGCGACAGATGTTGAGCGCGAACAAAGCACGTCCGTTTGGCTCGACGATCTGTAGCGGAGTGCGGCACATCGATTGTGCATGATCGGCTACTATCGGCTCAAGCCTTAACACCTGAAGTTGGCGTCGCGCCGCTATTTCGACTCCGCCGCCGGTCACCCCAATTCTTTAGTTGTAGGTGCCGCCACCTACAAACCCGTCGCGCTCGGTACGTTCCGCCACGACTATAGACGTCCTAGGCACGTCCTCAACTATCGAGACGATGCAATAATCGCTGACACATCACACACCGTCTTCGCCGGCGAGGACGGCTATTACCTTCCCGATACGGCCACATAGCCGGCGGAGTTTTCTCCCCTCCTCATGATAGAAGCGTAGTTGGAGTTACGCTTCCGCCACTTCTTCTCCCACCGCGAAAACGCTTTCCGAAGTGGTAGTAATGTTAGATGTAATAATACTTGTAATCAGATAATGGCTACCGATCGAGCCGAGGCTCGGCCTTCTCGGGCACCCTCGAATCTGAATGCTAAACGCGTAATGAGTGACAGCGCAAGCCGAGGTCCCTCTTGGGGGCCCTTGAACCGAGTCACTCATGGAGCGTCCACCGAAGCAACCTAAGAGCTCGGCGGCCTCCCAATCCGGTAATAATATTAAAGTAACGGCCCGAGTCGAGGTTCCCTCTGCGGAGGGAGCCCTCGAGCTTAGTTACTCTTAAAGAGGCTTAGTCTAGGCGCCCTCTGCGCCCTGCCGCCTCGTGTCCGGTGTAATGCCTTCTCAAGGCAAACAGTGACTTTCCGTCACAAAAAAAAATCGGCTCAAGCGCAGCGGGAATCGACCGTAACGCTACATTTCTAACGAATGCCACCTACTATCCATCAATTTATAAGACGTTGTCACGTCATAAAATTGCAAGAATGTGTAATAGAATTGTTACTTCTTGAACATTGTCTTTGACAACATTTTTATTATTTGTTATATCGCTATTGAAGTGTATAATTTTATCGAACTATATTGCAGATATTAAATTTGAATATAAACATCTACCTGCGAGCATCGTATTTATTCTGGAATATGTGCATGTAAGTTAAATATATTTGAAAGATTTTTGAATCATAAAATTATATATATAATGGCTAATAACTTATTACCCATACTAAGAGGTTCCTTGGTACGCGATGCAGCGTGTCAAGAGAAAGTAAAGGGACTATAGGGACAGGGTTGCCGTTTGATTTATGCACTAATTTAAATTACTATTTATTTTTAATGTACATCCCCCAACGCAAAAGGTATGTAAATGGATGCCAATGAGTCTTCAACTCTGGAGCCACCATTCCAAGGGTGATTGATCGATTCAAATCCAACTTGCCTGGCGTTCTTATAGCAGCTTACTTGTTTTTGTACGAGAATTAGTTCGAGAAGCATTTAGAATATTTTGCAGCCGTTAACTTACCAGTGAATCGGGAAAGGTCCAACTTTGCTAGGAAGTCGGTGAAATTCCTAGGGCACGTTATTGTACCCCCTGTATACTTGTAGACGCGGACTCGTTGTCGACCTTTAAGGTAGGAGTGCGCTCTATTCTTAAAGGACTCTAAGTCGTATCGATCGTTTCCCAAGGCGGTTCTGCGAGGCAGAAAGTTACGCGAAAATCGCGCAACGTAACGATGGGTTACAGAAATTTTCTTGGACAGCTTGGTGAGAGACTCGCTCGAGAAAAGCTTGAGTTCCAGGAAGGAGATATCTGCGTCTTGGTTAGGAAAAATAAAGCTTCCAGGTTGAGATGGAGTCACCCGATATTGCAGAAATCCACGGCAAGTGTGACATACGTACGTTTGCCTCGATCGACAGCAACAAGCGGGATTGTCTTTCCCGCATTGCCGGCAAGTAAGGCTTCGGAATGCGAATTTACGTGACAAATTATATGAAAATTGTGCACCGTCAAAGCTGCCAGTGCCCGGTACAATGATGGATTGGATTGCATTGCAGCCAATCGCAGCAAAGTCGCCCGCCCACCGCCTCACTCATAACACAACCAACCGAGAAACGCGGCGAAACGCGGCCCGGTAAATAGATAGTGGGAAATTATATGCTACAAAAAACTGTAGTAAAACTAGTATATACTTATTTATCTTTATTAGAAATATGTAACGATTGTAAACTGTTATGTGTAACTAATAATTAATTTTTGAAGTAATCAAGAAATAAAAAAGATAGTTATATATTTAAAAAAAATATATAGTAATTATGTCAAGCTGTTTGTGACATTGGCAAGCTGTTAAATGAATTCGGGCAGCGGGTCCAAGTATTCATAAATTACATGTAAAGGTGGTAGAGCCCGCGACAACAACATCTGTTGCACGAATGGGCCGGCTCGACCAGTGAAATACCACGACCTCATGGAAGACAAGCGTGAAGTAGTGACAGTATTCTGCATCTCGTCTGATGAGTGAGATGCCGGAGCCCTAATTATAGTTATCTCCCCCTTCCTACCCTTTTCTTATATGGAAAGGATGGGAAGAAAACTTGACGGTGGAGGCGATGTATATGAATTGGAAATAACCATTTTCTGTTGGTCCCCTCCTCTGGCCAAAGGTGGGCATCGCATCCGCAACTCATTAGTTAGTTGCAGATGTCTATGGGTAGCGATCACTTGACATCGGGTGAACCGCTTGCTCGCTTGCCATCTAGTACTATAAAAAAATTGCTGCCTTCGACAGATTCTAGTAATCTTCTGCAACAAAGAACTCCTGAACTCCTGTTGTCGATTATCACCTACCAGCCACCAGATAAAGCGACGCACATAGTTATTTATTGGCCGGCATTACACCTTACAAGCGACGAGCCGACGACGACGTGGACACAATTCAACTTATAATTTATAATATATATATTAAAATTATTATATATATATAAAAATTATATATAGCCGATATAAAATTTCGGCCCTAGTCGACTTCTTTAAGAACAAATATTTATCTTGTGTTGCACTTACTTCAAGAAATAATACGCCGAGATGGTTTTGTAACTATCATTATGAAATCATTAAAATATGACATTTAATAATATAAAAGTTTGCTAATTACAGTTATATGCATAACATATTAGCATATCGATACAAAATATTGAGATTTAAATTATAATATAAAGGAACATTATTAGGTCCAATGAAGATATAAATCGTGATTAAAGGAACTTAAAGACCTATAAAACACGTATAAGTAATATAAATACATATAAATATTGATATCGAATCAATACATTAAGGAAAATAGGGGCATAAGAATTACATGTGTTCTCGTATTGATTTTTTTTTATTGAAATTAAATCCAAAAATAGGGTAATAGGTATTGTATACACTTATAATGAACGTATATAATAAAATAATTTAAAAATACGAAAATGAAAAATCGTACCCGAACGGATTTAAAAATAGCCCGTACGTAGATACACACCCATGACTTTACTTATATGAGTAATGCGGCCGGCGTGAAGCGTTGGACGTCGAACTATTGAAATCATTTATTTATTTTGATGGTAGATATATTTGACGGGAAGTATATAATATGAATAATGCCGATTACGATGTGGTGGTTGTTTTGGAATACGGACCGTATACAAGCAGTATACAGGGTCCAATTTACGTAAAATTTTGCGTTATAATGAAACTGCATTGACATATTCTCACGATGAATAGATAGATGTCTATAAACTTGTACCGGCTAGGGTGTAGTTGGTGACTTACTCACTAAATATGCTTTGGTTTGGGAAGAGTGTGTTTTTGCACTTCGGTGTATTAAACGTGCTCAGAACCATGTCTTAGAGCTTCGGCTTTTTGATAATGGGTACTTGACGTCTTAGAGGCTTGCTTCTATGATACGTTGAGTTTATATGTATTTGCCAACTAAATATAAACTTATACCGGCTAGGGCATAGTTGGTGAGTTACTCACTAATTATGCTTTGGTTTGAGAAGAGTGTGTTTTTGCACTTCGGTGTATTAAACGTGCTCAGAACCATGTCTTAGAGCTTCGGCTTTTTGATAATGGGTACTTGACGTCTTAGAGGCTTGCTTCTATGATACGTTGAGTTTATATGTATTTGCCAACTAAATATAAACTTATACCGGCTAGGGCATAGTTGGTGAGTTACTCACTAATTATGCTTTGGTTTGAGAAGAGTGTGTTTTTGCACTTCGGTGTATTAAACGTGCTCAGAACCATGTCTTAGAGCTTCGGCTTTTTGATAATGGGTACTTGGCGTCTCAGAGGCATGCTTCTATGATACGTCGAGCTTATATTATTGCCAACTAACTTTTGTACCGAAATTGATTCCGTTTCTATCGATGAAAATAGACGAACCGGCTACTTGTTGCCTAAGCTTGATTTCTTGTTGGTTCGCAAGCATGTCTCGCAATCGCGATTATACATGCTCGCTACAATAACATTACGCGGGTGTTTATTGTGATTCATAATGCGTCATTGATGGTTGCGGGGTGTTGATTGCAAATTTCTGCTCTGAAGCGGCTACGCCTAGAGTATTATCTTTATCGCCTGTCGTAGAGTGTGTAGAGTTGCAATTCGACATTACTGCACCTGATATGCTGCTTATGTTTTACCTTTGGTATATCTTTTGATGGATCATTGATGGGATCAAAAAGTCTTCCTATGACGGGTATATAAGTGGTTCGTGGCTAATATGCTCATTTGTATTATTCGGATCGGTTGAGGATAAGATATTGTCGTTTGCTATGGTATTCTGTATTGTAGTATGACGCTTGTCTTAATTAGATTTGCCCACGTCGGGTCCCTCTATACGGGATTACAGACTGCTTGCCCTCCATGATTTACAAATCAATTAAGTGGCCTGTAAAATATCCATGTTTATAAACGAAGGCGAATTATTGGTGGGTGATCCAAATTTGATCGAAACTAGTATTGTGCGAAAAGTTGGTGTATAACATATTATATGATGTTCGAGAATTATACTAAAAGTTATAAATGTGGCCGAGACTGCCCTGGCATTAGTTGGTGGAGCCCGTGCATTTGCCTCTTGCGAAGATGGTAGCTGGAGGGAGCTATGCTCTCAAGGCTTGCGCTGACACCGCACAACGAGGGAATTAACCATCACCTGAGGCGAGTTTTATACTCCTAATGCGCTCCGTAGGTCGATACCTATGCTGACAATGTCTTGGTAGTGACGCCTTATTATACACTTGACGGTGTAACGCATTGATATGCGAGAATCGACTGAATGGTGTTTATTCACCAATAATGAGCTAAAAACTCTCTTACTGGCTTACCAGTATTTTTCTGCGACATACGGTGGCCGATGTGTTGTCCCTTGTTCAGGGGGAGTGTAACCGGTGGACGGCGCTCACCATACACAGCGGGGATTTCCGCTGGAGCTGTGTACCTCCATATATTTAAAAAAAAAATATATGTTGCGAAAGTAGGTTTGTATCGGGTATTTGAAATTAAGGCATGTAAACCCTTTACAAGTAAAATTTTAATGAAACATTTTTGAAACTGCAATTGATCAATGAATTTAACATATTATTTTTGCAAATTTATGAAAACTTTAAACACTTTAATATTTAGCATCCTAAGGCTTCGATAAGCTTGGCGAATCTTTCTTCCTTTATAATTCCCAGAAGAACTAGTTATTACAACTCATAAAGTAGAACAAAGTTCTACAACTAGACGATCACTTATAAATATATCATTGGCCTAATATAATATAAAAGAGATGATCTTGGTGGTGTTTCGACTTGGAGACATTTTATGTTTCCGAGTCGATTTCATTAATACACTTCTAATTTTCCCTATACGGAAAAATAATGGTTGCAGTATCTTTCGCATATAGTTGAGTTTGCTATGTTATTCTGCTATTTCTTGCGAAGACTGTCTTCACTGTAGTCACTTATAGTGAAGAATTGAAGTAAACGAAACCCATATAGTAAATAATTTAGATGTACGATGTCTATAATATTAAGCAGAATATATGCTCGGAAGGAAAGAGTTTTCTTGTAGCTTTCCAAGTTATTGGACTTGTATTGAACCATTTGATAGGGTGTAAAGTCTTGTGACAACAGATGATACTACTTGTGTTTTTTTATGTAATCTCCGCGATTACACATGATCTAAGGATATTGGGTCACCTACGCCAAGAAAGTAGACGCCATCTCACTGATGTTACTGCAGAAATTGTCTTGGTGCTGTAGTGCATGTAGTACGTTTCACTTTAGCACCAGATCGTCTCATTACAACACTGGAATTATTATTGCAAATATTAATATCAGTTATATTGTTTCTCAAAGATTCAAATTCGAATTCAAGAAATTTGCTATCTCCCAAACTTGATAAAAATATTTATCAATTTAAAATATATCCCGTGGTATCAGCTCGTGGTGAAAAATATGTAAAAAATTGTAAATACTTTATTCAGAATGCCTACTTACACCATACTGGCGTTTAAGAGCGCTAATAAAAGTTAAAAGAAACTAGTAGGATGTTATCACATTTACATGAGTCACAATTTAATACGTGTTATTAATCTTGATAAGTAATTATTAAACTTTTGGATTATTAAAAAGAGGCATTCTTTCAAACTAAATATATTTTTCTATTATAAAAATGTTTTCTGATGAAATACGTTGATGTTCCTTTTGTATTACGCACGCGAAGACCTAGGGACGTGTGTAAATTGCAATTTATTACGCACATTTACATTTCTACTTTTATTTTATGTATGATCTGCTTCTTTTGCATGAGTGTAGTAAATGCTTAAAATTTACACGTCAAAAAATACAGTAATCTGGTTCGGCTTACTTAGATTCATAAAAATGTTGATTGTTTAGTATGAATTAAATCTGAAGTTAATTTTTAATTAAATTGTTTTTAGTATTACAAATAAATTTGATAGCAAACTATGATATTTTTATATACCCTTAAGGTTCAGTCACCCACTCATCACTATCATCATTCCATCAACATAGCAGAGCATAAATATTTCAAGAAGTTTTATGAATTACAAACGGTGTATGAGGCAAAGTTGTACAATCCAGGTTTAAGGCCAGACTATTCATTGCTATGGTGATCAATTCAAGCAAATTCTAAGCGTGCAATTTAATTAATTAATTTTAACAGAAAAAACAATTAATACGTATGTTCTAGGTTACCTTGCTCATAAGTACACGTTTTTAGTTGCAAGAGATTTTATTTTTTATACTTTGAAGACTATCAATTCTGGGCTTACCACTTTTTAAAGCGCTTTAAATTGTTTTCCGTGTACCTATTGTAACATTTTATAGTAGTAGTGGGGGTAAAATGTAATCAAAAACATTGTTTTATTTTAATGTCCAAATAGACTTTTTACAAATGGCCAACATATTCCTTAAACACGATGAGAGAGCTAACAAGGAGCTGGTTTCCTAATATTAAGTGATTACCGGAGCCTATCCTATGTCCAACATCATGCGAGCTGGAAGTGAATTGGCTTTAAGGAACGACTACTCATTTTTTAAAGGTCACTGAACAGTAACAGTTTTTGGTTCGTAGGTATTAACGCCATCGCAGCAGAAGTTGCGCTAATGCGTCAGTAAAGAGCGACCTTGTTGTTCGAATGCTAAATTTTTGTGGAACGCGGTATCTCGAGATATATAAATCTATGAGCATAGCATTCACATAACATATTGTGCTTGTACCTTATCAGTAAAACTTCATCCGCGATTTAGATCTACCATACGAGGAATGTGAAGAAGAGAGTTGCAGCGGGCTTTAGATTGGGCGATTTTAGGTTGGTGGTTCTGTGGCATTTTAATGACCTCAGTCATCAATCCAAAATATTATAAGCCAATTGGCTTATAATATTTTGGAATAGAAGGCAGCGATTTTTTTTCAAAAATATTGCAGTTAAGGCAATCGTTTTAATTGAAAGAATGTGTTACATAATTATATTTTTAGAATCTGAAATGGTCACTTGCATTTTAATATTATATAAGATATTGACATATTCATATAGTGGGCAAACAAGGGCACGCTTGTGTACATGAAACTTTGACCATGTTCACTTTAAAGATACTTGAACATATATGATAAGATATACCGTTTTACCATATGTCTGAGGTGTCACAGACAAGATCGGTTACATCCTAAAAGGTCCTTCAATAAAAACATTCTACAGGTCACTAAAGACAAATCAATGTTTACCATCCGTCAGCTTGATAGCGTGGACTCTCTAATGTAGGACAAAAAAAAGGATCCTTCAAAACCCGGTTAAAAGACACATAGAGACATTATATAGAAATTGATGCACCACCAATCCTCCCAAAACATCGTTTCCTACCAAGCCACGACCAACATTCTTGTATGGTATATGACCGGTTCACCTAAAACTGACTTATGTCTTTCAAACATCAACTTTTAATGATAATAAAAGTAAAACTGACCGTTCTTGTAAAACTTAAATTCCGTAAATGTACTAATTTCATACGCCTTAGAGTAGCTTTTGGCAATCGCCAGACGTTACCGCAGCACGCTCACTTTCACTCGCTCGACTCGTGCATGCGGTTTATAGTTATTGTGTATGAGGTTGTATGAGAAAACAGTAAAAGAAGAAGAAAAAATCTAAACTTTAAATTCCCGCGTCTGAATTGTAACATTTTCTCTGCAGCTCTCCTGGGCCCTCTTTCTTATATGATTAACAATAAATTGTGCATTTTGACATATTGTTACATTCTTCCACCAATACTACACTATAATAAAAACTTAACTGCATTCAATAGGCTATCCATTTATCATAAGACCAAAACAGTTTCAGCGCCTCACCAATTCTAAGCATAGGCACTTTATAATTAGGCTAGGCGCTTTGTAACCGGTCGGCACATTGTCAGTTGAACGAATTATTGACAATTTGACGTGTCTTTTCTCGACGCTTTATAAAGAGGCGACTTTGGCAGGCATCTTGTCAATAGATATGAATGTCTTTCTACAAAACGAACTTTAATCGATGATTAATCGAAACTTGGGACCCACGTTTTTGTTTTTTATTTATGGAAGAAGGTGGTACACCAGCAAGCGGATCACCTAATGTTAAGTGAGCGCTACCCGTAGAAAACTCACAACAAGCAAATGTGTTGCAAATGCGTTGCCTACCTTTAATGGACAGAGGAGGGGAAAGATATAAAAAGAATATTTCATTTTCCCCGCTAACCCCACCCCGTCCAATCCTATTCCCGTTCCCATCCTAACCTTAAAATGGTAGGGTGGGAAGGAGAAGAGGACTAAAATTAGGCCTCCGGCACCTCACTCATCGGACGAAACGCAGAGTACTTCCGCTTCACGCCTGTTTTCTGTGAGGTCGTGGTATTTCACCGGTTGTTTTCTTCTGTTTTTTTTTGTTGTTGTTGCAGGACTTTTAGTCAGTCGTTAAACGTAAACAAACAAAAATGTTCTTGTAACGTTATTTTCATGTATTTTCGAAGCAGTAATTAATTATTGAGAAAATTAAAAACATAATTTATTTATAACACAATTTATTACATACACTCAAATAATAATAAAAAATATGTTACAAGCTTAATATAAAATTTGAAACCTGCCAAGAATTACAATATAAGGTATGCAAACTAAGGTATATTTGACATAAAACTAGTTTTATTTTACTAGATTAATGATACACAAAATATAAAGAGGCAGGGGACGCGGATTGACCGCGCCACATCCACCCCCGCGCTGGTCTGACGTGTACAGTATCCGCCGCCGCCAGGTCCATACAGAAGCAGATTTCCGTAGTGAAAGATTCCTAGAATCCGAAGATGGAAGATTACAATATTTACGTTTTATTACAGTACCACAAAATATGTTTGATGAATAACATTATCATTCAGCTTTCCATTGACATCAACGAAAATTTAGTACTACGACTAGTTTTTGATGTTTTTTGGTAAGGACTTATGAAATCAAGTTACAATTATGAATTTATAGATCGTGGTTATATTGTTTCTTAAATTTACACACTTGTTAATAAACGAACAAAAATACGTGCTTACATTTTAAAGAGTGATCTATATAAAATTAGTGAATTGCTTGTTTCCTTTACGGGTATAAAGACGTAGTTAACAATAAAACACTCGACATAAAGAAGTTAATAACGTAACTATAAACGATTTAATGCTATTTTGAGAACTACTATAAAATTAAAAATAGGCGGTCTAAGTCCTTCGCATTCGATTGTACCACTAAGAATATATTAACCTAAGATTTGACATCTGACAAATAGACAATATTAAACTTGTCCAATGATATAATACAAAAAGTTTTTTTTTTTTTTGTTTACGCTGGGAATGCATTTACGCACTTCGCCGTCCGTGCTGCGGGGGCAGCAGGGATGACTTCGTGTGGGACTCCCGGCCTTAAATTTGGGCCGGACTACCCACTAAACCCCGCGGTGTTCTCCTTCGCCCGACCGGGCCGTGGCATTTACGTAAGTTTCTCCACGACCCGGCTAGGTCCCTTGGTAGGGACTCGACTCGTGTAGGGAGGGGTCAGATGTTAAGCCCCTCCCATCACCCTATGATGCTGCCCCCCTCGGAACACAAGAAGGGGGCCATCCGCACGTTCAGCGTGACAGGTCCCCCGACCCGTCGCGCTACGGCTGTAGGGCCGCGGCGTATCGTAAGACCATGTTCTCCCTGCACAGGGGCGTCGTCGCCCAATATAATACAAAAAGTAACAGATGAGCCATAAGGGGTCGAAAGGGAAAGGAAATATCATTGAACTCGTCTCATCTCACCACTGGTTTTCCCTAGCAGCAATCGTATAAAATCAGCTCTGGTCCAAAAATCGACTGTTTCTCGTGTTATTTATCCTTTGCATACTGTTCCCTTTCAACAATGTCATGACGACTATGCGATTTTGAAATTGTGATGTTAAAATGGCTGTCATAATAGTTGTGTAACTAGTTATTATGCTCTACATTCGCTGTGTTCCTACTATTTACATATAATGTGATGTTAAGTATTTGTTGTGATGGTGGTCTATTACCATATACAGTGATGATGATTATGCGACCTTAAAATTGTGACGTTGAAATGGCTATAATAATACTTGTGTAACTAGTTATTATGCTCTGCATTTGCTGTGTTCTTACTATTTACATATATTGTTATGTTAAATATTTGTTGTGATGATGGTCTTATACCATATAGTGATGATGATTTTGCGATCTTAAAATTATGATGTTTAAATGGCTATAATAATACTTATGTAACTAGTTATTATGCTCTATATTCGATGTGTTCTTACTATTAATAAATATTGCGATGTTGAGTATTTTTTGTGATTACGATCTATTACCATATACAGTGATGATGATTATGCGACCTTAAAATTGTAATGTTAAAATGGCTATAATAATACTTGTGTAACTAGTTATTATGCTCTGCATTTGCTGTGTTCTTACTATTTACATATATTGTTATGTTAAGTATTTGTTGTGATGATGGTCTATTACCATATAGTGATGATGATTTTGCGATCTTAAAATTATGATGTTTAAATGGCTATAATAATACTTATGTAACTAGTTATTATGCTCTATATTCGCTGTGTTCTTACTATTAATAAATATTGCGATGTTGAGTATTTGTTGTGATTACGATCTATTACCATATACAGTGATGATGATTATGCGACCTTAAAATTGTAATGTTAAAATGGCTATAATAATACTTGTGTCACTAGTTATTATGCTCTGCATTTGCTGTGTTCTTACTATTTACATATATTGTTATGTTAAGTATTTGTTGTGATGATGGTCTATTACCATATAGTGATGATGATTTTGCGATCTTAAAATTATGATGTTTAAATGGCTATAATAATACTTATGTAACTAGTTATTATGCTCTATATTCGCTGTGTTCTTACTATTAATAAATATTGCGATGTTGAGTATTTGTTGTGATTACGATCTATTACCATATACAGTGATGATGATTATGCGACCTTAAAATTGTAATGTTAAAATGGCTATAATAATACTTGTGTAACTAGTTATTATGC
The DNA here is from genome assembly GCA_029849275.1 of Papilio elwesi. NCBI lineage: Eukaryota > Metazoa > Arthropoda > Insecta > Lepidoptera > Papilionidae > Papilio > Papilio elwesi. The sequence goes on along the minus strand of CM056717.1, from coordinate 18,234,799 downwards.
TCTATATTCGCTGTGTTCTTACTATTAATATATATTGTGATGTTGAGTATTTGTTGTGATTACGATCTATTACCATATACAGTGATGATGATTATGCGACCTTAAAATTGTAATGTTAAAATGGCTATAATAATACTTATGTAACTAGTTATTATGCTCTATATTCGCTGTGTTCTTACTATTAATAAATATTGCGATGTTGAGTATTTGTTGTGATGATGGTCTATTACCATATAGTGATGATGATTTTGCGATCTGAAAATTATGATGTTTAAATGGCTATAATAATACTTATGTAACTAGTTATTATGCTCTATATTCGCTGTGTTCTTATTATTAATAAATATTGTGATGTAGAGTATTTGTTGTGATTACGATCTATTACCATATAAAGTGATGATGATTAGGCGAACTTAAAATTGTAATGTTAAAATGGCTATAATAATACTTGTGTAACTAGTTATTATGCTCTATTTTCGCTGTGTTCTTACTATTAATATATATTGTGATGTTGAGTATTTGTTTTGATTACGATCTATTAACATATACAGTGATGATGACTATGCGATCTTAAAATTATGATGTTAAAATAGCTATAATAATACTTATGTAACTAGTTATTATGCTCTATATTCGCTGTGTTCTTACTATTAATAAATATTGCGATGTTGAGTATTTGTTGTGATTACGATCTATTACCATATACAGTGATGATGATTATGCGACCTTAAAATTGTAATGTTAAAATGGCTATAATAATACTTGTGTAACTAGTTATTATGCTCTATATTCGCTGTGTTCTTACTATTAATATACATTGTGATGTTGAGTATCAGTTTTGATTACGATCTATTAACATATACAGTGATGATGATTATGCAATCTTAAAATTATGATGTTTAAATGGCTATAATAATACTTATGTGACTAGTTATTATGCTCTATATACGCTGTGTTCTTACTATTAATAAATATTGCGATGTTGAGTATTTGTTGTGATGATGGTCTATTACCATATAGTGATGATGATTTTGCGGTCTTCAAATTATGATGTTTAAATGGCTATAATAATACTTATGTAACTAGTTATTATGCCCTATATTCGCTGTGTTCTTACCATTAATAAATATTGTGATGTTGAGTATTTGTTGTGATTACGATCTATTACCATATACAGTGATGATGATTATGCGACCTTAAAATTGTAATGTTAAGATGGCTATAATAATACTTGTGTTACTAGTTATTATGCTCTATATTCGCTGTGTTCTTACTATTAATATATGTATATTGTGATGTTGAGTATACCTTGTTTCTGTCCTCAGTTGATTGATTTTTATCAGACAAATTCCGGCAGAAGAGTGAAAGCTCGGAATCGTACCATAAAATTAAAGTAATCTGTTACACAATCATATTATAGTGAATATTTTGCGCTTATGTTTTATAGGAATGGGTTCACCTGGTTAATTTTGCGATGCGATATCTTGGTGGTTTGGGTTTTATAGTTCTGGCTGCACAGGCTCAGGGTATACAAAGTCGCATGGCATGTTATCTTGACGCCTTTAGAGGCTGAAAAATTGAAAATATATTTATGTATTAAATGTATAAATAAATGGTGTGTTTGATAATATGGATTAGTTTATTGTAAAACAAGGAATTGGAACAAGTGACCAACGTAAATGTTTCTGTCCAACTAATTATGACGCGACTGCCATCGAAAGAAGAATAAATAGGTTAATGATAAACTAGTGCGTATCATCTTTCGGTCACGTTCCCACTAATATTATGTGGGATTTTGGTTGATAATTAGTTTTTTTTTATTGAAATGTAGAATATGTGTTTACAAAGTTGACAATGATTACGTATGGCGAAATCTATACTAATATTATGAAGAATTTGTTTGTTGGAACGAGCTTTTCTCAAGAACTGCCTATCGAATTTGATACAATATTTTTGTCTCGACATGCTGAACTATCACCATATTTGTTGGGCTATTTAACATAACATTATAAAACTGATGAGCAGATTAAAATAGAAAAAAGCTGACGATAAATACTGACACCTCTGGTGATCACAATTATATATAATTCGTAAATATATAAGGCACGTTATGTAGAGAACCAGATTTAAGTTTCCAATGTACAAAATGTTTCATGCAGGATGGCTGAATATGGAAGTGAAGATAGATAATGGAATGGAAGTTGGATGGATGAATGTATATGTAAAAAAACCTATAAATCATATGTGTAAGCGTGTTAAGGATGCATCTGGGAACATTGAGTTGTGTAATAAAATCATTAAAAAGTACCCTGTATTTTACTCTTAGCTACACCCTCTTAATTAAAAGTTGTAAGTTAATGTCGCAGTATAGATCGCGACATCTATACTTAGACATAATTTACACTAATATCATAAAGCGTAACTGCTTTGAACATCGCCCTCTATTGTCATCTCAGTCATTGTGCGATTTTACTTGTAGCTTATATTACATTATAAATTTTAATAATGTCATCTGCCTAACGTTACATGGCATTATTGCATGCACCCTACTATCAGAAACTTTAGGTTCCAGTAAGTAAATTTTTAATGTTTTATATTCTATGCGCATAGATGGCACTTGCTTATATAGAAAAAAAATATGTGAATAGAATAGATATTAAAAAAAAACATTTTATCGTAAAATACATTTTTAATATGTATTTTAAATTATTGAAAATATATTTGCACTTTCTATTTCTTCTAGTTATAAAAGCGTATCGTTTAGTTTTTTTAAATTATTATTTATTATATGAGTAAGTAGAAATACAACATTATTGTTGTGGTTCCCTATTCGATCGTCGATTTATTACGACCAACAATAATGCTGATGCCACCGAGTCCGACATGTGCACTAGCATAGCAATACGCGTGGCATTTTAAAATGGCCGCTAAGCATACCCCTTACAGAAGACACGTGTCATCACGTGCTTAAATGTATGCATGTATAATAACCTCCTGATTTTTAATAATAATAATAATAATAGTTCTGCGTCGTTTTTGAAAAATCATTGATCGAGTCGGCATAAGTAAGAATTAAATTTATAATTAATTTCTATTCGAGTTCTATACTGCCACAGATACTGACGAACATTGTGTGACAATAAATTAATGCTTGAAAAATAATTTGTTTAAAGATTTATTAAAACTTTATTTAAAAATAAGCTTTTAAGTCCTTGTGCTGCAATAGGGCTTAGGCAAAGATAGCAACTGCTAAATTATTTGACCACAAAAGAGATGGCTGGTAAATCCGGGCGAAACATAAAAAGTAATGTGGTCTTTATATATGTAAAGTGCTGTGTTTAACCTGCACAACACACATGGCACATGTGTTTATTTATTATTAAAATTAAAACTCATTTCATCTGTTAAAGAGATATATAGAAATTAAAAAAATGACAATTCCACTACTACTACCTACCACGTGGTAAGTTTTATATCCACGAAAAAATGATGCATTTAAATAGTGAAAAGTTGCAATGGGAAAAACTGTAAAAAGTAATAACTTACCCAGAGTTAAATGCTTATACATTATCGTTTCACTTGTTCGACGTGGCAGGCGCCGTCAAAGTCCATCAGTCGCAGCAGCTCCCCACAGCCGTTCTCGAACAACGCGGACGATAACCATCCTTACCGCCTTTGCTCGGTTGCCACGTAGGTTCTGGAAGTTTATCGAAGAATTCCTGCGTTAGATAAAGGGCCTTAGGTCAAAGGTAATTTCAAATGCAATCGAGAATGTCCCACGTGGTTTTGCGAGAGCACGCCATTACAACTTTGTCTTCTATGGAACAATGAGCAATTTCTAGATCACGTGGCTTATATTATATTTAACTAACAGTCCACCGCAAAGCGATAATTAAAAAACAAAATTAAATATGTATAACAGATATAGTAGAGTAGAGTAGTAGATTAGTTTTTAAGCATATCCGGAACAAGCATACATGAGTCGAAAAATAAATTGAAATACCTAGTATTTAAACTTTTCTACTCACCTACTTTGATGATCTTCTCTCAGTAGCAATGCTGTGAACTGGAGACCAATGAATTTACTAATTAACTAATGTGTTAACCTTTTGAGTCCCACGCGACCAAATGAACAGCGATGACCGCATTTCGCGATACCACAACAGCGGGCGTGTTCGCAAAATGCAAGGCTTGCACATAATCAATGACAATTGGAGGTTTGTTTATCGTAATCTATGAGAGCGATTTTAAACTTCTTCAACATGTCGGTTTAATTTGCGATTTCGCTTCGTACCGATACCAATGAAATAATTTAAATTAGTTAGTATTAATTTTCGCCATTACCATTATAAACATCTTCAATTTTTGCGATCCATTTAGAGACTAACGCCATCTAGGTGCATTTTTAAATAACAATAGACGCAATTAAGATTGACATATTCAATCATTTCGTTGTGTGACAATATGTAGGCAGGTGCCATGTATTTCAGAAATGTATTTAGTAGATATTGTATATATAAGATGTGAAATAAAAATAATAGACTATCAATAACTTCAACAAACATTTTATAAAGATCAATAAGTGGTGAACGTAAAGAAATACAAAGTAAATTTGCACAGGGCCTTATTAACCATATTGGGCACCGGGTACTAGGTGGCGTTATTCTCAACCTGAAGATATATCTTATATTTCTTTTAACCTGATTTAATTGTATATTACGTTACGACGTCAATGTTGTAGAAATTTGTTACCATCCGTCTTTACCGATGGTGTAAATCATCAAGTTAATTGGACGTCCTCAAATGAAACTGATATTGAAAGATATTGTACATTACATAGACACATGCAAAGATGATAAAAGCGTGATAGATTGACATCTATATTTAAAGTTTAAATGCCAGTATTCTATATACCTCAATAATAGAAATCTTGTTTTTTTTTAGTTTCTGGCATCATTTGATTAATGCGGTTTATCTCTTACGTCTTTTTAAGTATTGTTTATTTATAAGTAAAAGGCTCCTCTGAAGAGGCGCTGGGCTGCTAGTGGGTTGGGCTGACAACCAGCACCACGTGGCACCATATATCATGCGGTACACGCTGAGCCTGGTACCTTTTGTTATCTTTATTAGTAATTAATGCTTAGTTTACTATGTTTTGTTGTTTTTTGTATTTCAAGATAACAATAAATTATTTATATTTCATTCTATTTTATTTTATCATCCAGACTGAAGCTATGATGATACGAAAATACGGCAAACGCTTTGAGGAAAAAGTAGTTTAAGCGCCGCGTTTCCTTTCCTTTGGCTCGTCTTGGCGCGTCTCCCTACCCCGCTCCCAGTTTTACCATTGACAGTTAGAAATACATTTTTACTTAAGTTTAAAAAAACATTTCTTAAACAAGTAGTTGCTTATCTTAATAAACAGAGGAGCGAGCGGAGAAGCGGCGGATGTCCTAGCACAAGCTTTAGCCTTAGTTGGAATGGTTAAAAGAAAAATTAATAAATCATTTAAAACAACGCTGAATACTTCTAGTTGACGCCTGTCTTCTGTGATGTCGTGGTATTTGACCGTGTGAGTCGGGCCGCCCATGCAATAGCAAGTACAATGGGGAGAGATGCATTATTCATCAAATTCACACGGACGGACTTCGTATGTTACTTATAAAATCGCGGTGTTTTTGCAAGGTGCCCTGAACGAGCATATATATCATCAGACACGATTTCTCTTGAAATGCTGAGAGCTGAAGGCTTAGATGTAAGCCTGCTGTAGGTCTTTTTGAGATGTACACACCGAAGTTGTCAATGTCATGTCATTGCGTCCAGTAATAAACGAGTATCCACGAGTGACGGTTATTTTAATTGCGTTCAAACATAACGCTGGCGACGAGGATTAACTTACCCACATATTTATTTTTAAAAAAAATGGCGTACGTGGGAAACATGCAAATGTTCGACCACAAATGCCATGAGTGGGCAATATTTAAAGGAAAATTATCGCAGTTTGTAAGAATTAATTAATTGATTGAAGGCGCAGACAAGGGCGGAATTCTGCTCACGCATATAAGCGACGAGACATACCGTCTAGTACGTAACCTAGCGTACCCGCAAGAGCTGGAATTGTTAAAGTACACGGAACACGTCCAGTTACGCGACAGTCACTTCAAGCTGAAGCAGTGTACATTTGTCGACAAGGCAAATTTTTACGAAGCAAATAGAAGTCTAGGCGAATTTTTAGGAGACTGGGCGGCGCGACTAAGAGGTCTAGCGAGTTATTGTGACTTCGGTGGCGCCTTGGAAACGGCCTTGAGGGATCGTTTCGTCCTCGGCCTGGGACCGGGTCCAGAACGCGACAGGCTGTTCGAGCAGAACCCTCCTACACTGACGCTCGCTCGGGCTATCGAACTGGCCGAGCAGGTTGCGTGCGCCAAGCAAGCGAGGCTGAGGTGCGGCAGCGAAGCGGAGCTCATCAAAGAGGAACCGGTACATCGACTGAAGTTCCAAGATCGCTCTGGCTGTAGCGGCGATGGGCGCCGTGTCGGTGCAAGTGGGGCCGTGCCGGGGCTACGACGCGACGTGCGGCGTGTTTCGCGCTGCTCGGTGTGCGGGATGAAAAACCATGAAAGTGATAAGTGCCGTTACAAAGGTTACACGTGCCAAAAGTGTGGAAAAAAAGGACATTTAAAAAAAGTTTGTGTCAATGCTAGGGACACACAAGTTTATCATGTCCATGACCATGTCGACTCGGCTCACGAGACGGGCCACATGGAGGACACCGACTGTGAGGAGTGCCAGAACTTTAATTTGAGGTACGTAACTGACCAGCCTATCAAAATCGATTTAATAGTAGGGGATCAGGAATTGACAATGGAACTCGATTCAGGCTCTAGTAGATGTGTGATTTCGGACGATTTGTATAGGAAAAGATTTTCTAACTGTCCTTTAGAACATAGTTCATTAAATATGTGTCTCTATGATGGCCGTAAGATAAGTCCGTTAGGATATTTTAATGTTGAAATTATCTACAATAAAAATAAAAATTCGATAAGAATGTATGTCGTTAAGAATGGCGCGCCGCCTGTACTAGGCAGGGATTTTATGTCAGCGTTTCATTTAATTATAGCTAGTGACTTGAATTCCTTAAGCATTGGCTCGGAATTATGTATGTTATTAGATAAATATTCAGACTTATGGCGTGATGAATTGGGTGCCTTTAATAAATTCACGGTAAAACTGCTACTCAAGGAAAATTCAACCCCTAAGTTTTTTAAACCACGCACTGTGCCCTTTGCCCTAAGAGATAAAGTCGAGCAAGAACTAAGCCGGCTAGTAGGTTTAGGCATTCTCGTCCCTGTAAATTATTCCAAAAACGCGACTCCTATAGTTCCCGTTCTAAAAGACGACGGCCGTGTTAAAATAGCGGGTGATTTTTCTGTCACGTTAAATAAGGACCCTATTATAGAAAAATACCCCTTACCACGAATTGAAGAGGTTTTTGCTAAAATCGGAGGAGGCGAGAGATATAGTAAAATTGATCTAAAAAATGCAAATAATCAGTTTATTTTAGACGAGTCATCCCAGGAGCTTACTACCATAAATACTCACAAGGGACTTTTTAAATACACCAGACTCGTATACGGCTTATCGAATGGACCCGCCATATTCCAAAAGTGCAAGGAGACACTGTTATCGGGTATCGACGGTGTTAGCATTTGGCTCGAAGATATTTGTATTACGGGGCCCGACAGAGTTTCTCACTTGAAACGACTGATCGAAGTATTAAATAGGCTTAGTCACGCAGGGCTACGACTGCAAAAAGAAAAATGTGAGTTTTTTCAATAAAGAGTCAAGTATTTAGGTTTCGTTATAAGCAAGGAAGGCTTAAAGACTAACCCCGATAAAGTAAGGGCTATAATCGATGCACCGGAGCTCACCAACGTCACGGAGGTAAAAAGATTTTTAGGCCTAATAAATTATTACAGGAATTTTATTCCCAACGCATCGTCCTCATTAAGCCCCCTGCACGAATTGCTTCGAAATGGTGCAAAATGGCAGTGGGGAGACAGACAGCGTCGCAGTATGGCAGCTGTGCGGCGCGAGTTAGCGTCGGAGCGTATGCTGGCGCATTTCGAGCCCGCAGCGCAGTTAGTACTAGCGGTGGACGCGAGCCCTACCGGACTCGGCGCTGTGCTCGCGCAGCGCACGGCTAGTGGCAACGAACTTCCCCTCGCGTACGCATCCCGCTCGCTCACTGCAAGCGAACGTAACTACAGCCAAATACAAAAAGAGGCGACGGCTATTATCTTTGTGGTGAAACGTTTTCACCAATACCTGTACGGTAGGGACGACCCTTTTATTTTAAAAACCGACCACAGACCCTTAGTATCAATTTTTAATAACGCAACGGGTATACCGGTTACGACAGCGCTGAGACTCCAACGATATGCAATAATTCTATCGGCTTACAATTACAAAGTGCAGTACGTATCCAGCGACAAAAACATTGTTGCGGATTATTTTTCACGCGCGCCGATACAAAGCAAGCATAACGATGCGTCCGGCGATGTCGAACAAAACGTAGATGCGCAATACGCATTGAAGTCTCTAGATGCGTCATCGCCGGCCGCCACGGCGCACGACATCGGCACATGACGCAGCGCGACGCGACGCTTCAGACCGTCGCAAGGTATATGTTATACGGTTGGCCGCGAAAAATTAGCTGTAAGTCCATACTACCGTATTTTCAATGCAAGTCTGACCTTCAGTTTGAGAACGGGTGCCTGTTTAGAGGAAACCGAATAATTATACCGAATATTTTGCGGAATAAGATGTTAAGCGAACTACATGACTCACACTTAGGTATCATCAAAAGCAAAAGTAACGCATGAAGTAGGATGTGGTGGCCCGGTATCGACCGGGACATCGAACGCTGGATCGGGTCTTGTGAAACGTGCGCCAGCGTGCGCGCCACGCCCCCTCCCCCCCCCCCCCCGCACCCGCCCGCGCTATCCCCACCCTGGCCCGCCGCCGCGGCGCCGTGGCAACGCGTACACATCGATTATATGACCGTAGGGCAAAGGGTGTATTTAGTAGTGGTCGATTCACATAGTAAATGGTTGGATTGTCTGTGTATGCATAATGGAACATCATCTGCCGCTTTAATTGCAAAATTAAAATACATTTTTTCTATTTTTGGTATACCTAATGTGTTAGTGTCTGACAATGATGTAAAGATCAATTCAACAGAGTTTAAAACATTTTGCACCTCTAACGGTATCAAATATATGACGACCCCTATATATCATCCGCCAAGTAATGGCCAGGCCGAAAACTCAGTGCGGACATGTAATAAAATGTTAAAATGTATAGTTAAGGAAAATGTATCTGTTAATAAAACGCAAGACATGTTATTGGGCTACCTATTTAATTATAGAAACACCGTACATTGTACCACCGGGGAAACACCGGCCAAGGTAATGTTCGGTAGGAATCTGCGGTCTCGATTAGATTTAATATTACCTGCTGAAAAAAAATACGTCAACAATAAACCGACGTCCGGCAAAAGATGTTTTGAAATAGGGGGCTTGGACCCGATGGTACAGTGGACGCTAAGATATCTGGCAATTAGGTTCAATAAATGAGAAAATAGGAAATAGAATGTATAAGATTGTTGTAAAAAATTCAAATGCGCACTGTATTCGACACGTCGATCAGATAAGGAAATATACTGGGAATGATATTAGAAGCGGGACTGATTGAATGGCATAAGGAGCACGGGCTGCCTATGTCTGTGACAACTGGCGTAAATATTTCCCCTCCAGCCCAGGGGCTGATGCCAGCGGCTGAGGTGATTTTGCCAACTGACAGTTCACCGGCACCTCCAGTGGTCTGCGCTACAGATGGTCAGGAGGGAGGGGGTGACGCTTGTGTAGATGAAGAGCGGGAGGGGGTGATCGCAGACAGTGGCGTCGCCGCCCTCGCTGCCTCCGCCGCGTCCGCACAGTCCGCAGACGCAGAGCCCACGCGGCAGGTGGACAACGGGCGGCCCCAGTACAGCGCCGAGGTTTCACAGCCACACGACTTATTGGAGCCTTCGCATAATTCACGCAAAAAACGTAATAGGAAGCCCGTTGATTATAAAAAGTATTTTTTTTAAATGTAATGCTAAGTTATTCTAGACTAAGCCTTGAAACACTATTAAGCTAAGTTTTTCTTGTTCTTAGGTTTGGCAAACTAAGTGTGGAGGAATAAGATGTACACACCGAAGTTGTCAATGTCATGTCATTGCGTCCTGTAATAAACGAGTATCCACGAGTGACGGTTGTTTTAATTGCGTTCAAACATTACACTTTTTCAATTTACTTTGGACACGTGGCCTAGTACCTGAACATTGGTGTATATTAATTATTATCTAGCTTGTATAACTTAACATCTGACACATGCCGATCTCGTCAAAGACTCGCTAGTGGTCATAAAAACTAGAGTACCTCCAGGAGGCCCTCCTTTTTTTAAGCGTGATAGAATGCCTACGCATATCTGTTCATGCGGGGGCAAGAGCGGATTATGTCGGACTCGCACCGACTATAACCTAACGATGTTCCTCTCGAGCATGGTGACGGAACTACAGAAACCCTCCCGCAAACATCGATCCAGGCTCCCTAGTCCCTGCGGCGACTCTTGTTTTAGGCTGCTCAACAACCGTCGCTGCCGCAGTACCCGCTTAGTACCGGAGGAAGGGGATAGTGCAAAGTTATAGCGGTGCCTCAGTCCCCGCAGTGCCATCTTGCCTCCAAGCTTTTCACTAGTATCTCTCCACACTAACCGGCCCGGGTAACGCTACAATGATGACATTTTCAAACATGTCCTTGGTAGGCTTACCAAACGCAGGTAAACGCAGGTACCATTATAGAATACTCATAGGACACCATGTCACCACGTGGTGTATGGTGTGTAGTATGCACATATTGTCACTATTGGTATACTGGTCCAAGTAACCTTTTGTTATATGTAAACAATCAAAATTGTCCTCATATATCCAGAATCTAACAGCTCCGTTTTAATTTAAGTAAGACCAGGATAATTCCGACAATGAATACGGAATTGTAAAGCAATTAATATGTGTTATACAACTTTACAATTTTTTTACATATAAATATAACTTAGGGTTCACAATAAAAAAACACAAATGCCCGAGCAGGGGGTCGAACCCTTGGATTCAAAGTCCAACGCTCTGCCATTGACCTACTCGGACTCTAGCTATGTGGTCAAATACATCATACACATCCTAGTTTTTATTGATTGTAAATTTAAGGAATTCTTACAGAAATTAAGGTTCAGGTTTACGGGTTACATGTACATTTATTGGTAGAGGTAGTCGAGAGACTAAAGTTCTCTTGATGAGGTTTTAATTTTAATACGTAGGTCGTTAATATTGTGGCACGAGATGGCAGGCAATGTAATTCTGATATGTCCACACCAAGGCGATCTGTCAAATATCATAGTAATAACCGAGTATCCACGAGTGACGGTTGTTTCAATTGCGTTCGAAGACAACACTGGCGACGAAGTTCACTTACCCACATTAAAAAAATGGCATATTTCGGAAATATGCCGAATTTCGACCACAAATTCCATGAGTGGGCGATTTTCAAAGGGAGAATGTCGCAGTTCCTAAGATAGAACAAAATTGAAGACGCAGACAAGAGCGGAATTCTGCTCACACACATCACGGACGAGACATACCGACAAGTGTGTAACTTAGCTTACCCGCAGGAGGTGGATTTATTAAGTTATACGGAACTCGTAAAAACTCGTCGAAACAGTGCTCATATGTTGATAGGGCAAATTTCTACGTAGCGATTAGAAGTCCAGGCGAATCCTTAGGAGACTGGGCCGCGCGATTAAGAGGTCTGGCAAGTTACTGCGACTTCGGCACCGCCTTGGAAACGACCTTGAGGTATCGTTTTGTCCTCGGCCTGGGCCCGGGTACCGAACGCGATAGGCTGTTCGAACAGAACCCGTCCACACTGACGCTAGCTTGGGCTATCGAGCTGGCGGAGCAGGCTGCGTGCGCCAAGCAAGCGAGGCTGAGGTGCGGGAGCGAAGCGGAGCTCATCAGGGAGGAGCTGGTACATCGAGTGAAGTTTCAAGATCGTTGCGGCCGCGGCAGCGATGGTCGCAGGGTAGGTGCCCGTGTGGAGGGCGCTGTGCCGCGCCGTGATCTACGGCGGGATCCCGCCCGTTGTTCAGTGTGCGGTATGAAAAGTCACGAAACAGATGTGTAGTTACAAGGGTTACACGTGCCAAAGGTGCGGTAAAAAGGGACACACGTATTCACCATGTCGACTCGGCATCGAGAGGGGCAGAAATGAGGCCAAGAACTGCGAGGGGTGTCAAAAATTAAAATTGAGGTATGTGACTGACACTCCTATTAATATAAATGTAATAGTAGGTGATCAGGATTTGACGATGGAGCTCGACACAGGTTCCGGTAAATCTGTAATCTCAGATGATTTATACAGAAAAAGACTTTCTAACTATTCTTTAGAAAATGGTGCCTTGAAAATGTGCCTATATGATGGCCGGAAGATAAGTCCGCTAGGGTATTTTAACGCCGAAATAACCTACAACAAAATTAAAAGTGTTTTAAAAATTTATGTAGTTAAAAATGGAGGGCCGCCTTTACTAGGTAGGGATTTTATGTCGTCTTTAATTTGATCATAACAAGTGATTTTAAATATTTAAGCACTGATACAGAGATTTGTAATTTATTAAATAAGTTTACAGATTTGTGGCGCGACGAATTGGGTGCTTTTAATAAACTTAAAGAACAATCAATTTCAAAGTTTTTTAAGTCCCCCTTTGCCCTAAAGGATAAAGTCGAACAAGAACTGAACCGGCTCGCAGGCTTAGGTATTCTTGTGCCTGTCGAATGCTCCCGGTACGCTACTCCTATAGTTCCCGTATTAAAGGACGACGGTCGAGTGAGGATTGCAGGAGATTTTTCTCTTACATTAAATAAGGACCTTATCATACAAAACTACCCCTTGCCGCGAATCGAAGAGGTTTTCGCTAAGATAGGCGGAGGCGAGAGGTATAGTAAATTGATTTAAAAAACGCGTACAATCAATTTATATTAGACGAGTCATCCCAGCACCTCACGACTATAAATACGCACAAGGGACTCTGTTCGCGCAGATACGCCTTGCAAATAAAAGTAGCAATGAACTATCATTCAGTTAATTACAGTGACGTAAAATTGCAACCACCGACATTATTTTTAATATCGGCCTAATGAATTGTATTCAGTACACCTCTGAAACTTGCCCGATTACACGCGTCATATCTAAAAGTTTTATTTAATTGCACCAACACTCCGTATAAACCTATACAGACTCTTCAAATATACTAGGCTCGTTTACGGCTTATCTAATGCGCCTGCTAATTTCCAAAAGTGCATAGAGACACTTCCATCGGGAATAGACGGAGTCAGCATCTGGCTCGATGACATCTTTATAACGGGACCTCATAGAAGTACTCACTTAAGACGATTGAACGAAGTACTAGCTAGGCTTAGCAACGCAGGTTTACGGCTTTATAAAGAAAAATGCGAGTTCTTTAAAAAAAAGTGTAAAGTATCTAGTTTACGTAATAAGCATGGACGGTTTAAAAACTAGTCCCGACAAGGTGCTAGCAATCATTAATTCACCGGACCCCACTAACGTAACGGAGGTGAAAAGATTCTTAGGCTCAGTAAATTATTAAATAAATAAATATGCGCTCACGCCCGTAACCCAGAGGGGTAGGCAGAGATCATGGATTTGCATTTGGCGCGATCCTGGCACACCTCTCTCGCTTCTTCCACATTCATACATCTACGCATGCATGCTCGTCGGTTATGGGTGCTCCTTATTGTAATGTATTGTGCGTAAGTAAAACGGCGGTTGGTTTGGGACTGACTTACTTTAACAATATATTACAACACCCCCCTTAAAATAAATTGTGAAAACAAATAAAGTTGAAAAGAAAAAGATTATACAATCGTAACGTTGAGACTATGTAAACATTGTTACTTTTACATTACACAAAGGCAGCGTAAATAAACGTTATAGTAAAGTAAGCAAGACGCACCACAGCGCACACCGTCTGTAAAATGTTGCGGGTTCGAACCCGGCAGGCTAATTTGGAATCACAAACAAAATAGGCAGAATCAATTAGATTTGTTGTTGTTGCTAGTAACTAGTTATAATACATTTATTAATAGGAAAACAAAACCGTTAACACTAATGCTTCGTCGTGATAAATTGAAAATAAGATAAGTAAAACAAAAATAAGGAAAAAAAATAATGAAACATTATTACCTAATAAACAAATTTTAAGGTTATTTTATTGGTCGTGGCCGTAAGTTATGTGTCTTTGGATTAGGTGTTGGAGTGGGAGCCGAGGACTTATTGTCTGACGAAGAAATACTAAGACTTTCATCGGCTGTCGCCGCGATCTCTTTGGGTGTTGAATTTGTAATTTCGGGTGCCGATGCTCCCCTTGCTTCCGTCGTGTCCTCCGCTTGTGCGGTTGTACATTCTAAGTTTCCATTCGTTTCTTTTTGACCCGGTGTGTGCCACGAGTGCCGTACAGTTTTCTTCGATACCATTTGGTCAATTTGCCTGGTATTTATCTTATTCCCGGTATTAACTGCGTAAGTGACCTTGCCTGTCCCTTCTGTTACAGTGCCTTTGACCCACTTGTCCCCTTTGCCATAATTCCTTACGAGCACCGTGTCACCCACTGAAACCTCGCGTGCGCATCCTCCTGCGTGCCGCAACTGCCTGCTCTACGCCCGCGCAACGTTATCCGCGGCTGCGGCGGCGGGGCGCAGCAGGTCTAGGCGAGTGCGCTACATGACTCACACTTACGTATCATCAAAAGCAAAAGTAACGCACGAAGTAGGATGTGGTGGCCCGGTATCGACCGGGACATCGAACGCTGGATCGGGTCTTGTGAAACGTGCGCCAGCGTGCGCGCCGCGCCCCCCCCCCCCCCCCGCGCCCCGCCCGCACCCAGGCGCGTCAGCGCGGCGCCGTGGCAACGCGTACACATCAATTATATGACCGTAGGGCAAAGGGTGTATTTAGTAGTGGTCGATTCACATAGTAAATGGTTGGATTGTCTGTGTATGCATAATGGAACATCATCTGCCGCTTTAATTGCAAAATTAAAATATATTTTTTCTATTTTTGGTATACCTAATGTGTTAGTGTCTGACAATGATGTAAAGATCAATTCAACAGAGTTTAAAACATTTTGCACCTCTAACGGTATCAAATATATGACGACCCCTATATATCATCCGCCAAGTAATGGCCAGGCCGAAAACTCAGTGCGGACATGTAAAAAAATGTTAAAATGTATAGTTAAGGAAAATGTATCTGTTAATAAAACGCAAGACATGTTATTGGGCTACCTATGTAATTATAGAAACACCGTACATTGTACCACCGGGGAAACACCGGCCAAGGTAATGTTCGGTAGGAATCTGCGGTCTCGATTAGATTTAATATTACCTGCTGAAAAAAATACGTCAACAATAAACCGACGTCCGGCAAAAGATGTTTTGAAATAGGGGGCTTGGACCCGATGGTACAGTGGACGCTAAGATATCTGGCAATTAGGTTCAATAAATGAGAAAATAGGAAATAGAATGTATAAAATTGTAAAAAATTCAAATGCGCACTGTATTCGACACGTCGATCAGATAAGGAAATATACTGGGAATGATATTAGAAGCGGGACTGATTGAATGGCATAAGGAGCACGGGCTGCCTATGTCTGTGACAACTGGCGTAAATATTTCCCCTCCAGCCCAGGAGCTGATGCCAGCGGCTGAGGTGATTTTGCCAACTGACAGGTCACCGGCACCTCCAGTGGTCTGCGCTACAGATGGTCAGGAGGGAGGGGGTGACGCTTGTGTTGTGACCTCGCGTGCGCATCCTCCTGCGTGCCGCAACTGCCTGCTCTGCGCGCGCGCAACGTTATCCGCGGTTGCGGCGGCGGGGTGCAGCAGGTCTAGGCGGGTGCGCAACCGCCGGCCGAGCATGGCCTTGACGGGCTCACACTGCGTGCTACAGTGTGTACTGTTGCGATACTGCATTAAGAATTTGCTTAACGCGCGATCGACATTTTCGCCCTCCGCTATGGCTTTCTTTATGACCTTCTTCACGGTCTTTACGGCATTTTCAGCCGCACCATTGCTCGATGGATGATACGGTGCCGTTACAATGTGGTCGATACCATTTTTCTTTAAAAAATCATCAAACTCCCGAGAAGTAAACGGCGGTCCTCCATCCGTAACTATTTGTCTTGGGATTCCAAATCTCGAAAATAATTCTCGCAGTTTATTTGCCACCGTAGATGCAATTGTACCGCTATACATATGGAACACTTCAATCCACTTCGAATGGGCGTCGATCACGACCAAATAGTGTCGGCCATTATGTTGTAAGAAGTCCGCGTGTAAGCGTGTCCACGGCTCCGCTGGCCAAACGTAGGGCATTATAGCGGCACGCGGAGGGGCGTCTCGCTGCTCGCGACACGCGGCGCACGTGCGCGCACGCTCCTCTAGTTCTGCATCGAGTCGCGGCCACCACACGTAGCTGCGAGCTATTTGCTTCATCCTCACTGTACCCACGTGGCCCGCGTGAATCTCTTCGACTATTTGTTTTCGAAGGATACCGGGTATGACTACACGGTACCGATGACACCACGGTACACCGTGGTCGACGTGTAGTTCCTCCTTGCGATGAAAATAAGGCTTTTCGCCTTCGATTTCGGTTTCGTACGGCCATCCGCTTACGATGTACCCATATATCTTTCTTAAAATTACATCTTTCGCCGTCTCCTTTGCCACGTCCTTGTGGCTGAGAGGGAAAGTGTCTTCGATAAAATGCAAGTACGCGGCGGCGTCGTCTTCATCTGTCGACTTTACCATTTTTTTCTGTGGTCACGAAGACGATGTCAAAGTCGTATGCCGCCCACCGCACCGCATACCTTTGCAAACGGCTGGCGGCCGTTTGTGGTATACCATGTTTCGGCCCGAAGATGTATGTGAGTGCCTAGTGATCGCTCCGAAGGGTGAATTTCCGGCCAAACAAGTATTGGTGATGCCTGCTGACCCCATAGACGATAGCCAGGGCCTCCTTGTCGATCTGACTGTAACGTTGCTCTGTGTCGGTAAGTGTGCGCGAGGCGCAGCTCACTATGCGCTCGCTGCCGTCTGGCATGCGGTGCGCCAGCACGGCGCCCAGTCCGTACGCGCTGCTGCCCACGGCGAGCACCAGTGGTAGCGGGGGCGAGTAGTGCGCGAGCGCGGGCCCGCTCACTAGCTTCTTCTTAACCGCTTCGAAAGCCTGCTCACAATCCCTATTCCAACACCATTTACTGCCTTTCGCCAATAGTTTATACAGAGGATTCAACAATGTACTCATGTTCGGTATGAAGCGTGAATAATAATTAATTAAACCTAAACCTGCTCGAAGCTGTGATACGTTTTTAGGAACGGGTAAATTTACAATGGCGGCTACCTTACCTTTATCCGTATGTACCCCATTTTTATCAATTCTATATCCCAAATACGAAATTTCATCCATAAAGAAATCACATTTTTCGAATTTAATACGTAAACCCGCATCTTTTAACCGCGACAATACCTCTTTGACGTTTTGCACATGATGAGCTCTGTCGCGGCCGGTGATACAGATATCGTCAATAAATGCTACAACACAATCTAAACCGCTAAGGGTTTCCTCAATTAATTTCTGAAACATTTCCGGTAGACATTTCAAGCCAAATGGGGCCCTTCGATACACAAAAACACCCATATGCGTCGTTATAGCCGTAAGTGGTTGCGAAGCTTCATCTAGCACTACTTGTAAATAGGCATTTTTTAAATCCAATTTAGTGAACTGTTCGCCACCACTTAACGCTGCCAACAACTCTTCTGTTCGCGGTAAGGGATAATGAAATTCTTTTAATGAAGGGCTTACTGTGATTTTATAATTACCGCAAATCCTTATTGTTCCATCCTGCTTAATTATGGGTACAATGGGTGTTCCGTAGTCGGACCTATCCACCTAGTTCTAACTCACGTTCGACGGGAGAACGCAACGCTATCGGTAGCGGACGGGCCTTGCAAAATATCGGCGTTGTGTCTTTTGAATGTAATTTAATTTTTGTTTTGAATGTGCCTACACCGTTACAGAACACTTCTGGAAATTCGTTCCTTAAATTTACAAGTAGCGAGTCACCCGGCTGGCATATTTTATTAATTTTAATTGCATCTAAGTTCAGTTTTCGTAGCCACACACGGCCTAACAGTGGCGGCCCGCCTCGCGCGATAACAAGCAATGGTAACTCGGTCGTCTCGCTCCCACTCGTTACGCGCACCGCGACTTAACCGAGAGGTACGATCACCTCGCCGGTGTACGACTGCAATTTAATATGATCTTTAATAATAGGTAAATGATATATTATATTTACTGTAGAATTCTTTTGACACCGCCGATATTCTGCTCCCCGTATCTATTTCGAATACAATATCTATATTTTCTACATGTTATTTATAGTGATAGGGTCCGTCCTTTACATTGTTCTTAACAGCTATGATATGGTGTAAATAATCATTTGCATCGCTCGCGGAATCACAACTTTCAATGTAATTTTGAAGTTTCGACCGTCCACCGTTAGCCCTATACCCATTTTGTGAACACATTTGGGCCACGTGGCCATTTTTATTACACTTATAGCACTTTGACGCCTTAAAGCTACACTTATCTGCCGCGTGATCCTGCAAGCGGGCCATCGCCGTCGCGCGGGCCCCGCGCCCACGCGGTGCAGGCCGGCCGCCTGCTCGAGTCCCAAGCCGCTCGGTGTCGACGTCGCTCCCTGGCCGTCGCCGCCGGCTGCCTCCGCATGCCGCTCGGCCGCCTCCAAAGCGAGGGCCAACTCCACCGCCTTTTTGTATTCCAATGTGGGTTCCGCGAACAAGCGAGACCGCATTGCTTCGTTTCGAAGCCCAGAGACGAACTGGTCCCTGATGTTTTCTTCCAGCGTAATTCCAAAATTACAGTGCTTTGCTAGGTGTTTTAAATTTTGAAGGAAAACACTTACGGACTCTCTGTCTTTGTCTAAACAGGTGCCTCTCGGATATCTCCGATCTTTTTGGCTCAAGATGATTGCTGACTATTTCGACCAACTCCTCGAATGACTTGCTCTCTGGATGTAGCAGTGCACACAGGTCGCACATTAACTCGTACGTCGCTGCGCCGACGTGCGTGAGCAACGTTGCGACGTGCAACTCATATTTTATTGCGTTAAGCAAAATGAATTGTTTAACAAGTCGAACGTATGCTGTCCAGTTGTTACGGTCGTTGAGGTCGTATTCGTGTAACTTTCCGAAAGGCATTTTCACCGTTTGACGCGAAATAAATCAACTCGTCGCCAGTTGTAATGTATCGTGTGTAAGTAAAACGGCGGTTGGTTTGGGACTGACTTTATTAATATATGAAGAGGGAAGGTTGCAATAACCTACCCACATTTTAACAATATATTACATTTATATCGCCCTTTTTTAGTAAGTCATTAATCTGATCGATATAAGTTCTCCTAGGGCGTCCCCTACCAACACTGCCACTCACTTTTGCAACATAAATTAGTTTTGTTATTCTCTCTTCATTCATCCTTTCAACATGCCCGAACCACCGAAGCATACCTTTCTCAATTCTAGTCACAACGTCCACTTTTAAGCCACTCTTTTCCCTTATAACGCTATTTTTAACCCTATCATTCAAAGTCACGCCTAACATACTTCTTAAGGATTGCATCTCAACGGCATTAACTCTACTAGCATGCTTTTCCTGCCAAACCCAGCTCTCACTTCCATACATTAAAGTAGGGACTAGTACAGCATTGTGTATTGCCAGACGAGCCACAGACACATTCTGTCTCCTAACTAACTGTACCCATTCATTTTATTTCCCGCACTCACTCGTCGTTCAAAATCTTTAACATGCCTATCATCTCTACTAAACATACACCCCAAATACACGAACTCTTCCACCTGTTCCACTACATTTCCGTTAACCGTTATTTCAATTACTGTCTTACTTTGTTCTCTTTCAAACACCATTACTTTCGTCTTATCCACATTCATCTTCATACCTTTACCATCTAATGAATCATTCACTACATTCAGCATAAGTTGTAAGTCCTCCGCTGATGACGCAAACACAACCTGGTCATCAGCATACAAGAGACATTTTACAACTAACTCACCCATTCTTAATCCACAATCTTCGTCTTTCAAAGATTTCAAACAATAATCCATGAAGAGATTGAACAGCCACGGGGATGCTACACAGCCCTGTCTTTCACCTTTATAGATGCTAAGCCAAACTTAATTATTATACAAGTTTCATTCCAAACGCCTCTTCTTTATTAAGCCCCCTGCATGAGCTGCTTCGTAACGGGGCTAAATGGGAGTGGGGAGATAGGCAGCGCCGCAGTATGACAGCTGTGCAGCGCGAGTTAGCATCGGAGCGTGTGCTGGCGCACTTCGAACCCAGTGCACAGCTAGTGCTGGCGGTAGACGCGAGCCCAACAGGGCTCGGCGCCGTGCTGGCGCAGCGAACGGTGCGCGACAACGAGCGCCCCCTGGCGTAAGCATCCCGCTCGCTCACTGCTAGCGAACGGGACTATAGCCAGATACAAAAGGAGGCGACGGCTATTATTTTCGGGGTGAAACGTTTTCGCCAGTATCTGTACGGTCGAGATGATTCGTTTGTTTTAAAAACAGACCACAGGCCCTTAGTGTCCATTTTCAATAACGCTACGGGTATACCGGTTACGATAGCGCTGAGACTTCAACGATACGCGATCATTTTATCGGCTTAATTGTAAGCGAATCGAAGTGCAGTACGTATCGAGCGACAAAAACCTAGCCGCCGATTATTTTTCGCGTGCGCCGATACAATGTGACGACGCGTCGTCCGGCGACATCGAACAAAACGTCGATTCCCACTATGCATTAAAGTTTTTAGATGAGTCACCGCCAAGGCGCCAGACATCGGCCAAACCGTCGCTAGATATATGTTACACGGTTGGCCGCGTAAAATAAAATGTAAATTGATACTGCCGTATTTTCAATGCAAGTGCGACCTACAAATCGAGAACGGGTGCTCATTCAGAGGACATAGGATAATTATACCGACGAATATAAGATGTTAAGTGAACTACATGACTCACATTTAGGTATAATAAAAAGCAAAAGTAGCGCTCGCAGTAGGATGTGGTGGCCCGGTATCGACCGGGACATCGAACGCTGGACCGGGTCTTGTGAGGCGTGCGCCAGCGTGCGCGCCGCCCCCCCCCCCCCCCGCGCTCCGCCCGCGCCATGGCCCGCTGCCGCGGCACCGTGGCAGCGTATACACATCGACTACATGACTGTAGGGAAAAGGGTGTACTTGGTAGTGGTCGACTCATTTAGTAAATGGTTAGATTGTCAGCGCATGCATAAAGGAACGTCATCTGCCGCTCTAATTGCGAAGTTAAAGGACTTTTTTTAATATTTGGTATACCTAACACGTTAGTGTCGGACAATGACGTAAAACTTAATTCCATCGAATTTAAAACATTTTGTAACTCGAATGGCATCAAATACATCACGACGCCCCTATACCATCCGCAAAGTAATTGTCAGGCTGACAATTCGGTGCGAACGAGCAAAAAAATGTTAAAATGCATCACAAATGAAAACTTACCTGCTCATAAAACTCATGATATGTTATTGGGCTACCTATTTAATTATAGACATACCGGACACTGCACCGCTGCGGAGACACCGGCCAAGTTGATGTTCGGAAGAAATCTGCGGTCACGGCTAGACTTAATCTTGCCTTCAAAAATAATTACAATGAAAATAAAGCAACAGTCGACAAAACACGATTTGAGATACACACAGAGGGACACGGCTTGGACCCGATGGTACAGTGAACGAAAAGTTAGCTGGCAATTAGGTTTAATAAAAAAGAAAACAGGAAATAGAATGTTTGAAATTGTAATGAAAGAGATAAATGCTACTTGTATTAGACACGTTGATCAGGTCAGGAAATATACAGGCGATGGCACTAGGAGCGGCATAAATAGGTTATCCCCATCACAGGCCCCCCGTTTCTGTGACCTCAGTTGCTGCCGTTCACCCTTCAGCACAGCAGTTGTTGCCAGATGTTGAGGTTGCGCCGGCAGAAAACATGCCAAGTGATGAGCCAATATCACACCCTGAGGCGTATATTGTGGATGGCAAGGCTGATGGGGAAGGGGAAGGTGCTTGTGTGAGCGAAGAGCGGGAGCGGGAAATCGCGGACAGTGCCCTCGTTGCCTCCACGGCTCTTACTGCTTCAGATCAGCCTACACAGCCTGCGCGGCAGGTTGACGGATTGATCGCGCAGGGCAGCGCCGCCTCTCCCACACCGCATTAGTCATTACGCCCGAAACGCAATAGGAAGCCCATAGACTACAAAAAGTATTTTTAGTTAGTGTTGTAAGTTGTAAAGAAAACGATATGTGTAGTATTAAGGTAACTTCCTCTTGTTCTTAGGTTTCACATTAAGTGTGGAGGAGTGATATGTCCACAGCTAGGCGATCTGTCAAATGTCATAGTCAGTAATAAACGAGTATCCACAAGTGACGGTTATTTCAATTGCGTTCTAACACAAAAAATTCCCCTCAATTGTCAACTGTTTTACCGACCATAGTTTTTGGTTAGTCTCATCGGTGTACATGCAATAGACGACAATAGACGAACACTCTTATGTCCCTAATATTATTGTTATTATGTATTTTATGTCGTTATATTTATTAAAACACTCTATCTTTTTTAATATGTATTTATTAAGCAAATTAATTGATTTACAATTTGTTAGTTTCGTAAGCCCTCGTGGTTTGCTTTTAACATGTGCGTTATTACTTTACCATTTTTTTAACTCAAAAATTGAATAGCAACAATACCGCGTGAAATGAAGCTATATACAGATGAACAAAATAAATTGTTTTTATGAATCAAATCATAATTTTGATACAGATGTTTTGAGATTTTATGTTTTATTTTAGACGGTAAAACAATTAAGGTAAAAAATATATTTATAAACTTTTATTCTGCGAAGTGATTATTAACTCGTATGTTTAATTTGATGCCACGAAGCCGAGGACATCTTCTATAAACATTTATTTAAAGCACCATCTATGCGCATGGACTATAAATCCTTCGACAAAAATGTAAGAACTATCTATACATTATAAGTGAATTATAGAAAACGCAGCTATAGTTAGTGGAGGCCTTTGCCAACAAGAACACTGGGCTAAAATAACTAATAATAATATAATATCCTAGGACACATTCACACGCGGCCATCTGATCCCGAACTAAGCAGAGCTTGTTGCTATGGCAACCAGATAACTGATATACTACATGTACTACTTTTGTTTTGTAAATACATACTTAAATAGATAAATACACCCAGACTCAGGACGAACATACTTGTTACTAGTTATTATGCTATATACTATCCATCCCTCTCCCTTCTTGTCCCTATACCTTTGTTGTTTATCCTTTATAGAGAATGTGATGTCGATCCATTACTACGGTGTGATGACCATTGTCTACAATTGTCCTCTTTACACGTTGCTGATTTTTTACGTATAATGTAATTATAACTGCAATCTCAGTATTGTGTTGAAAATATATTTAATTGCATTAAAATACTTATCTTACTAATTTTAACTAATGAGGTAAATAATGTGATGTTAACCAAAATTTATTGTGATGCTGTAATGTGATGCATAAACGTTTCTGCTGTGATGCTTTTCTTGTGACGTATAGTTCGTCGTCCTCGCCATTTTTAAAAGAGAGTAAAAGGAATAATGGTCTTAGGATGTCGCTGTTCGGAAAGGATATGGGAAGAATAGCGGCAGCTGTGGTGTTCGGGGTCGCATACCCGTATCCATCGGACAGATGAACCCACTGAATAATCCAAAAAATTAATAATATTCACAACTTTGTTATTGACTACATATCCTTATACTTTTGTTCGGTTGTGTTCCACTTCTTATGTTTAGTGATTATAATGCGAACTAAAAATATGGTGTTGTAAAAAGTTAAAACATGCTTACACATACTGTTTTTTTTATTATTCGCTGTGTGCTACTTATACTCATTTAATGTGGTGATTTATTATTCGATATTAAAATTGTGATGTTCAATTTATAACATACCGGTAGGCATCTGCCAATGAGTTGCAAATGAGTTGCCTACTTTTAATTCACAGAGAGGGGGGGGGGATGAACAGAAAAACAGGAAATTTTCTTGTCCTAACCAAGCCCCCATCAAATCCTATTTCTCTTTCCATTTTTATTAGAAAAAGGAAAAGGAGTGGGACTGGATTTGGGACTTACGGATATCCAGAGACTGAAATTCTGTAGGGCTAACTTCTAGAAAATCTGAATTTTAGACATTGAG
The DNA here is from genome assembly GCA_029849275.1 of Papilio elwesi. NCBI lineage: Eukaryota > Metazoa > Arthropoda > Insecta > Lepidoptera > Papilionidae > Papilio > Papilio elwesi. The sequence continues at coordinate 18,210,240 of CM056717.1, read as the reverse complement.
TTCTCACCGCAAGGGAATTTCGGCAGTAAGTTACTTTTGTCCACGAAAGTCGAGTAGGATGCAAGGAGAGAGGCCGCGAGATCGGCTTTCTCTTTTTTGGGTCAATGAGTTAGCCTCGATGTTCAGAGATCGTAACGGTGGGTTACAGAAATTTTATTGGACAGCTTTGGTGAGAGACTCGTTTGAGAAAAGTTCGAGTTCCAGGAAGGAGATATCTGCGTCTTGGTTAGGAAAAATAAGGCTTCCAGGTTGGTATGGAGTCCCCCGCTATTGCAAAAATCCACGGCAAGTGTGACATACGTACGTTTGCCTCGATCGACAGCAGCAAGCGGAATTATCTTTTCCCAAAATACGAAGGACAGCCTGCGTGTTAAACTTACACTACTGTGCATTGCTGGGAAGTCTGGGTAGGAATGCAAACTTATGTGTCATATTTTATGAAAAGTTGTTCAACATCAGTAGTACAAGGAAATAAAAGGAGACCTGCTCGCTAATTAGAAGCACCCGTTGCCGCACGCCGTTTGGAAGCCTTAGCTAGCCTTAGGATTTAGTTGGCCTTTCAGAAACCGCAAAAATGGATCTTGATATACCTTTGCCAAGTGATTGTATTTATTCGTGTGAAAATGTGAGGTGAGAGCCGCTTCTACGGATTGGAATGCCGAGGAGGCTCGTAAGTGACTGAGCTACTGGGCTACTTATCGGCCACCTGAACTTTGGGCAGGAGGTACGCGCGCCGGCTGATAATCTACCGGAAATGCAGGCTATAGCTAACTTTATAAACAACATGACGCCTCACCTGAATAAGTTGTGACGGTCCCTTGGATCCTTGGAAGAAGGGTGCTTGTGACGTTCATGAAACTACACAAGGGACTCGGAAGAAGTATACCGATCAAAGCAGATGAAAAATCGACCAGCACCCGATTATTGTGTACGGAACCTGGTACACCACCACGACCCGATAACCCAATGATGCAGATGAGGGAGATGAGGGAGAAATCATTCCGCACGACGACATTCATTCCGCACGACGACAATCCTTATCGGATTAAAGAGGTTCTCAGCGCGACGGCGTACCGCTTAGAGCGAGTTTATAATAGAGTGACTACAGGGAAGCACGTATCTAGAAGAAACGTAGGCGAAGGCCATCGCGTAACGTTAACCTGATCGCGGGGTTGCACTTTCCAGGCAAGGTTTAAGGTGAATCCTGCGAGGGACAAGACTTTAGGACTATAAGGAGAAAAATAAGATTCTTGCATGCAGAGAACTCACTTCAGCAGGTGATCATTTGGACTTTTCGAGCACATGAGACGCAATATTGGTGCTGAAACGAGAAGAGGCTTTCTGTGCTTAAAAGCTTTGTTTCAGGTTGTTTGGGGCCCTACTGCCGATTCACCACATCACGTGTCAAATGAATTTCACCGACTTAGGAACTTCTATAAGAACACCAGGCAAGTTGGATCAATGAATGGAATGAATTGTGGCCCCAGAGTTGCGAAGACTCTTTGGCATCCTTACAAACCTATCGAAAGTCCCGAAGAAAATCCCGAAACGCTCGGTTAAGGCTGTTTTGTTTCAGTCGTAAGGATCCATGTCTTGGAAATACCCAAATAGGAAATAACAACACTTCATGTAACTTGACGTTAGCACGTCCTCAACCTTTGGGAGCAGGTAGCGGTCAGGCTCGGTGACTGCGTTGGGTTTGCGGACGTCGAAACATCCACTCGTATCAACTCGCTGTTCAAAAAAAGCGACTTCACGAAAGACCACTTCTTTTTCGGATCGCCTGAACATATGTACGACTCCTGGCCTATGACTAGTACTATCGTTCGGGTGTTATTCCCGATACGATGAACTCCGTTATTAGCACTCAAGAACCTTAGCAATCCTGGGTATAGACCCCATTGTTCATCACGACAAAGACACGAAAAGTGTCCCTTGGGGCAAATATCTATTGGCACATATAAATAACTATTTTGGAGGTTCTTCAGGTAGCATACACCTTTGTTCTTAAATATTAAATTTAAAAAAACTTAATATTTGAGAACATCAACAGTCAAAATAGATAAAGTTTTCTGGTGTTAAATATATGTTTTGTTTAAAGGATGTTCAACGATTTAAATTCGTTCGTAACAGTAAATGTATAGTATATTTCGTATATATTTGGAAAGATTTTTGTCAGTATTTTTAGGCCTTTACATATGTATTTTTATAGATTAAGTTTATAAAGTAGATTCCAGTTATAGGTGTAAGATAAAATGATACCCAGTTGGGTTGTAAGTTGTACGCACAAGAATTTGAGTACTGTTTTGCTCAAGAGGTTATATATTTTTTTATTACTTTTACTAAATCAATTGTTAAAGTTCTGTTAAGATTTTAATCATCTTTTAATATTTTTTTTTATTTTTAGTATAACCATCTGTTTCTTTATTACCAATGAGCATCCACACATACAAAATATTCGATCGATTCAAATATCTTTTCTACGTTTCCTTGAAATTTTCAGCACTAGCTGTTACTGCCATTTCGTCGAAGTTGAATTCAATACAAAATGTCTTTTCATCTCATTATAATTAATAAAAAATCACTTACGAGTAGTTGCTACAACCATCTGCAATATTTTTTTATAACAAACAAATAACTTTAGGTTAAGGTAGCAAATGACCAAGCGGTTCAACCGAGGTGAAGTGATCGCTACCCATAGACATCTGCAACTAACTAATGAGTTGCAGATGCGTTGCCCACCTTTAATGGACAAAGGATAAACAGAAAATGGTTATTCCCAATTCCTATACATCCCCTCCACCGTCAAGTTTTCTTCCCCTTCCCATCCTAGGCTTAAGAGGCTAAGGGAGAGAACTTGAATTAGGCCTCCGGCACCTCACTCAACAAACGAAACGCAGAATATTCTACTTGACTTCTGTCTTCTGTGAGTTCGTGGTATCACCGGTAATTTCCGAACAAAGTCAGTCTTAGAACTTGGTTTACTTTGAGGCAAACATCTGTGCGATTTTGTGCGAATACTGCACGGTGTACGCGGTACCCCGGGCTCATGGCATGGCGGAATTTTTTCCTCCTTATATGATATAGTGAAATTGGTCAGTTCAAGCAATATCTTAATAAATTATACCCTATATGTTATTCTGGTGTATAAGCTATATTATTGTAATGTTTCATTCTAATCCATTTGTGGTTTTTGCGTGAAATAGTAACAAACAGGCATACATGCAAACCACTAAGAAATGAACTAAATTATACCTGTAGACGAATTTCTGAATGAAAAACGATTTTTATAATAAACTTACTGTGGCTTGCGGATTCACGCTACGTGCAAATTATTAGGGCCACATTACACAATACATGACGAATCGTTTGTTAAAAAAAATACGTAAAAATATAAAAATTTTACCTTATTACTAAGACTCCGCTCCCCGTCTGTCACCCTTGTGCGCGAGTCTATCTATCCGGCATAAAAAATAGCCTATGTGCTATTTATTCCAGATTATAATCTATCCCTGTACCAAATGTCATCCAGATCCGTTCAGCCGTTTAGCCGAAAGAGTAACAAACATCCATACATCCACACATATAAAACTTCGCATTTATAATATTATGGGGTTGAACTAGCAAAATTTTTAGATTATTTGACCAACATTTTTTTTCGTAAAAAAATATTTTTTTAATAAAAAGGATCCTATTTTAATTCTGGTATCGCCAAGACTATGTGTACAAAGTTTCATGATGATCGGTTGAGTAGTTTTCGCGTGACACACTTACATTCACATTTGTAATATTAAGTAGGGTTATAGACAAAAATCAGGATCAAGAATGCGTACAAAATATTAATGTATTATCGTAATATTAATTTAGATACATTTCATTTATTTGTAGCAAGGCCCTTTAGTTCCCTTTTCCTTGGTTGGTTGCGCCACCTCGTCTTTAAACATGTACACGTCACCCACATCAGCGCAAACACGGCTTCTTGTATTGTTCTCTTCTTTTATTACCGTGTTCTTGGTAATAAACATCCGATACTTCATGTCGGCATTCATCTGAAATAGGCGTAAGCGTTTTTTAACTAATACAGCTTTCTGTCACGGAATTATTTCGTATATATATATATATATATATATATATATATATATATATATATATATATAAAACGAAGTCGCTGTCCACGTTTGTAATATTAGTAGGCATGCAAAATATACATGTGACTGTGAACTTGGCCGTTGAATAATCGGCCAAGGTAAGGTCGGTGACATACACATTCTATTTAATCTTAAAATAAATAAATATACACTCACGCCCGTAACCCAGAGGGGTAGGCAGAGATCATGGATTTCCATTTGGCGCGATCACCACACGCCACACTTTTCCCTTATTAAGATATTTTTAACCCTTAATCTCATTATTTATTACAAAATAATAATGAATAAACTAATAGGGATACGTTTAAAGGTTTATTTCTAATAAAAATATATTACCTGACGCAATCTGTTTTTTATATCTCTATGCATTTCAGCGACTTGTTCTGCAAAAATCAAAACAGATGATTACACCGTGTGTAACGAAACATATTTCATAGAAAAGGTTAAGTGATCTGTGGCACCGACCGATTGTGAACTCCCGTCAGTTTATAATCTGAGGTCAGATATATGTAATCGGGTATATTATAAACTTTCAGCAAAACGTGAATTGGACGTATGGCTTACAGACTGAAATTCGAAATCGTTAAATTGTGAACCGATATTTTGCGTGTATTAAACTTAAGAATGGATGGATTAATGATAGTTATTTTATATATGTTATCATAAATATACATCATAAATATATAAAATGTTACATTGTTTAACTGTTTCTTAATAGCTTATTATATATCTAGTCAAATTATAAAATAACGAAGTTTGTATTCGTTCGGTGACATGTGCACAGTTGTATTATCGCCATCTATGTATCTTTGTATGTATAGAGATTTAGATGGACATGGATACACCAAAACGAAAGCTTTGATATTTAGTTAGCTAAAGCTTATTAATTAATTTATTTCTTTTTAAATATGTATAACGTTTTGCCTCGAATTGAATCCGGGTCATCTCGTTATTATAATAGTAAAAGATGGCTGCGATTAAAAATGTTAAATGCAAATGACAAAAGAATGAATCAGTGAAATCGTAATTAATAAAAATAATAGTAATAGTACCTCGGAGCGTTTACTGTTGACACTGTTGCTCTTCGCCGCTCGCAGCGTACTGAAGTATGCAAACGTCCATTTGCCTGGCAGGGCTCAATAAATAGGTATGTATTGCTTCAGTTTTCAATTTCATTCCATAAACATTCTTGCAATCTTTTTTATTTTATTAAAACCGTCTCTGTGCGTCATTCATTTGAGCTCAGTTTCGTATGACAAAGATGTCCTCCGCGAAATGTGACCGTCTACTTCATACGAATCGTCGTTTTTAATACGAATTATAACGTTAACAATTATGCATAAAAACTTACCTCTCTAATTGATTGAACGATTTAATTTCCGAGAAGCAGGTTCACGGGCATTCGGTTTGCATATAGTTAAGTGACCCCTCTTCCAACTATGTAACCCCGTTTCACGAGGTCCACGTCTCTCTGGACGCATGGCTACAATTAATCCTGTATATCCTCCCCCATCTGACGATGCTAGCTCGAAAGGCGTCACCGGAACGTGAACCTTAAGAATTAGGTATTGAACAATGTGTACGTCGTCAAATCCCATCGTTCCGGATTCGATATATTACAGAAATTTCCATAAACGCGCAGATGTAATGCTGAAACCGGGACAGGTTGGTACCTTTTATTCCGTAAATAAAACATGTCCCCAACTGACATAAAACCTTCATTTAATACGGTTTCCATTGTCTGACCTATGTAACCTAAGTTGTGTATAGAGTAAGTCGAATGTGATAGTATATCTATAATTCAAAATTCACGCGGAACTATCATGCAAAAATGACGAAGAAATGCAAGCGAACTCATGGACAAATCCTAGTTAAACTTACATCGCAATCTTCCGCTAGGCCAATACACTCCACTCATCTTACGTAAATTAGGACATATGCGTATTTACAATATTTATAAAAAAATAAGAATTAAATATAAATTATAATTGTTTTGACGGGCCGGTTGGCGTGGTTTGTAAGATACTTGCTTTTCACGCCGCAGGTCGTGGGTTCGATTCCCACCCAGGACAGACGTTTGTGTGCATGAACATGTCTGTTTGTCCTGAGTCTGGGTGTAATTATCTATTTAAGTATGTATTATTTACTTTTATTCTACCAACGATTAAATAATTTGCAATGGCGCGCGAAATCGTTTATGTAACAGCGTAGTTTCGGGCACTGAAATCAGATGAGCGCGCGCGACCTCCGGTGACCCGGTCAGCCGTACGTTACAATTTAAACAAGCCAATGACTTACGTGACGCGCGCAACATCGACCAATCGGTTCACGCCAGTTTGTTAGTAGTTGGTGCATTCTGGAAAGCTACTCAGTGTAGTGTAAGTCCTGGGGAGTGAAATGAGATGACGTTTACGGTAGCACAGTTTATTCCGCACTGGTGACAATGATTAACACGTTCAGTGCGGTGGCCCTATATTATTTAGATGTACCTACATACATTACATCCCTCCCCGCTTAATCGACTAATACTAACTTAACTTTAAGGAAAATCTTAACCTAACTTATCCTAAGAATAAAACTTAACCTTATCTAATCTACATTTACGGATCGGGCGTGACCGAGGACGACGCTTGACGATAAACCGTTCACAAGCCTATTGTATCGGAATAAACCTCGATGTGTGTTAATTACCATATATTTACTGCTGTCGTCTAGTTCTACCTGATTATAAGCCTGTGACAAGTCGATTTTACTGTAAAACTGAGCCCCATTCAACCCTACCAGTATATCGTCAATCTTCGGAAGAGGGTAACGATCGAACAGTAAAGCGGGATTCAGGGTCGCCTTGTAATCAGCACAAATTCTAAGCGTACCGTCCGCCTTATGTACCGGAACCAGCGGCGAGGCCCATTCGGAGCAGTCGACGGGCTCGATGACGCCGTCGCGCAGCATGCGGTCCAGCTCGGCGTCGACGCGCTCGCGCATACGGAAGCGGCCGCGCGCGGTGGAACACCGGCGCCGCTCCCTCCCGTACGCGCAGAGTCGCCTTGCCGCCCGTGTACCGCCCCAGCCCGCCACTGAACACGTCCTTATATCTGTGGATAATAGCGGATATTTGTGTGTCAATTTGTACATTATTTGTTTCACGAACGTGGTTGCAATTAAACTTAGATACATTTATTTGTAATTCCGCTAACCACTGTCGACCTTGACCTGAATGACCTCCTTGTTAGGAGGTCATTGCCCCATCTATCTCAAATAATTCTAACTGTTTTTTAACATCCTTATATATTACAATAGGTTTAATAATGCAGAAAGGCTTGATTTTAGAACCGTCAATAAATCTTAATACGGTGCTACCTTTTTCGATGGTTAAATGACTGAAATATTTCTTATGCATTATTTTACTTATACATGATATCGCCGTACCTGTATCTACTTCCATATTAATTATGGTATTTTCAATACAAATTGGTAAACTTACGGGTTTGTAATTATTTAGTGAAAGGAGATTCAATTGTTCCTCGAGATCCGCGCTGTCGTCTGCGCCGTCGGCCCGCCGCGCCCCGGCCGCCGCGCGCTCGCCGGCCTCCGCGCCGCCGAAGTGAGCACCCAGCTCACGCACCCGACGGCTGCCTTCTGCAGGACACACCCGTCGCAAATGACCGACTTGTCGGCACTTGCTGCAGATATACTGCTGAAACCGGCAGCTGCTCGCTCCATGGCCCGACGCACCACAGGCAGTGTAGCTCCGCCGCTGTCGACTCCTCTCCGGCTGCTCCGGCGCCGCAGAGCACTGGCCGTACCTATCGCCGCGCCTCCCGCCTCCGTAATTGAGCCCACGACCACTGTTGCTAGCGTTCCGTTGCATTGAATGCACGAGTTCATTCCCGCCGATGGTCTCGACGATGGCTGCATCACGCTCCGCCGCTTCTAATGACTGTGCTATCTTCACTGCCTCCGTGAAAGAGATGACGTCATTCTCCGCAAATAACCGCTGCCTAATGACGTCACTCTTTAGACCGCGTATAAATTGATCGCGTAAATTTTCGTTGAGATTTGCCTTAAATTTACAATCTCGCGACATTTTTTTTAATTCGGCAACAAATGTAGATATATCTTCTCCTGATCTTTGTCGCCTCTGACGAAATCTGTAACGCTCCGCGAGAGAAAAGGGTGTCGGCTGCAGATGTTGACGCATAATCTCGCATGCTTGCCGACACGATAACTCCGCCGGTTTATTCGGGCTAGCGAGATTAACAAGAAGCTCGTACGCCTCGTCACCGAGTATGGCGATTAAAGAGAAACTTTAAATCGTCCGCTACATTGTTCACTTTAAAATACATGTCCAACCGATCGATATAAGAACCCCACACCTGTCTGATGTACCTACATACATTACAGTTTGGATGCAAAGAAAATGCAAAATAATACAGTGCGTTGAATTTAATAGTGTTTTATTCGAGTAATTAGTTTAGTGCTTGTTCAAGTTGTAAGAAGAAGTTGTTAAATGGTTTTTTTACTTTATACGAATGATTTGATTTGACATACGCATCAACGCCGGGACGTTGTTTAGTACAATCTCTAGATATCTTTCTATTATATATCTAGAAGATATCTTTATATCAAATATTGGCACGCCAGCACAACGTATTTCATCGCTGTAGAGAGATTACAGATGTTTATCCCGCACTACCATTCATCGCGTTCCAACGTGTGTGCTCGTGAAGATGGACGGAGGATGTTTTCGGTGCTAGTGTGTTAGACTTCTATTTATTTAGTTAGTTTTGGAGAACATTAATCTGGGCATGTATTGTTTTTAGTGGGTCTAGTATCTAAATTACTCACTAAACATCAGCATATCTACGACATTAATTTTAATTGCTAATGTGTTCTGTGAAAGCCTTCTGGTATATGTACATTAGGGTAGACTTTTTTTTAGATTTGGGTAGACAGCCCTTGACTAGGGACTAGGACTAGATTAGGGTAGACAGCACTTGAGTTCTTGGTAATATTTAAGCTCTACGCGATGTAGATTAGAGCCCTGATTGACATCTTCACTTACCCCTCTGCGTCACAGGCGTGAATATTTATACATGATTTATGTATAAACGTGTATCGAACTGAAACCAATTTTAGAACGAACTTTAGACTTAGACTGGTTAATTTCAATGTACCAATATAATAATTTAAAAATATCCTGTTCTAATTAATTAGGTTTTCTAAGGGGGAAAGAATGAGTGAATTTGTTCCTTTATCATATTAAGGCTCGATGCAATCTGAAAGATGTATATAAATAAATATTTAGACTAGAAATACTAAAATATGGAACGTAAATAATTTACATTTACATTTTTGTATGTAAGGGGGATGATAGGGGTGGTCACAAGGGTCACCAGAAAAATAAAATAAAAATTTCCCTCTGGGTATTAAAAAAAATAAAGGGCATTTTTTAAAAACTTAAAAGTTTTACACCTCCTGGGGCAATTTTGTAACCAATGACCTACAAATGTTGCTACATTTAAAAAAAAGCTATTATGTTATCGTCAATAACCCTTTATCAATATGAAATAAAAAAAACAATACAACTAACAAAGATTTTAAAGAAAATTAAGTTCTTGTCCAGTCAAGAACAAAGTAATTACGATTTCAATCAACTTCCTCCAAGTGTACTGAAAAAAAAAGTACTATGCAACTCCGGCGAGTAACTTAAAAAGATAGGTAATTTTATTACAATTCCAAAATGGTATAATACTTGCTTAAAAAAAATCATACTAGGACATTTAAAAATATTTTTTGCGAACAATACCCCTTCAAAACAAAACATACCAATAAAACAACAGTCTCAAATTTTAATGCGTAGATGTCTGAATGTGGAAGAAGCGAGAGAGATGTACCAGGTTCGCGCCAAATGGAAATGCATGATCTCTGCCTACCACTCTGGGTTACGGGCGCGAGAGAATATTTATTTCATATCTTTGTAATAAATGCGTCATACATATTTAAGCTATACAGTTAATGCCCAGTGAATAATTCAAGAAGTCGACACGTGAAAGAATCGCAACTTCGTAAATAAGCTGGGTTGACTGCAAAAATACAAAAACCAAGATTATTACACTATTGTCAACTCATCTGCGTGAAACTTATTAAATGTGAACCTGGGAATTACAATGTGGACTGATATCAAGTCTACTTGCGAAGGCGGGCAATTTCCAAACCAAATATATATATTTTAAATTAACACCTCTTTATCATCGTTAGGTAATATTGGTAAGTAAAAATCTTATAGATGCGCGAGATTATTTCGTACAACGTGATATTATTATTGAAGTGAAAATATCTTTAGCCAAGTCAGACGATGGGGTAGTAGGGAAAGAGAGGAGCACCAGGGGAGCTGCGAGGGTAGGGGTAGATGGACGGGGAGAAGGAGAGCAGGGGAGGGCTGAGGGAAGTGGTTGTCGTCGTTGCTGTTGTTTTCACTTCAAACGTGAGTTCTCAATTACTGCCAATGTTTTTTTTTATTTCAAATACTTTTCTTTCAGGCAGTCTAATACTTTTCTCTCAGACAGTCTAATACTTTTCTCTCAGACTGTCAAATACTTTTCTCTGAGACAGTCAAAAAAGGAACAGGATATTTCATTATACGATAGTCTGTGCCCCGACTTCATAGCAATCACGCGAATAGGAATTCTAGCGAACAGCATTTTTAAATTGTGGAGTGAAAGACACCATATTGTTATAGAAAAAGTAATTGTAAATGATAAAGGATGTTCTTCTTACAGCACAAGTATCGATAAATCTAGTGAATTTGATTTGATAAAAGGCATTTCAAAAGAAATCATCTCTCTGGCCTTTTACACTTACATGGGCAGGCTTCACACGAGGATCGCTCCAGGAGATCGCCGGCAACATTAGGGGATGCTGGGATTCTTAGAGAAGCTGGGTTGGCTGGAGTAAGCCATGTCGGACCCATACGCAAAATACGCGCTAGTTGTTGAATTGAGGAGAAAAGCCTCTACTAACTAGCCATCTCGCGCGCTTTTTTCATTATTGAATATGGCACGCAATTTAAAGCGCTTTTTGGTGTTGGCATATACCACAGGTGGTTACCGAGGGAGGGGAAAAATGGGTCACGTGGTATGGGTATGTTGCCTTAACGCCTGATAGCTTAGATTGGAAGCTTATTCTTAAAATTAAGGGCATAAAAACATGTGACTAGGCTTCACAACAATCGGTAAATTGAAATTAATTTACTTGAGATAAATAATACGACATTCCAATGTTCCGAATGATAAATTAAGTCAGATTCTGATCTTAGTCTGTGACGTAACATCGCTTTGCTGGCTTTGACATACGACACAACTTGCCAACATTAATTTTACTAAGGCTTTATTAAGGTGTTATATTAAGATTGCTTCCCTTAGCTTTTTGATCCCGCCCCCTCACACCATTTTCCGAATCCCCCAAAACGTGCAACGGCGGATCATAATTTTGTATCGATTTAATACAATGGGTTGATTTTTGGAATATAAGTTAATTTATGAAAAAGCTGATATTTACTTTTTATCTAACACGAAATTAATTCCATTAAATTGTGTAAGAGCAAAGACCAAAGGGCGTTGAAACGCAATCACTTTCTTTGAGAGTGAGTGGTTGGTCTGGTCGAGTGCTGACTTACGCGGCGCGTTCCCTTTCTCACCCATTTCCCCGAGTGGACTAATGTGAGGTTTTAGACCGAAGTAAACCACCATCTGAAGCGAAATATTGCATTTACTCAGTTCAATAAGTAAAAATTAAAGCACACTTCTATTCGATCGTAATAAAACCGATTGACCATATGATTCCATCAATTTAATACCTTGTAGCTGATTTAATTGGCTCATAATTACTGTTTCGGTCGGATTTCAAAATCATTTACAAGCGACTTTAATCCTCTAAAAACATGAGCTGTTCACTTCAGTTGACTATACGAGGTCAGCGAACGTCCGATAAATCTTAAATGAAATCCAATTGGATTATCGATTTTGCTAAGCTTCGCTGACCGTACCTTGACTGATTTCTGGTTCGTTCACAGACACGTTCGGAGAGGAGAGTAAATTTTGATCGCAATTAAAATAGCGTTTTGGATGATTCGAAAAGGTTTATTTTTACATTTCACTACTTTTGTCAGTGAATTGCTTCTGTGGTTCGACATGTTGAAAGGATAAATGAGGAGAGAATAACGAAGCAAATGTATGTTGCAAAAGTGAGCGGCAGTGTTGGTAGGGGACAGTGGTGGATGTACGCCTAGGCCCGTGAGGGTCTAGAGCGGCACGATTTGCGGGGCGGCAAATTTTTCAGAACCCCAAAAATTTGTAACCCAATAAAATGTAACGACAAATTATTTTAAAAATCGTATCTGATTCTTTTTAGGACTACAGATTTTTTGTTATGAGATAGAATGCATTTCTTTTTTAAAGTGATGCAATATTAATATTCTGGTAAATAAATTTGAACTTTATTGAATCTTTTATTAAGTCTTAATAGAATTAAGAAATCTTGGAAAAAATAAAACATTATTCTTTTCTGCAGCAATAGACACTTTATAAGTAAGAACGGTACATCTCAAAGTAATGTTGCGGATTTTAAAATGTCAAAAATGTTAAATTGATAAAATGAGGCTTAATATAAATAAAGCAGTTGATTTTTTTCTACTTTGCAAGAACTTTATAATTTTTTTACTGTTTCAACACATCGTTGGGAGACCATGGTACAGCGAGAGAGATGTACCAGGTTCGCGCCAAATAGAAATCCATGATCTCTGCCTACCACTCTGGGTTACGGGCGCGAGAGAATATTTATTTCATATCTTTGTAATAAATGCGTCATACATATTTAAGCTATACAGTTAATGCCCAGTGAATAATTCAAGAAGTCGACACGTGAAAGAATCGCAACTTCGTAAATAAGCTGGGTTGACTGCAAAAATACAAAAACCAAGATTATTACACTATTGTCAACTCATCTGCGTGAAACTTATTAAATGTGAACCTGGGAATTACAATGTGGACTGATATCAAGTCTACTTGCGAAGGCGGGCAATTTCCAAACCAAATATATATATTTTAAATTAACACCTCTTTATCATCGTTAGGTAATATTGGTAAGTAAAAATCTTATAGATGCGCGAGATTATTTCGTACAACGTGATATTATTATTGAAGTGAAAATATCTTTAGCCAAGTCAGACGATGGGGTAGTAGGGAAAGAGAGGAGCACCAGGGGAGCTGCGAGGGTAGGGGTAGATGGACGGGGAGAAGGAGAGCAGGGGAGGGCTGAGGGAAGTGGTTGTCGTCGTTGCTGTTGTTTTCACTTCAAACGTGAGTTCTCAATTACTGCCAATGTTTTTTTTTATTTCAAATACTTTTCTTTCAGGCAGTCTAATACTTTTCTCTCAGACAGTCTAATACTTTTCTCTCAGACTGTCAAATACTTTTCTCTGAGACAGTCAAAAAAGGAACAGGATATTTCATTATACGATAGTCTGTGCCCCGACTTCATAGCAATCACGCGAATAGGAATTCTAGCGAACAGCATTTTTAAATTGTGGAGTGAAAGACACCATATTGTTATAGAAAAAGTAATTGTAAATGATAAAGGATGTTCTTCTTACAGCACAAGTATCGATAAATCTAGTGAATTTGATTTGATAAAAGGCATTTCAAAAGAAATCATCTCTCTGGCCTTTTACACTTACATGGGCAGGCTTCACACGAGGATCGCTCCAGGAGATCGCCGGCAACATTAGGGGATGCTGGGATTCTTAGAGAAGCTGGGTTGGCTGGAGTAAGCCATGTCGGACCCATACGCAAAATACGCGCTAGTTGTTGAATTGAGGAGAAAAGCCTCTACTAACTAGCCATCTCGCGCGCTTTTTTCATTATTGAATATGGCACGCAATTTAAAGCGCTTTTTGGTGTTGGCATATACCACAGGTGGTTACCGAGGGAGGGGAAAAATGGGTCACGTGGTATGGGTATGTTGCCTTAACGCCTGATAGCTTAGATTGGAAGCTTATTCTTAAAATTAAGGGCATAAAAACATGTGACTAGGCTTCACAACAATCGGTAAATTGAAATTAATTTACTTGAGATAAATAATACGACATTCCAATGTTCCGAATGATAAATTAAGTCAGATTCTGATCTTAGTCTGTGACGTAACATCGCTTTGCTGGCTTTGACATACGACACAACTTGCCAACATTAATTTTACTAAGGCTTTATTAAGGTGTTATATTAAGATTGCTTCCCTTAGCTTTTTGATCCCGCCCCCTCACACCATTTTCCGAATCCCCCAAAACGTGCAACGGCGGATCATAATTTTGTATCGATTTAATACAATGGGTTGATTTTTGGAATATAAGTTAATTTATGAAAAAGCTGATATTTACTTTTTATCTAACACGAAATTAATTCCATTAAATTGTGTAAGAGCAAAGACCAAAGGGCGTTGAAACGCAATCACTTTCTTTGAGAGTGAGTGGTTGGTCTGGTCGAGTGCTGACTTACGCGGCGCGTTCCCTTTCTCACCCATTTCCCCGAGTGGACTAATGTGAGGTTTTAGACCGAAGTAAACCACCATCTGAAGCGAAATATTGCATTTACTCAGTTCAATAAGTAAAAATTAAAGCACACTTCTATTCGATCGTAATAAAACCGATTGACCATATGATTCCATCAATTTAATACCTTGTAGCTGATTTAATTGGCTCATAATTACTGTTTCGGTCGGATTTCAAAATCATTTACAAGCGACTTTAATCCTCTAAAAACATGAGCTGTTCACTTCAGTTGACTATACGAGGTCAGCGAACGTCCGATAAATCTTAAATGAAATCCAATTGGATTATCGATTTTGCTAAGCTTCGCTGACCGTACCTTGACTGATTTCTGGTTCGTTCACAGACACGTTCGGAGAGGAGAGTAAATTTTGATCGCAATTAAAATAGCGTTTTGGATGATTCGAAAAGGTTTATTTTTACATTTCACTACTTTTGTCAGTGAATTGCTTCTGTGGTTCGACATGTTGAAAGGATAAATGAGGAGAGAATAACGAAGCAAATGTATGTTGCAAAAGTGAGCGGCAGTGTTGGTAGGGGACAGTGGTGGATGTACGCCTAGGCCCGTGAGGGTCTAGAGCGGCACGATTTGCGGGGCGGCAAATTTTTCAGAACCCCAAAAATTTGTAACCCAATAAAATGTAACGACAAATTATTTTAAAAATCGTATCTGATTCTTTTTAGGACTACAGATTTTTTGTTATGAGATAGAATGCATTTCTTTTTTAAAGTGATGCAATATTAATATTCTGGTAAATAAATTTGAACTTTATTGAATCTTTTATTAAGTCTTAATAGAATTAAGAAATCTTGGAAAAAATAAAACATTATTCTTTTCTGCAGCAATAGACACTTTATAAGTAAGAACGGTACATCTCAAAGTAATGTTGCGGATTTTAAAATGTCAAAAATGTTAAATTGATAAAATGAGGCTTAATATAAATAAAGCAGTTGATTTTTTTCTACTTTGCAAGAACTTTATAATTTTTTTACTGTTTCAACACATCGTTGGGAGACCATGGTACAGCGAGAGAGATGTACCAGGTTCGCGCCAAATAGAAATCCATGATCTCTGCCTACCACTCTGGGTTACGGGCGCGAGAGAATATTTATTTCATATCTTTGTAATAAATGCGTCATACATATTTAAGCTATACAGTTAATGCCCAGTGAATAATTCAAGAAGTCGACACGTGAAAGAATCGCAACTTCGTAAACTTTGCAAGAACTTTATAATTTTTTTACTGTTTCAACACATCGTTGGGAGACCATGGTACAGCGTAGAAGTTGAAGACTTAAACGTCTTTCTGACCGTTGGTCTGCTCATGTAATGCGTTAGAAAAATAATGGCTTGGATGAGTTAATGCACTGGAATTTATTGCCCAAAACAAAATCTGAAGCTAGGGGATTGCAGCGAATTTTACAGCATCTACAAACAGCAACACTACTACGGCACTACTTCGTCCGCCGAAGCGACCTAGGAGCGGCGGCGTCCCAATCAGGTTATAATAATAGCGAGCGAGCCCTCGAGCTTAGTTGCTCTTAAAGAGGCTTAGGCTAGGCGCCTTCTGCGCCCTGCCGTCTCGAGCCCGGTGAAGCAGTAAATGCCTCCTTAAGGCAAACAGTGACATTCAGTCACAAAAAAATAGGCATTATGTACAATATATGAGAGATAAACAATTTTTTGAATAAGAAAGGGCCAAAGGAAATTTACAAATCCAGCAATACAGCTTAGTTCAAGAAAAAATATTATTATTGAACTCCCCAAAGTTTATAAAATATTTATCTGTATTGTTTAATAATTTCAATAAAATTATTATTAAGCAATAATATTAAATGAAAAGGAATAGAATTCGGTCCATCAAAAAGGGCGGCGAATCCGACAGGGCCTAGGGCAGACACATTTTGACTCCCTACTACTCTGTACCTATAGCCCCATATTTTTTTTCCTGCATTCACTCATCGTTAAATAAAATAAGAAAATATTTTCATAGCGGTTTTATTTTCGATAATACACACATTACTGGTTTTAATATAATCATTACATTTGACACAACACAATCTTTTAAAAATTAATATAAATAATGACCATTTTCTATTGCACAGCTTCCCCTTTAGTGTTTGCAGTTCAAATATAATATATATTGAATTTTATCAAAGCAGTTCTCGTTCCGTCCAAACAACATACAAACAATGATTCATTCAATAGACTGACACCATTTACAATCATAATGTAACGTGATGCATTACATTGTGACACAAAGTCCATCGCGAGCGCAATACAATTAAATTATTAACGAGGCGAAATGTGAGAGATCAAATATATAAATTGTTACCACTATCCTAGACTTATTCTGTTTTCAGTCATCATTGTAATATAAATTAATTAAAGATTTCAACAAAATTAAAGACAAAAGTTTCACCGGCAACAGTACTCGATTAATTGAATTGCAATTACTTCCAAGTTCGTTCGTTACAATTGATTGTCAAAACATTCGATCGTATTCCTTTCGATACCCTTTTGGGGCTAAACGTTGTTCCTTCGATGTATGGGCGTAATGAAAGATGGAAGGTAGAAGGAGAACAAAGGAGAAGATACGAAAAGAAAAAAGTCCAGCTCTGCCCGTGGTCGCAATTACTGCTAATACGGTATCAGCCTCGAAAGCGCACGAAAAGAAGTTAAAAAAGATTAAGATTGCCGAGTTGCTATTGATTTCGATTAAGGCTAATATAAGAATGTGTTGCCAGTATAAATACTACAAGTCTGCGAATATACTTAAGAATTATTACTCGAATCGAATCACATCGAACTCGTCGCGGCTGTCCGTGCGCTCATCTGCAGTGTCAACCGCGACAAGCCGATTACACCGTCCGCGACCGCTTACGCTCAGTGCGGTTACTCTTAAGTATTCAAGTTTGTTGACTTCTTGAAATCTTGGAATGATTTGACAACTGATTCGTACAAATATCAATCGAATTCTAAACTCAAATTTGGAATTCGAATTCTAAACTCAAATTTGGAATTCGAATTCTAAACTCAAATTTGGAATTCGAATTCTAAACTCTAATTTGGAATTCGAATTCTAAACTCAAATTTGGAATTCGAATTCTAAAATCTAATTTGGAATTCGAATTCTAAACTCAAATTTGGAATTTCAATTCGAAATTCAAATCGAGCAACATTCCATTATGAAAAAAGGGTATTATTCGCAGACCGGTAGCATTTGATCGAGTACAATAGACGTGGGTCGGTGCTACGTAGGTTTGCGCACGAGATCGAGGGAGGCGGTGGACTCGCGGCGGAGGATGAGCTTCAGCTTGTCGTCTTCCTCTAGGTCGTCTTCGAGGGAGACCGCGCGACTTATCTGTGTCCGCCCCAGCGCGCGAGCCTTCCATGCCTCTAACCTCATGATCTGCCAAACACACCATTCAAAACATCAATACTCTATTCTTATACAGGCAGCCATCATTATCACGGAATTAAATATAGCAATATGATATATTTTACTTAAAAAATTCTGATCGTGATAATCACAGTTGCACATCAAATTTCCAGTTAGTAGCCAACACTCGCCCCGTAGCCGGGCCTCCTCCTTTATTAGGTCACGTTATTAATTATCAGATAGCGGAGTACAGTATACAAAAGTTGTATCGAATTTTGCAATAGTTTTGATAATTAATACCAGAGAACCCAATAATCGAATCAAGCCTTTATGTGACAATATAAATTTAGATTCAATTCAATTCGATGACACAATTCACATATAGGCTTTACTAAACACTAAACAATTTAAACTAATCTACTGACAATACAATTGGTGCACGTACAAATAACTCTACTTCTAATGTAGTCATTTATACCAACTTTTTATATATTCTTAAGGTTTGGGCACACAGGTTAGAGTAAACGGTACGAATGTTTCAAAGCGAATTAAATTCATGTTAATGAATAAAAGAGCTGTGGTAGCCCAGTGGTGTAGGACTCGACTTAGGTACTATAATAGATCACGGGTTCGAACCCATGCGTGACCGAACCATTCGAAACCGTGAAAGAAAACATCGTGAGGAAACCGACACGTCTTAGAAGCACCAAATTTGAAGACATGTGACATCCACCAACCCGCGTGGCAGCTTTGGCAGGGGGGTTGGCAGGGGACGCACAAGCAGAACTTATATCGAACAGATAAGTTACGAGCACGTATGGATAGATAGATAGGTGTATGGATGTAGAAGCGTGAAAGATGTGCCAGGATCACTACAAATGGAAATCCATCTCTGCCTACCCCTCTCGGTTACGACCATGCGTACATTTATTTATTTTTATTATAACTTAATTTGGCACGACAGATAAGTAGTTTAAAATGACTAAAAGAACATTTAAATTAAAAAAAAAAAAGTTAAAACGTACTACAGTATTTGTGACCATTGAAAAATTTTACAAAAATAATAAAAACCGATTATTATCGAATAAAATCTATATATACTAGTGACCCGCCCCGGCTTCGCCCGGGTACCACTAATTATTCTGATCCGATCGCTACCAGACGCAGGAATGTACCAATCTGGGCAATCCCTATAAGTTTCATAGAAATCGGACATACTTCACTTTTTACATGCTATTTTTTTTCATAAAAAGTATCCTGTGTTACTTCTAATACGTCCGAGAATACGTGTACAAAGTTTCATGATGATCGGTTGAGTAGTTTTCGCGTGGAAGCGTAACAAACAAACTTACATTCACATTTATAATATCAATAGGGATGTATTTATACATTAGATACAACGTGCAAAGCCTGCAATATAATTGGGGCAGGTAAATTCAAAATAAAATGAGTAATATAAGGCGAAGGTTTAGATAAAAATATACATATATAATTTGTTATGTAAAATTTAATATTATATTAATTTAAGAAAAAGCAGGGTAATAAGTTGTACCAAGACGGCTCACTGCAGACTTTTTGATGAATTTGTAGAATAAAAACAACGAATACGAATTGTGTTGTGTGTGTGTGTTAAGTAGGAAAGAACGAGAGAGAAGGAGAGACAAATTGAAGCATTTTGTTTAGTAAAGTAGTAAAACTTTTCCTTACATAAAATCCCAACTGAACCCTCCCAAAAAAAGTTTGTCTTCGAAAAAATGTATGCACACATGTAACAATGTGATCTCAAGCAAATGGTTGAAGCCCAAGGATGGAAAAATTGTTATGACTACTCTGAAATATTTCTAGAAGTTTAGCTCATTTTAGCGTCTCAACTTAACGCCAATCATTCCCAGTGTGCTCTTTTTGTTCAAGCGTGGGAAATAATGTTTATTTATTATAATTATAGCCAATCACGTAAACATTAAGTAATATTAAAAAACACTAAATGAAAACCCCCGCCTTGATATAATTAGTTCAACGTAATTTCGTCAACGAATGTCTCAATTATATATTGATACTACAAAACTGAAATAATATATATATAAGTAATTTTTAATAGATTTAAATTCACAATTAGTATAGTAAGTTATTATACGTTGTAGGCTATTTTCATTAAATTTTAAACATTTACAACGCGCGATTTATGTATAGAAGCGAGAGTTGTGCCAAATTTGCGTCTGATGAGAAACTGTAATCTCTGCCTACCCGTCTGGGTTACAGGCGTGAGAAACATAGGCATTTCACCGTTTGGTAAATATTTGTTTGAACAACACATTCCTTATCATGGTGTTTCTAATTGCAAAGACTTCATTTTATTTTAAGAAATCTTTACAGGTCGGTTCCGTTATTGGTTCACAATGTAATATGTTTTCAGAACCTTTGGCATTAGTAAGCTGTATCGAAGACAAGATATTTTGCGAATTTAAATCCATTTAAAATAATTCCAAACATTATAAACGTGACCAAATAATAGATACTTGATCCCAAATAAAACTGGAATGTACAATACAAGGGATTGACAATGTTTGCTTTATATCCATTATGATCATGACCAATATTGCCTATGTTTTTTTTATTTATGACGCAATCCTAAGCATAATTTTGAGAGACTTACGTAGTGCTCCTATGCACACTGTGACAAATCGAAACCACTTTATTAGAATAATAAAAACCCCTAAAAATTTATCTTTAAAGAGAAGGGAATGTTATTTAAATAAAAAAGCGCGTTGTATGAAAAAAGCGTTAATGCCAAAACTTGCACAGTGCCTTTATGTATTGTGAACACTCCCATTGGTAATATTAAACAGTGGTAAACTTGCTTATCCCCTAGGATGATAGGAAGAAAAATAAAAAGCTTTTAAACATAAATGGTGACGTCACAAGTGAAGTGTTTACGTCACTGATGGACAGCACAGACGAGACCATTAGTGACTGACCGAAGTGAAAGTTTTATTGAAATTAATAATTTAAATTATTATTGGAGAATAGTTAATCTTTACGGATACATTTACATACATCCCTAATTAAAAGAGATGCGTTATTTTCCTAGTAAAGCAACATTAATTTGTCTTGATACCAACTAATAGATGTGTTACTTCATATTTAATTATTTTACTATTATTCTATGGGTCGACAAAGAAAGTATCTCAGTGCATGTTTTGCAACAAATTGCACTAAAAAGCATACAAATGCACTTGTATTATGGTTGCATTAATTTTCTATGTTCCAATTAATTTTATGAAAGTATTACCTCGGCCCTAAGTTCTGCGATCTGTTCCTACATTTCGCGAACACGTTCAGAATCGTCAGCGTTGATTCTCAGCTCACCTTCAGTCGCCATCATTACATTCTAAAAAAAAAAACAATATTGAGTTTAGAAATAGGTAATTTAAATAAAGTGTTCATTCAACATAACTTTCGAGCCTTTCCCTAGTTAATAGTAAAATAATTATTTCACACAGGTCGTAGCCTAATATTCTCACTACATAATACACTCTACACACTACATACAACTACTTATAACAATCAGTCAAGGCTCGGGCCTCAAGAGGTGTTGTCACGGCCCTTGACAAGAGTACAAGCTGAGTCTCCTTTGACAACTGCTTCTAAAGACTCTTGCTGCCGAAAGTCCGCACCTTTACGTTCCAGTGCCGTACTCATACATTTCCGGGCAAACCGGAAATGTTAGCGACAACAGTATTATATTGTAATGAAACTAATGACACGACACGAACACTACCTTGGTAAGTTAATATTATACCTTCAATTTTTAGTATTTGAAAAGACTAAAAGATAAAGATAAAATAAACATTTATTAATTAATAAATATTCCATAGATCAGTAGCTAAAGTATTTAAGAGTTTGGTCCCAGGTTCGATATAGTTCAAGTTCACAGAAAGCTAAGCATTTTTTAATCATAGTATTTTTTATTTCTAAATTTGTCCACCCGAGCAAAGGTAAGGCGGGTTCATGTTTTAAAATAAACCAGAACCAGAACTGTTCCCTAATAAAAATATACGTTCACTGAAAGTAACGAATGTCACTGTACCTTCATTTTATATTCAGACACCTCTGTTTCTAGTTCGGCTATTCTTTGGGCGTCCTCCATAATACGATTGGATTGCATCGAGTCATACTTGGCCTGGAAATAATTATTGCAATATTAATAATGGTGGTCTACAATATTAATAATGGTGTTTGTGGTCGCAGTTGAGGACATTTACGGATATTTAAAACAAAAAATGCGCCCACGCCCGTAACCCAGAGGGTTAGAGATCATGGATTTCCATTTGGCGCGATCCTGGCACACCTCTCTCGCTTCTTCTACGTCCATACGTCTACGCATACAAACATATAACAGAAAAATACTTTCTTTATGTAAATATAAAAGAAGAATCTGATTGACTGGTAAATAACCAACCAATTTACTTAGTCTAGAGACTTGAAACTTTGCGTCGAGACTCCTGTTATTACGTAGTGTTCGAGAGAACAAAAACAATAAGCAATTTGTGTACTTCTAAAATTGATTTACTTCTAATGCAAAGGTAACAAATTACATTTTAAGCTAAAACACATTGAATAGCTCTACGCAATTGTACATTTTTATTTTTGTCAGCTAATACATATACAGCATAATGAAGTCCACCGAAATCTCTTCATGTACTCGAGGAATGGAATAGGGTTTTTCTAAATTCATCCCTCGCCCCATAACTATAGATGTTTAACTTCAAATGATCCTATAGCCGCTTGCTCAAACATCTATGTCTACCACAAAAATACTAAAATATCCTGTACCTGCAGATGGGCGACGTTGTTATCCACTCGCTGCTTCCTCACGCTCTTGTTTTCGTTTTCTAACAGAGTGATTCTTTCTAACAGCTCACGTTCGGCCGCCTCCCTCTCTGCCGCGTGTAGTCTGGCCCGCACCAATTCTCGCTGCAGGCAACGAGCGAGCTCGTCCTCTTCCGCATTATGGTTTTCAACACCTTCCAGTGACGACTGCCTCGAGTTTTTCTACAATTAAATGTATTATAAGCATGAAACACGTATTGTGGAACTGAATCCTGTTACTAATGCTTTTTATATTGTCTCGATGTATTTAACCCATTACTTCCCAAGCATAGAAAACATTGGAATTTTTGGCACATTCTTTATATTAAGTTCATAATACATTAATAAAAAATAATATTACAAAAAATTATAAAAAAATATACCTTCACCCCTGTTTCAGCCTGTCCTATAAATATGTCAATGGGAACATATGATCAGAAATAATGCAAGTAAACAATTATACAAAAATCCGCTTTATTAGAAAATTATGTCCACAAACAGTCTTAAAAATATGTTGTATGATAAGGTAGGAAACAATCGCTGCAAAGTGTTTTTTAACATTTAGCACAAAATGTTTTTTCTTACAACCTTGTCCTTGACAACGCCTCTGTTTGTCCCTCCATATCGTATAGCGACCAACATTATCGGAGCTGACAGATTGTAAAAGAACTTCTGAAGAACCGATGTCGGTTTACTTGCCTTGCTTCTATTATATTGTATTTATACGGTTTACTTTGCGGCAAGTGATGATACGAAGAGAAACACAACATTCCTATAAACACTTAGCTCATTCATAGCTAATTGAAGTTCAAATCGTTTTTGTAATGTTTGGCGTACGTTACAGCTTCAGAAAAAGAAAAGGTTACAGCTTCGTGCACAATATATTCTAGAATCTCGTCACACAACAAGTTATTGAATATTTCTACCGGTGACTTTCCTTCCAACTCCGTAATCATATTTCCCAAACATTGTACAGCAGTAGTAGAGTCCGGCTGTATATCAGAATATAGTGGTTCACTCTTACGCCAAGCGACTGCCTTGCTTGTCCGAGATGTGGATTGAGTAGGATGATTTTCCGCGGCGTTATCGGTCGTGCACCAAATATCCACGTGACCTACATCAGACACTGGCAAAACTCCCGTATTGTCAGGACCTTCTTCTATGTCAGTCATTTCGTCTACCTCATCCGGCCGCAATATGGCCACATCAATATCGTTCAACTCCTCATCACTAAAATCTGCAATATCTTGAAGATAGTCTAAGATGTTGGACACCTTCAAAACTTTTTTATACTTTTTTTTACACTGGATCCATGATCTATAAATAATGAAAGATAAAACATAAATATATAGCCACACGTATACTTGTAACACACAGACAGGTATATTGTTTACAAAAAGATACAATATTTTTACTTACCTATAATTTCTCGACCTTGCAAACAATTCACTTTCTTTTACTGTAGGTCGATAAATAATCACAATGCGTTCGGCGTACACTAATTGACTAATGTAAACACAAGCAAGACCCGCAAACAACAACAATTAACCAATTTGAACCCGTGCTTAGCGTGACAGGATCGAAGACGCTTTCGTGGCAAATGGTACAGACAGGTTCCCGGTGTCATATTCACTGGACGGCTTATTTTGAATGTCCACAGGTTCACAAACTATATTTGTATTTGTTTGATGTTTGGTAGCGATCTCAGAATAAGTCTTATGTACTTTGAAGTGGGTAACGGTTTTCTTTTACGGTCTGTGCAATCGGAACTCAATGCTCTCCTTCAGCCAACGAAAGTGATATTAAAATTATGTTAACATGTATTACAGCGAAAAAATATTTTATTAGAAAAATAGTGTAAAAACACGAATTTAATTAGAAAGAATAAAAATAAGAGTCCTGATACGTAAAAAAAATTGAAAATAGTGTCCTAAAATATGATAGGGGAGGAATGGGTTAATTACATTACTATAACCTAACAAAAAATGTATGAAGCTGATATGTTATTGATGCGGTTGGTATGATTATAAATTACATATAAGATAATATAAACATATAATTCAAATATAAATAAATAATGTACATCAATCAACATAAGATATAAAATATGTAAACAAATAAGTATTCTGCTAGCACAAACTAACTGGGAATAGTTAAAATGTATATTACCTACATTAGTTACACAATGTACTAATCAATAATAATCTATTAATTATCTTATCGAAGGAAATCCAAAAAATGGGTCACCTAATAAATTGTTACCTCGGCAATTGTCATTTCCAACAAGCGTATTTCATCTTGGGCGACCGCGAGTCGTTGCTGAGCATCCATGTTCGCGCTTCGCAATGCCGGGACCTCTTTCTCCAGAGCATAGGTCTCTTCTCCCTCCGCTCTGTCCACTTGACCTTTGACGAGCCTCTCAGCTAGAGCAGAACATTCCTTCTCCTGTAGCTTCACTCGCTGTTTCAAAAGTCTGTTCTCTTCTCGAAGGCACTGAAATAGAAGTAAGTTGCATTATTATAATGATGCCTTAATGATGAAAAAGACTGTGTCAGTGTGAGTGGGATAAGTTCGCTCAGGGTGAGTGGGATGAGTTCGCTCAGTGTGATTGGTATAAGTTCGCTCAGGGTGAGTGGGATGAGTTCGCTCAGTGTGAGTGGGATAAGTTCGCTCAGGGTGAGTGGGATGAGTTCGCTCAGTGTGAGTGGGATGAGTTCGCTGAGGGTGAGCGGCATGACACTGACCCTGATGGAGGACCTCCGATAGGTCAGAAATTGCGACGGTACCTAAACCGATTGAATGTGAGAAACTATCAAGTTTCAATGATTTAATTAACAAAGACTTTGGTTCGTGCACTATGCATTATATATATTTTATTCTTATCAATGAAATGGGAGCAAAAGAATTAAAATATGTCAATTTGTTTGAAATCAACATAGAATCATAGCAAATTTGTCACACCATGGTAAGATTGTTCTTACACCGACAACTGAATGTAGGGATATGATAAATATAATTCCATAATGATTCCTTATGTACGTTGCATTCAGTCTGAGGAGTTGTAATAATTGTGGTATCGGCACAAAACTCACTCTGAGCACTGCGATGTCGCTTTGTTTAATAACAGTATATTCCTCTTCTAATTGTTTCATTCTCTTCTGGTTGACCGCTATCGAAAAGACAAGTTTCATAAATTCATCTTGGTTGGCGTCAGCTTTAGCCGGCAGTTCTTTCTGGAGGTACTGTAATCATTGCATTCAATTAGTTATCAAGTTGATAAGTCGATAACGATTGAATGCTTTATTCGGATTAGATAAAAATACAATGGAAATGTGAAACGTAGCTCATGAAGCGAATGTTATGCGGTTTTCAATAATTTTAATGTATCAACAAACTCTGAAGGTTGAATTGTTTAATTTTTTAAATTTGAGCTGTTTCTGTCCGAGTAGCTGGGACCAGAACAAGGTGCAGTATATAAGGTCGGTCATAGCATTCATTTTATTTGAACTGAGGCAATTATATAATTGGCAGTATAACTTTTGAAACCTTAATACTTAATATACCATTATTATAGTACTAATTACCAATACTGTTCGGGGAGCTGGGCTGGCTGGAGTGATCCATGTCCCGCCCACACGCAACATACGCGCTAGTCGTGGAGTTGCGGTAAAGTAGCCCCCTACTACTACTACCAATACTGTTTAATTTATTACATTTCAACAATTTGGATGTATTTGTATTGATATCAATCGAGAGCCCTTTCTTTGGAATCGCTGACTATTCATCAAATAATGGTCATACATATATCGACGCCCGCCTATAAATCTATAAATATTCACGCCTGTGACGCAGAGGGGTAAGTGAAGATGTCAATCAGGGCTCTAATCTACATCGCGTAGAGCTTAAATATTACCAAGAAGTCAAGTGCTGTCTACCCTAATGTACATATACCAGAAGGCTTTCACAGAACACATTAGCAATTAAAATTAATATCGTAGATATGCAGATGTTTAGTGAGTAATTTAGATACTAGACCCACTAAAAACAATACATGCCCAGATTAATGTTCTCCAAAACTAACTAAATAAATAGAAGTCTAACACACTAGCACCGAAAACATCGTCCGTCCATCTTCACGAGCACACACGTTGGAACGCGATGAATGGTAGTGCGGGATAGAAATCTGTAATATCTCTACAGCGATGAAATACGTTGTGCTAGCGTGCCAATATTTGATATAAAGATATCTTCTAGATATATAATAGAAAGATATCTAGAGATTGTACTAAACAACGTCCCGGCGTTGATGCGTATGTCAAATCAAATCATTCGTATAAAGTAAAAAAACCATTTAACAACTTTTTCTTACAACTTGAACAAGCACTAAACTAATTACTCGAATAAAACACTATTAAATTCAATGCACTGTATTATTTTGCATTTTCTTTGCATCCAAGCGATAAGACAATACAAATTTCCAAGAAGACCTCCGCCATGAACATAGATTGTTAAAACGGAAACTTGTGAGTCGCTGTCCTCTTACTATCTTACGCAATCTGTGTCGCAAATCTGGAATCGCATCGAGTGGCACGACGTATTAAATACTAAAATTAAAGCCGTACTTGATTTTGTAACTTCAAACAATGTTTCAATTAAAAGATACCGTTAAGTGCAATAATATCAACAATCGTATGTTAATTTTATAGTCGAAATAATATTCCAATTGGACATTGTGTATAATGCCCGTATTAGTCACATTAGCCATGTTGTTATATTTTAAACTTTAAATCCAATCCAATATGTACACAAACATAATTATTAAATGTCAAAAACTACATTTAAGTCCTGATTTTAAGGGAATATTAAATATAATCTGAGTGAATATGGCTTAGTAACCAATGAAGTCCTCGAAAAATAAACAACGGATGGTAGGTCAATGCTCACGTAAGGTGGTAACATTTAACAATTCAAATATCTACTTCCAAAAAAAATTAGACAACGAATAAAGTTTAATAAACAATTATTAATCTAACCCTGAGCCAAAACAGCCTGTATAAATACGACATGACTTCAGGCAATGACCGATCAGCGTCAATTTGCTAATTGACTTGGGCGAATAAATTGCTACAACACGTACCGTACACTAAACACGGCGATATTGACATAAGTACATTATCTATATACATAAAAATGAACCCCGAATTCTATGGTCACGGTATCACGCGTGAACGGCTGGACTGATTACGCTAGATACCGATTATTTTTTCATGTGTCTGTAAAAGGTTCTTATGAAAGAAAATGCACGGAAAATTATAAAAATAACGACCATATTAACTTTTCCAATACAAGTAACTTTAGCGCTTTTGGCATAATTGACAGCCGTTTGACAGTAACTACTCGTGCGAAGCCGGGGCAGGTCGCTATATAAATAAAAATCAATTGCCGAATGTATGCTAATTCTTTTGCTGTGTTGTGTTTGTAACATCAAGATAAGGTTTTTACGAAAGAAAATGTTTAAAAATGTAATTTTTTACAATCTCCATAGAAATACATGTTATGTTGCTAATGTGCAGTGGGCATATTATGTTTAGACTATAACAATATTTTTATATACTTTAGCGGTCAAAAAGTGAAGACTCGAAAGCGTCATAATCAGGACGCTTTTTCTATAGCTTACGTCCCGTGTTTACACTCATGCCTAAGTAACAAAACTAGTCATTTTTCATTATTTTAATAACGCTATCCTTTTTACACTATTTGACATGCGTGAATGTTGCTTTCTCACATTCGACCGGTGATTTGTAAACCAGTATAATATATCATTGACTTTACATATATTCGACTATTTATAAGCGAAATCAAGTTCGAATGAATGTTTCTCATAGTTAAAAGCGATCATTGAATTCAAGTGAAACAACATTCATTTAGATATTATAAAGATAAATTATACACAAGACTACACTTAATTTTATAATTAAATTAAAAAATAATCGCCACATTAATGCGGATTCAAGAAAGCCGTACAGATGATTGGACTTGAGTTTATCACACACGAAACTGGTTTAAATTTCAACTCGAATGAGATCCTAATGATTGGCCGATTTAAAAAAAAACACAAGAGAATATTAGTTTTTCGTTCGTAATGTGCAAACTTTAGAATCACTGTACACACGTAAAGTCCCTATAGTGCAAATTTCTGAATTGCTTGAAATATGCATATTACATGATCAATTTACAAACTTGTGCTTCAGTCAGTGGGTTATCCATCATCTTCTATTAACCAAACCAAAGTTAACGTTTACATAATACCTCCCCCTAGCCACTAGTGATTAATTAAGCGGCATAAGTACAATTAAAAAAATATATTAGTCCTAGTAGATTGTGGAACATTTATCATTCCAATGGTCGAATGGCGGATTCGAACTCACGACCTCATGTTCCGCTGTCACCTTAACCATTAGGTTATTGGCGTTTAGACATGACAATAACATAAGGGAGTCGATAATTTAGATAGATTAGACTAAAACGCTGTGAACCCCGGGTTCTTACACTCAAGGCGAAATAATCACGAATGTATGAGTTTTATCGATTATCAGGAAATGTTGGACATCTATTTTAATATAATTACTACCATGTTTATTTGGCGAACCACCTTCTTCGCACATTAAATAAAGTAAAGTATGAACAAATAAATCTGCACTCGCGCCTACACCCAAAGGGCTAACGTAGGTACAACACTATTCCTTTTAGCGTATACCAAGAAGTAAATTGGTAATATGTACCTCTATTACTTATTAAAAAATATAAGCCGGTAATGACTTTTAAGACAGAAAACATACTATGAAACAATTGTTAACATAGGCTAGCTACACGTACCCAAAACCAACAACAAAATTTTATATCACTCATATTACCCAAATAAATGTTAATAGATATATGTACAAAACACATACATGCACAAAAACACATACATGCACAAAAACGCACGATGCAAATGTTTCTAATGTATAAGCCCTAAGCTAAGCTGAGTGCACACAGACAACAGTACATGTACGCAAAAATACTTTATGTTCGAATATTTTTATAAGATACATACACTCCGTACAGCCAGCATGTAAGCCATGCATTCGCGCACAACGTCACAATTAACTTTATGTATAATAAATGCACATTTACATATTTACTATGTCGATGATTAGTTAGTTAGTTGTATTAACATCAAAGTAACAAGTCATACTGGTCTCTGTTCTAATCCTCGGGGTGGTTGGGTCCGCCGGCTGGGTTGTGTCGGCGTTTACCTCCATGTTGAATCTGGTGCTGCTGTATACCAACTGCCACTCTTCTCTCGCGATCGCAGCGTCTTTCTGCAACAGATATGGCCTCGGTGAGACAATGCACTTGTCTACTCACAATCTCTTCAGAGCAATCATAATAAGAGTATCTACTTTTGTAAGAAAAATTGTCATTTAGTTACGTTTTTATTCCTTTTTGACGTTAAGTTACATTTAATTATGGCGAGTACAAAATTTTCTAACTACAAGGGTTTTTCTTTCGTCTTTCCGTCATTGGCTTTGTCCATTCCGATGTCTAAATAACATACATGAATAATTGATTGGACCAACCAATGTTAAAATGACTACGAAACCAAAACATTATAAATGAAGATGGGCCACACAAAAACATGCCTCTGTTAAATTCACATTATTTATTAACCTCGTTTGGAAATCGATTGGTAGAGTCCGCGGCACAGCAGCCAACGTGCTATAATCGTAAGTAAAAAAGTAGGCTACAAGGCCGTGGTTTTCAATAGTTTAATTATTGTAAATACATTGTAAACCATACTGTTTAACTACCGTGCGTGACGACATTATTTGCTTTAAGAACAAACTGAAAAGGTCTCGTTAACTTACATGAAATTTTAAATACTAAACATTAAGGATTATAATTACAATATTACATAAAACACTTCAAGAAACACGACGCGACATAAATTTCTAAACTAACATCACTTATCACAACAAATATTTTATAACTATAACTCGAGTCTTCTTTCTAAAACTAAGCTAATAATAAAAAGCACTACTAACATGAAAAACTTGGCTCCTCGCCGCTCGCCGCGATTGATAGACACACAGCCGATCGCTCTCGGCTGTGTGTTTATCAATCGGGAGCGACATAGGTAATAATAATTTCACCTAAAGAACTTTTCGCGAAGGAGTGGTAGCGTCTGCGAGACGCCGCAGTCTGTGTGTCGCGGGAGACGAGACCTTTACGTACCGAGGTCGTGAGTACACTGAATGAACAACGATACACGTACGGTAGAGAGACGATCTCAACATGGCGTCGGAGCGCGCGTTCTGCATAATTACTAAACGTTGGATTATAATATTATACCTGATCTCTCTCTGATGAACTCCTTGAATACCGTTATAAATAATTGTGTAGGTAAAATTGGTATAATAAATAAAAAAAAGTTTTTGCTTTGATAATATCAGCAACCCACAGGGATCATTAGCCCTTAGTTTTAAAATTTTCTGAAGTTTTTCGTTTTATATTCTCATTTGGAAAAGAAGGAAAATATGTAAATATTTTTCTAGCAGTTTTGTACTGCGCACTGCAAACTCCTGTGCACACTAAGTGAGAGATGTTTGACCACGTGTAGAGTTAATAACAGAATTTTGGAAGAAATGTTGATAAGGGTACAATAGTGCAAGCGTTAACGGTAACAAAATATGACGGGGATCTACCCCGTCATCTTTTGAATATCAAAAAATAAAATTACGTGAGATTACATAATCATACAAGGGCGACCAGGTAAAGGTATATATATATATATATATATATATATATATATATATATATACCTATATATATATATATATTTGTAGTACATGGCATTCAATAATGTCTTAAAACTTAGCATTCCGTAGCTTAATTAAACATATTGCGTTGAAATACTGCAAATAATAAAAGCATTTTATATTCAATACCGATAAAAATGGAATATATAAAAAAGCGAACCCGGCGAACTTCGATCCGACTTAAATTGATTTTACCTTATTAGCTGTACTATTTTATTTTTATTGAAAGCACGTTGTGCTCGAGCACAGTGGGCGACATCAAGGCGCGCGGCGCGGGGGTGGTCGCATCGAGGCGAAGAACCCCGACATCGATGGGAGAACAGTGCTTGATTTTATTTTCGCGTGCATTAGTTTTCATTTTGCGATAACTCTTGAACTAAAATGGTCTTAGCATTTAAATAGTATGGTGTAAATTTTGATTATGACGTGTGTGCAATGTTTAAGGTAACTAACGTATTTAGGTTGATAAGAATTAATAGCGTATCCGTCAAAATTGCTTTTCAATGTACATGACCATTTTTTAGAAGTTAGAATGCGTATAGTAACTTATCGTTAATAGGAAAATATATGCCATCGTGGACTTTTTCGTAGATCTTTTTAAGGTGTACAATTCTGTAGTACATTATTTTGCTAATCTCTCAAGGTATAGCCAACATTTGCTATGTAAGCGCATAAAATATGTTTTTTACGACAAACCTTTGAAATTCTCAGCCTTCCTCTACTATAATATGCCTTCCTACCTTCCATATTAATCACTCTGTCTATTGTCAAGTCATTCACGATAAAAACCGCATTAAAATTCATTAGACTTTGTTCTATACTATACTAGTACCCGACCCGGCTTCGCCCGGGTAACACTAATTAAAAAAAATTAAAAACGTTTATTAATGCTAAAAACTCAAGTAAAATACGAGCGGTGAGTTCCCTGTCTCATAAACTAGCGTTAGCCGTATCTCATGAGCCAGCGTTCACCCCAAAAGGTACATAACACTGGTGCACTAAAACTGAGTACAAAATTAAACCTACAAAGATACACCTACCTACAAGGAGTAACAGAAGTACACAGAAGTATATTATCTAATTAATTAACAATTTTTCCAAATTCTCGTAGCTATATTGCTGAAGCAAATCGAATAAGAACTTTTTCTAAAATTAGTGTACTTTTCCACCAGAGTGTATCACAGTCAAGCAATGTGCAGTCAACAGTAGCTGTTATTTTGCCAACTATCTTTAAACGTTATTGTTATGATCGAGTTTTACACAGAGAATTAATAATTGTGATAAATTGTATAATGTTAATGTTGAAGACGCGTTGGCGTAAAGCTCTCTGCAATACAATACTCCGCCAAAACGTCGACTCACTTCCACTTTTTTGTTCGCAGGTCCGAGTAACGTAAGTATAAGTAGCGTATTACCACTCATTTTCACTACTATATTACTTATGAAAAAGTTAACGAAAAGTAATTGACCTGTTTAAAACTCAAGGAAATATTATATTTAATTTAGTTTCTAAGAATTCTAATCAAGTATTGAAATATTACAATACAATAGTTGTTAAAATAAATGAATTATATTTAAAGAAATAAGTAACAAAAGGGTCGAAACGTTTACACAGTGGGGTCGAGGGGCACGTTCGATAAGGAGAAGAACATGCCTGATCTCTTTGGATACGGGGATAGAACTTAATCCATCCCCTGGGAAAGGAACTCATGAGGGGGCGGCAGAGGAGATTACGACGGAAAGGAGGAAATTCGTCTACGTGAAGGTGAAAGACCAAACTTGAACACTCCTCT
Organism: Papilio elwesi; assembly: GCA_029849275.1. Classification (NCBI taxonomy): domain Eukaryota; kingdom Metazoa; phylum Arthropoda; class Insecta; order Lepidoptera; family Papilionidae; genus Papilio; species Papilio elwesi. The sequence goes on along the minus strand of CM056717.1, from coordinate 18,176,586 downwards.
GCCCCCAAGGAATGGGAACACTGAAGAGGGACAGAGAGGTCGGAAGAATGGCCACCGTTCACCACGTGTTCGTGACGAGACAACCGTTATCACACCAACTGCCCTCAACGAGCTTACTGTGTAAACACGGACCCCAGAACATTGCAAATGCGCGCTCTATATATACGAATCACATAAAAAACTTTGATAGTGCGATGCAGACCTCCACCAATATTATTGAAAATTACCTCACAAAAAGACAATTTTTAAAATATCAATCGCTACTAAAAATATCTCTCAAACATTCTCCAATTTTTAAACTACTTGGAACGTCTTAAACTCATTTAAATTATAAGTTATAGTCACTTTTGCGAATTGATAATTTAAACGCCATCTATTGTGCATTTGATGAAAATCTCTCACGAGTGTGAACTCACAGAACTATAAAGACCTCTAAACTAAATGTATGTACTATTTTTTTTCCGAGGACATATTCACACACGGCCATCTGATCCCAAACTAAGCCGAGCTTATGCTAATGCAACCAGATAACTGATATACTACTTTTCTTTTGATATACATACTTAAATAGATAATGATACCCAGACTCAGGACAAACAGACATATGTTCATGCACACAAATGTTTGTCCTGGGTGGGAATCGAACCCACGACCTGCGGCGTGAAAAGCAAGTGTCTTACAAACCACGCCAACCGGCCCGTCAAATTTACTCTGATAGTTTTAATGTGTGTAGCACGCAATCTATCTAAAGATATATTAAATAATAATTTTAAATCACACTAATGACATGTTCATGACACAAATCATGGTTTATATGATGTCTAGTAACTAAAGGAAAAATGGTCAAAGAGAATAAAGAATCTTTGGCAAGCCCTTAATTTGGGAAGACATAGTGCTCTAACCCTGCTATGCTAGCACTCGCTTCTACTCAGGAATTCGTTCGACGAATTTATTCGGATGTATGTTAGATGGCTACTGGGTGGTTCTTAGCAAGTGCATTACAAAAGAGCGCGCTTCAAAACGCTTGTGTAGTGGACCCCCTTTAACACAGACGAACACGTATATGTTAGATAAAACGACCCCTGGTCGCACACAATCGTATTTTTTAGAGTAGGTTTCGTAGTTCAGAAAGCATTCGTAGATGTCACTTATTTAAATTAGGTGAAATCACGAAAAGGAAAAATATGATATTTCATTATAGAGCAGATAAGATATAAAGATAAGATTACAATATAAGTTTGTGAGAATAAAATTAAAACTAAAAAAGAAAAAAAAAGCTTGGTTTATGAAATCATCACTTGGGAAGCGAAGTACCGACTCGATCAATTTTGACTGTTTCTGTTTGACGTCCCTAAATTGGTCGGGAGAATTTGTGTTGTTATTTTGTTTGGCTTTTGCTTTTTTTTGTGACTGAAAGGTCACTGTTTGCCTTGAGGAGGCATTTACAGCTACACCGGGCACGAGGCGGCAGGGCGCAGAGGGCGCCTAGCCTAAGCCTCTTTAAGAGTAACTAAGCTCGAGGGCTCCCTCCGTAGAGGGAACATCGGCTCGGGCCGTTACTTTAATATTATCACCGGATTGGGAGGCCACCGAGCTCTTAGGTCGCTTCGGTGGACGCTCCATGGAGTGGCTCGGCTCAAGGGCCCCCGAGAGGGGACCTCGGCTTGGGCTGTCACTCTTTACGCGTTTAGCATTCCGATTCGAGGGTGCCCGAGAGGGCCGAGCCTCGGTTCGATCGGTAGCCATTATCTGATTACAAGTATTATTACAACTAACATTACTACCACTTCGGAAAGCGTTAGCGCTGGGAGAAGAAGTGGCGGAAGAAACTCCAGCAACGCTTCTATCATTAATAGGGGAGAAGACTCTGGCAGCTATGTGGCCGTATCTTGAATGCGATGGTCGTCCTCGCCGGCGAGAACGGTATGTGATTTTGTTGCGAAGTTGTTTCAACCTAGCCTGAGCGATCGTTATTGCATCGTCTCGATAGTCGAGTACGTGCTTAGGTCGTCTATAGTCGCGACGGAACGTACCGAGAGCGATTGGTTTGTAGGTGGCGGCACCTACGACTAACGGGATGGGGTGACCGGCGGCGGAGTCGAAATAGCGGCGCGACGCCAACTTCAGGTGTTGAGCTATGGTGGGCAGCTCTAAGTCCACGTGTAAATCGATGTTGCGCATGAACCACGGCGAGCCAGTGGTCCTGCGCAAGAATCTGTTTTGGATCAGCTGAAGTCGGTGAATAAGCTTAGGGGATATGTGCGCGAAGACCGGACTAGCATACGTCATAACAGGACGTACAACAGCCTTATAGAGTGTCACCTTGTTCCGGAGGGACATTTTGCTCTTTTTGTTGATTAGTGGGAATAGGCGGCCTAGTACGAAAGCCGCCCGGTTCCTGACCCGGGTAACGTGAGCGGCGAAGTTAAGTTTACGGTCATGGATGACACCTAGGTATTTTACCTTATCTTCCCAAGGAATTGGTCTGTCCATGAGCTTAATGGATGGGAGACGCGGAAGGTGAGCTTCCTTAAGTCGCGAAAAGAATAGGGCGGCGCTTTTTGCTGGATTTATTTCGATCCTCCATTTCCGGAACCATCGAGAGTGGAGGCGGTCTGGAGGCGTCGATATATAGCGTCAGGCTGAAGGCCCGACGTGAAAATGCAGGTGTCATCGGCAAATAGGGCAAGCTCTACACCGCGTACGCGCGGTATATCATTGGTGTAGAGAGTAAAGAGGACTGGGCCTAACACCGACCCTTGAGGCACAACGGCTAGAACGGGGTGTGCTTGAGAGCACACTCCCTCGACGCGGTAGCGGAACGTTCGATTACTGAGGAAGTCTCGTATTATGCATACGAGACGATCGGGCACTCCGTACTCATACAGCTTGTATATGAGCCCGTTGTGCCAGACTTTATCGAACGCCTTCGCCACGTCGAGGAATAGTGCTCCGGTGCTAGAGCCGCGTTGGCGTTTTGTAAGGATGTGCTCCGTGATGCGGTGCACTTGATTGGTACATGAATGTTTGGCACGAAAGCCGAACTGTTCGGGGATCGGTAGTCCTTTGGTATTCATAAAGGTACGTAGGCGGGCTAATATTAGGCGTTCATAGATCTTCCCAAACGTTTTGAGAAGACTTATGGGTCTATATGACGTGGGGTTCGTGGCCGGCTTTGAGGGTTTGAGGAACTCTATGACCTCAGCAACCTTTCGTCATTGCCGCGTTATAAATAAGAACTAGTAGCTGTATAATAGCAGCAGGAAAGAGTTTGGTCACCCTATTGGTGATACCGTCTGAGCCGAGAGATTTGCGTGGACGCAAGTTTTTAATTAATTCTTTAACTTCGGCGAATGTTACCGGAGGAACGGAGTCGCGTAGCGGTTCGTGTTTCCTTCGATCGCCCTCGCTGTCCACCATTGGGCAGGGTCGACCGGTAGCATACTGGGAGAGCACTGGGCTTCGAGGCTGTCAGCTAGACATTCGGCTTTCTCTTCGTCCAGCATGGCTGGGGTCATGTTCGGGCGTAAGAGTGGCGGCATCGTGGTATATGTGTCGCCTTTAAGTGATTTGGGAAGCCGCCAGAATGCTTAATGGGATGGCTTTAAATTATTAAGTGTTGTATCCCACCTTTCGTTCCTGAGGGCGGCTATGCGTGCTTTCGATTCACGCTGTAGTTTACGTAGCCGCTTTCGGTGCGATTCGGTGGGATACATATCATAAGCTCGGGTGGCCGCGTTCTTACGTCTCAGCAAGTCCCTGGCGTCCGGGGGCAGCTCCCAGCGATGGTTATCCATCACTGGGATCTGCCTCGAGCAGTCCTCGATGGTATTTTGGACATAACTTGTGAGAGATCCGATTGCGACGCCCATGTCTTGTTCATTAATTATTTGGTCGGGGATGGAATCAAGTTGCGGCGAGTCAATGTTCTGTAGCTTAGCACTGAGTTTGTGCCAGTCCACAATGGCCTTGGTTTGGGGCGAGGCTGGCGCAGAAGGCCCTAGCCGTAGTATTACTGGTCGTTGATCCGAGTGAAGCTCGTGAATCACTTTTATTTCGCGTAGGTTGAGGTTAATATTTTTGACAATTGCAATATCAAGCACATCCGGTGTGTGTTCCACTGTGTGAGGGTAATGAGTAGGCTCTATGGGCGCTATGATTTCGAAGTCGAGTAAGTCCGACAGCGAGTCGAGCGCGCGACCTCGTGTGCTGATTCTAGTTGAGTTCCATCGGATGTGCTTACTATTAAAATCGCCGGCAAGAATAGTAGCTCCTCCTAAAGATAGAAGGGCTTCGAAGTCTGAGCGTAAGATAGTTGCGCTTGGTCTACAGGGAAAGTTAACCGAAACTATCGTTATGGGGGCATGACCTGTCATGGCTAGCTGGCAGATCGAAGCCTCTAAGTGCATTAGCGCGGCCGTGTCGATCGGTACGCAGTGCAGGGATTTTTTATAGTAAACTATAGTGCCGCCGCCCGGGGCGCCGGCCCTATCGTTCCTAACGATTTTATAATTTGGCACATTCGGGTCCCTTGTTGCAGGCTTAAGAAATGTTTCCTGCGCGAGTAGTACGTCGACTTGGTGGTCACGGAGGAAGTTACAAATTTCTTCGCGTTGTGTTTTGACGCCGTTCGCGTTATAAAATGCTACGTTAATCGATTGCGGTTTAAATCGACCATTATTGCGCGCGAGGGTCGGAGGACTACTTTCACTTTTAGTTTTATCTTTCTCCGCAACGGCTAATTGAACTCAAGAGCACTAACGATGTGCTTGTATTTGCGAATTAAATATAGACGGGTGCTGATATTTCCGGATGCGTTTAAGTACTCGTCGGCGAAGGTGAGGACCTCCTCCATATCTAGGCTTCCAAGCCTGTTTAGAGACTCGAATGGATTGGTCTCTGTCGTTTTTACGGGGGCAACCGGTTTGGCAGGTGCCGGTTTACTGCCTGCGTGATGAGGAATCGCGGTAACGGTGGGCCTCGGTTTGAACCATGCGGAGGCCAGTGGAGTGGTTGTTTGCCACGCGGGGCGCAGGGGAGGGAAGGATGCCGATGTTGGCACTGGTTGGGGACGTCTTAATGGCTGGCGAGGTTGTTGCTGGGGCTGCTGTTTACGATTGGGTGCTTTTGGGCAAGCAGTGTGATCCTGCGATTGGCAGAGGACACAGGCGTGGGGGGCAAAAGTGGCCAGCTGTGTTTTGTCCTTCGGACGGGGACAATCGGAGTTGCCGTGGTCACCTAGGCACTTGACGCACCTAGGGCGGGCGAAACAGTTACGGGCTGCGTGGCCGTACATTTGGCACTTGTGGCATTGGCCCGGTAGAGCTCCTTTACGAGGCGGCTCCACCACCAAGCCACAGATCGACTTGATGTCGAAAATTGATTTGCCCTCAGGCGTGAGTTCTAAGTGAACTTGCACTAGATCGATAGGGGCTCGAGTACGTCTATTCGTCATACGCGTTTGCGATGCGTTTTACAACGACCCTTAAAATGCGATCTTCGGCGAGCGGGTATGTGTGAAAATATGTGTTTTCATGGAGGAAACGGGTTTCGTACCTAAAGGCATCGGCAGTCTCTAACTGCATCTTTATGCCTTGTGCAGTTGGTTTGGCAACTACTTTAATTTTATTAGACATGGCCGATTGTATCATCGGCCACTTGTCTTGCGCTTGAACGTAGATCGGGGGGGGGGGGGTTGTGCTGCGGTGCGCGAGGCGCGGGGGGACCTTGTGGTACAGCGGGGGCGGCATGCTTTACCTGCGGGGCTAGGGTAGGCTTGGGCAGCGCTACGGGGGTTGCCATAAGGGCAGGGATGGGTGTCGATGCGGGCTGAGATGGTGCAGCTACCGCTTGCGTATCGGGTTTGTGGGCCTTTTGCGGTACTGGTGAAGAGGATGGTGAAGCGGCAGGGGAAGAGCGCTTCTTGCGTTTCTTTTTGATGGCGGCGGTGGTGAATAGGCCGCCTTTATCCTCCGGATTTTCGAGGGGCAACGGGGAGTCGAGGTCCATTTCCGAGTCGCTGGAGCCGGAGGAGGACGCGGCGCTTGAGACGTCTGAATGGGGCCCGGTTTGCGCGCCTAACTGAGAGGCCGTAAACGCCTTAAAAATGTCCGGGAACTTCTCCCGGATGAACTCTAATAGGGCGCTTGTTTCCGCCATTTTGTCTAACCTTACTCTAACGCTCCTAACTATCCTACTTTAGTGGCAGGCGGTCCCGGTGGGAGTCCAGGGTGTGTAACCCTCCCTCCCTGTGGGTTAGACAGGGAGGATGTGTGCCTACTGCGTCCGAGTGCCGATCTTATTGTGCACTCGGGTGTGTACTTAGGTACTAACTATAACTACCCGTGGGCTCTAAATGGCCAATACGTGGACCAACGTTGACTAGGGCACTACTCAAGGCCAGTGGTGGAGGTCCCTTCTGAATTTCGCGGTTCCCAGACGGGGAAACGCGGGCGAACGGGTCTACTTGACTAGCTTCGTTGTCACCATTAGGTATCCGCTAGGGTTTTTTACAAAATGCGTCGCTAGGTTGTTGTTCCGCGCAGTGAAAACTGCACTTCGCAACGCCTTGCACACGTTGTTCCCAGAAACGGAAACAATGGCAACCTAATTAAGGCGTTAACGTGCCCAAGAAACGAGAAATCCAATTTCCAGATGGCCGGCGCAATAAAAATTACGCCGAACAGGCGGCTCGCGAACAAAGGGCGACGGCGCGTTAATGAAGCGCACCTGCACGGCTTAAGACAGGCGGAGCGACAGATGTTGAGCGCGAACAAAGCACGTCCGTTTGGCTCGACGATCTGTAGCGGAGTGCGGCACATCGATTGTGCATGATCGGCTACTATCGGCTCAAGCCTTAACACCTGAAGTTGGCGTCGCGCCGCTATTTCGACTCCGCCGCCGGTCACCCCAATTCTTTAGTTGTAGGTGCCGCCACCTACAAACCCGTCGCGCTCGGTACGTTCCGCCACGACTATAGACGTCCTAGGCACGTCCTCAACTATCGAGACGATGCAATAATCGCTGACACATCACACACCGTCTTCGCCGGCGAGGACGGCTATTACCTTCCCGATACGGCCACATAGCCGGCGGAGTTTTCTCCCCTCCTCATGATAGAAGCGTAGTTGGAGTTACACTTCCGCCACTTCTTCTCCCACCGCGAAAACGCTTTCCGAAGTGGTAGTAATGTTAGATGTAATAATACTTGTAATCAGATAATGGCTACCGATCGAGCCGAGGCTCGGCCTTCTCGGGCACCCTCGAATCTGAATGCTAAACGCGTAATGAGTGACAGCGCAAGCCGAGGTCCCTCTTGGGGGCCCTTGAACCGAGTCACTCATGGAGCGTCCACCGAAGCAACCTAAGAGCTCGGCGGCCTCCCAATCCGGTAATAATATTAAAGTAACGGCCCGAGTCGAGGTTCCCTCTGCGGAGGGAGCCCTCGAGCTTAGTTACTCTTAAAGAGGCTTAGTCTAGGCGCCCTCTGCGCCCTGCCGCCTCGTGTCCGGTGTAATGCCTTCTCAAGGCAAACAGTGACTTTCCGTCACAAAAAAAAAACGGCTCAAGCGCAGCGGGAATCGACCGTAACGCTACATTTCTAGCGAATGCCACCTACTATCCATCAATTTATAAGACGTTGTCACGTCATAAAATTGCAAGAATGTGTAATAGAATTGTTACTTCTTGAACATTGTCTTTGACAACATTTTTATTATTTGTTATATCGCTATTGAAGTGTATAATTTTATCGAACTATATTGCAGATATTAAATTTGAATATAAACATCTACCTGCGAGCATCGTATTTATTCTGGAATATGTGCATGTAAGTTAAATATATTTGAAAGATTTTTGAATCATAAAATTATATATATAATGGCTAATAACTTATTACCCATACTAAGAGGTTCCTTGGTACGCGATGCAGCGTGTCAAGAGAAAGTAAAGGGACTATAGGGACAGGGTTGACGTTTGATTTATGCACTAATTTAAATTACTATTTATTTTTAATGTACATCCCCCGACGCAAAAGGTATGTAAATGGATGCCAATGAGTCTTCAACTCTGGAGCCACCATTCCAAGGGTGATTGATCGATTCAAATCCAACTTGCCTGGCGTTCTTATAGCAGCTTACTTGTTTTTGTACGAGAATTAGTTCGAGAAGCATTTAGAATATTTTGCAGCCGTTAACTTACCAGTGAATCGGGAAAGGTCCAACTTTGCTAGGAAGTCGGTGAAATTCCTAGGGCACGTTATTGTACCCCCTGTATACTTGTAGACGCGGACTCGTTGTCGACCTTTAAGGTAGGAGTGCGCTCTATTCTTAAAGGACTCTAAGTCGTATCGATCGTTTCCCAAGGCGGTTCTGCGAGGCAGAAAGTTACGCGAAAATCGCGCAACGTAACGATGGGTTACAGAAATTTTCTTGGACAGCTTGGTGAGAGACTCGCTCGAGAAAAGCTTGAGTTCCAGGAAGGAGATATCTGCGTCTTGGTTAGGAAAAATAAAGCTTCCAGGTTGAGATGGAGTCACCCGATATTGCAGAAATCCACGGCAAGTGTGACATACGTACGTTTGCCTCGATCGACAGCAACAAGCGGGATTGTCTTTCCCGCATTGCCGGCAAGTAAGGCTTCGGAATGCGAATTTACGTGACAAATTATATGAAAATTGTGCACCGTCAAAGCTGCCAGTGCCCGGTACAATGATGGATTGGATTGCATTGCAGCCAATCGCAGCAAAGTCGCCCGCCCACCGCCTCACTCATAACACAACCAACCGAGAAACGCGGCGAAACGCGGCCCGGTAAATAGATAGTGGGAAATTATATGCTACAAAAAACTGTAGTAAAACTAGTATATACTTATTTATCTTTATTAGAAATATGTAACGATTGTAAACTGTTATGTGTAACTAATAATTAATTTTTGAAGTAATCAAGAAATAAAAAAGATAGTTATATATTTAAAAAAAATATATAGTAATTATGTCAAGCTGTTTGTGACATTGGCAAGCTGTTAAATGAATTCGGGCAGCGGGTCCAAGTATTCATAAATTACATGTAACGGTGGTAGAGCCCGCGACAACAACATCTGTTGCACGAATGGGCCGGCTCGACCAGTGAAATACCACGACCTCATGGAAGACAAGCGTGAAGTAGTGACAGTATTCTGCATCTCGTCTGATGAGTGAGATGCCGGAGCCCTAATTATAGTTATCTCCCCCTTCCTACCCTTTTCTTATATGGAAAGGATGGGAAGAAAACTTGACGGTGGAGGCGATGTATATGAATTGGAAATAACCATTTTCTGTTGGTCCCCTCCTCTGGCCAAAGGTGGGCATCGCATCCGCAACTCATTAGTTAGTTGCAGATGTCTATGGGTAGCGATCACTTGACATCGGGTGAACCGCTTGCTCGCTTGCCATCTAGTACTATAAAAAAATTGCTGCCTTCGACAGATTCTAGTAATCTTCTGCAACAAAGAACTCCTGAACTCCTGTTGTCGATTATCACCTACCAGCCACCAGATAAAGCGACGCACATAGTTATTTATTGGCCGGCATTACACCTTACAAGCGACGAGCCGACGACGACGTGGACACAATTCAACTTATAATTTATAATATATATATTAAAATTATTATATATATATAAAAATTATATATACCCGATATAAAATTTCGGCCCTAGTCGACTTCTTTAAGAACAAATATTTATCTTGTGTTGCACTTACTTCAAGAAATAATACGCCGAGATGGTTTTGTAACTATCATTATTAAATCATTAAAATATGACATTTAATAATATAAAAGTTTGCTAATTACAGTTATATGCATAACATATTAGAATATCGATATAAAATATTGAGATTTAAATTATAATATAAAGGAACACTATTTGGACCAATGAAAATATAAATCGTGATTAAAGGTACTTAAAGACCTATAAAACACTTATAAGTAATATAAATACATATAAATATTGATATCGAATCAATACATTAAGGAAAATAGGGGCATAAGAATTACGTGTGTTCTCGTATTGATTTTTTTTTATTGAAATTAAATCCAAAAATAGGGTAAAGGGTACTGCATACACTTATAATGAACGTATATAATAAAATAATTTAAAAATACGAAAATGAAAAATCGTACCCGAACGGATTTAAAAATAGCCCGTACGTAGATACACAACCATGACTACTTATATGAGTAATGCGGCCGGCGTGATGCGTTGGACGTCGAACTATTGAAATAATTTGTTTATTTTGATGGTAGATATATTTGAGGGGAAGTATATATACTAATGAATAATGCCGATTACGATGTGGTGGTTGTTTTGGAATACGGGCCGTATACAAGCAGTATTCAGGGTCCAATTTCCGTAAAATGTTGCGTTATAATAAAACTGCATTGACATATTCTCACGATGAATAAATGTCTATAAACTTGTACCGGCTAGTGTTTTTGCACTTCGGTGTATTAAACGTGCTCAGAACCATGTCTTAGAGCTTCGGCTTTTTGATAATGAGTACTTGGCGTCTCAGAGGCTTGCTTCTATGATAAGATCTTCTATGATCTTTATCGCCTGTCGTGGAGTGTGTAGAGTTGCAATTCGACATTACTGCACCTGATATGCTGCTTATGTTTAGCCTTCGGTATATCTTTTGATGGATCATTGATGGGATCAAAAAGTCTTCCTATGACGGGTATATACGTGGTTCGTGGCTAATATGCTCATTTGTATTATTCGGATCGGTTGAGGATAAGATATTGTCGTTTGCTATAGTATTCTGTATTGTAGTATGACGCTTGTCTTAATTAGATTTGCCCAAGTCAGGTCCCTCTATACGGGATTGCAGACTGTTTGCCCTCCATGATTTACAAATCCATTAAGTGGCCTGTAAAGAATCCATGTTTATAAACGAAGACGAATTATTGGTGGGTGATGCAAATTTGATCGAGACTCGCATTGTGCGAAGAGTTGGTGTATAACATATTATATGATGTTCGAGAATTATACTAAAAGTTATAAATGTGGCCGAGACTGCCCTGGCATTAGTTGGTGGAGCCCGTGCATTTGCCTCTTGCGAAGATGGTAGCTGGAGGGAGCTATGCTCTCAAGGCTTGCGCTGACACCGCACAACGAGGGAATTAACCATCACCTGAGGCGAGTTTTATACTCCTAATGCGCTCCGTAGGTCGATACCTATGCTGACAATGTCTTGGTGGTGACGCCTTATTATACACTTGACGGTGTAACGCATTGATATGCGAGAATCGACTGAATGGTGTTTATTCACCAATAATGAGCTAAAAACTCTCTTACTGGCTTACCAGTATTTTTCTGCGACATACGGTGGCCGATGTGTTGTCCCTTGTTCAGGGGGAGTGTAACCGGTGGACGGCGCTCACCATACACAGCGGGGATTTCCGCTGGAGCTGTGTACCTCCATATATTTAAAATAAAAATATATATGTTGCGAAAGTAGGTTTGTATCGGGTATTTGAAATTAAGGCATGTAAACCCTTTACAAGTGAAATTTTAATGAAACATTTTTGAAACTGCAATTGATCAATAAATTTAACATATTATTTTTGCAAATTTATGAAAACTTTAAACACTTTAATATTTAGCATCCTAAGGCTTCAATAAGCTTGGCGAATCTTTCTTCCTTTATAATTCCCAGAAGAACTAGTTATTTATTCTCACAAAGTAGAACAAAGTTCTACAACTAGACGATCACTTATAAATATATCATTGGCCTAATATAATATAAAAGCGACGATCTTGGTGGTGTTTCGACTTGGAGACATTTTATGCTTCCGAGTCGATTTCATTAATACACTTCTAATTTTCCCTATACGGAAAAATAATGGTTGCAGTATCTTTCGCATATAGTTGAGTTTGCTATGTTATTCTGCTATTTCTTACGAAGACTGTCTTCACTGTAGTCACTTATAGTAAAGAATTGAAGTAAACGAAACCCATATAGTATATAATTTAGATTTACGATGTCTATAATATTAAGCAGAATATATGCTCGGAAGGAAAAGTTTTCTTGTAGCTTTCCAAGTGATTGGACTTGTATTGAACCATTTGATAGGGTGTAAGGTCTTGTGACAACAGATGATACTACTTGTGTTTTTTATGTAATCTCCGCGATTACACATGATCTAAGGATATTGGGTCACCTACGCCAAGAAAGTAGACGCCATCTCACTGATGTTACTGCAGAAATTGTCTTGGTGCTGTAGTGCATGTAGTACGTTTCACTTTAGCACCAGATCGTCTCATTACAACACTGGAATTATTATTGCAAATATTAATATCAATTATATTGTTTCTCAAAGATTCAAATTCGAATTCAAGAAATTTGCTATCTCCCAAACTTGATAAAAATATTTATCAATTTAAAATATATCCCGTGGTATCAGCTCGTGGTGAAAAATATGTAAAAAATTGTAAATTCTTTATTCAGAATGCCTACTTACACCATACTGGCGTTTAAGAGCGCTAATAAAAGTTAAAAGAAACTAGTAGGATGTTATCACATTTACATGAGTCACAATTTAATACGTGTTATTAATCTTGATAAGTAATTATTAAACTTTTGGATTATTAAAAAGAGGCATTCTTTCAAACTAAATATATTTTTCTATTATAAAAATGTTTTCTGATGAAATACGTTGATGTTCCTTTTGTATTACGCACGCGAAGACCTAGGGACGTGTGTAAATTGCAATTTATTATGCACATTTACATTTCTACTTTTATTTTATGTGTGATCTGCTTCTTTTGCATGAGTGTAGTAAATGCTTAAAATTTACACATAAAAAAATACAGTAATCTGGTTCGGCTTACTTAGATTCATAAGAATGTTGATTGTTTAGTATGAATTAAATCTGAAGTTAATTTTTAATTAAATTGTGTTTAGTATTACAAATAAATTTGATAGCAAACTATGATCTTTTTATATACCCTTAAGGTTCAGTCACCCACTCATCACTATCATCATTCCATCAACATAGCAGAGCATAAATATTTCAAGAAGTTTTATGAATTACAAACGGTGTATGAGGCAAAGTTGTACAATCCAGGTTTAAGGCCAGACTATTCATTGCTATGGTGATCAATTCAAGCAAATTCTAAGCGTGCAATTTAATTAATTAATTTTAACAGAAAAAACAATTAATACGTATGTTCTAGGTTACCTTGCTCATAAGTACACGTTTTTAGTTGCAAGAGATTTTATTTTTTATACTTTGAAGACTATCAATTCTGGGCTTACCACTTTTTAAAGCGCTTTAAATTGTTTTCCGTGTACCTATTGTAACATTTTATAGTAGTAGTGGGGGTAAAATGTAATCAAAAACATTGTTTTATTTTACCAACATATTCCTTAAACACGATGAGAGAGCTAACAAGGAGCTGGTTTCCCAATATTAAGTGATTACCGGAGCCTATGTACAACATCATGCGAGCTGGAAGTTAATTGGCTTTAAGGAACGACTACTCATTTTTTAAAGGTCACTGAACAGTAACAGTTTTTGGTTCGTAGGTATTAACGCCATCGCAGCAGAAGTTGCGCTAATGCGTCAGTAAAGAGCGACCTTGTTGTTCGAATGCTAAATTTTTGTGGAACGCGGTATCTCGAGATATATAAATCTATGAGCATAGCATTCACATAACATATTGTGCTTGTACCTTATCGGTAAAACTTCATCCGCGATTTAGATCTACCATACGAGGAATGTGAAGAAGAGAGTTGCAGCGGGCTTTAGATTGGGCGATTTTAGGTTGGTGGTTCTGTGGCATTTTAATGACCTCAGTCATCAATCCAAAATATCTTAAGCCAATTGGCTTATAATATTTTGGAATAGAAGGCAGCGATTTTTTTTCAAAAATATTGCTTCGTTTTAATTGAAAGAATGTGTTACATAATTATATTTTTAGAATCTGAAATGGTCACTTGCATTTTAATATTATATAAGATATTGACATATTCATATAGTGGGCAAACAAGGGCACGCTTGTGTACATGAAACTTTGACCATGTTCACTTTAAAGATACGGAAATTTGAACATTATATACATAAGATATACCGTTTTACCATATGTCTGAGGTGTCACAGACAAGATCGGTTACATCCTAAAAGGTCCTTCAATAAAAACATTCTACAGGTCACTAAAGATAAATCAATGTTTACCATCCGTCAGCTTGATAGCGTGGACTCTCTAATGTAGGACAAAAAAAAGGATCCTTCAAAACCCGGTTAAAAGACACATAGAGACATTATATAGAAATTGATGCACCACCAATCCTCCCAAAACATCGTTTCCTACCAAGCCACGACCAACATTCTTGTATGGTATATGCCCGGTTCACCTAAAACTGACTTATGTCTTTCAAACATCAACTTTTAATGATAATAAAAGTAAAACTGACCGTTCTTGTAAAACTTAAATTCCGTAAATGTACTAATTTCATACGCCTTAGAGTAGCTTTTGGCAATCGCCAGACGTTACCGCAGCACGCTCACTTTCACTCGCTCGACTCGTGCATGCGGTTTATAGTTATTGTGTATGAGGTTGTATGAGAAAACAGTAAAAGAAGAAGAAAAAATCTAAACTTTAAATTCCCGCGTCTGAATTGTAACATTTTCTCTGCAGCTCTCCTGGGCCCTCTTTCTTATATGATTAACAATAAATTGTGCATTTTGACATATTGTTACATTCTTCCACCAATACTACACTATAATAAAAACTTAACTGCATTCAATAGGCTATCCATTTATCATAAGACCAAAACAGTTTCAGCGCCTCACCAATTCTAAGCATAGGCACTTTATAATTAGGCTAGGCGCTTTGTAACCGGTCGGCACATTGTCAGTTGAACGAATTATTGACAATTTGACGTGTCTTTTCTCGACGCTTTATAAAGAGGCGACTTTGGCAGGCATCTTGTCAATAGATATGAATGTCTTTCTACAAAACGAACTTTAATCGATGATTAATCGAAACTTGGGACCCACGTTTTTGTTTTTTATTTATGGAAGAAGGTGGTACACCAGCAAGCGGATCACCTAATGTTAAGTGAGCGCTACCCGTAGAAAACTCACAACAAGCAAATGCGTTGCCTACCTTTAATGGACAGAGGAGGGGAAAGATATAAAAAGAATATTTCATTTTCCCCGCTAACCCCACCCCGTCCAATCCTATTCCCGTTCCCATCCTAACCTTAAAATGGTAGGGTGGGAAGGAGAAGAGGACTAAAATTAGGCCTCCGGCACCTCACTCATCGGACGAAACGCAGAGTACTTCCGCTTCACGCCTGTTTTCTGTGAGGTCGTGGTATTTCACCGGTTGTTTTCTTCTGTTTTTTTTTTGTTGTTGTTGCAGGTCTTTTAGTTAGTCGTTAAACGTAAACAAACAAAAATGTTCTTGTAACGTTATTTTCATGTATTTTCGAAGCAGTAACTAATTATTCAGAAAATTAAAAACATAATTTATTTATAACATAATTTATTACATATACTCAAATAATAATAAAAAATATGTTACAAGCTTAATATAATATTTGAAACCTGCCAAGAATTACAATATAAGGTATGCAAACTAAGGTATATTTGACATAAAACTAGTTTTATTTTACTAGATTAATGATACACAAAATATAAAGATGCAGGGGACGCGGATTGACCGCGCCACATCCACCCCGCGTTGGTCTGACGTGTACAGTATCCGCCGCCGCCAGGTCCATACAGAAACAGATTTCCGTAGTGAAAGATTCCTAGAATCCGAAGATGGAAGATTACAATATTTACGTTTTATTACAGTACGACAAAATATGTTTGATGAATAACATTATCATTCAGTTTTCCATTGACATCAACGAAAATTTAGTACTACGACTAGTTTTTGATGTTTTTTGGTAAGGACTTATGAAATCAAGTTACAATTATGAATTTATAGATCGTGGTTATATTAGTTCTTAAATTTACACACTTGTTAATAAACGAACAAAAATACGTGCTTACATTTTTAAGAGTGATCTATATAAAATTAGTGAATTGCTTGTTTCCTTTACGGGTATAAAGACGTAGTTAACAATAAAACACTCGACATAAAGAAGTTAATAACGTAACTATAAACGATTTAATGCTATTTTGAGAACTACTATAAAATTAAAAATAGGCGGTCTAAGTCCTTCGCATTCGATTGTACCACTAAGAATATATTAACCTAAGATTTGACATCTGACAAATAGACAATATTAAACTTGTCCAATGATATAATACAAAAAGTTTTTTTTTTTTTTGTTTACGCTGGGAATGCATTTACGCACTTCGCCGTCCGTGCTGCGGGGGCAGCAGGGATGACTTCGTGTGGGACTCCCGGCCTTAAATTTGGGCCGGACTACCCACTAAACCCCGCGGTGTTCTCCTTCGCCCGACCGGGCCGTGGCATTTACGTAAGTTTCTCCACGACCCGGCTAGGTCCCTTGGTAGGGACTCGACTCGTGTAGGGAGGGGTCAGATGTTAAGCCCCTCCCATCACCCTATGATGCTGCCCCCCTCGGAACACAAGAAGGGGGCCATCCGCACGTTCAGCGTGACAGGTCCCCCGACCCGTCGCGCTACGGCTGTAGGGCCGCGGCGTATCGTAAGACCATGTTCTCCCTGCACAGGGGCGTCGTCGCCCAATATAATACAAAAAGTAACAGATGAGCCATAAGGGGTCGAAAGGGAAAGGAAATATCATTGAACTCGTCTCATCTCACCACTGGTTTTCCCTAGCAGCAATCGTATAAAATCAGCTCTGGTCCAAAAATCGACTGTTACTCGTGTTATTTATCCTTTGCATACTGTTCCCTTTCAACAATGTCATGACGACTATGCGATTTTGAAATTGTGATGTTAAAATGGCTGTCATAATAGTTGTGTAACTAGTTATTATGCTCTACATTCGCTGTGTTCCTACTATTTACATATAATGTGATGTTAAGTATTTGTTGTGATGGTGGTCTATTACCATATACAGTGATGATGATTATGCGACCTTAAAATTGTGATGTTGAAATGGCTATAATAATACTTGTGTAACTAGTTATTATGCTCTGCATTTGCTGTGTTCTTACTATTTACATATATTGTTATGTTAAATATTTGTTGTGATGATGGTCTTATACCATATAGTGATGATGATTTTGCGATCTTAAAATTATGATGTTTAAATGGCTATAATAATACTTATGTAACTAGTTATTATGCTCTATATTCGATGTGTTCTTACTATTAATAAATATTGCGATGTTGAGTATTTGTTGTGATTACGATCTATTACCATATACAGTGATGATGATTATGCGACCTTAAAATTGTAATGTTAAAATGGCTATAATAATACTTGTGTAACTAGTTATTATGCTCTGCATTTGCTGTGTTCTTACTATTTACATATATTGTTATGTTAAGTATTTGTTGTGATGATGGTCTATTACCATATAGTGATGATGATTTTGCGATCTTAAAATTATGATGTTTAAATGGCTATAATAATACTTATGTAACTAGTTATTATGCTCTATATTCGCTGTGTTCTTACTATTAATAAATATTGCGATGTTGAGTATTTGTTGTGATTACGATCTATTACCATATACAGTGATGATGATTATGCGACCTTAAAATTGTAATGTTAAAATGGCTATAATAATACTTGCGTAACTAGTTATTATGCTCTGCATTTGCTGTGTTCTTACTATTTACATATATTGTTATGTTAAGTATTTGTTGTGATGATGGTCTATTACCATATAGTGATGATGATTTTGCGATCTTAAAATTATGATGTTTAAATGGCTATAATAATACTTATGTAACTAGTTATTATGCTCTATATTCGCTGTGTTCTTACTATTAATAAATATTGCGATGTTGAGTATTTGTTGTGATTACGATCTATTACCATATACAGTGATGATGATTATGCGACCTTAAAATTGTAATGTTAAAATGGCTATAATAATACTTGTGTAACTAGTTATTATGCTCTACATTTGCTGTGTTCTTACTATTTACATATATTGTTATATTAAGTATTTGTTGTGATGATGGTCTATTACCATGTAGTGATGATGATTTTGCGATCTGAAAATTATGATGTTTAAATGGCTATAATAATACTTATGTAACTAGTTATTATGCTCTATATTCGCTGTGTTCTTACTATTAATAAATATTGTGATGTAGAGTATTTGTTGTGATTACGATCTATTACCATATAAAGTGATGATGATTAGGCGAACTTAAAATTGTAATGTTAAAATGGCTATAATAATACTTGTGTAACTAGTTATTATGCTCTATATTCGCTGTGTTCTTACTATTAATAGATATTGTGATGTTGAGTATTTGTTGTGATTACGATCTATTACCATATACAGTGATGATGATTATGCGACCTTAAAATTGTAATGTTAAAATGGCTATAATAATACTTGTGTAACTAGTTATTATGCTCTATATTCGCTGTGTTCTTACTATTAATATACATTGTGATGTTGAGTATTAGTTTTGATTACGATCTATTAACATATACAGTGATGATGATTATGCAATCTTAAAATTATGATGTTTAAATGGCTATAATAATACTTATGTGACTAGTTATTATGCTCTATATTCGCTGTGTTCTTACTATTAATAAATATTGCGATGTTGAGTATTTGTTGTGATGATGGTCTATTACCATATAGTGATGATGATTTTGCGGTCTTCAAATTATGATGTTTAAATGGCTATAATAATACTTATGTGACTAGTTATTATGCTCTATATTCGCTGTGTTCTTACCATTAATAAATATTGTGATGTTGAGTATTTGTTGTGATTACGATCTATTACCATATACAGTGATGATGATTATGCGATCTTAAAAATACTTGTGTAACTAGTTATTATGCTCTACATTTGCTTTGTTCTTACTATTTACATATATTGTTATGTTAAGTATTTGTTGTGATGATGGTCTATTACCATATAGTGATGATGATTTTGCGATCTTAAAATTATGATGTTTAAATGGCTATAATAATGCTTATGTAACTAGTTATTATGCTCTATATTCACTGTGTTCTTACTATTTATATATATAGTGTGATGTTGAGTAATTGTTGTGATTACGATCTATTACCATATACAGTGATGATGATTATGCGACCTTAAAATTGTAATGTTAAGATGGCTATAATAATACTTGTGTTACTAGTTATTATGCTCTATATTCGCTGTGTTCTTACTATTAATATATGTATATTGTGATGTTGAGTATTTGTTGTGATTACGATCTATTACCTTGCTTCTGTCCTCAGTTGATTGATTTTTATCAGACAAATTCCGGCAGAAGAGTGAAAGCTCGGAATCGTACCATAAAATTAAAGTAATCTGTTACACAATCATATTATAGTGAATATTTAGCGCTTATGTTTTATAGGAATGGGTTCACCTGGTTAATTTTGCGATGCGATATCTTGGTGGTTTGGGTTTTATAGTTCTGGCTGCACAGGCTCAGGGTATACAAAGTCGCATGGCATGTTATCTTGACGCCTTTAGAGGCTGAAAAATTGAAAATATATTTATGTATTAAATGTATAAATAAATGGTGTGTTTGATAATATGGATTAGTTTATTGTAAAACAAGGTATTGGAACAAGTGACCAACGTAAATGTTTCTGTCCAACCAATTATGACGCGACTGCCATCGAAAGAAGAATAAATAGGTTAATGATAAACTAGTGCGTATCATCTTTCGGTCACGTTCCCACTAACATTATGTGGGATTTTGGTTGATAATTAGTTTTTTTTATTAAAATATAGAATATGTGTTTACAAAGTTGACAATGATTACGTATGGCGAAATCTATACTAATATTATGAAGAATTTGTTTGTTGGAACGCGCTTTTCTCAAGAACTGCCTATCGGATTTGATACAATATTTTTGTCTCGACATGCTGAACTATCACCATATTTGTTGGGCTACTTAACATAACATTATAAAACTGATGAGCAGATTAAAATAGAAAAAAGCTGACGATAAATACTGACACCTCTGGTGATCACAATTATATATAATTCGTAAATATATAAGGCACGTTATGTAGAGAACCAGATTTAAGTTTCCAATGTACAAAATGTTTCATGCAGGATGGCTGAATATGGAAGTGAAGATAGATAATGGAATGGAAGTTGGATGGATGAATGTATATGTAAAAAAACCTATAAATCATATGTGTAAGCGTGTTAAGGATGCATCTGGGAACATTGAGTTGTGTAATAAAATCATTAAAAAGTACCCTGTATTTTACTCTTAGCTACACCCTCTTAGTTAAAAATGTAAGTTAAAGTCGCAGTATAGATCGCGACATCTATACTTAGACATAATTTACACTGATATCATAAAGCGTAACTGCTTTGAACATCGCCCTCTATTGTCATCTCAGTCATTGTGCGATTTTACTTGTAGCTTATATTACATTATAAATTTTAATAATGTCATCTGCCTAACGTTACATGGCATTATTGCATGCACCCTACTATCAGAAACTTTAGGTTCCAGTAAGTAAATTTTTAATGTTTTATATTCTATGCGCATAGATGGCACTTGCTTATATAGAAAAAAATATGTGAATAGAATAGATATTAAAAAAAAAAACATTTTATCGTAAAATACATTTTTAATATGTATTTTAAATTATTGAAAATATATTTGCACTTTCTATTTCTTCTAGTTATAAAAGCGTATCGTTTAGTTTTTTTAAATTATTATTTATTATATGAGTAAGTAGAAATACAACATTATTGTTGTGGTTTCCTATTCGATCGTCGATTTATTACGACCAACAATAATGCTGATGCCACCGAGTCCGACATGTGCACTAGCATAGCAATACGCGTGGCATTTTAAAATGGCCGCTAAGCATACCCCTTACAGAAGACACGTGTCATCACGTGCTTAAATGTATGCATGTATATTAACCTCCTGATTTTTAATAATAATAATAATAGTTATGCGTCGTTTTTGAAAAATCATTGATCGAGTCGGCATAAGTAAGAATTAAATTTATAATTAATTTCTATTCGAGTTCTATACTGCCACAGATACTGACGAACATTGTGTGACAATAAATTAATGATTGAAAAATAATTTGTTTAAAGATTTATTAAAACTTTATTTAAAAATAAGCTTTTAAGTCCTTGTGTTGCAATAGGGCTTAGGCAAAGATAGCAACTGCTAAATTATTTGACCACAAAAGAGATGGCTGGTAAATCCAGGCGAAACATAAAAAGTAATGTGGTCTTTATATATGTAAAGTGCTGTGTTTAACCTGCACAACACACATGGCACATGTGTTTATTTATTATTAAAATTAAAACTCATTTCATCTGTTAAAGAGATATATAGAAATTAAAAAAATGACAATTCCACTACTACTACCTACCACGTGGTAAGTTTTATATCCACGAAAAAATGATGCATTTAAATAGTGAAAAGTTGCAATGGGAAAAACTGTAAAAAGTAATAACTTACCCAGAGTTAAATGCTTATACATTATCGTTTCACTTGGTCGACGTGGCAGGCGCCGTCAAAGTCCATCAGTCGCAGCAGCTCCCCACAGCCGTTCTCGAACAACGCGGACGATAACCATCCTTACCGCCTTTGCTCGGTTGCCACGTAGGTTCTGGAAGTTTATCGAAGAATTCCTGCGTTAGATAAAGGGCCTTAGGTCAAAGGTCATTTCAAATGCAATCGAGAATGTCCCACGTGGTTTTGCGAGAGCACGCCATTACAACTTTGTCTTCTATGGAACAATGAGCAATTCCTAGATCTCGTGGCTTATATTATATTTAACTAACAGTCCACCGCAAAGCGATAATTAAAAAACAAAATTAAATATGTATAACAGATATAGTAGAGTAGAATAGTAGATTAGTTTTTAAGCATATCCGGAACAAGCATACATGAGTCGAAAAATAAATTGAAATACCTAGTATTTAAATGTTGCTACTCACCTATTTTGATGTTCTTCTCTCAGTAGCAATGCTGTGAACTGGAGACCAATGAATTTACTAATTAACTAATGTGTTAAACTTTTGAGTCCCACGCGACTAAATGAACAGCGATGACCGCATTTCGCGATACCACAACAGCGGGCGTGTTCGCAAAATGCAAGGCTTGCACATAATCAATGACAATTGGAGGTTTGTTTATCGTAATCTATGAGAGCGATTTTAAACTTCTTCAACATGTCGGTTTAATTTGCAATTTCGCTTCGTACCGATACCAATGAAATAATTTAAATTAGTTAGTATTAATTTGCGCCATTACCATTATAAACATCTTCAATTTTTGCGATCCATTTAGAGACTAACGCCATCTAGGTGCATTTTTAAATAACAATAGACGCAATTAAGATTGACATATTCAATCATTTCGTTGTGTGACAATATGTAGGCAGGTGCCATGTATTTCAGAAATGTATTTAGTAGATATTGTATATATAAGATGTGAAATAAAAATAATAGACTATCAATAACTTCAACAAACATTTTATAAAGATCAATAAGTGGTGAACGTAAAGAAATACAAAGTAAATTTGCACAGGGCCTTATTAACCATATTGGGCACCGGGTACTAGGTGGCATTTTTCTCAACCTTAAGATATATCTTATATTTCTTTTAACCTGATTTAATTGTATATTACGTTACGACGTCAATGTTGTAGAAATTTGTTACCATCCGTCTTTACCGATGGTGTAAATCATCAAGTTAATTGGACGTCCTCAAATGAAACTGATATTGAAAGATATTGTACATTACATAGAAACATGCAAAGATGATAAAAGCGTGATGGATTGACATCTATATTTAAAGTTTAAATGCCAGTATTCTATATACCTCAATAATAGAAATCTTGATTTTTTTTAGTTTCTGGCATCATTTGATTAATGCGGTTTATCTTTTACGTCTTTTTAAGTATTGTTTATTTATAAGTAAAAGGCTCCTCTGAAGAGGCGCTGGGCTGCTAGTGGGTTGGGCTGACAACCAGCACCACGTGGCACCATATATCATGCGGTACACGCTGAGCCTGGTACCTTTTGTTATCTTTATTAGTAATTAATGCTTAGTTTACTATGTTTTGTTGTTTTTTGTATTTCAAGATAACAATAAATTATTTATATTTCATTCTATTTTATTTTATCATCCAGACTGAAGCTATGATGATACGAAAATACGGCAAACGCTTTGAGGAAAAAGTAGTTTAAGCGCCGCGTTTCCTTTCCTTTGGCTCGTCTTGGCGCGTCTCCCTACCCCGCTCCCAGTTTTACCATTGACAGTTAGAAATACATTTTTACTTAAGTTTAAAAAAACATTTCTTAAACAAGTAGTTGCTTATCTTAATAAACAGAGGAGCGAGCGGAGCAGCGGCGGATGTCCTAGCACAAGCTTTAGCCTTAGTTGGAATGGTTAAAAGAAAAGTTAATAAATCATTTAAAACAACGCTGAATACTTCTAGTTGACGCCTGTCTTCTGTGATGTCGTGGTATTTGACCGTGTGAGTCGGGCCGCCCGTGCAATAGCAAGTACAATGGGGAGAGATGCATTATTCATCAAATTCACACGTACGGACTTCGTATGTTACTTATAAAATCGCGGTGTTTTTGCAAGGTGCCCTGAACGAGCAAATCATCAGACACGATTTCTCTTGAAATGCTGAGAGCTGAAGGCTTAGATGTAAGCCTGCTGTAGGTCTTTTTGAGATGTACACACCGAAGTTGTCAATGTCATGTCATTGCGTCCAGTAATAAACGAGTATCCACGAGTGACGGTTATTTTAATTGCGTTCAAACATAACGCTGGCGACGAGGATTAACTTACCCACATATTCATTTTTTAAAAAAATGGCGTACGTGGGAAACATGCAAATGTTCGACCACAAATGCCATGAGTGGGCAATATTTAAAGGAAAATTATCGCAGTTTGTAAGAATTAACAAGATTGAAGACGCAGACAAGGGCGGAATTCTGCTCACGCATATAAGCGACGAGACATACCGTCTAGTACGTAACCTAGCGTACCCGCAAGAGCTGGAATTGTTAAAGTACACGGAACACGTCCAATTACGCGACAGTCACTTCAAGCTGAAGCAGTGTACATTTGTCGACAAGGCAAATTTTTACGAAGCAAATAGAAGTCCAGGCGAATTTTTAGGAGACTGGGCGGCGCGACTAAGAGGTCTAGCGAGTTATTGTGACTTCGGTGGCGCCTTGGAAACGACCTTGAGGGATCGTTTCGTCCTCGGCCTGGGAACGGGTCCAGAACGCGACAGGCTGTTCGAGCAGAACCCTCCTACCCTGACGCTCGCTCGGGCTATCGAACTGGCCGAGCAGGTTGCGTGCGCCAAGCAAGCGAGGCTGAGGTGCGGCAGCGAAGCGGAGCTCATCAAAGAGGAACCGGTACATCGACTGAAGTTCCAAGATCTCTCTGGCTGTAGCGGCGATGGGCGCCGTGTCGGTGCAAGCGGGGCCGTGCCGGGGCTACGCCGCGACGTGCGGCGTGTTTCGCGCTGCTCGGTGTGCGGGATGAAAAACCATGAAAGTGTTAAGTGCCGTTACAAAGGTTACACGTGCCAAAAGTGTGGAAAAAAAGGACATTTAAAAAAAGTTTGTGTCAATGCCAGGGACACACAAGTTTATCATGTCCATGACCATGTCGACTCGGCTCACGAGACGGGCCACATGGAGGACACCGACTGTGAGGAGTGCCAGAACTTTAATTTGAGGTACGTAACTGACCAGCCTATCAATTTAATAGTAGGGGATCAGGAATTGACAATGGAACTCGATTCAGGCTCTAGTAGATGTGTGATTTCGGACGATTTGTATAGGAAAAGATTTTCTAACTGTCCTTTAGAACATAGTTCATTAAATATGTGTCTCTATGACGGCCGTAAGATAAGCCGCTAGGATATTTTAATGTTGAAATTATCTACAATAAAAATAAAAATTCGATAAAAATGTATGTCGTTAAGAATGGCGGCCGCCTGTACTAGGCAGGGATTTTATGTCAGCGTTTCGTTTAATTATAACTAGTGACTTGAATTCCTTAAGCATTGACTCGCAATTATGTATGTTATTAGATAAATATTCAGACTTATGGCGTGATGAATTGGGTGCCTTTAATAAATTCACGGTAAAACTGCTACTCAAGGAAAATTCAACCCCTAAGTTTTTTAAACCACGCACTGTGCCCTTTGCCCTAAGAGATAAAGTCGAGCAAGAACTAAACCGGCTAGTAGGTTTAGGCATTCTCGTCCCTGTAAATTATTCCAAATACGCGACTCCTATAGTTCCCGTTCTAAAAGACGACGGCCGTGTTAAAATAGCGGGTGATTTTTCTGTCACGTTAAATAAGGACCCTATTATAGAAAAATACCCCTTACCACGAATTGAAGAGGTTTTTGCTAAAATCGGAGGAGGCGAGAGATATAGTAAAATTGATCTAAAAAATGCAAATAATCAGTTTATTTTAGACGAGTCATCCCAGGAGCTTACTACCATAAATACTCACAAGGGACTTTTTAAATACACCAGACTCGTATACGGCTTATCGAATGGACCCGCCATATTCCAAAAGTGCAAGGAGACACTGTTATCGGGTATCGACGGTGTTAGCATTTGGCTCGAAGATATTTGTATTACGGGGCCCGACAGAGTTTCTCACTTGAAACGACTGATCGAAGTATTAAATAGGCTTAGTCACGCAGGGCTACGACTACAAAAAGAAAAATGTGAGTTTTTTTAATAAAGAGTCAAGTATTTAGGTTTCGTTATAAGCAAGGAAGGCTTAAAGACTAACCCCGATAAAGTAAGGGCTATAATCGATGCACCGGAGCTCACCAACGTCACGGAGGTAAAAAGATTTTTAGGCCTAATAAATTATTACAGGAATTTTATTCCCAACGCATCGTCCTCATTAAGCCCCCTGCACGAATTGCTTCGAAATGGTGCAAAATGGCAGTGGGGAGACAGACAGCGTCGCAGTATGGCAGCTGTGCGGCGCGAGTTAGCGTCGGAGCGTATGCTGGCGCATTTCGAGCCCGCAGCGCAGTTAGTACTAGCGGTGGACGCGAGCCCTACCGGACTCGGCGCTGTGCTCGCGCAGCGCACGGCTAGTGGCAACGAACTTCCCCTCGCGTACGCATCCCGCTCGCTCACTGCTAGCGAACGTAACTACAGCCAAATACAAAAAGAGGCGACGGCTATTATCTTTGTGGTGAAACGTTTTCACCAATACCTGTACGGTAGGGACGACCCTTTTATTTTAAAAACCGACCACAGACCCTTAGTATCAATTTTTAATAACGCAACGGGTATACCGGTTACGACAGCGCTGAGACTCCAACGATATGCAATAATTCTATCGGCTTACAATTACAAAGTGCAGTACGTATCCAGCGACAAAAACATTGTTGCGGATTATTTTTCACGCGCGCCGATACAAAGCAAGCATAACGATGCGTCCGGCGATGTCGAACAAAACGTAGATGCGCAATACGCATTGAAGTCTCTAGATGCGTCATCGCCGGCCGCCACGGCGCACGACATCGGCACATGACGCAGCGCGACGCGACGCTTCAGACCGTCGCAAGGTATATGTTATACGGTTGGCCGCGAAAAATTAGCTGTAAGTCCATACTACCGTATTTTCAATGCAAGTCTGACCTTCAGTTTGAGAACGGGTGCCTGTTTAGAGGAAACCGAATAATTATACCGAATATTTTGCGGAATAAGATGTTAAGCGAACTACATGACTCACACTTAGGTATCATCAAAAGCAAAAGTAACGCACGAAGTAGGATGTGGTGGCCCGGTATCGACCGGGACATCGAACGCTGGATCGGGTCTTGTGAAACGTGCGCCAGCGTGCGCGCCACGCCCCCTCCCCCCCCGCACCCGCCCGCGCTATCCCCACCCTGGCCCGCCGCCGCGGCGCCGTGGCAACGCGTACACATCGATTATATGACCGTAGGGCAAAGGGTGTATTTAGTAGTGGTCGATTCACATAGTAAATGGTTGGATTGTCTGTGTATGCATAATGGAACATCATCTGCCGCTTTAATTGCAAAATTAAAATATATTTTTTCTATTTTTGGTATACCTAATGTGTTAGTGTCTGACAATGATGTAAAGATCAATTCAACAGAGTTTAAGACATTTTGCACCTCTAACGGTATCAAATATATGACGACCCCTATATATCATCCGCCAAGTAATGGCCAGGCCGAAAACTCAGTGCGGACATGTAATAAAATGTTAAAATGTATAGTTAAGGAAAATGTATCTGTTAATAAAACGCAAGACATGTTATTGGGCTACCTATGTAATTATAGAAACACCGTACATTGTACCACCGGGGAAACACCGGCCAAGGTAATGTTCGGTAGGAATCTGCGGTCTCGATTAGATTTAATATTACCTGCTGAAAAAAAATACGTCAACAATAAACCGACGTCCGGCAAAAGATGTTTTGAAATAGGGTGCTTGGACCCGATGGTACAGTGGACGCTAAGATATCTGGCAATTAGGTTCAATAAATGAGAAAATAGGAAATAGAATGTATAAGATTGTTGTAAAAAATTAAAATGCGCACTGTATTCGACACGTCGATCAGATAAGGAAATATACTGGGAATGATATTAGAAGCGGGACTGATTGAATGGCATAAGGAGCACGGGCTGCCTATGTCTGTGACAACTGGCGTAAATATTTCCCCTCCAGCCCAGGGGCTGATGCCAGCGGCTGAGGTGATTTTGCCAACTGACAGTTCACCGGCACCTCCAGTGGTCTGCGCTACAGATGGTCAGGAGGGAGGGGGTGACGCTTGTGTAGATGAAGAGCGGGAGGGGGTGATCGCAGACAGTGGCGTCGCCGCCCTCGCTGCCTCCGCCGCGTCCGCACAGTCCGCAGACGCAGAGCCCACGCGGCAGGCGGACAACGGGCGGCCCCAGTACAGCGCCGAGGTTTCACAGCCACACGACTTATTGGAGCCTTCGCATAATTCACGCAAAAAACGTAATAGGAAGCCCGTTGATTATAAAAAGTATTTTTTTTAAATGTAATGCTAAGTTATTCTAGACTAAGCCTTGAAACACTATTAAGCTAAGTTTTTCTTGTTCTTAGGTTTGGCAAACTAAGTGTGGAGGAATAAGATGTACACACCGAAGTTGTCAATGTCATGTCATTGCGTCCTGTAATAAACGAGTATCCACGAGTGACGGTTGTTTTAATTGCGTTCAAACATTACACTTTTTCAATTTACTTTGGACACGTGGCCTAGTACCTGAACATTGGTGTATATTAATTATTATCTAGCTTGTATAACTTAACATCTGACACATGCCGATCTCGTCAAAGACTCGCTAGTGGTCATAAAAACTAGAGTACCTCCAGGAGGCCTTCCTTTTTTTAAGCGTGATAGAATGCCTACGCATATCTGTTCATGCGGGGGCAAGAGCGGATTATGTCGGACTCGCACCGACTATAACCTAACGATGTTCCTCTCGAGCATGGTGACGGAACTACAGAAACCCTCCCGCAAACATCGATCCAGGCGTCCTAGTCCCTGCGGCGACTCTTGTTTTAGGCTGCTCAACAACCGTCGCTGCCGCAGTACCCGCTTAGTACCGGAGGAAGGGGATAGTGCAAAGTTATAGCGGTGCCTCAGTCCCCGCAGTGCCATCTTGCCTCCAAGCTTTTCACTAGTATCTCTCCACACTAACCGGCCCGGGTAACGCTACAATGATGACATTTTTAAACATGTCCTTGGTAGGCTTACCAAACGCAGGTAAACGCAGGTACCATTATAGAATACTCATAGGACACCATGTCACCACGTGGTGTATGGTGTGTAGTATACACATATTGTCACTATTGGTATACTGGTCCAAGTAACCTTTTGTTATATGTAAACAATCAAAATTGTCCTCATATATCCAGAATCTAACAGCTCCGTTTTAATTTAAGTAAGACCAGGATAATTCCGACAATGAATACGGAATTGTAAAGCAATTAATATGTGTTATACAACTTTACAATTTTTTTACATATAAATATAACTTAGGGTTCACAATAAAAAAACACAAATGCCCGAGCAGGGGGTCGAACCCTTAGATTAAAAGTCCAACGCTCTGCCATTGAGCTACTCGGACTCTAGCTATGTGGTCAAATAGATCATACACGTCCTAGTTTTTATTGATTGTAAATTTAAGGAATTCTTACAGAAATTAAGGTTCAGGTTTACGGGTTACATGTACATTTATTGGTAGAGGTAGTCGAGAGACTAAAGTTCTCTTGATGAGGTTTTAATTTTAATACGTAGGTCGTTAATATTGTGGCACGAGATGGCAGGCAATGTAATTCTGATATGTCCACACCAAGGCGATCTGTCAAATATCATAGTAATAAACGAGTATCCACGAGTGACGGTTGTTTCAATTGCGTTCGAAGACAACACTGGCGACGAAGTTCACTTACCCACATTAAGAATTTGAATTGAATTTCGACCACAAATTCCATGAGTGGGCGATTTTCAAAGGGAGAATGTCGCAGTTCCTAAGATAGAACAAAATTGAAGACGCAGACAAGAGCGGAATTCTGCTCACTCACATCACGGACGAGACATACCGACAAGTGCGTAACTTAGCGTACCCGCAGGAGGCGGATTTATTAAGTTATACGGAACTCGTAAAAACTCGTCGAAACAGTGCTCATATGTTGATAGGGCAAATTTCTACGTAGCGATTAGAAGTCCAGGCGAATCCTTAGGAGACTGGGCCGCGCGATTAAGAGGTCTGGCAAGTTACTGCGACTTCGGCACCGCCTTGGCAACGACCTTGAGGTATCGTTTTGTCCTCGGCCTGGGTCCGGGTACCGAACGCGATAGGCTGTTCGAACAGAACCCGTCCACACTGACGCTAGCTTGGGCTATCGAGCTGGCGGAGCAGGCTGCGTGCGCCAAGCAAGCGAGGCTGAGGTGCGGGAGCGAAGCGGAGCTCATCAGGGAGGAGCTGGTACATCGAGTGAAGTTTCAAGATCGTTGCGGCCGCGGCAGCGATGGTCGCAGGGTAGGTGCCCGTGTGGAGGGCGCTGCGCCGCGCCGTGATCTACGGCGGGATCCCGCCCGTTGTTCAGTGTGCGGTATGAAAAGTCATGAAACAGATGTGTAGTTACAAGGGTTACACGTGCCAAAGGTGCGATAAAAAGGGACACTTAAAGAAGATGTGTGCTAACTCTAGGGACACGCGTATTCACCATGTCGACTCGG
The DNA here is from genome assembly GCA_029849275.1 of Papilio elwesi. Classification (NCBI taxonomy): domain Eukaryota; kingdom Metazoa; phylum Arthropoda; class Insecta; order Lepidoptera; family Papilionidae; genus Papilio; species Papilio elwesi. The sequence continues at coordinate 18,146,193 of CM056717.1, read as the reverse complement.
CATCGAGAGGGGCAGAAATGAGGCCAAGAACTGCGAGGGGTGTCAAAAATTAAAATTGAGGTATGTGACTGACACTCCTATTAAAATAAATGTAATAGTAGGTGATCAGGATTTGACGATGGAGCTCGACACAGGTTCCGGTAAATCTGTAATCTCAGATGATTTATATAGAAAAAGACTTTCTAACTATTCTTTAGAAAATGGTGCCTTGAAAATGTGCCTATATGATGGCCGGAAGATAAGTCCGCTAGGGTATTTTAACGCCGAAATAACCTACAACAAAATTAAAAGTGTTTTAAAAATTTATGTAGTTAAAAATGGAGGGCCGCCTTTACTAGGTAGGGATTTTATGTCGTCTTTAATTTGATCATAACAAGTGATTTTAAATATTTAAGCACTGATACAGAGATTTGTAATTTATTAAATAAGTTTACAGATTTGTGGCGCGACGAATTGGGTGCTTTTAATAAACTTAAAGAACAATCAATTTCAAAGTTTTTTAAGTCCCCCTTTGCCCTAAAGGATAGAGTCGAACAAGAACTGAACCGGCTCGTAGGCTTAGGTATTCTTGTGCCTGTCGATTGCTCCCGGTACGCTACTCCTATAGTTCCCGTATTAAAGGACGACGGTCGAGTGAGGATTGCAGGAGATTTTTCTCTTACATTAAATAAGGACCTTATCATAGAAAACTACCCCTTGCCGCGAATCGAAGAGGTTTTCGCTAAGATAGGCGGAGGCGAGAGGTATAGTAAATTGATTTAAAAAACGCGTACAATCAATTTATATTAGACGAGTCATCCCAGCACCTCACGACTATAAATACGCACAAGGGACTGTTCGCGCAGATACGCCTTGCAAATAAAAGTAGCAATGAACTATCATTCAGTTAATTACAGTGACGTAAAATTGCAACCACCGACATTATTTTTAATATCGGCCTAATGAATTGTATTCAGTACACCTCTGTAACTTGCCCGATTACACGCGTCATATCTAAAAGTTTTATTTAATTGCACCAACACTCCGTATAAACCTATACAGACTCTTCAAATATACTAGGCTCGTTTACGGCTTATCTAATGCGCCTGCTAATTTCCAAAAGTGCATAGAGACACTTCCATCGGGAATAGACGGAGTCAGCATCTGGCTCGATGACATCTTTATAACGGGACCTCATAGAAGTACTCACTTAAGACGATTGAACGAAGTACTAGCTAGGCTTAGCAACGCAGGTTTACGGCTTTATAAAGAAAAATGCGAGTTCTTTAAAAAAAAGTGTAAAGTATCTAGTTTACGTAATAAGCATGGACGGTTTAAAAACTAGTCCCGACAAGGTGCTAGCAATCATTAATTCACCGGACACCACTAACGTAACGGAGGTGAAAAGATTCTTAGGCTCAGTAAATTATTAAATAAATAAATATGCGCTCACGCCCGTAACCCAGAGGGGTAGGCAGAGATCATGGATTTGCATTTGGCGCGATCCTGGCACACCTCTCTCGCTTCTTCCACATTCATACATCTACGCATGCATGCTCGTCGGTTATGGGTGCTCCTTATTGTAATGTATTGTGCGTAAGTAAAACGGCGGTTGGTTTGGGACTGACTTACTTTAACAATATATTACAACACCCCCCTTAAAATAAATTGTGAAAACAAATAAAGTTGAAAAGAAAAAGATTATACAATCGTAACGTTGAGACTATGTAAACATTGTTACTTTTACATTACACAAAGGCAGCGTAAATAAACGTTATAGTAAAGTAAGCAAGACGCACCACAGCGCACACCGTCTGTAAAATGTTGCGGGTTCGAACCCGGCAGGCTAATTTGGAATCACAAACAAAATAGGCAGAATCAATTAGATTTGTTGTTGTTGCTAGTAACTAGTTATAATACATTTATTAATAGGAAAACAAAACCGTTAACACTAATGCTTCGTCGTGATAAATTGAAAATAAGATAAGTAAAACAAAAATAAGGAAAAAAAATAATTAAACATTATTACCTAATAAACAAATTTTAAGGGTATTTTATTGGTCGTGGCCGTAAGTTATGTGTCTTTGGATTAGGTGTTGGAGTGGGAGCCGAGGACTTATTGTCTGACGAAGAAATACTAAGACTTTCATCGGCTGTCGCCGCGATCTCTTTGGGTGTTGAATTTGTAATTTCGGGTGCCGATGCTCCCCTTGCTTCCATCGTGTCCTCCGCTTGTGCGGTTGTACATTCTAAGTTTCCATTCGTTTCTTTTTGACCCGGTGTGTGCCACGAGTGCCGTACAGTTTTCTTCGATACCATTTGGTCAATTTGCCTGGTATTTATCTTATTCCCGGTATTAACTGCGTAAGTGACCTTGCCTGTCCCTTCTGTTACAGTGCCTTTGACCCACTTGTCCCCTTTGCCATAATTCCTTACGAGCACCGTGTCACCCACTGAAACCTCGCGTGCGCATCCTCCTGCGTGCCGCCACTGCCTGCTCTGCGCCCGCGCAACGTTATCCGCGGCTGCGGCGGCGGGGCGCAGCAGGTCTAGGCGAGTGCGCTACATGACTCACACTTACGTATCATCAAAAGCAAAAGTAACGCACGAAGTAGGATGTGGTGGCCCGGTATCGACCGGGACATCGAACGCTGGATCGGGTCTTGTGAAACGTGCGCCAGCGTGCGCTCCGCGCCCCCCCCCCCGCGCCCCGCCCGCACCCTGGCGCGTCAGCGCGGCGCCGTGGCAACGCGTACACATCAATTATGACCGTAGGGCAAAGGGTGTATTTAGTAGTGGTCGATTCACATAGTAAATGGTTGGATTGTCTGTGTATGCATAATGGAACATCATCTGCCGCTTTAATTGCAAAATTAAAATATATTTTTTCTATTTTTGGTATACCTAATGTGTTAGTGTCTGACAATGATGTAAAGATCAATTCAACAGAGTTTAAAACATTTTGCACCTCTAACGGTATCAAATATATGACGACCCCTATATATCATCCGCCAAGTAATGGCCAGGCCGAAAACTCAGTGCGGACATGTAAAAAAATGTTAAAATGTATAGTTAAGGAAAATGTATCTGTTAATAAAACGCAAGACATGTTATTGGGCTACCTATGTAATTATAGAAACACCGTACATTGTACCACCGGGGAAACACCGGCCAAGGTAATGTTCGGTAGGAATCTGCGGTCTCGATTAGATTTAATATTACCTGCTGGAAAAAAATACGTCAACAATAAACCGACGTCCGGCAAAAGATGTTTTGAAATAGGGTGCTTGGACCCGATGGTACAGTGGACGCTAAGATATCTGGCAATTAGGTTCAATAAATGAGAAAATAGGAAATAGAATGTATAAAATTGTAAAAAATTCAAATGCGCACTGTATTCGACACGTCGATCAGATAAGGAAATATACTGGGAATGATATTAGAAGCGGGACTGATTGAATGGCATAAGGAGCACGGGCTGCCTATGTCTGTGACAACTGGCGTAAATATTTCCCCTCCAGCCCAGGAGCTGATGCCAGCGGCTGAGGTGATTTTGCCAACTGACAGGTCACCGGCACCTCCAGTGGTCTGCGCTACAGATGGTCAGGAGGGAGGGGGTGACGCTTGTGTTGTGACCTCGCGTGCGCATCCTCCTGCGTGCCGCAACTGCCTGCTCTGCGCGCGCGCAACGTTATCCGCGGTTGCGGCGGCGGGGTGCAGCAGGTCTAGGCGGGTGCGCAACCGCCGGCCGAGCATGGCCTTGACGGGCTCACACTGCGTGCTACAGTGTGTACTGTTGCGATACTGCATTAAGAATTTGCTTAACGCGCGATCGACATTTTCGCCCTCCGCTATGGCTTTCTTTATGACCTTCTTCACGGTCTTTACGGCATTTTCAGCCGCACCATTGCTCGATGGATGATACGGTGCCGTTACAATGTGGTCGATACCATTTTTCTTTAAAAAATCATCAAACTCCCGAGAAGTAAACGGCGGTCCTCCATCGGTAACTATTTGTCTTGGGATTCCAAATCTCGAAAATAATTCTCGCAGTTTATTTGCCACCGTAGATGCAATTGTACCGCTATACATATGGAACACTTCAATCCACTTCGAATGGGCGTCGATCACGACCAAATAGTGTCGGCCATTATGTTGTAAGAAGTCCGCGTGTAAGCGTGTCCACGGCTCCGCTGGCCAAACGTAGGGCATTATAGCGGCACGCGGAGGGGCGTCTCGCTGCTCGCGACACGCGGCGCACGTGCGCGCACGCTCCTCTAGTTCTGCATCGAGTCGCGGCCACCACACGTAGCTGCGAGCTATTTGCTTCATCCTCACTGTACCCACGTGGCCCGCGTGAATCTCTTCGACTATTTGTTTTCGAAGGATACCGGGTATGACTACACGGTACCGATGACACCACGGTACACCGTGGTCGACGTGTAGTTCCTCCTTGCGATGAAAATAAGGCTTTTCGCCTTCGATTTCGGTTTCGTACGGCCATCCGCTTACGATGTACCCATATATCTTTCTTAAAATTACATCTTTCGCCGTCTCCTTTGCCACGTCCTTGTGGCTGAGAGGGAAAGTGTCTTCGATAAAATGCAAGTACGCGGCGGCGTCGTCTTCATCTGTCGACTTTACCATTTTTTTCTGTGGTCACGAAGACGATGTCAAAGTCGTATGCCGCCAACCGCACCGCATACCTTTGCAAACGGCTGGCGGCCGTTTGTGGTATACCATGTTTCGGCCCGAAGATGTATGTGAGTGCCTAGTGATCGCTCCGAAGGGTGAATTTCCGGCCAAACAAGTATTGGTGATGCCTGCTGACCCCATAGACGATAGCCAGGGCCTCCTTGTCGATCTGACTGTAACGTTGCTCTGTGTCGGTAAGTGTGCGCGAGGCGCAGCTCACTATGCGCTCGCTGCCGTCTGGCATGCGGCGCCAGCACGGCGCCCAGTCCGTACGCGCTGCTGCCCACGGCGAGCACCAGTGGTAGCGGGGGCGAGTAGTGCGCGAGCGCGGGCCCGCTCACTAGCTTCTTTTTAACCGCCTCGAAAGCCTGCTCGCAATCCCTATTCCAACACCAATTACCGCCTTTCGCCAATAGTTTATACAGAGGATTCAACAATGTACTCATGTTCGGTATGAAGCGTGAATAATAATTAATTAAACCTAAACCTGCTCGAAGCTGTGATACGTTTTTAGGAACGGGTAAATTTACAATGGCGGCTACCTTACCTTTATCCGTATGTACCCCATTTTTATCAATTCTATATCCCAAATACGAAATTTCATCCATAAAGAAATCATATTTTTCGAATTTAATACGTAAACCCGCATCTTTTAACCGCGACAATACCTCTTTGACGTTTTGCACATGATGAGCTCTGTCGCGGCCGGTGATACAGATATCGTCAATAAATGCTACAACACAATCTAAACCGCTAAGGGTTTCCTCAATTAATTTCTGAAACATTTCCGGTAGACATTTCAAGCCAAATGGGGCCCTTCGATACACAAAAACACCCATATGCGTCGTTCTAGCCGTAAGTGGTTGCGAAGCTTCATCTAGCACTACTTGTAAATAGGCATTTTTTAAATCCAATTTAGTGAACTGTTCGCCACCACTTAACGCTGCCAACAACTCTTCTGTTCGCGGTAAGGGATAATGAAATTCTTTTAATGAAGGGCTTACTGTGATTTTATAATTACCGCAAATCCTTATTGTTCCATCCTGCTTAATTATGGGTACAATGGGTGTTCCGTAGTCGGACCTATCCACCTAGTTCTAACTCACGTTCGACGGGAGAACGCAACGCTATCGGTAGCGGACGGGCCTTGCAAAATATCGGCGTTGTGTCTTTTGAATGTAATTTAATTTTTGTTTTGAATGTGCCTACACCGTTACAGAACACTTCTGGAAATTCGTTCCTTAAATTTACAAGTAGCGAGTCACCCGGCTGGCATATTTTATTAATTTTAATTGCATCTAAGTTCAGTTTTCGTAGCCACACACGGCCTAACAGTGGCGGCCCGCCTCGCGCGATAACAAGCAATGGTAACTCGGTCGTCTCGCTCCCACTCGTTACGCGCACCGCGACTTAACCGAGAGGTACGATCGCCTCGCCGGTGTACGACTGCAATTTAATATGATCTTTAATAATAGGTAAATGATATATTATATTTACTGTAGAATTCTTTTGACACCGCCGATATTCTGCTCCCCGTATCTATTTCGAATACAATATCTATATTTACTACATGTTATTTATAGTGATAGGGTCCGTCCTTTACATTGTTCTTAACAGCTATGATATGATGTAAATAATCATTTGCATCGCTCGCGGAATCACAACTTTCAATGTAATTTTGAAGTTTCGACCGTCCACCGTTAGCCCTATACCCATTTTGTGAACACATTTGGGCCACGTGGCCATTTTTATTACACTTATAGCACTTTGACGCCTTAAAGCTACACTTATCTGCCGCGTGATCCTGCAAGCGGGCCATCGCCGTCGCGCGGGCCCCGCGCCCACGCGGTGCAGGCCGGCCGCCTGCTCGAGTCCCAAGCCGCTCGGTGTCGACGTAGCTCCCTGGCCGTCGCCGCCGGCTGCCTCCGCATGCCGCTCGGCCGCCTCCAAAGCGAGGGCCAACTCCACCGCCTTTTTGTATTCCAATGTGGGTTCCGCGAACAAGCGAGACCGCATTGCTTCGTTTCGAAGCCCAGATACGAACTGGTCCCTGATGTTTTCTTCCAGCGTAGTTCCAAAATTACAGTGCTTTGCTAGGTGTTTTAAATTTTGAAAGAAAACACTTACGGACTCTGTCTCTGTCTGTCGCCTTTGTCTAAGCAGGTGCCTCTCGGCTATCTCCGATCTTTTTGGCTCAAGATGATTGCTGACTATTTCGACCAACTCCTCGAATGACTTGCTCTCTGGATGTAGCGGTGCACACAGGTCGCACATTAACTCGTACGTCGCTGCGCCGACGTGCGTGAGCAACGTTGCGACGTGCAACTCATATTTTATTGCGTTAAGCAAAATGAATTGTTTAACAAGTCGAACGTATGCTGTCCAGTTGTTACGGTCGTTGAGGTCGTATTCGTGTAACTTTCCGAAAGGCATTTTCACCGTTTAACGCGAAATAAATCAACTCGTCGCCAGTTGTAATGTATCGTGTGTAAGTAAAACGGCGGTTGGTTTGGGACTGACTTTATTAATATATGAAGAGGGAAGGTTGCAATAACCTACCCACATTTTAACAATATATTACACTTATATCGCTCTTTTTTAGTAATTCATTAATCTGATCGATATAAGTTTTCCTAGGGCGTCCCCTACCAACACTGCCACTCACTTTTACAACATAAATTAGTTTTGTTATTCTCTCTTCATTCATCCTTTCAACATGCCCGAACCACCGAAGCATACCTTTCTCAATTCTAGTCACAACGTCCACTTTTAAGCCACTTTTTTCCGTTATAACGCTATTTTTAACCCTATCATTCAAAGTCACGCCTAACGTACTTCTTAAGGATCGCATCTCAACGGCATTATCTCTACTAGCATGCTTTTCCTGCCAAACCCAGCTCTCACTTCCATGCATTAAAGTAGGGACTAGTACAGCATTGTGTATTGCCAGACGAGACTTCATAGACACATTCTGTCTCCTAACTACTGTACCCATTCATTTTATTTCCCGCACTCACTCGTCGTTCAAAATTTTTAACATGCCTACCATCTCTACTAAACATACACCCCAAATACACGAACTCTTCCACCTGTTCCACTACATTTCCGTTAACCTTTATTTCAATTACTGTCTTACTTTGTTCTCTTTCAAACACCATTACTTTCGTCTTATCCACATTCATCTTCATACCTTTACCATCTAGTGAATCATTCACTACATTCAGCATAAGTTGTAAGTCCTCCGCTGATGACGCAAACACAACCTGGTCATCAGCATACAAGAGACATTTTACGACTAACTCACCCATTCTTAATCCACAATCTTCGTCTTTCAAAGATTTCAAACAATCATCCATGAAGAGATTGAACAGCCACGGGGATGCTACACAGCCCTGTCTTTCACCTTTATAGATGCTAAGCCAAACTTAATTATTATACAAGTTTCATTCCAAACGCCTCTTCTTTATTAAGCCCCCTGCATGAGCTGCTTCGTAACGGGGCTAAATGGGAGTGGGGAGATAGGCAGCGCCGCAGTATGACAGCTGTGCAGCGCGAGTTAGCATCGGAGCGTGTGCTGGCGCACTTCGAACCCAGTGCACAGCTAGTGCTGGCGGTAGACGCGAGCCCAACAGGGCTCGGCGCCGTGCTTGCGCAGCGAACGGTGCGCGACAACGAGCGCCCCCTGGCGTAAGCATCCCGCTCGCTCACTGCTAGCGAACGCAACTATAGCCAGATACAAAAGGAGGCGACGGCTATTATTTTCGGCCTATAGACGACCTAGGCACGTACTCGACTATCGAGACGATGCTATAACGATCGCTCAGGCTAGGTTGAAACAATTTCGCAACAAAATCACATACCGTTCTCGCCGGCGAGGACGGCTATTACCTTCTCGATACGGCCACATAGCCGGCAGATTCATCTCCCCTACTCATGATAGAAGCGTTGCTGGGGTTTCTTCCGCCACTTCTTCTCCCAGCGCTAACGCTTTCCGAAGTGGTAGTAATGTTAGTTGTAATAATACTTGTAATCAGATAATGGCTACCGATCGAACCGAGGCTCGGCCCTCTCGGGCACCCTCGAATCGGAATGCTAAACGCGTAAAGAGTGACAGCCCAAGCCGAGGTCCCCTCTCGGGGGCCCTTGAGCCGAGCCACTCCATGGAGCGTCCACCGAAGCGACCTAAGAGCTCGGTGGCCTCCCAATCCGGTGATAATATTAAAGTAACGGCCCGAGCCGATGTTCCCTCTACGGAGGGAGCCCTCGAGCTTAGTTACTCTTAAAGAGGCTTAGGCTAGGCGCCCTCTGCGCCCTGCCGCCTCGTGCCCGGTGTAGCTGTAAATGCCTCCTCAAGGCAAACAGTGACACTTCAGTCACAAAAAAAAAAAAAATTTCGGGGTGAAACGTTTTCGCCAGTATCTGTACGGTCGAGATGATTCGTTTGTTTTAAAAACAGACCACAGGCCCTTAGTGTCCATTTTCAATAACGCTACGGGTATACCGGTTACGATAGCGCTGAGACTTCAACGATACGCGATCATTTTATCGGCTTACAATTACGAAGTGCAGTACGTATCCAGCGACAAAAACATAGCCGCCGATTATTTTTCGCGCTTATACAATGTGACGCGTCGTCCGGCGACATCGATTGCCACTATGCATTAAAGTTTTTAGATGAGTCACCGCCACGGCGCCAGGCATCGGCCAAACCGTCGCTAGATATATGTTACACGGTTGGCCGCGTAAAATAAAATGTAAATTGATACTGCCGTCTTTTCAATGCAAGTGCGACCTACAAATCGAGAACGAGTGCTTATTCAGAGGACATAGGATAATTATACCGACGAATTTGCGAGATAAGATGTTAAGTGAACTACATGACTCACATTTAGGTATAATAAAAAGCAAAAGTAGCGCTCGCAGTAGGATGTGGTGGCCCGGTATCGACCGGGACATCGAACGCTGGATCGGGTCTTGTGAGGCGTGCGCCAGCGTGCGCGCCGCGCCCCCCCCCCCCCCGCGCTCCGCCCGCGCCATGGCCCGCCGCCGCGGCGCCGTGTACACATAGCCGCAGCGTATACACATCGACTACATGATTGTAGGGAAAAGGGTGTACTTGGTAGTGGTCGACTCATTTAGTAAATGGTTAGATTGTCAGCGCTTGCATAACGGAACGTCATCTGCCGCTCTAATTGCGAAGTTAAAGGACTTTTTTTAATATTTGGTATACCTAACACGTTAGTGTCGGACTATGACGTAAAACTTAATTCCATCGAATTTAAAACATTTTGTAACTCGAATGGCATCAAATACATCACGACGCCCCTATACCATCCGCAAAGTAATTGTCAGGCTGAAAATTCGGTGCGAACGAGCAAAAAAATGTTAAAATGCATCACAAATGAAAACTTACCTGCTCATAAAACACATGATATGTTATTGGGCTATCTATTTAATTATAGACATACCGGACACTGCACCGCCGCGGAGACACCGGCCAAGTTGATGTTCGGAAGAAATCTGCGGTCACGGCTAGACTTAATCTTGCCTTCAAAAAGAATTACCATGAAAATAAAGCAACAGTCGACAAAACACGATTTGAGATACACACAGAGGGACACGGCTTGGACCCGATGGTACAGTAAACGAAAAGTTAGCTGGCAATTAGGTTTAATAAAAAAGAAAACAGGAAATAGAATGTTTGAAATTGTAATGAAAGAGATAAATGCTACTTGTATTAGACACGTTGATCAGGTCAGGAAATATACAGGCGATGACACTAGGAGCGGCACAAATAGTGAAGGTTATCCCCATCACAGGCCCTCCGTTTCTGTGACCTCAGTTGCTGTCGTTCACCCTTCAGCACAGCAGTTGTTGCCAGATGTTGAGGTTGCGCCGGCAATAAACATGCCAAGTGATGAGCCAATATCACACCCTGAGGCGTATATTGTGGATGGCAAGGCTGATGGGGAAGGGGTAGGCGCTTGTGTGAGCGAAGAGCGGGAGCGGGAAATCGCGGACAGTGCCCTCGTTGCCTCCACGGCTCTTACTGCTTCAGATCGGCCTACACAGCCTGCGCGGCAGGTTGACGGATTGATCGCGCAGGGCAGCGCCGCCTCTCCCACACCGCATTAGTCATTACGCCCGAAACGCAATAGGAAGCCCATAGACTACAAAAAGTATTTTTAGTTAGTGTTGTAAGTTGTAACAACGAAAACGATATGTGTAGTATTAAGGTAACTTCCTCTTGTTCTTAGGTTTCACATTAAGTGTGGAGGAGTGATATATCCACAGCTAGGCGATCTGTCAAATGTCATAGTCAGTAATAAACGAGTATCCACAAGTGACGGTTATTTCAATTGCGTTCTAACACAAAAAATTTCCCTCAATTGTCAACTGTTTTACCGACCATACTTTTTGGTTAGTCTCATCGGTGTACATGCAATAGACGACAATAGACGAACACTCTTATGTCCCTAATATTATTGTTATTATGTATTTTATGTCGTTATATTTATTAAAACACTATCTTTTTTAATATGTATTTATTAAGCAAATTAATTGATTTACAATTTGTTAGTTTCGTAAGCGCTCGTGGTTTGCTTTTAACATGTACGTTATTACTTTACCATTTTTTTAACTCAAAAATTGAATAGCAACAATACCGCGTGAAATGAAGCTATATACAGATGAACAAAATAAATTGTTTGTATGAATCAAATCATAATTTTGATACAGATGTTTTGAGATTTTATGTTTTATTTTAGACGGTAAAACAGTTAAGGTAAAAAATATATTTATAAACTTTTATTCTGCGAAGTGATTATTAACTCGTATGTTTAATTTGATGCCACGAAGCCGAGGACATCTACTATAAACATTTATTTAAAGCACCATCTATGCGCATGGATTATAAATCCTTCGACAAAAATGTAAAAACTATCTATACATTATAAGTGAATTATAGAAAACGCAGCTATAGTTAGTGGAGGCCTTTGCCAACAAGAACACTGGGCTAAAATAACTAATAATAATATAATATCCTAGGACACATTCACACGCGGCCATCTGATCCCGAACTAAGCAGAGCTTGTTGCTATGGCAACCAGATAACTGATATACTACATGTACTACTTTTGTTTTGTAAATACATACTTAAATAGATAAATACACCCAGACTCAGGACGAACATACTTGTTACTAGTTATTATGCTATATACTATCCATCCCTCTCCCTTCTTGTCCCTATACCTTTGTTGTTTATCCTTTATAGAGAATGTGATGTCGATCCATTACTACGGTGTGATGACCATTGTCTACAATTGTCCTCTTTACACGTTGCTGATTTTTTACGTATAATGTAATTATAACTGCAATCTCAGTATTGTGTTGAAAATATATTTAATTGCATTAAAATACTTATCTTACTAATTTTAACTAATGAGGTAAATAATGTGATGTTAACCAAAATTTATTGTGATGCTGTAATGTGATGCATAAACGTTTCTGCTGTGATGCTTTTCTTGTGACGTATAGTTCGTCGTCCTCGTCATTTTTAAAAGAGAGTAAAAGGAATAATGGTCTTAGGATGTCGCTGTTCGGAAAGGATATGGGAAGAATAGCGGCAGCTGTGGTGTTCGGGGTCGCATACCCGTATCCATCGGACAGATGAACCCACTGAATAATCCAAAAATTTAATAATATTCCCAACTTTGTTATTTACTACATATCCTTATACTTTTGTTCGGTTGTGTTCCACTTCTTATGTTTAGTGATTATAATGCGAACTAAAAATATGGTGTTGTAAAAAGTTAAAACATGCTTACACATACTGTTTTTTTTATTATTCGCTGTGTGCTACTTATACTCATTTAATGTGGTGATTTATTATTCGATATTAAAATTGTGATGTTCAATTTATAAAATACCGGTAGGCATCTGCCAATGAGTTGCAAATGAGTTGCCTACTTTTAATGGACAGGGGGGGGGGGGATGAACAGAAAAACAGGAAATTTTCTTGTCCTAACCAAGCCCCCATCAAATCCTATTTCTCTTTCCATTTTTATTAGAAAAAGGAAAAGGAGTGGGACTGGATTTGGGACTTTCGGATATCCAGAGACTGAAATTCTGTAGGACTAACTACTAGAAAATCTGAATTTTAGACATTGAGTTCTCACCGCAAGGGAATTTCGGCAGTAAGTTACTTTTGTCCATGAAAGTCGAGTAGGATGCAAGGAGAGAGGCCGCGAGATCGGCTTTCTCTTTTTTGGGTCATTGAGTTAGCCTCGATGTTCAGAGATCGTAACGGTGGGTTACAGAAATTTTATTGGACAGCTTTGGTGAGAGACTCGTTTGAGAAAAGTTCGAGTTCCAGGAAGGAGATATCTGCGCCTTGGTTAGGAAAAATAAGGCTTCCAGGTTGGTATGGAGTCCCCCGCTATTGCAGAAATCCACGGCAAGTGTGACATACGTACGTTTGCCTCGATCGACAGCAGCAAGCGGAATTATCTTTTCCCAAAATACGAAGGACAGCCTGCATGTTAAACTTACACTACTGTGCATTGCTGGGAAGTCTGGGTAGGAATGCGAACTTATGTGTCATATTTTATAAAAAGTTGTTCACCATTAGTAGTACAAGGAAATAAAAGAAGACCTGCTCGCTAATTAGAAGCACCCGTTGCCGCACACCGTTTGGAAGCCTTAGCTGTGGATTTAGTTGGCCTTTCAGAAACCGCAAAAATGGATCTTGATATACCTTTGCCAAGTGATTGTATTTATTCGTGTGAAAATGTGAGGTGAGAGCCGCTTCTACGGATTGGAATGCCGAGGAGGCTCGTAAGTGACTGAGCTACTGGGCTACTCATCGGCCTACCTGAACTTTGGGCAGGAGGTACGCGCGCCGGCTGATAATCTACCGGAAATGCAGGCTATAGCTTACTTTATAAACAACATGACGCCTCACCTGAATAAGTTGTGACGGTCCCTTGGATCCTTGGAAGAAGGGTGCTTGTGACGTTCATGAAACTACACAAGGGACTCGGAAGAAGTATACCGATCAAAGCAGATGAAAAATCGATCAGCACCCGAATATTGTGTACGGAACCTGGTACACCACCAAGACCCGATAACCCAATGATGCAGATAAGGGAGAAATTCATTCCGCACGACGACATTCATTCCGCACGACGACAATCCTTATCGGATTAAAGAGGTTCTCAGCGCGACGGCGTACCGCTTAGAGCGAGTTAATAATAGAGTGACTACAAGGAAGCACGTATCTAGAAGAAACGTAGGCGAAGGCCATCGCGTAACGTTAACCTGATCGCGGGGTTGCACTTTCCAGGCAAGGTTTAAAGTGAATCCTGCGAGGGACAAGACTTTAGGACTAGAAGGAGAAAAAGAAGATTCTTGCATGCAGAGAACTCACTTCAGCAGGTGATCATTTGGACTTTTCGAGCACATGAGACGCAATATTGGTGCTGAAACGAGAAGAGGCTTTCTGTGCTTAAAAGCTTTGTTTCAGGTTGTTTGGGGCCCTACTGCCGATTCACCACATCACGTGTCAAATGAATTTCACCGACTTAGGAACTTCTATGAGAACACCAGGCAAGTTGGATCAATCAAGATCGATCAATCACCCTTCGATGGGTGATTTTGAATGAATTGTGGCCCCAGAGTTGCGAAGACTCTTTGGCATCCTTACAAACCTATCGAAAGTCCCGAAGAAAATCCCGAAACGCTCGGTTAAGGCTGTTTTGTTTCAGTCGTAAGGATCCATGTCTTGGAAATACCCAAATAGGAAATAACAACACTTCATGTAACTTGACGTTAGCACGTCCTCAACCTTTGGGAGCAGGCAATTGTTAAGGTTCTGTTAAGATTTTAATCATCTTTTAATATTTTTTTTTATTTTTAGTATAACCATCTGTTTCTTTATTACCAATGAGCATCCACACATACAAAATATTCGATCGATTCAAATATCTTTTCTACTTTTCCTTGAAATTTTCAGCACTAGCTGTTACTGCCATTTCGTCGAAGTTGAATTCAATACAAAATGTCTTTTCATCTCATTATAATTAATAAAAAATCACTTACGAGTAGTTGCTACAAACATCTGCAATATTTTTTTATAACAAACAAATAACTTTAGGTTTAGGTAGCAAACGACCAAGCGGTTCAACCGAGGTGAAGTGATCGCTACCCATAGACATCTGCAACTAACTAATGAGTTGCAGATGCGTTGCCCACCTTTAATGGACAAAGGATAAACAGAAAATGGTTATTCCCAATTCCTATACATCCCCTCCACCGTCAAGTTTTCTTCCCCTTCCCATCCTAGGCTTAAGAGGCTAAGGGAGAGAACTTGAATTAGGCCTCCGGCACCTCACTCAACAAACGAAACGCAGAATATTCTACTTGACTTCTGTCTTCTGTGAGTTCGTGGTATCACCGGTAATTTCAGAACAAAGTCAGTCTTAGAACTTGGTTTACTTTGAGGCAAACATCTGTGCGATTTTGTGCGAATACTGCACGGTGTACGCGGTACCCCGGGCTCATGGCATGGCGGAATTTTTTCCTCCTTATATGATATAGTGAATTTGGTCAGTCCAAGCAATATCTTAATAAATTATACCCTATATGTTATTCTGGTGTATAAGCTATATTATTGTAATGTTTCATTCTAATCCATTTGTAGTGCTACGTGCAAATTATTAGGGCCACATTACACAATACTTGACGAATCGTTTGTTAAAAAAATACGTAAAAATATAAAAAAATTACCTTATTACTAAGACTCCGCTCCCCGTCTGTCACCCTTGTGCGCGAGTCTATCTACCCGGCATAAAAAATAGCCTATGTGCTATTTATTCCAGATTATAATCTATCCCTGTACCAAATGTCATCCAGATCCGTTCAGCCGTTTAGCCGAAAGAGTAACAAACATCCATACATCCACACATATAAAACTTCGCATTTATAATATTATGGGGTTGAACTAGCAAAATTTTTAGATTATTTGACCAACATTTTTTTTCGTAAAAAGTATTTTTTTAATAAAAAGGATCCTATTTTAATTCTGGTATCGCCAAGACTATGTGTACAAAGTTTCATGATGATCGGTTGAGTAGTTTTCGCGTGACACACTTACATTCACATTTGTAATATTAAGTAGGGTTATAGACAAAAATCAGGATCAAGAATGCGTACAAAATATTAATGTATTATCGTAATATTAATTTAGATACATTTCATTTATTTGTAGCAAGGCCCTTTAGTTCCCTTTTCCTTGGTTGGTTGCGCCACCTCGTCTTTAAACATGTACACGTCACCCACATCAGCGCAAACACGGCTTCTTGTATTGTTCTCTTCTTTTATTACCGTGTTCTTGGTAATAAACATCCGATACTTCATGTCGGCATTCATCTGAAATAGGCGTAAGCGTTTTTTAACTAATACAGCTTTCTGTCACGGAATTATTTCGTATATATATATATATATATATATATATATATATATATATATATATATATATAAAACGAAGTCGCTGTCCACGTTTGTAATATTAGTAGGCATGCAAAATATACATGTGACTGTGAACTTGGCCGTTGAATAATCGGCCAAGGTAAGATCGGTGACATACACATTCTATTTAATCTTAAAATAAATAAATATACACTCACGCCCGTAACCCAGAGGGGTAGGCAGAGATCATGGATTTCCATTTGGCGCGATCCTGGCACACCTCTCTCGCTTCTTCAACATTCATAAATCTACGCATACATGCTCGTCGGTTATGGGCGCTCCTAGGGCCGCCCCTTACCAACACTACCACTCACTTTTACAACATAAATTTGATTCCTTATTCTTTCTTCATTCGTCCTTTCAACATGGCCGAACACCGAAGCATACCTTTCTCAATTCTAGTCACAGCATCCACTTTTAAGCCACACTTTTCCCTTATTACGATATTTTTAACCCTTAATCTCATTAAATCATCAAAATAATAATGAATAAACTAATAGGGATACGTTTAAAGGTTTATTTGTAATAAAAATATATTACCTGACGCAATCTGTTTTTTATATCTCTATGCATTTCAGCGACTTGTTCTGCAAAAATCAAAACAGATGATTACACCGTGTGTAACGAAACATATTTCATAGAAAAGGTTAAGTGATCTGTGGCACCGACCGATTGTGAACTCCCGTCAGTTTATAATCTGAGGTCAGATATATGTAATCGGGTATATTATAAACTTTCAGCAAAACGTGAATTGAACGTATGGCTTACAGACTGAAATTCGAAATCGTTAAATTGTGAACCGATATTTTGCGTGTATTAAACTTAAGAATGGAAGATAAATGATAGTTATTTTATATATGTTATCATAAATATACATCATAAATATATAAAATATTACATTGTTTAACTGTTTCTTAATAGCTTATTATATATCTAGTCAAATTATAAAATAACGAAGTTTATATTCGTTCGGTGACATGTGGACAGTTGTATTATCGCCATCTATGTATCTTTGTATGTATAGAGGTTTAGATGGACATGGATACACCAAAACGAAAGCTTTGATATTTAGTTAGCTAAAGCTTATTAATTAATTTATTTCTTTTTAAATAAGTACAACGTTTTGCCTCGAATTGAATCCGGGTCATCTCGTTGTTATAATAGTAAAAGATGGCTGCGATTAAAAATGTTAAATGCAAATGACAAAAGAATGAATCAGTGAAATCGTAATTAATAAAAATAATAGTAATAGTACCTCGGAGCGTTCACTGTTGACACTGTTGCTCTTCGCCGCTCGCAGCGTACTGAAGTATGCAAACGTCCATTTGCCTGGCAGGGCTCAATAAATAGGTATGTATTGCTTCAGTTTTCAATTTCATTCCATAAACATTCTTGCAATCTTTTTTATTTTATTAAAACCGTCTCTGTGCGTCATTCATTTGAGCTCAGTTTCGTATGACAAAGATGTCCTCCGCGAAATGTGACCGTCTACTTCATACGAATCGTCGTTTTTAATACGAATTATAACGTTAACAATTATGCATAAAAACTTACCTCTCTAATTGATTGAACGATTTAATTTCCGAGAAGCAGGTTCACGGGCATTCGGTTTGCATATAGTTAAGTGACCCCTCTTCCAACTATGTAACCCCGTTTCACGAGGTCCACGTCTCTCTGGACGCATGGCTACAATTAATCCTGTATATCCTCCCCCATCTGACGATGCTAGCTCGAAAGGCGTCACCGGAACGTGAACCTTAAGAATTAGGAATGGAACAATGTGTACTTCGTCAAATCCCATCGTTCCGGATTCGATATATTACAGAAATTTCCATAAACAAAACGCGCAGATGTAATGCTGAAACCGGGACAGGTTGGTACCTTTTATTCCGTAAATAAAACATGTCCCCAACTGACATAAAACCTTCATTTAATACGGTTTCCATTGTCTGACCTATGTAACCTAAGTTGTGTATAGAGTAAGTCGAATGTGATAGTATATCTATAATTCAAAATTCACGCGGAACTATCATGCAAAAATGACGAAGAAATGCAAGCGAACTCATGGACAAATCCTAGTTAAACTTACATCGCAATCTTCCGCTAGGCCAATACACTCCACTCATCTTACGTAAATTAGGACATATGCGTATTTACAATATTTATAAAAAAATAAGAATTAAATATAAATTATAATTGTTTTGACGGGCCGGTTGGCGTGGTTTGTAAGATACTTGCTTTTCACGCCGCAGGTCGTGGGTTCGATTCCCACCCAGGACAGACGTTTGTGTGCATGAACATGTCTGTTTGTCCTGAGTCTGGGTGTAATTATCTATTTAAGTATGTATTATTTACTTTTATTCTACCAACGATTAAATAATTTGCAATGGCGCGCGAAATCGTTTATGTAACAGCGTAGTTTCGGGCACTGAAATCAGATGAGCGCGCGCGACCTCCGGTGACCCGGTCAGCCGTACGTTACAATTTAAACAAGCCAATGACTTACGTGACGCGCGCAACATCGACCAATCGGTTCACGCCAGTTTGTTAGTAGTTGGTGCATTCTGGAAAGCTACTCAGTGTAGTGTAAGTCCTGGGGAGTGAAATGAGATGACGTTTACGGTAGCACAGTTTATTCCGCACTGGTGACAATGATTAACACGTTCAGTGCGGTGAACCTATATTATTTAGATGTACCTACACACATTACATCCCTCCCCGCTTAATCGACTAATCCCAATTACAACACTAACTTAACTTTAAGGAAAATCTTAACCTAACTTATCCTAAGAATAAAACTTAACCTTATCTAATCTACATTTACGGATCGGGCGTGACCGAGGCGGTACAGGTGCGGCAGGCGGCGTACTAACGACCTCCCTTTGCTCCGCCACCTCCTCGCGCGCCGGCGTCTCCACACCGAGCGGCCGCCCCACCGGCTACGGCGCCGGCGAACCCGTCGCTATCAACAGCGCCGACGAAGCCTCGTCAATATTCTCCGGAGCCACTACATCAGGCTCGATTCCCCCAGAAGTAGTGGGGACCACAAGCGACCCCATTGACCTTCGCTTTAACTGATCGATATGCCCATGTATTTCTTGCCCATCGCGGTCCCTCACCGTGTAGTCCCTGGCCCCCGCGGCCTCTACGACAGTACCTGGAGCCCACTTTTCCTCTTTTAAAAGTTGGCGGTGTCACACGTCCTCCCCGACTCGCACACTTCTGTCGATCCCCCCTCGCGTCCTCTACCTAACGCTGCTGCGCTCGACGCACGTTGAGTTCCCTATCCGGCTTTATGGCATCTAAAGGTGTTCGCAACCGCCTATTCATTAGCAATATAGCGGGGCATTCGTTGGACGACGTATGTTCGACGTTACGATAATGTAACAAGAAAGCGTTTAAAGCCAGCTCCACGTTTTTACGTTCGAAAACAGCCTTCTTAACAACCCTTTTCAGTGTCTTAACTGCGTTTTCTGCCGCGCCATTGGATGCAGGATGAGAAGGCGCCGTAAAAATATGCTCCGTACCGCAAAGCCTAACAAAGTTCGCAAACTTGTTCCATTATCCGATACTATCTGTTTGGGGACACCGAACCTGCTCCACAGCTCCCTTAATCTAGAGATAGTACTGCTCGCCGCCGTACTAGGAACGTGAAACACCTCAAGCCATTTAGACATAGCGTCGATAACTACCAAATACAATTTCCCTACAATCGGCCCCATAAAGTCGAGGTGAAGTCGAACCCAAGGTTTGGCTGGCCAGGGCCAAGGGCTAGGAGCGGCGCGAGGCGGAGCGTCAGCTAATGCGGCGCACACGACGCACGCGCGACACTCGCGCTCCACCGCCTCGTCGATGCCGGGCCACCACACGTAGCTGCGAGCCAGTGCCTTCGACCTTACGATGCCCATGTGAGGTTCATGGATGACCCTTAGGACCTTGTCGCGACACTCCGCCGGTATGACCACCCTGTGACCCCACATCACACAACCTAACTCCTCATACAACTCTGACTTCCTATTGAAGTAGGGTTGCATGCCTGTTATCTCACACGTTTCGGGCCAACCGTCACGTATATAGCTAAGTATCCTAGCTAACTCCGGATCCCTCAATGTTTGTCTTTTGACCTCCTTGCAGTCTAACAACATAGCATCCTGTGTGAAATGCAAGAAGGTCTGCTCAGGAATCAAATTCATTGACGTTAATGAATCACTATTATCTTCCGGTAATCGCGACAAACCATCCGCACAATTGTCTATTGTTTTAATATATTGTATATCAAAATCATATGCGGAAAGAATGACAGCCCAGCGTTGCATTCGGCTCGCAGTCATCGCCGGTATACCCTTATTAGGACCCAAAATAGATACTAATGGTTTGTGGTCTGTGCGCAATATAAATTTCCGCCCGTACAAATATTGATGAAATTTATTCACGGCAAAAATTATCGCTAATGCCTCGCGATGTATTTGCGAATAATTCCTCTCCGCCGCGTTCAGTGTACGTGACGCATAGGCGACCGGGAGCTTCCCGCCGCGCCCCGGCTGCGCCAACACTGCGCCGACACCGCGCGCGCTTGCGTCGCACGTCACTATGACCGGCGCCCTCGGGTCGTAGTGCGCTAGCACCTCCGCTCCCGTCAACTTACGCTTAATGTTCATGAATGCTTGTTCGCACTCGTTATTCCAAACCCACGTAACTCCCTTCCTTAATAGTCGATGTAAAGGACTAAGCAATGAACTGAAATTCTTAATGAACTTCGAGTAAAAGTTAACCATCCCTAAGAACGATCTAAGTTCGGTGCTGTTGTCTGGACGTCTTAACTTATTGATAGCGTCAACCTTTGTCTTGTCCGCCTTAATACCGCCCTTAGATACTACGAAACACCTGCACATTGGGTATGCCTTGCAAAAGGTTGATCATTATACGTTGGAACACGCCCACGCTTGACGATAAACCGTTCACAAGCCTATTGTATCGGAAAAAACCTCGATGCGTGTTAATTACCGTATATTTACTGCTGTCGTCTAGTTCTACCTGATTATAAGCCTGTGACAAGTCGATTTTACTGTAAAACTGAGCCCCATTCAACCCTACCAGTACATCGTCAATCTTCGGAAGAGGGTAACGATAGATCAGTAAAGCGGGATTCAGGATCGCCTTGTAATCAGCACAAATTCTAAGCGCACCGTCCGCCTTATGTACCGGAACCAGCGGCCAGGCCCAGTCGGAGCAGTCGAAGGGCTCGATGACGCCGCGCGCAGCATGCGGTCCAGCTCGGCGTCGACGCGCTCGCGCATACGGAAGCGGCCGCGCGCGGTGGAACACCGGCGCCGCTCCCTCCCGTACGCGCAGAGTCGCCTTGCCGCCCGTGTACCGCCCCAGCCCGCCACTGAACACGTCCTTATATCTGTGGATAATAGCGGATATTTGTGTGTCAATTTGTACATTATTTGTTTCACGAACGTGGTTGCAATTAAACTTAGGTACATTTATTTGTAATTCCGCTAACCACTGTCGACCTAACAAGGAGGTCATTGCCCCATCTATCACAAATAA
The DNA here is from genome assembly GCA_029849275.1 of Papilio elwesi. Classification (NCBI taxonomy): domain Eukaryota; kingdom Metazoa; phylum Arthropoda; class Insecta; order Lepidoptera; family Papilionidae; genus Papilio; species Papilio elwesi. The sequence goes on along the minus strand of CM056717.1, from coordinate 18,124,437 downwards.
TTCTAACTGTTTTTTAACATCCTTATATATTACAATAGGTTTAATAATGCAGAAAGGCTTGATTTTAGAACCGTCAATAAATCTTAATACGGTGCTACCTTTTTCGATGGTTAAATGACTGAAATATTTCTTATGCATTATTTTACTTATACATGATATCGCCGTACCTGTATCTACTTCCATATTAATTATGGTATTTTCAATACAAATTGGTAAACTTACGGGTTTGTAATTATTTAGTGAAAGGAGATTCAATTGTTCCTCGAGATCCGCGCTGTCGTCTGCGCCGTCGGCCCGCCGCGCCCCGGCCGCCGCGCGCTCGCCGGCCTCCGCGCCGCCGAAGTGAGCACCCAGCTCACGCACCCGACGGCTGCCCTCTGCAGGACACACCCGTCGCAAATGACCGACTTGTCGGCACTTGCTGCAGATATACTGCTGAAACCGGCAGCTGCTCGCTCCATGGCCCGACGCACCACAGGCAGTGTAGCTCCGCCGCTGTCGACTCCTCTCCGGCTGCTCCGGCGCCGCAGAGCACTGGCCGTACCTATCGCCGCGCCTCCCGCCTCCGTAATTGAGCCCACGACCACTGTTGCTAGCGTTCCGTCGCATTGAATGCACGGGTTCAGTCCCGCCGTTGGTCTCGACGATCGCTGCATCACGCTCCGCCGCTTCTAATGACAGTGCTATCTTCACTGCCTCCGTGAAAGAGATGACGTCATTCTCCGCAAATAACCGCTGCCTAATGACGTCGCTCTTTAGACCGCATATAAATTGATCGCGTAAATTTTCGTTGAGATTTGCCTTAAATTTACAATCTCGCGACATTTTTTTTAATTCGGCAACAAATGTAGATATGTCTTCTCCTGATCCTTGTCGCCGCTGACGAAATCTGTAACGCTCCGCGAGAGAAGAGGGTGTCGGCTGCAGATGTTGACGCATAATCTCGCATGCTTGCCGATACGATAACTCCGCCGGTTTATTCGGGCTAGCGAGATTAACAAGAAGCTCGTACGCCTCGTCACCGAGTATGGCGATTAAAGAGAAACTTTAAATCGTCCGCTACATTGTTCACTTTAAAATACATGTCCAACCGATCGATATAAGAACCCCACTCACCCGATCGCACGTCAAATTCACCAATTTTGCCGATCGACATCGTTTATTTAACTCGATGAACACTGTTCACGCACGAAACACGATTTTTAAAGTCCTCGTCGCCAATGTAGTGTCAAGTCCTGAGGAGTGAAATGAGACGACGTTTACGTTAGCACAGTTTATTCCGGACTGGTGACAATGATTAACACGTTCAGTGCGGTGACCCTATATTATTTAGATGTACCTACATACATTACACTCAGGTCGCCTACACCATCATCTATTTACCTAATATAATTTAAACGAATTACTACGTAAAACCCGGAGGGGGGGAAAGGGTCCTTGACGTATATAACAGGTTTGTTATTTGATAATAGCTACTGATCAAGCCACAGAGGGCCGAGCACTCTCTGGTCGGAATGCTAAACGCGTTATAAGTGACAACCCCGAGGCCGTTGAGCCCTGTCACTACATGGAGCGGCCCCCGAAGAGACCTAAGAGCTCGGCGGTCTCCCAGTCTTGTTATAATAATAAAGTAACGGCCCGAGCCGAGGCTCCCTCTACGGAGAGAGCCCTCGAGCTAAGTTACTCTTAAAAAGGCTTAGGCTAGGCGCCTTCTGCGCCCTGCCGCCTCGACCCCGTGTAGCTGTAAATGCCTCCTCTAGGCAAACAGGGACCGTTGTGGTAGTGACAAAAAAAACGAAAGGGGAGAGGAAAAAAATTAAAAATTGTAAGAAATCGGTCACGTAGTATGGGTATGTTCCCTTAGTGAAACGCTCGCGCAACATTGTATTGCGATATTTAAATAAAATTTGCATCACCTTTTCAAGAGTTCGCTTCAATATCAACTTTTTTTCAAGTTGGAATGACAAACAACGAGACACTGAATTTTCAGCCTGACACTTACTGGTATAAACAGGTCACGTGGCGTATTTAATTACGTTCATTTCGCAAACGGGTAATAAAATAAATCTTAGACATGGGCATGTATTCGCACCACTATTAGTTGATGTTCATAGCGGAAAATAAATTGCAAAAAAAGTCCACCCGTATTTTGAATGCAAAACGGATTAAGACATCGTGAACGGCTGTTTAATACGAGGACATGGATTATTTTTTCTAATGGATTCAAGGATCGTTACTGAGAGAATTACACAAGAATCATCTAGCATAGAGATAGCGCGGTAAAACGCAACGCCGAGATCGTACGTTGTTGCCAGGCGCGTGGCCAATGTGCGAAGGAATTAATTTATCTTCCGCGGCCAAATATACACAACGTTTTTCATAACGGTATCCCGCGACCGCACCGGCGCCCTATAGCTATATTAAACATTTCTGTCGGGAAAAATTCAGAATATCATCATAGTTTTATGTCGTCTACTATGTCGGCACGAAAGGCCTTAGGGGGAGGTAGGGTGCCCGCCCCTTACACTCAAATTTAAATAGTTGAGTATCTTTACATTCTGTGCATCACCTTTATCTAATGCACAACTCATTATAAGCATAGTTTATCCTTAAGAAATAATAATTGTCCTGAGACCATTTACTGAGTAATGTAAAATTTGCCACTAGGTTTCGATGTACGTGTCAAAGATTATCTGGGAGCAAATTAGTGCGCTAGAACTGGAAGGCCAACGTAACAGGGTTCTCTCTACAAGCTTTTCGTCGTATTTTCGAATCGTAGCTTATCATCTTCGGTTCATATGACGCTAGAAAGAGCAATTTTGAGAATATCCCTTCCATAAATATATATAATATAAATAATATAAGTCTGCAGAAACAGAAATCCCATGAAAACATTACATATGAAGATTGACAAAACTCAAAAGTTTCATAAATAAGGCAAATAAAAGTATGCCTTTGATATTCATTAAAAATGTCATATCTGTATAGTGTAAATTTACACCAATAGATGGCAGCTAATTAAAATTAATATTCTAATAACTAACGAAGTTTTTTCACATTTACTTACAGTAGAGTGAACTGAAAGTGTATCGAAAAGGTTATAGAATATAGTTGAATAATGGTGTGTTCTTCTTGTTGTGATAAAAATACTGCATAAAAATCAACAAAGAGCTGTATTTTAAAACACGCCTTGATGATTGATTTCAAAAAACAAATCAATGAATTGTTAAAATATATTTAAAGTAAGTATATATCGACGCAGCATACGAAGGCCTCCCACAAGACGGATGAGGAAACAGGGAACCGTTTACATTTCAGTCATCACTCCCTTAATCACGTCACTTTTTAAGCAATCCATAAATCTTTTCTTAGGCCCCTACCGACACATCCACTCCACATGGGGAAACTCATTATCACATTTATTCCCTCATAACTTTTGTTTCTTAATTTATCATAAATAATTATTTCAGACTTCCCCTTAACGCACCATAATAAATAATATTTATTCTAGCTTTCTTTATTATGCTTTCTAATTTGACAGGTGTCAAAATAAATAAAAAAAACAGCATTGTACGAGTAGCAAACATCAATTGGGATGGAATTAAAAGTCAAATTCATAGAAATAAACTTTATTTCATGAAAACTCAATATTAAACTAACAAAATTAATGGGGAATAGCTAAAATGAACAGTAATATTCAAAACATCAAGCTCGATGGAAGGAATACATTCTGTTACTACAGCGCATTATTATTATAAAGATCAATAGAAAACGAACGATTACAATTTAGTATTAACTCTATTAAAATTATTGACAGTATTCTACAACATTGTACCTTCATTATATTTTTGAAGAAAAATTTACAGTCTCACCGTATTCATAGTGAATTAAGGTAAAATGTTGATTTACAAAAAGTATTATTGCTGCATTGATTTAATAAAATGTCATAGCCTTGAGGGACGCAAATGGTACAAAATTTTTTTGATAACATTTCATAATAAATACATACATAAGTAAATCGAAAAACGACCTACAACAAAAACATTTAAAGTAGACCATGTTTACTTTTAAATGTGCCAACTGAGCAAATATATTGTTTTAAAAAAATAATAAATAATAATAATTCATAATGTAGAGTAGGTGTGTTGTGATTGTCAATATTGCTACCATGATGTTTGTAAGATGGAATCCAAACAATATCAAAATGTCAATTTTGATTAATATACACTAATTATCCTATTCTAAATTGTAGTTATACATATTTTAACTACATTTAATTTGTGCCCAAGCAATCGGTAAATAGTGCTTTGCTATGCGATTTAAATATTTCATTTAAATGTAAAATATATAGTACGAATTGTGAAAAGAAGTGTAATCTTATTTGCCTCTCTAATTTGTAATGAGATATTAAACTAAACGGCCGTATAACAAAACAGACTATAGTCGGGTTTCTTAGTGCAGATTATAAAATGGGTCCATCCTTAGGCCATGTTAAACACCTAATTTATACAGGAAATGAAATTTAACCGTTCATTTGTTCAACTTTGATATTGAATTGAAAAGGTTTTCTTTACTGGAAATCTTGACTCTACAGCGATGTCTCCCAACGTCCACGCCCCGCAGGGAATTTGATAGTAGAGGGTGAGGGCGGGACAATTCAAAAATGGACTCGACACGGCTCTCGAATCCCAGAGAACTCCATGACAAAGTTTCATCACAACCATACATTCTTATTAACAAAATTCATAAATTGACTTGTCTACAATTCGTAGCATAGTGACATATAAAATGTATCTAAGTGACTAAAAAATGTGTCATTTAATTATTATATAAAAATAAAAAAAGTATAAAATAAACATTTATATAAGAACAGGAAAAGCCAAAGTCGCGATAACAAAATAAAAAATAAACATGTTTAAGTACTTTTTGTGTTGTTTTCTCAATAATATTGCACCATTTATTTGTATTGCATTTAATTAATTAATTTTTTATATATATTTAAATTAGTCTTCCCTATCTAACTTAAACGTAAGACATCGAATGTAATGAATATACCATGAAGGTGTACCAGAAACAAGAGAGACAGAACACACAATAGAAGTTTATCATCAAAAAAATGCTTAACAAAAATTATAAGCAAATCAAGAATATTACAGCTGGAATGGAACTTGCCGAATGGAATCTGTATTCATTTTCGTAACAACGGAACATACATACTATGACTGATACAACAAAGCAAGTGAACCAACAGAAATATAAAATATACATATAAACAAATAAATACGGCTGAATAACATGGTTACTCCAAGTCAAAAATAGGCCGAAATAAAATAGCTTCAAAAGTAGAAATATATATAGACTTTAAACAAGAGATCAAACTTTGAATTTATTTCATTTAAATTCGTACAAATATATATTTTTTAATTGTTATACTATATTAATTTTTAAGCCTCAACGCCTGGTTGTTTGTCCATATTGTCAATTGTCAATATGCTCATATTTAGTTTGAAATACATAACATATTAAATAGAATAAAACGAAACCCACTTCTTTAAAGTACCTAGTGATTATAAAATTCCTACTCATTAACAAAAAAATTAAGTAAATCAAGTAAACTAAAACATGAAGTTGTAACTCTTCTAGAAACACTTATTTAAAATTAAAGGCACCTTTTACCCATAAATCTTAACTTCAGTCTCAACGCAGTCCTTCATCAAATTGTCTAATTCTTCTAGGCTTGCATTCCCCGGGTTATAGTTACTTAAAAACTCTTCTATTTCAGACAGACAACTGTCTTCCATTTCACGTATGATTTTAGATATCATCTCGCCGTCCACTTCCGCTGTGTGTTTAGCGTGCAGCTTGTAAAGTTGGTGCTCCCTCTTCGGCTGAAATATTAATGTCTTAAATAAACAATCACGCCTATATTCCAGTATGTATTTCTATTTGGCACAGTACTGGCGCACCTCTTTCACACATCTACGCATACATGCTTTAAAAACAACCCCAGCACACGTCTTGAATTGTTGCCCCTATGTGACTTGTGATGTTTCTGGTGTACTTCCATTATTCATCAGATTTAAAAAAAAAATACCACAACCCAATAGCCATGCGATGTACTGGTTTCAAATGTAAAACAAAACAAAATCTAAAACATCCAGAAACCCACTCAAAGATACAAAATTTATTCAAAATTGGTTCGTCCGTTCCCGAGAAATTCAGCCACATCACAAGTTACCCAAAACCTTTAAATTTTGTTGAGGTTTTGGGTAACTGTCACTTCTTCCTTCTGCTATAAATAATCCCTACTAATATAAATGTGACTGTAAGTTTGTTGTTGTAACCGCTCATCATGAAGCTTTGTGCACATATTCTTGGACGTATTAGATGTATGTACATGTGAACATTCCCTATAGACCTATAGACTCCGAAACGTCTGGACCGATTTCGATGAAATTTACAGGGATTGTCCAGATTGACACATTTCTGTGTTTGGTAGCGATGGAACCAACACAATTAGTGGTACGCGGGCGAAGCCGGGGCGGGTCACTAGTATATGTATATATACACTTATATATATAATTACCTCGTTAGGGCTCACAGTGAATTGTGACACTTGGGCGTTAGGTGTGAAGACAAACGGCTTGAAATAGGAAATGCTCGGGTCAGGCGTGGCCGTGAACCAATGCACGCTGATGCCGCTAGCGGACAATACTGAAACCTGAAAATTACGTTTAAATTACATGCTACCAAGCGTTATGAGAAACATTCATGGTATATGAATGAACATCAACTACGCATAAAGCTGTCAAACAATAGGTCCACTGTAAACGCATATTGTTTTTTCATTTTTTGTTTTTTTTAGGCCAAAATCAACCATGTGTTTTATTTCGATTAAATAACAAAGAATTAACCAAACCGGTTGAGCTGTTTTAGTTTTAGCAAGACCAATAAGGCAATATAGACATATTGATAAATTAAGTCAAAAGTTGGTATATATTAGTTACCCATGTAATATATACCAACAAATTAATATACTAACAATAGATACTAACAAATTACCCATGCATCACCCTATTCACAGTTCTCGTGATGACAGTAACATCGTAATGAAATGGAAAACTGACCTGACTACCCTGAGTGGGAAATGTGTCATCGCAGCTGCGGCAAATGCAGCTCTCTTTATGGCGCAGCACATTGAACATGTCCTTGACGCCGAAAGACGATGATGCTGTCCCTTCCCTCAGTAGTCTCTCACCATCCTTCTGACGCTTTTCGTCACCCCCGGAAGAGAAACACTTCATGAAATCGAAATGTCCCTGTAACGGTCAGGGAATATTGTACATTTACCTCTTTTTCTCATATCTGGCTGGGTGGGTTTGCACTCCAATCCTCTTTCAGTCCATTTTGACTTCATTAACAGAACACAGTAAGTTTATGAAAAGTCTATTTACAATGATGCAAAGAATGTACACATTTAAAATGAATTACCACCACCATAAAAAGGTAATATAATAATAATCAAGGTTCATAAGCTTAGGTTTGTTTTCATAGAAAAAAGGATTTGTTACATTTATTTCATACTCCACTTCAGACATATTAAACTTCACTACTATACACATATTAATGTAGTCATTCTCAAAAATTATAATACACCAAAGAATGAAGCTTCACTTACTTCACCGTTCCAAGCACCCGTTGCTTTAGCTTTCAAGAACAATCCTCTTGAATGCTTATCAATTTTAGTTGTTATTGTCAAGCCATTAGATATGTTTCTGTAGCCAGAACTGATTCTTTCAGCCGCCCAGAGTTTCCCGCTGGTCTCCAGAACCCAAGCTTCCTTGGCATCAGCTATGAGGAAGGAATTATGATAGAAGTGACTGTCGTCGAACTCTGAACATGGGCCACCCTGCCCATGCTTCTCTAGAAGATTTGTGATGACATCCAATGCATCCTCAGCCGAATTGCCTCTTTCCAGACCCAATCTGGTAAATTTCAACGTCAATGAAAATATAGAAACATACACTGCTTATCAGTTTCATGAACTTACTTATTTTATGTAATATTTTAAGCTAATATATGCAAAATATAACTACATTTTATTTATTTCAAATTAAAGTATGCATGCATACTGTACGATGTATACTGTGTTGTATTCATATAATATGCATTTATAATCTATTTGGAACATTTTGTTTTAAAATGTAGTCCGATATTGTAATAGATACAATTTACCGATAACACTGATAAAAAATTGTCACTAAAAGCAGCAGTTGTTATAACCGATGTAGTATAAAGCGGTATTCTTTATAAGGCAGTTATATGGAATTCAAAAGGTATGGTTTTAATTAGATATAACAAATGTGTCATTTTAAATGAATTTGACTGTATTTATATGATCACCAGCTAGACCTTATCAAATTAAAAGAAATTAAGTAAACACTTGGTGTACACTTAAAAAATATTTGGGTGCATTATTTCAAGCGGAAGTCATGAGGTGGTTAAAAATGTTCAGTGACCAGGAAATATCAAAAGCGAACCTAAGGCATTCAAAGCAAGGATGTTATGATTACACAATTTCTTTTTTAAATTTCTCAGGAACTTTTCATTCAATGGGAGCGGCATTGGGAGGAAGCAGATATCCCCTTCCAAACCCACACCCAGAAAATCAGCTGCCGAGATATAAAATTTTATCAAATATCTTTCTTAGCATATTGAGATAATAGAATGTAGAGGCATTGAGACTGTTAGGTTAAGTGTTATTATAATAATCTTTATTGTAAGAACATATTGTATAAAGAATAGCTGCACACATATGTGAACAAAAGGATTCTCATTTAATTACAGATGAATGATTCCTTATAAAATAGTCTAGTCTCTTATAAACAGCAATATAGAAAATAAATAAATAACACACTAAATTAGACAAAAAAATTGTAATGAAAATGGTTCCCACCTGACTAGATCCATGCCCAATAATCTCTTCTGCCTGGCGTCACCCTCACCTTCATTATAGCTCGTCCACACAGCCTCATTGCCAATGACAACATCCTTATCATTAGCACCCATCTCAGCACCCCACATCCACGCAGGCTTGCTAAGTATCACACTATTTATTGGCTCGGGACTTTCATCGATTGTTATGTAAGTACACTGAAATATTCAATAACTACAATTTATTTGAGCTTTAAACTGTTTAATTATCTTTTTATTTGACAAATTGTAGCTCTTAGCTGCAGATTATATATTTATAACTGCCAATAATAGAATAACACAGGAATTTTTTTTATGTAAGTTTAGTGGGCAATGTATCGCTGTTAAAAATAATTGAATTAAAGTCGGAAATGCTAAAAGGTAACTTTAAATTAGAATATTAAACAGTCATACGGTCACTATTTGTTGCATGGTTAGGTTAGGTTAGGTTGCTTGTGGAAGAACCAGAACTAGAATCTGGGTTGTATTTGTAGCGAGTAGTTGTTCACTGCTCTAAGTAGGACTGCCACATTGTCCACCACAAATATTGGTCCCATTTATACATGAAAATTACTGAATAACATTTTACTTTCAAGTGTCTTTGAAATGGTTTTACATTATAATGTTGACTAATATTAATAAAATGAAAGTAAGTATAGTTCTGTTTGACTGGATGTATAATAATTAATCGAATAACATTATAAAATTACCTAATAATACACATTGAATAATATTAAGGAATCATAAAATATGGATAGTGTATGTTTAAATTTGTGGTACCGGTCTGTTTATTACATTATAATAAGTATTTTACCTTTAATTTTGAATTGCGGACTCGTTCTTTTATATAGATGACTTCCTGGACTTCGTTCTGTGGACGGTCGGAATTTTTTCCAAAGATTACTTGATTGTCTTTCGTGAGTGGTGGTAATACCACAAAAGTGTCGCATGACCTCGGTGAAGCCATCATAGCCTGAAAGATTTAAATTATTAAAGCTTTTGTACTGGATGTCAAATTTGTATATAATTGATTTTCTAAATGAATCTATCTATGCTTCAAGTGTCCAACTGAATACGTCAAATATGCAGTCGTTGACATATAATGTTGACGCACGAATGAAATATTACTTAAACAATAATGAGGGCAAAAAAATGTTTGTTATGCATTATTAACACAGTACACATATTAAATTAAGCGGTTTCTTCATTTTTATTTCAGTAATAATAAACCTTTTAACAATGATTATGTCAAATAGACACAGGTAGTTTACAATTGGTCGGATACATTAACCGTGGGTTTCCAATCGTGTAAAAAGTGTCGCCATACAAGCTTTCCCTCTGAAAAAACTGAGTTCACAAAATGTTTTGATGTAAATGTTTTGGCAGCGAAAAACAACAGTAAAATTGTTTTTGAGTTAAAAATAGTAATTACTGGTATTTAAAATAACACACCTTTAAAGATTCAACTTATTGTCCTATAAACAACTTACCAGCTGGAACTTTTTTTTAAATCTTTTCTTTCTTCTTTAAATCTTTTTTAAAAGTTTTTTGTGAGGTCGTTGTATTTCTGCGGTCGAGCCGGCCCATTCGTGCAACAGATGTTGTTGTTGCGGGCTCTACCACTGTTAAAGTTTTTATTGAAGACATGTTTGAAACAACAGCAAAATAATATATCCTTGGTATTATTACAAGACACCCACAAAACCAAACCAAAAAAATAATTACTTAAATATTTTTTTGTTTGCTTTTGATTGTTTGTTGATATCATCACTGCACTGCACACACATTCACATATGACAGAGGACGCGTAGAGGATTCGCTCATCAAAAATGCCCATCGTCTATATGTGCACAAAAAATCGTGTGCATAGGCCCTTATACGTGTTTGTTGCTATTGCAAAAAAGGTTGAATATCGCTGTCTCCTGATTCAGCAAATACAACGACTTAGTAACTGTTGATTTAACATTTTTTAACAATACATGCCATGCCTATAGATTTCATAATAGTGAGTTTTTGCATCGTTACCACTTACACAGTGTTCGCACGGAAAAAAACCACATAAAACATGTTGCTATCACCTTCTTCTACTCTAAAAAAATTGAGATGACAATATGTGTTTAATGTGGATGTTTTGGGCAGTTTGAACTTTACGATAGCATGAAAATACTAGTACACCAGCATATAGGTTTTTAAAACAAATTCCAACGTATGTCAATCAAATTAAAATTGGATTTTTAAAAACCTGAATTCGATATGTAAATTGATTAACAAAATGCTGAAATTGATATTTTAAAGATGGTAGTCCAAATTTAGAGTCTAAATATTGAAGATTAAATCTCTCGCAGCAGCCGACTGTTGAACATCAAAATGATTAGGCCTCATTTAAATATCTGGATCGGTCCCTTACCACTAACGTTCTATGGATTCGTGGAATTGATCGAATCATCGGTACATCTTCTAGTGGGCCCACCTGTACTGGTAACTATGCCGTACGTGCAATATTGTTTCGTTTTGATTATTGAAAAACCATGTCTAGATTCAATCATTTAATTTATATAGAACAGAACAGAATAAAGTGCGATGGAATGTTCAGTGCACCCACACCATGTGCTGGGTTTCAGATGTAGATAAAAAGTTATCAGGTGGAGGTTGTTCACCTATGTCTTTAAACGAAGAACATTTTAGCCCAAGACACTGAAAAAAAGTAATTTACTGAAATAATTAAACACCTACCTCATTTACCTATCCATTAATGACACAAGAATTGTGTGTGTATAAATATATATATATATATATATATATATATATATGTATATATATATATATAATACAAAATTTCATGAAAATCGTTGGATCCCTCTCCGAGATTCAGCTACGGATTTGAACGGAGATACGATTTTTGTTTTTAAATACATAAATCTATATGGGTGTTTTTCCATAAAAACGTAATTAATACATAACAAAATAATTAATTTAAAAAGATGGCGCCATCATTTGTTTTTCCGATCTATTGTTGGAGCGATGTCAAGGGATTGATATCTCATATTTTTGTTAGATGGCCAGCTAGTATATTTATATAAAAGACATTGTGTATATATTTTACACCAAAACGGTTCGACCGATTATGATGAAATTTTCAGATTGGCTTAGTGTTCCTGTGAAGTCGGTAGCGGCCGGATCATAATAATTATTAGTTGAAAATGTATTTTACGATAATGGATGTTACTATTCGTCTACATTATTATGAAATGATCTATAAATCGCTCAGTGCTCGAATTTTGACCGTAATACATTAAGTTGGTTTCTTTTGTAAACCTTAAATATGATTGCTTAATAATTTTGAATAAAATTGTAACTTTTATTCCTTATAAACTTTAACTATAAATGGAAGGGAGGTGTCTTTGTAAGAAACACCTCCATGCACCTTTAATAACAGGTTATCTCGAGTACATATGGTTACAATAAAAGAAAAAATGTTCATGTTCTTGTGGGCGTATTGTACCTATGTTATTTTAAATACATACTGTGGCCTTGCAGTTTTCCCCTTTGCACTGAAAAATAAACAGTGGCTACTAGCTAGTGGGTTTAATACGTTTAATTAATAACATAGCCTATGCCTTGTTACACAGCAAGATGGGATTTTAGTAAACATAAGATTTTACGTTAAAATTATCGTATATTCCAAAATATTTTCGAAAACAAATTTTTCTTTCCTTATCAGCTAATTAAGTACAAAAAGTGTAATGGCCGCCATGTATGGGAAATGTAAAATGAAATGACGAATGACGCAATCATTTCTTGTAATGAAACAAAGCATAGGTACTAACTATGGCATACTTACAAATGCAATGCAATTATCCGAGTGACACTGCAATTATAAAAGATGCGATGAAATTATAATGTAAAGAAATATAATTAAAAGTAAAAAAAACCATTCGATGAATTTTGATTGGATACATGTTCGTAAGGTACGTGAGTTACGAGTATGTACTGATATTATGCAGATTTTTTCTACGACCAAAACTTCTTTTACCAGCGACTATTTCCATCAAGGTCGCTCTAAAGCTGTCTACCCTGAATATGGAGCCAGCACGGCTGTTTCATTGGACCGGGTCGATAAAAAGTTGTTTACGAGACTGAGCCAGAAAGGTAATGCTTATCTCGAATGTATGTATGAATTAGCCGCGTTGCAATATGTCGCCACCAGTATTTATAAACTTATACGACACAGGGTACCGAGAAGAGAGCGTACGTTACGGCTTATCTGCAGGTCCTCTAGTGTTGAGTATGTGTGGGTGACTTAGGCGACTCACTGTTCCTTTGCCTCCTTATAACATAATAAAAACAATGACACTATCGTGATGTACATATGATAATACATTCATTTTGCTAACTTTGTTAAAGACAAAGCGGTTATTACTTTTTCTTCGTTTACAGCACATTACGTAACACTGTTTGAAACCACTGTATTTTTAATAATCGCCACTATGTGAAGCATGTCCCAATTACCACATATTAGGCTCAGTTACCACATATCTTTGAGTACTTTTTTTATATTGGTTGTGAGTAAAAGATGTGTCCCGGAATGGTTTTGATTAACAAATGAACAGTACAGTTATCGCTGCCAGTGAGAATCAAAACATTTTTTCATTTATGTTGATGAAAAACTCCAAAATAATGACATGGTGTACAAATGTATATGTCCGTATGTCTGTTCCGTTAAGTTGTAGGCTAAGGTTAAACCAATTAGAAGGATGAGCTAATAACAAGATTCCTGTTCTACCTCAGAGGTCAGCACAAAACCCATGTAATGTAAACCATTAAAAGTGGTAGAGCCCGCAACAACAACATCTGTTGCACGAATTGGCTGGCTAGACCGGTGAAATACCACGACCTCACAGAAAACAGGCGTGAAGTAGAAGTACTCTGCGTTTCGTCTTATGAGTGAGGTGCCGGAGGCGTTATTTCAGTCCTCTTCCCCTTCCCAGCCTTCCTCACAAGGATAGGATTGGAAAAGGAAGAGAATGGGACGGGGAGGGGGTTTAAAAGGGGGGGGGGAGAAGGAAATATCCTTTTTTCTGTCTATGCCCCTCTCCCCTGTCCTTTAAAGGTTGGCAACGCATCTGCAACACATTTTCTTGTTGCAGTTGTCTATGGGCAGAGTTCACTTCATCAGGTGATCCGCTAGCTCGTTTGCCACCTTCTCACATAAAAAAAATTAAGAATATATAAACTGTCAATACTTTTTTTTTAATTCAACATTACTTATAATGCTTGACTATCTCCTGCCTGTAGTGCTGACAAAAAATTGACTGACGATTAATTAATCGTCAATCTAGTAGATATACAAAGGCCTTTGTCGATCCCATTTCGACATATGAAACTTACAAAATAGGTACTCAAGTTTACCGTGGATAAGCACTCTGGTCCTTGACACTGTAAATGTTATAATACATATAAAATAAATATATAAAAATACATTATATAAAGTTCAAAAACAGTTGAACGTTAAAAGAGTTCCGTAATCTGGTGTAAAAAACCAACTCTACGCGTCAAAAGTCTATTGCTTAGTTTTTACCAACAACAACCAACCTGTTTCTTACCTGTGCCACTCAGTAAGTCTCATTCATTGATATAATGTAATAGCACGAAGTTACGACCTCTGAACAAAGGCGGATGCATATCTGAGGCAGGGGTAATCAACCTTTTCATACCGTCCCCTTTTGTATTTAAGATAGTTGAGGCAATCAATCGCCCAGTATCTTTACAGTGAGTAACGATCGAGCTTCGAACAAAGGCCTAGGCATATCTAAAGCAACAGTAGGTAGTCAACCTTTAAAAACCGACCCCTTTTGCATCTATGATAGTTGTAATATAACCTAACGCCCAGTAGCTTTATAATAAGTTTTACGAACTCTGAACAAGAACGAAGGCAGGTGTAGTCAACCTTTTCACGTCGCCCACTTTTACATATCTGTTAGTTGTGACGCAATTGTTTTGATGCCGCGTAATAATAATGACGCATACACAAGTGGACGATAGGGACCGGGTTGACCTTCTAAGAAAATGGAGATATCATCAGGTTCGAAATACACGTAATAAAATTTTAAAGCACGATGATTAAGCAATGAACTGATTAGTAAAAGATATTGCAAAACGAAACTAAACTAAATAACAATCTTTTAATTAACGCAATTATAAATTCATACTCACCGATGTTTCACAGCCTTCCCCCGTACACTATAAGTATAATAAATAATTTTATGCTATCTGAAATATATATGTCACCGACAGATTGTCAGAGCAGACACTTTATAATTGGGCTAGAAAAATTCTAAACGGTCGGCACAATATGACTTTTAATTTCCAGTCACTAAGGGATGACTGACATCGAATCAAAAAAGCAGGTCACAAGTTTCGACCAATCAGCACTCAAAGTTCGTTTTATAGACAGAGATATTCATATCTGTTTGATAAATGCCTTACTTCGCCTTTTTGTAAACTACCTATACAGGAAACGGCACATTATCAATTTTTTTTATACTACTAGGTGGCAAACGAGCAAGCGGTTCACCCGATGTCAAGTGATGGGTACCCATAGACATCTGCAACTAACTAATGAGTTGCAGATGCGTGCCCACCTCTAATGGAGAGAAGAGGGGACACACAGAAAATGGTTATTCCCAATTCCTATACATCCCTTTCACCGTGAAGTTTTCTTCCCCACCCCATCCTTTCCTTGTAAGCTTTTCCGTAAGAGGGGAATTAGAATTAGGCCTCCGACAACTCACTCATCAGACGAAACGCAGAATACTTCACGCCTGTCGTCTGTGAGGTCGTGGTAATTCGTTCAACTGAGAAAGTGTCGACCGTTTAGTATTTGCCTAGCCCGGTTATAAAGTGTCTGCCCTTACAATCGGTCGGTGACATATCCATGTAATGCGAATGTAATGAAATGCTCCAATGTTTTCTTCATAGACGTATAATAAAATTAACTAACTAGTTCACGCTAAATCTATGGTTCCCTTAATTAGTGATGTGTCACAACACCTGATCTTTATGGCGCAAGATGAGAGATAAAGAGACGTGAACATATCGTACATGCTAGTGTTATGACTACAAAGCTTATACTCGTATACAAACGAACAAGGATGATGTGGGTTTACACTGTTGTAAAATAGTATAACGATACAAGCTTTCTACCTATTTTATATTCTGAAAAAAAATGAGGTCACAATATTTTCGTGTGAATGCTTTCAACAGTGTAAACCCACGGTTGACATTTCGCTGATTGTACAGAGCGGACGTGTTTCGCAATCGTCCGGTCTCATATTATTGCATATAAGTAGTTTACAATTGTGTTTCAAATTACATGATGAATAAACATTTAAGTATATGTCTGCTTAGTAATTTAAAGGTTTTTGCGTTGTGTTTACAAAACTTAACTTGAATTCGCACTGACGAAAACATTTAAATAAAAACATGTTAGGTTAGAGAGAAGATTTGATACACAAGAGAGAGGTACTCTTTTGTGTCGAATGTTTCGGTTGTGCGAATTCAGGTGTGATATAAATCATAACATTGTTCTCTGCGTGTGTTGTTCAACATAATATTTATTAGAAAAACTCCCCTGACCCTTGGTGTATAGTGTAACTATAGTTTAAATGTCTTTGTATATTTAAGCAATACGTACATTTGACACGCATAGTCTACCAAAACACTGTAAATTTAATATTAAAACATCTTTAATATTATGCTCATCAAATAAGCCAACTTAGCTAAGATACTACTAGTTTTTAAAACACGATCGCATCTGAACAATCCAACACTCATAGAAAATTACCTAACGAATTATTATAATTATTGTAACTTACAGCGTTTCTGCATATTTGTCCAAAGCACTGTAAAATAGTGAAACATAATTTATAAAGTTTTTTTTTTCAATAACGTATAAACTAGCGCTTGACAACAATCCCACCTAATGTTAAGTGGTGATGTGGTCTAAAGATGGTACGCATTAGTTTAGAAACAGCCTATTCACTCTTCTCTTGAAGGTACCCACGTCGTAATCGGACGGAAATGCTGACGCTGCCAACTTATTCCAATCCTTTACCGTTCGCAAGATGAACGATGATTCGAATCGCTTCGTTCGAAAGCGCGGTATCTCTACTATGAACTAGTTCTTAACATCTTTTCATTTAACTACATAACACCGTTTGGGATTGTATACAAGCGCTAGTTTATTCAATAAAAAAAGAAAACTCGAAACCTTGCATTTGTCACGTCGACCGGTGAAATACCACGACCTCACAGAAGACAGGCATGAAGTACAATATTCTGCGTTTCGTCTGAAGAGTGAGGTGCCGGAGGCCTAATTCTAGTTCTCTCCCCTTAGCCTTAAAAGCCTAGGTTGGGAAGGGGAAGATAACTTGCAGGTGGAGGGGATGTATAGGAATTGGAATTTTTCTGTGTGTCCTCCTCTGTCCATTGAAGGTGGGCAACGCATCTGCAACTCATTGGTTAGTTGCAGATGTCTATGGGTAGCGATCACTTGACATCGGGTGAACCGCTTGTCAACAACCGAAGACAATACATTTTTCATGACTATTAATCCTGACCGAAATCAACTGGGTAAAAGAATGATATAATTTTAAGCTTAAGAATAATGCCACCTATTAATAAATTGTAATAAAAAACTCTAACGAAAGATTTGTTTTTTTTTTAAACTGTTGTATGACGGCTGACAGGGGGATATGAATAGAGAACATCCTGTGCCGACCCCAAATTGATGGGAAAAGGGCATGAAGTTACAGTTAAATTGTTATCAAATTAATCAAGCCTTCCTAAGACATTGCCAGCAACATTCACGCATGTCAAATGGTGTGAAAAGGATAGCGTGATTAAAAAAAGAGGACAGCTAGTGTTTGTCAAGCGTATACATATGTAAACACATGACGTAAGCTTTGTAATATCATCGATGATGATATATAAAATAGGTTTGTTAAGCAATTTCTCGCTGATTGGCAGCAGCGCATGTTGCCTATGTTTTCAATGTATTTAACAGAATTAAAAAAAAACACACAGTTTAATTTGTCTCGCATAGACATTGTGTTTGAACAGTACTTCAATAAAACATTTTTAGCGATTACTTCGGAACGAATCAACCAGTGGCTTAACCATGAGACCTAATAAAATTTAGCAGAATAATTTTGCTGGTCATCTTAAGAATACACAGTTAAACACAACCCCCGTAGTTTTTTAAATTTATGTTACTATTAATTATTTGATTCATTTACCGATGATGTACATTTTCGGTCATCGCCAGCGCACTGGAAAATGATTAAAAAATATTTAAACGGCTGTAATGAATGTGATATAAATTAAATTATAAACATGAAACGTCTTGAGAATGTATGTATGTTCTTTAAAAAAAATGAATACCTTACTTTGAACATTGTCATTTTATAGATTTAATATATTTGATGCTGACGACATTATATACATGACTCTCAGGGGAACAATACGCAGGTGTCATTACACCGCACTCTTCAAAATCGATTAAGCCATACATATTACATATGTTTTATACACGATTTGAAATTAATCCCTGCCAATATTATAAATGTGAATGTAAGTTTGTTTGTTACGCTTTCACGCGAAAACTGCTCAACCGATCATCATGAAACTTTGTACACATATTCTTGGAGGGACTAGAAGTAACATAGGATACTTTAAAAAAATTGTATATAAAAAGCGAAGTATATATGTTCCCTATAGACCTATAGACTCCGAAACGGCTGGACCGATTTCTATGAAATTTACAGGGATTGTCCAGATTGGCACATTCCTGTGTTTGGTAGCGATCGGATCAACATAATTAGTAGCACCCGGGCAAAGCCGGGGCGGGTCACTATATATATATATATATATATATATATATATATATATATATATATATATATATATAATGTGAATGTAAGTTTGTTTGTTACGCTTTCACGCGAAAACTACTCAACTGATCATCATGAAACTTTGTACACATATTCTTGGAGGTATTAGGAGTATATAAGTATATATATAGGATACTTTTTACGAAAAAGAAAAAAATGTTTGTCAAAAAATCTAAAAATCTAGCTACTTCAATAAATACGAATGTTTATATGTGTGGATGTATGGATGTTTGTTACTCTTTCACTCAAAAGCGGCTGAACGGATCTGGATGACATTTGGTACAGGAATAGATTATAATCTGGAATAGCACATAGGTTATTATTTATCCCGGATAAATATACGGTTCCCGTAGGAAACGTTTTGTTTTTAAGGGTGCATATATACATAGATATATAAAAGCCGATGTTCCGTATAGATTCCGAAACGGCTACCCGGGCTCCATATAATAAAACTATTAAGAAATAATAGGTCGAATTGTAAATAGTTCGTTTAGTTTACAAGTTTCCGTCAGTTTATAATATCGCTAGTGAAATTATGAACTAACGATGTCCACAATCCCACGGCGGAATATAGGTATATGAAAATATAAATCATACCCCGGATTTGCAAAATATTCCAAAACACTGAAAATTAAAACTGATTTGGCAATAAATCATTTATTATTATTATTATTATTTATTATTATTATTTGTAAATCAATTGATCACTGATTCAGGACAAACACAGAAGCCAGTTGCTTAGGAACGATATATTATCAGGAATATAACATAAAAATATATTTTATTTCATTCTTTGTTAATGTGTATTCTAACTGTGGGCTTGCACTGCCGAAAAAGTTCAAGCGAAACATATTATCGTCTCAGTTTTTTCAGAGAGAAGCCTTTTTATCGCGACATGATTTTACGCCAGTGGAAATCCACGGTAACATCAGGCAGCTAGCTAGAGAAAATTAGAACCGATGCGTTTTTGCTAGCGTCTCTGCTTACTTGATAAAGCATGGACGAATTAAACAGTGGTAGTGCCCGCAACAACATCTGTTGAACGAATGGACCGGCTCGACCGGTGAAATACCACGACCTCACAGATTTTTTTTAAAAAAGTTTTATATACGTATGGCCTCCTCTGTCCATTAAAGGTAGGCAACGCATCTACAACCTTGTTGCGGATGTCGATGGGCTGCGTTCCCTTTAAATCAGGTGATCCGCTTGCTCGTTTGCCACCTCATCCCATAAAAAAAAGCGAAATGCAAAACAAATACCTACCTCTGATACGGATAATTGACCAGAAGACTGTAAAACGAACCATTTCTTGAATAGGTCGAGATATATTTTTCAAACTTTGTTTTCATTCGAACGCACCCGTCTTTCCGGAAGATGCGATAATCGGGATACAATTAGCTCAAACGTTTAAATGACAATGGCTGTCTATGGGTGGATGATCTTGGTTGAGTCAAAAGTCTGTTATGAACGCACTCAGTAACAAGAAGAAACTGTTACGAGGTAAGGTCGCGTGTGGTACATATAGTTCGCGTGGGGTAGTTAAACCGAGACTGTGTAACTCCTGCGGATAATAATAATAATATCCTAGGACATATTCAACACGGCCATCTGATCCCAAACTAAGCAGAGCTTGTGCTATGGAAACCAGATAACTGATTTACTACATATATTACTCTTCTTTTGTAAATACATACTTAAATAGATAATTACACCCAGACTCAGGACAAACAGACATGTTCATGCATACAAATGTCTGTCCTGGGTGGGAATCGAACCCACGACCTGCGGCGTGAAAAGCAAGTAAACAAACCAAACCATGCCAACCGGTCCGTTCGGATGTACATCGCAATAAAGTCATTCGACTTGCTATGCGTTAATATTTAGTTAGATTTTAAAATTAATATTTTATGTGTATATGTGAGTGTGTGTCCGCCACATATCGTCTAAGGTGCGGCGCTTTTTTTTATCAACTACTGTTTTTTTGTCCGATTTTGACCGTCAATCGAATGTACAGAACTCCGAGTTTCTGTTTTGACGGCCGTGCGCTCGAGTCACATTTTAAATACTTTAAATATAACTTCATCTATACTGATAAATAAAATTGAAGTGTCTGTATGTAATATCAAAATAACGTTTCCATACTCAATGCACATGATGTATATACGGTACTTATAACGAAAATACAATTTTTTAAATTTTTGTCTGTATGTCTGTCTGTTATTACGGGTAATCTCCGAAACGACTGAACCGATTTGGATGGGACTTTTAATGAAAGATAGCTAATATTGTCGAGATTCAAATAGGCTTATTTAATTTAAGCTAAATAATTAGGGTTCCGCGCGAAAAGTAAAAAACACTCGAAATTTTGAAAAAACCTACGCGGCGCCGAAACGAAAGTGCCGCTGACTACTGTAATGTCACAAAGGTTGTCTTAAGTCGTAAAATAGCATAAACATTTTACTATTTGAAGTGTAAACCTCTCTTTAGCTACGTTAAACGATAGTACGTAGAGGTAAATATTACAGGTTCGCGAGATCGACATGCGCAACATGCGTTAGCGACAGCGTCAGCAACATGCTTATTGAACTGAAAACATCTTTAACTGCGTTAGACGATTTTAGGTAGAGTTGGCGGTAATCTATAAATAAAATTAAATTGTTTGTTGTAATGTCAAAATATAATTTTGAGACTGATGTTTTACGTTTTATTGTAAAAAATACAATTATATACTTTTATCCTGCGAAGTCAATAACATGTTTTAATTTAATTCCATGCGGACGAAGTCGCGGGAAACAGCTAGTTATAAATATAAATAATTTGATAATTTTTATTTCCCTTTTACGCCTTCTCGCAGCACAAATGGCTGTCACCAATATATTTGGACATTCGCATTCTCTTTTTAGCCCAAAGTCATTTGCTGATGTACGCAGGCACCACTAATAGCTACAAAGATAGGTCCCCTGCCGCTGGATCTTTATAATATACAAAACTTACCCAAGCTACCGCTTCAAAACCTGATGCCTAAAATAATTGGGAATAAATAAATCTATTTGATTTAGTCAGTCAGTCGTAAATCAAAATCTAGTACCTAAGCCCGCTCAACAATCTGGCCACAATGATCCTTCAATATACATTATGAGTTACGGTGTTTTAGAAATCTATAATATTAATTCCAGTGCTCCAATAGTATAGCAATAATCCTCAGTATTCGGTATCCTCGTACATAACGACAATCAAGTGGTGTCCCAATTGATGCTCTAATTTGAGATTTCTGTTGTTCATTGGAATACTGTTGTGCCATTATTAGTTAATGCGTTTTGATAAACATCGTTGTCTAACTAGATTCCAAATATTTTTAAATCTGGATCCAACGAGACCCGGAAACAAATATTTGTTTTTTGTTAAACACAAAATTTGCCGTTGTTGATATTTCATTCTACGATCTAGGGAGTAACAGCCGGAGTTCGGGTTTAGTAACTGAAATGTATACATTATAATGTTGTTGTTGCAGTTGCAGATGTCTATGGGTAGCGATCACTTGATATCGGGTGAACCGCATTTCACATGGACTAGCGACCTAATCAAAGAGTCTAAGGGTCTAATGAACGTGACACAGAGCCTCGCAGTGGCCGATTGATAAAGTGCCGGCGGTGCGACTTCTACCGGTGGCACGATAACGCAAAACAAGCCCGGCGAGTTTGGTGTGTAGAAGTTGTAATAACATATTGTATATACTCACTTTGCTGCGAGAATTTTTTCCGCTGCACTGTTGGTCACAATTTGAATGAGGTGTTACCATAAAGGTTATAAGTAATGGTTGAAAGTGGTTTGAATTATAAATAATATCAATCGGTGTACACTTTGCAACGAATACTAGAACCATTAGTAATCTGATCCTTGTTCATAACTCCACTACGTGTTATCGTGTAATTTAGTACGTATAGAATAAGGCTGACAAAAGACCGATTGTATAGCGGAAGTATACCGTCTTTACACGGGGGTGCAAGGGGTGAGGGGCACCCGGGCGCAGAGTTCTAGGGGCGCAAGCCGACTGCCATTCCAATTGCTGGATACCGGGTACTACAATGACACCACGTGAGCGGAGCCGCGGGCACAGTTAGTTTATTAAACATCATAGGTATTGTTTTAGTAAAGATGCCGCATTCATGCCACGTATCATACCACTCGCGCTATGCAGTTGATTTCAGTCTTATTACTACAGAGCTAAGAATTAAAATAAATAAAGCACGCGCGCGGCAAATATTTAGCTACGAACAGTTTAAAATTATGTCTTTATTGTAGTCTTTCGGCAACAATTTACAAGAGTGCGGCTTTTGACATAGCTAGTCGGCTAGCTTTTTTGCTTCAATTGCGACTGCAAAATGGTTTTTTAAGTCTCAATAATAAAGTGCAATTTCGTTTGAATTTTACACAGCTAAAGATACCGACGGGCCGGCGTTCAGTTTCAGTCGGCACTGATTGATGTAGTTAACGAACTACGAAAATTAAGCCTAAACCCTTAGACGTTAAACTTTGATTTTGTCTTTTTTTATGGAAGAAGGGGACAAACGAGCAAGCGTATCACCTAATGTAATGTGAGTGCTACCCATAGACATCCGCAACAAGCAAACGTGTTGCAGATAGTATAACCATCAAAATAAAGGTATTCGAGGCATATGCAACTCATTTGCTTGATGCAGGTTCCTATGGACAATGTCACTTAACATCAGCTGAACCGTTAGCTTGTTTGCCACCTTTTTTTATAGAAAAAGAGTAGGTACCCCACAAATGACACTTGTAGAGCCGAGTTGAAAATATAAGTAATTTAAATAACTTACATTCGAAACGCAAGAATTTCCGGTGCACTGAAATTATAATGTCTACAAATAAACGACGCTTATGTTTTCATTACAGCATGAATAGAAATATTAACAGTGGTAGAGCTGGCAACATCTGCTGCACGGATTGGCCGGCTCGACCGGTTAATTACCACGACCTCACAGAAGACAGGTGTGCCGGAGTCCTTCCCCTTCCCACCCTTTTCTTATATAGAAAGTATGGGAAGGGGAAGAGAACTTGACGGTGGAGGGGATGCATAGGAATTGGAAATAACCATTTTCTGTTTGTCCCCTCCTCTGTCCGTTAAAGGTGGGCAACGCATCTGCAACTACTTAATTACTAATTAAACTAATTAATTATAAGTGATGATCTGTTTTCTGATGAAAGTCTTAATTGCTTGGTAGTTAATTTGGTGTCTTTTATATTATATATATATATATATATAATTTTTGTGACGCAATTATATATATATATATATTAAATTTTAATTCAATTTTTCCAGGGATCGAGATACAATTTCACGAGCACGATTGTTTGTTTTCCACAAATTATAAACAAAGATATAACGATAACGATAGCAGTTCATACGATAGTGTTGCTAACGGTACTCATTGTTCAATGTCACAAAATTACGTCACAAAAATTAAAGCTAACAATTTCCGAGGGTTATTATACCTATTATTATGTTCCATTCTGACTTAAAGTTTAATTAAGTAATAACGAACAGAATATATCAATTCACATTATGTCAACAAACAGTTTATGAAATGTCGAAAGATGACACGTCGAATTGTGAATGTTCAGTTCTCAATGTACAGAATATAATATAATAATAATAATAAATCGGCCTTTTTCTAGAATGTTTCCCACTGCAAGGGCACAGGCCTCCTCTCCGAGGGAGGGAATGAGCCGTAATCCACCACGCTGGCCCGGTGCGGGTTGGTGGATGTCACAAGTCTTGGAATTTGGTGGTTATAAGAACATGCCGGTTTCATCACGATGTTTTCCTTCACCGTTTTTGGAGCAGTGGTGATGAAATAAATTACACAAAGTAAAGCGGCTGCTTGGATTCGAACCCGCCACCTACGTACGTAAGTCGGGGCCTGAACCGCTGAGCCACCATTGCTCCTGAATATAATATTCGTCGTTTCAGCCGATATCTGTCCACTGCTGAACGTAGGCCTCCCCCATTGATCGCCACAAAGATCGGTCCTCTGCCACCCTCATCCAGTGGGCTCCCGCAACTTTGACCAGATCATCGGTCCATCGTGTGGGAGGCCTACCTACGCTGCGTCGACCTGTACGTGGCCGCCACTCTAGGACCTTTCGGCCCCATCGGCCATCCGTTCTGCGAGCAATGTGTCCGGCCCATTGCCACTTAAGGTTTGCAATTCTTCGGGCAATGTCGGTTACATTGGTTCTACTGCGGATCACATCATTTCTGATGCGATCACGCAGAGAGACTCCGAGCATTGCCCTCTCCATTACCGTTTGGGTGACCTTGAGCCGTCTAATGTTACTCGCATTGAGGGACCACGTCTCAGTACCATAAGTCATCGCTGGCAACACACACTGGTCATAGACTTTCGTCTTGAGACACTGCGGTAGACGTTGGGACGTGAGGATTTCTCGCAGCTTCCCGAACGCTGCCCATCCGAGTCGGATTCGGCGATTGACCTCCTTCTCGAAGTTGGACCTACCTAACTGGACAGTTTGTCCTAGGTAGACATAATCGTCAACAACTTCGAGAGTATGGCCTCCGATCGTTATAGGAGTGGGTAGAACATGGATGTTTGACAGAACTTTCGTCTTATCCATGTTCATTTTGAGACCCACTCGTTCGGAGGCCCTATTGAGGTCGTCGAGCATTGTACCGAGTTCCTCCATGGTCTCAGCCATGACTACAATGTCATCAGCAAATCGTAAATGGGTGATGTACTCGCCGTTTATGTTGATGCCAAGTCCTTTCCAGTCCAGGACCTTGAAGACGTCTTCCAACGCCGCGGGGAAGAGCTTCGGTGAGATAACGTCTCCTTGTCTTACACCGCGCTGCAGTCGGATAGGTTTCGTGTCCTGACCCTGTACTCGGACTGACATAGAGGCGTTTTCATACAAACACCTCAGCGCTGCGATGTACCTGTAGTCGATTTGGCACCGCAGGAGAGACTGCAGTACCGCCCAGGTCTCGACCGAATCGAAGGCTTTTTCGTAGTCCACAAACGCTAAGCATAGTGGCAGGTTATACTCCTCGGTCTTCTGTATAACCTGCCGCAGCGTATATATGTGGTCCACGGTACTAAAGCCTTTACGGAACCCGGCTTGTTCGGGAGGCTGGAAGTCGTCAAATCTGCGAGCGAGACGATTCGTAATGACCCTCGAAAACAACTTGTAGACATGTCTCAGAAGTGCGATGGGCCTGTAATTCTTCAAAAGGGCATTATCGCCCTTCTTGAAGAAAAGGACCACCGCACTCCCGCTCCATGCCCGTGGCGTATGTCCCTCAAGAATGACGGAATTGAACAGCTTTTGGAGAACCTTAAGACCTGGTCCTCCAGCTGCCCTCAGTAACTCTTCTGTGATTCCGTCATCCCCCGGTGCCTTGTTGTTCTTGAGTTGTTTGAGAGCCATACTAATCTCGTCGAGACTAACGTCCGGGATCTCTTCGGTATAGTGTCGGGTTAATCTGGCTCTTGGGTCTTCTGCCAGATCCATGACGGGTTTCTGCGATGCCGCATACAGGCGTCCATAGAACCTCTCAACCTCACACAAGAGCTCCGGTTTGGAGGAAACAACTCTGCCATCCTCAGTCTTCAGCTTCGACACCTGGTTTTGCCCAATAGACTGACTTCGGGCAAAGACTTTGGAGCCCTTATTCCGCTCAATAGCCTCTTTAATACGTATTGTATTAAATTGGCGTATATCGCGTTTAATGCTCTTCGAAATCTGTCTATTTAGCAGCCGGTATCGTTTCGCATCATCAGAAGAGTGCAGAATCATTTCTCGCCTTTCCTTCATGAGCTCTAGAGTATAGTCTGAGATCTTCTTGGACGCTTTTGTACGGTGGGTCTTGAAGACCCTAGAACCCACCGTCCGAAGAGCTTGCACGAACCCGTCGTTAATATCGTCCACGCTACTCCCTAGGCAATCAAACTGGTTCTGAAGTTCAAGCTGAAAGCTTTCGGGATTCTGGATTTGGATGGGTACTGGTCGGAGTGTAGACCTCATCAGTCGACTTCGCTCAAGCTTTACGTTGATATTCAATATGCCTCGGACTATTCGGTGATCGCTCCCGGTTTTCACCGCATTGATCACTGAGACATCATTGAATATTTGCTTCTTCGTCGACATGATGAAGTCTATCTCGTTTTTTGTAGCACCATCGGGACTCATCCAGGTCCACTTCCTTTGCTCTTGCTTCCTGAAGAAGGAGTTCATCATATAGAGTCCCTCCTTCTCCATGAAGCCGGCCAGAAGGTGGCCCCGGTGATTCCGGTATCCATATCCAAAATTGCCCACTCGCAGCTCGTCTCCGTACCGCTTGCCTAGTTTCGCGTTGAAGTCCCCCATGAAAATGGTGTAGTGGGTTTTGCAACTATGTATGGCTCGTGATATATCCTCATACATAGTTTCCACCTCGTCGTCGGAGTGCGTCGAAGTCGGTGCGTAAACCTGTATGACCTTCAGCGCATACCGTTTGGTTATTCTGAGTATCAGGTACGCCACCCTAGTCGACACACTCTCGATCTTTACCACATTGTTCACAAGGGACTTGTGGACGATAAACCCGACACCACCTTGGGACTGTTGGTGGCCCTCCCGGAAGAAGAGCATGTTTCCGGACTTGAGGGTTATCGTGTCCTCCCCCTCTCTTCGGACTTCAGATAACCCTATAACGTCCCATCGTAACTTGCTCAATTCTTCTTCCAGTTCCGCGATCCTCTCGTCTGTCCGCAGTGTGCGCGTGTTTAGTGTTGCCAGGGCCAGTTGTCGGTGAGTGTGGTAGCCGGATCTCTTCCGGGGATTCTTAGCACCCCCTGCCCCGCCGTTGTCCTGACCGCTACCGTAGCCAGGAACGACAGGGCCGCCGGGTACTGGGGGCCATTTTTTTGTTGTTGGCATTCATGGGGGGGTTGTGCCATAATCGCCACGCTTGGCAGGCGGGTTGGCGATCGCAGTATTTTCCACCGTACTGAAAGGACGCTGCTGCCTGTCCTTGGTGGTCCTGGACGCAGTTTAACGACTAGTACCCGAATATAATATTACAACATAAAAAAGAAATGTCTAACCTCTGCAACGCAGTCATCTTTCGGTTCGTTTTTATGAATCTACAAAAGACAAAGTCAATATGATAAAATGGTACAACACACACAAGCTGAACTTGCTTTTTTTTCTTAAATCGTATTTATTATTCGAATATTAATCAAATGTAATGAACGCACCATCACACGAATTTTTGAGGCACTCGTCGCTTACTATTAAATAAATAT
This sequence comes from Papilio elwesi, assembly GCA_029849275.1. Lineage (NCBI taxonomy): Eukaryota > Metazoa > Arthropoda > Insecta > Lepidoptera > Papilionidae > Papilio > Papilio elwesi. The sequence goes on along the minus strand of CM056717.1, from coordinate 18,096,188 downwards.
GCGCTCACGCCCGTAACCCAGAGGGGTAGGCAGATATCATGGATTTCCATTTGGCACGATCATGGCACACCTCTTTCGCTTCTTCTAGATTCATGCATCTCCGCATACATGGTCGTCGGTTATGGGCGCTCCTTATATCGTTTACTATGTGATATATGCCAGAAATGAGGATTTGCGATTGTTTTCATGATTGAAAACAGTGCCATCTACGTGAAAAATTTAAGTAACTTAATGTGATATGTAGCATGTTTTTTTTTAAAACCATTAATACATATAGATTAACTTATTATATATTACCTCTTGCGTAAGAATTAATGTCTGAAAAAAAATTTTTTCCTTATAAATACGATATATCCAAACCATACAATAGAATGATATAGTTGTAGAGCCCGGAACAACATCTGTTGCACGAATTGGTCGACTAGACCGGTGAAATACCAGGACCTCACAGAAGTCAGGCGTAAGTAGAAGTATTTGGTGTTTCGTCTGATGAGTGAGAGTTCCGGAGGCCCAATTTCACTCCTCTTCCCTGTACTTTCCTTTCCTAATAAAGATCTAATGAATCCTTTTGCTGTCTACTACCTCCTGTTTCCACTAAAGGTAGCCAACGGTTCTGCGATTTATTTTCTTGTTGTTGTTTGTTATGGGTAGCGCTCATTTAACATCAGGCGACCCGCTTGCTCATTTGCCACCTTCTTCCATAAAAAAATGACTACAGATAAATATAGTATTTTGAAAAACAATAAAAGCTTAAAGATACTTTACCAAAGTAAAGCTGCCGTAAACTGCAATAAATGAAATGGCCAATGCATGTTCATAGGAATACATTGTAGTGACTGTATTAAAGTATGCTAATGAAACCTTTACGCATTGAAAGATAATTAGTGAATTCGTTACACGCGTAATTAAATTATAATCTTGTCTTGATTATTTTTTTACAGTCGAATTTATTATCTCGTATGTACAACAGTAAAGATGTCTGTCATCCTCGCGTTACACCAGCGTGAAGTAAATTATAGCTTCTATTCTATTTTGGTCTGGTGATTCTTCTGTTTTCTTTGACCGATTGCTTACTTCTTCTTCTGCAACTCTTCAAGCCATTTAAATGTGTTCAAGTGTTCAATGTGCCGAGATATCCAGAGCTCAAAAAAGACGTAATAATAATAAATCATCCTTTTTTAGAATATTTCCCGCTGCAGGGACACAGGCCTCCTCTCCGAGAGAGGGAACGGGCAGTAATCCCCTACGCTGGCCCAGTGGGGGTTGGTGGATGTCACATGTCTTCGAATTTGGTGGTTCTAAGAACATACTTTTATCGTTTTTGGAGAAATGATGATGAAATAAATTACACAAATTAAAGTGCCTGCCTGGGTTCGAACCCGCAACCTACAGTACGTAAGTCGGGGCCTAGAGCTTAACATTATGGGATCCGCTTACCCATTTCTCTTGTTATGTGTTAAAAAAAATCTTCTCAAGGTTCCCAAACTGTAGACATAATAATGTTTATATAGTAGTATTTTCGCTACTACCAATTTAATTTTTACATACCCAATGGCACTACGCTTTTTTGTGACTATAAGGTCACTGTTTGCCTAGACGAGGCATTTACAGCTACACCGGGCTCGAGGCGGCAGGGCGCAGAGGGCGCCTAGCCGAAGCCTTTTTAAGAGTAAGTTATTTTTTTTATATTACTAGGTGGCAAACGAGCAGGCGGTTCACCCGATGTCAAGTGGTCGCTACGCATGGACATCTGCAACTAACTAATGAGTTGTAGTTGCGTTGCCCACCTTTAATGGACAGAGGTGGAGGAGGGGACAAAATAGAAAATGGTTATTTCCAATTCATATGCATTCCCTCCACCGTCAAGTTTTCTTCCCCTTCCCATCCTTTACTTATAAGAAAAGGGTGGGAAGGGGGAGAAAACTAGAATTAGGCTCTTAGCTCGAGGGCTCCCTTATTATAACCGGATTGGGAGGCCGCCGAGCTATTAGGTCGCTTCGGCGGATGCTCCATGGAGTGACTGGGCTCAAGGGCCACCAAGAACCTCGCTTAGCATTCCGAGTCGAGGGTGCCCGAGAGGGCCGAGCTTCAAATCGATCGGTAGCTATTATCGGATTACCGCGCGTACCACAGTTTGGGAATGACTGCCTTAAATAATACTTTTACACCTTATCTCACTGCGTTAAGTCGTCGTGTAATGAGCGTAAGCTACCTGTCTGGTAGTTCATAGTGAACAGTGAGTGTAGACAGATGATCCGTCACTTATTTATTGCATCTATGCAGTTTTTATCAATTTATTTAAATGGTGTTTCTTATGTGTATGTACAGATAAGGTTTTTTTAAATAATAATTTAAAAAACGCATTTTTCGTAAATATTACTTTTGAAAATAAATATAAATAAATAAATAATCTAAAGTATATTTTTGAAGTATTATGTCAAATAGCAACATCTTGTAAACATTTTTGGTACTCACTTTGTCTTCATGATTGTGATTCAAAAAGACTTACTTTCTTATTTAATATATTAAAGATTTAATAATAGTACATTGATAATTTACTAAGTACATGTGGTTCGCTCTCCTTACCTCATATGTTCAGTCTAATGGCACTTTTGAATGATTAAACTCACTACTGATAAACCTTTATTAATCAAAATGCAAAGTTTTTAAACATATTAATGTTTTTAACACACACACACACATAATGTAACACTTTATTATTCATTAAATGTATTAATCAATTTTATAAGAAAATAAACTTCAAAAAACTCTTCTTAAGAGTTGTTGGAGTTAAGAACTACCCCTTCTGATACTTCCTCGAGAATTGGTGCTGGAACGTAGACAGGGCGCTCGTCCAAGTCGAAGTATTCGGACTCCTGGTCCGCTGGGACTGGCTTGCAAGCTAGCTGGATTTGATCAGTCAGCACATCGAGTGCGAAATCACACCTCTCGTATTCCCTTTCGATTTCTGCTAATTGCACATTCAGGTACTGTATTTTATTTAATGAAGTACCACGTAGGTTACTTTGTATGAGATGTAACAATTTCTGTCTAATCGTATTCGGATCATATTTAACTTGGGAAGAAACTTCAAACCAAAAGAGATGCGTCATATTTAAGTCGTGGTGTCCAGGCGGGCATCGTAGTACCAGATAATCTCTCGACGACTCCTTGAACAGTTCATCGATCATATATTTTTTAGCTTTATCCTTGTTCAGTGCAATTAATTTAAACAGCTGTGGTTTGTTCATGGTTAAATTAAATGGCACGTCATTCCTGGCGAGCCAAGACTGCATTTCCAGTTTGTTTGCATTCGACATTGGCGGTGGATCTAATATTTTATCTTGACATGGCATATTTACCAAAACGATGACTGCGTTTGGTGGAATTTTCGGAATAAGCTTGCTGCGAATCCATTTTTTACATATCGCATATTGTTCCTCTTCGAAATTTTCATTCAACTCGATTTCAAACAACTCTATAGAATTTGGAGAAATACTCGTGCCAGATATAACACTCAGTGTAAATGTATTATAAGAGTTTGGGCCTCGAAATGAAAGAAAATCAAAATATTTGCACACAAAAACTATATGGCGACCTTCTGCGCGACATTGTTGTATTGCTTGTATGTACTCCTCGCGATGTAACCTCAAAGCTACGCTTTCCATGAGAATGTATTTGCCAGGGTGGCTTGCTGTCAAAAACCACTTGTACTTCATCTTAGCGAGTTTTTTCCGAAAATTACTAAGTGAAGGTGTATATCCTAGGTTACTTCTTAGCTTGCACAATAGCTCCCCGCGAGGCAGGAACTGTCCATTAGTTAGATATTTATTGATATGACGTCGTACGTCCAGCTTAATATCTTCAATGTAACGTGTTTTCATAGCAGGTTGAATTGAAAGTGATATCCGTATATGCTTGAAATAATGATCGTTTGGGTTCTGGCCCGGATCAGCTTCAAGCGGCTCGGCTCTGTGAGGAGTTTCGTCAAGAATTAACCCCGCACCTGCACCGAATCTCTCGACTGCAATGTACCCGGAGCTTGTACTGGGCCTGGGCTCAATGGACCCCGCATCCACGTTGGTTATCTCGACTGCAATGGTCCTCGAGCCCGCACTGGATCTCTCGACTGCAATGAAACGCGTACCTGCACTGGATCCCGCGCCCTCAGTGGACCTTTCGACTGTAGTAGACCCGGTGCTCGTACTGGGCCTATCGACTTCAATTGGCCGGTCTTCGGGACATCCTGAGATACCTCGCCAGAACGGCCTGACCACCGCACAGGGCTTAACGATGGTCGCCCTCTGCCTCGACCATATTATTTCATCGAAATATAATTGCCAAGATAAGTTCCACATGTCACTATAAATTTTATTTTTCATTAAATGTGAACTTTAAAAACAATTGATGTACCACAAGTTTATAATTACACACGAGTGACCATGATGAATGATGCGCCTCGAATAGCATTTGCGCGGGCAATGAAATTGCATGTCGGCAAACACCTGAATCAGCGCCTGCGATACCGCGAACGGTCAGTGCAATATGACCGGCCATGTTCTAGGAACTGAAGTATAAGCTTTATCAATAAAATATTACATTCATTGCATATAAACCGACGACATTATAAAAGTACATTATAACAAAAATAAATAAATACATACAACTTTTTAAATACAATTATTCTTAGATAGACATGTTAATTGGCACGCGTTTACTTAAATAAGTAGCCGAATTAATTGACATAAGAAGAAGACAAAAATTTTTAGTTGACTATATAGTCAACTAAAAATTTTTGTCTTCAGGATAACAGGTCATTTTCTGTATGCCCTGACAATGTCTGTGCTAAATCTTGATGATACGATTAGACGTTAAGGAATAAAAGCATTACGAACAAACTTACTTTCGAATTTATATTAAGTTATTTTAAATTATTGGTTATTTATTTATTTTATGTTGAATAAGTAGATAGATTGTACGTGTTATGAAAACCTAGGCTTCGCTAACGTTGAACATACCTACTACAGCTAGTAAATTGAACACCTTTTCCCAAGTTGCACAACATGACCGTAGTACGAGTACAAAATACATACATGTTTTCGTTACAGTTTCTACGGCAGTCCGCCTTCCCTCACGCCAACCCTTCTTGGGAATAATTGGTTGACAAGAACTCTCTCTTTTTCTAACACTTTTGTATAATATTAACAAACTAACAATATCAATAAATATATAATAATAAATCGGCATTTTTTTAGAATGTTCCCCACTACAGGGACACAGGCCTCCTCTCCGAGAGAAGGAATGAGCCGTAATCCACGCTGGCCCGGTGCGGGTTGGTGGATGTCACATGTCTTCGAATTTGGTGGTTCTAAAACATGCCGGCTTCCCCACAATGTTTCCTTCACCGTTTTTGGAGCAGTGGCGATGAAATAAATTACACAAAGTAAAGCGCCTGCATGGGTTCGAACCCGCAACCTACAGTACGTAAGTACTACAGTACGGGGCCTACACCGCTGAGCCACCACTACTACCAATATATATACTAGGCAAAAAATAGTGGCGATTGGCCAGCCGCGTCTGTGTTTTTAACAACGGTAGATGAATGTCTTGAAACTGAAGCCAAATATTGGTATCGAGCTCATGAACCGGGGAACACGAGGTACATATGTTTTTCAGATTTTTTTTAAAGTATTTGTAGACTTTTATATTAATTTAACTAGCTGTTGCCTGCGACTTGGTCCGCGTAGTATCAAATAAAACATATAAATCACTTCGCAGTATAAAACTATGTAATCGTGCATTTTACATTAGTTGTTTTTACCGTACAACATTAAACATAAAACATCTGTATCAAAATTATTTTTTGATATAACAAACAATTTAATTTTGTTCATCTGTATAAAGCTACATTTCACCCGGTGTAGTTGCTGTTCAATTTTAAAGTAAAAAAAAGGTAAAGTAATAATAATACGGCTGTTTACGTAAGCTGCGACACCAAAAAGATAAGTATTAAGAATTTCCAACTGATATTTATACTGTTATTATATTTATTATAGCTGTGCCCGCGGTTTCCCCCGCCCTGCAATTTTACTTAAGCGAAATGAATATACTTATTACCTATTTAAATACCACCCTAGCCGACATGACCGTAGCAAAGCTTAACAACCACATATGATTGCTTAAACTGTGACCATAGTCCATACTATATAGGTTCTGGGACAGTTTTTACGGCCGGCCGCCTGCCTAACGGCAACCTTCTACCTATTAACCTAACCTAAAAAAACCTATTAAAAAATAATACACACATAATTCCTAAACTCGTATACATTGAAAGACAAAGAGAGTGGATTAAGAATGGGTGAGCATGTTGTAAAATGTCTCTTGTACGCCGATGACCAGGTCGTGTTTGCGACATCAGCGGAGGACTTACAATTTATGCTGAATGTAATGAATGATTCATTGGAAGGTAAAGGTATGAAGATGAATGTAGACAAAACGAAAGCTATGGTGTTTGAAAGAGAACACAGTAAGACAGTCATTGATATAAATGTTAACGGCAAAGAGGTTGAACAGGTGGAAGAAATTGTATATTTAGGATTTATGTTTAGTAGAGATGGTAGACACGTTAAAGATGTTGAACGACGAGTGAATGCGGGAAAAAAAATGAATGGGGCTATAGGTACAGTAGTGAGGAGTCAGAATGTGTCTATGAAGGCTCGTCTGGCAATACACAATGCTGTACTAGTCCCTTCATTAATGTATGGAAGTGAGAGCTGGGTTTGGTAGGAAAAGCATGGTAGTAGAGTTAATGCCGTTGAGATGCGATGCTTAAGAAGTATGTTAGGCGTGACATTAAATGATAGGATTAAAAATAGCGTTATAAGAGTGGAGTGTGGCTTTAAAGTGGATGTTGTGACTTGAGCAAGGTATGCTTCGGTGGTTCGGGCATGTTGAAAGGATGAATGACGAGAGAGTAACGAAACAAATGTATGTTGCAAAAGTGAGTGGCAGCGTTGGCAGGGGACGCCCAAGGAGAACTTATATCGAATAGATTAGTGATATACTAAAGAAGGGTGATATAAAGAGTACCCGTAACCGACGAGCATGTATGCGTAGATGTATGGATGTAGAAGAAGCGACAGAGGTATGCCAGGATAGCGCCAAATGGAAATCCATTATCTCTGCCTAACCCTCTTGGTTACATTTTTATTTTTTTTATTTATAATATTAGTCGGGATGACCGTACTGTAACGTAGATCGTTGATCGACATCGTTTTACCTTTGGTTTTTGCAATTTTCAGCACCTTATGGAGTTATTTTGAAAGCTAATTAAGCTTATTTGTTAAATTAGAATCAAAAATTATCTAATTTTCACATATTTTATTTTTTGACAAAACTTTGATACCGAAATATTTCTTTAAAGTTTAAAACCAAATTAATTTTATATCTGTACCCTTTTTATATCATCTGTCGCTGAGATACATTTATTTTATCTGTCTCATTAAGTCAATACTGGTCAATACCAGTCAAGTAGTAGCGAGTAGAGCAGGGCAGAGTGTGGTTTGATTTGATGGTTTGGCATTGATTTAAAATTTAAAAAGGATTTGCGAGCGATAATATTTCAATTAATTAATCTATCATCCTTGTGAATTTAAAGTTAATAATAACAATATGATGGTATTATATTGCTACGGATACCAAGAATCAAAATACACATAAGAAACCATTAAATAAATAAAAAATATATTAAAAAGATAAGAAAATATTCGCGATGCGCTTCCATCGGAAATGTGGAGACAGGGTCACCCTTCTGCACAATAATTTTTCGGCAATAAGAAACTTTGTCGAGTTCAATCATGGACTTGTTCTGAGCGAGGAGCCTCTAAAGGACGATGCCATGTTCGAGATTTGCATCGATCGGAAGGTTAGTGTCTTAGTCTAGAAACTAGTCAAGTACCACTTCGCTTCACTATATTATATTGTGTATTTAAGTGTTAACACTATACTGTTAGTAGTTTCAGTCACAATTTTTTAGGAGTGATATACTAGTGACCCACCCCGGCTTCGCCCGGGTACTACTAATTATGTTAACTCTACCAAACACAGGAACACCCGCTGTGCCAATCTGGACAATCCCTGTAAATTTCACCTAAATCGGTCCAGCTGTTTCAGTCTATACATACTTACTTTGCAGTATAAAAAGAATCATAAAAATAGTCCTACATTACTTCTAATACCTCCAAGAATATATGTACAAAGTTTCGTGATGATTGGTTCAGTAGTTTTGCTGTGCTATTAAATTATATTTAATTTAACTAACTGACTCCTTTGAAGTTGATTTTCTTCGGTAGGAGTGCCATATTGTAATTGCATATAGATGGCGAATGGTATTTGGCGAACTGTGAACTATGTTTTTGTGTTGATATTTATTGCACATACATACCGATATATTTCATCAAATTGATAGAAGCTAGACAGAACTACACATATTAGTATAGCACATCTTAATTTAAGATAGTGAGAGCCCGTTTTGGCAGCATACTCAAGTTAGTAGTTATGCCCTAGAGATGTGATTCTTGAGAAATATGCTAGGCATGACTCCAAATGATAGCATTAAAATAGCATTGTTAGAGAATATTATGGCTTAAAGAGAATGTTGTGACTAAGATTAAGAAACGCTTTGCAAATTTATGTTTCCAATATCAGTGACAGTGTTGCCAGAAGCGTTGACTTGGATCAGTTTAGTGCGTACGTAGTGACCAACCCAACAGTTTAGTTGGGCCAGTGTGCACGCATAACAGCTCAACTTGATCAAACTGGCAGGTAAAGTCTAATCCGTAGGAGTACTAAATCAAACATATCAGTGGCATACCTTGTTCATAGATCTATGTGTTTGTATAAGGTAAAGAATGTGGAAGATAAGTTATCGTTGTGACAGGGCTATTCGAAATAGTCCTGTCACATCTGTAACTTGGTTCGGTTAACATATGGTAACGGTCCATGGACATGTGTTTCTTACAATATATGTTTTGTTAAGGTTAATGTATGGAATGGAAACCTTGAAATTGGTGTCACAACCCAAAATCCAGAATACATAGAATTGCCTGCAACAGCAACCAAATTGAGAAATACTGCATGGGTGAGTTATTAATTATATTTATTGTTTGGAGCATTCATGAGAAAAAAAAATCTCAGGTGTTTTCAAAACACTTATTATACTGTAATACTCCTTATACTATATTACTAGCAATCTTGTCCAGCGTTGCTCGGGTAGATAGACAAATAAGATAATAAAATATGAGAAACTCAAACAAACACACTATTCCAACCTTTTCTCTTTATGATATTAAGTATACTATTAAGGTTTGGGAAATATAATGCCTATAAGTATAAAATATTTTGCATTCAACACACTTTTCATGCATTGTTTGACTACCTGGGTACTCTTGGAGGATATTACATTGTCTGCGTCATCACTGCCTGCGGATGACAATAATTAATACTTGAATGGGCTATATAACGTATGTAACAATAATTTCCAAAGTTGGGACCAACCTTGTCCATCTAGATGTAGCCCTAATTAAAATATCCTAATTCCTTAATGTTTTGAATACAGTCCAAATTCTTCGAATCTGTTTCAATTAAGACTTCCTATCTACAATATTTAAGAAACAGCAATGATGTGGCTTGGCCGTGGGACACTGTGTATATGTCCAAATAAGAAATAAGCTTGTGCAAAGAATACTTAGATCTGGCCCACAGATGATACCTTACCCTCACATACGAGTGTGTACTATATTTTTGTCTGTAGATTCTATCTGGCAGTTCAGTTGTGAGAGATGGAGTGACATATCTGCCTGCTTATGGCCCGGAGCTTGACACACTTCAACAGGGGGATTGCGTGGGTGTCATGAGAACAAGTCGAGTAAGTTTCTTTTGACAATGTCTGAATCACAAACTGCATTTATATAAATCCACGAAATCAACCTATTATTGATACAAATGCTTTATTTTAAATTATATGAATAAAAGCCAAATCTATGTACATATTTAGTGAAAACATTTTAGTTTTATGGTTTTCGAAATGTAGTGTTTTCATTCTTCTTTATCTAAATTGTATTTTTAAATTCAATGTTTATAGATATCCAAAGGCTTTCAAGTTCATATATATATATATATATATATATATATATATATATATATATATATATATTGTCCCAGCTTAGTTTCTATTTAGATTTTTAATAGTACAAATGTACAATATACCCATATTTTAATGTCTATGTTATATTATTGATAAGTTTTGAAGGAATTTTTAAAATGGTGGACCCATTACGGATAATTTCTTTTGTATAAAATTAATATGGAATGTTTACAAAAGCGCTGAATAGATTTACTGTTATAACACACTAGAGTTCCGCCCCGGCTTCGCCTGGGTAGCATTAATTATGTTTATCCGATTGCAGAATAATCCCGTCATCATCTTATATATCTTATAGGGAAGATAAAACTTTATTATTTTTTCCTTCCATAAGAAGAAGGTTCTTATCGCTGGCCTGGCAATAACAAACCCAGGGAAATAGGGATTAATTTTTATATTAGATAATTGATTTTTCAATGTATATTTCCATTGACTGTAAACCATTGCTAGGGTGATTACAAGCCATGTCCCACTTATGTTGAGTCGACACAGTACATCCTTAGTACATAATATACATAGTTTTGACTAATATGTATTTCTTTAAAATATTCTATCTCAGTTTGATCCTACTGGGATTTTGTACGTAAATGATGTGCATGTTTCACAGTCATTATCCTCAACCATTACTATTGACCCTGGGTTCAAATACAATGCATCTATAATAACATGATACATTCAATGTACACATCCATTTATCAAAATTCCTTGTATGCTGCATACTCTATACAGTGACCAATGAAGCTATAAAGTGTTCATTACAATTACACTCATACACTTCACAGTACTTTAGGACAAACTATTTTGTATACTCTACAAGCATGCTGCTGTAACATCATTGCAGGTCCTGGAATATAATTTTAAATAAATTACATTGTATCCATCAGCACTGGCCAATGGATTTATTCACACATTTTGTTATTTAAAATTATTATTTTGTAGGCCGAGTTGCTGTTTTTCATCAATGGCCGATGCCTCGGTGTAGCTGCAATGGATATGCCACCTTGTTTGTATGCAGTTGTCGACTTGTATGGACAGTGTGTTCAAATCACTATTGTGCCACAATCACCGAATACATCTGGAGCTGCTGCTTGCAGTTTGGAATCTGTAAGTACTGTTTCTTAACAAATTATGTAGTATAAACATTTTGTAGGGATTGTCCTATTTTTTATTGTGACTGACTGGTCACTGTTTGTCTAGAAGAGGCATTTGCAGCTACATTGGGCTTGAGACGCCTAGCCTAAGCCACTTTAAGTGTTACTTAGCTCGAGAACCTCTTCGTCCGTAGAGGGAGCCTCGGCTCGGGCCGTTACTTTGTTATTATAACCAGATTGGGAGGCGGCCGAGCTCTTAGGGGCTGCTCCATGGAGTGACTCGGCTCAAGGGCCCCGAGGGGAGACATCGGCTTGAATTGTTGTTCATTACGTGTTAAGCATTCCGATTCGAAGGTACACGAGTATCTGAGGCTGGGCTCGATTGATTACTCTTATCGGATTATGGGTTGTAAGTGAACTTATGTGAACCAGATAAGTGATGATCATTTCACGTGTGCGTTCTTTACTTGGGAGTAGTTGTGACGCATAATTCTTCTATATAGATATTTCTTCTTTTGTAGACTTCAAGTTGCAGACGTGAATTGTTAGAAAGTTAATTGGTATTTAAAATAATAATTAATTTAATAATGTATACAAATACATACGAAATAACTATTCTTAACCTAAAGAATACACTGAACTGATTATGAGTACCAGTAACACAGAGGGGAAGGCAGAGATTATAGATTTACATTTGACCCCTGCCACACCTCCCTCGGTTTACCCATACATGCTCATTGATTACATGTTTTTTTATGTTGTGCTCACTAAGATAATGTGTTACTGTTACTTCTTTCACTCGATCTTGCCATGTTGATGGTACTTTAATGTATTCTTGACATAATCTGATAAACATTACTGTCCGAACAGTGACTGTGCCAGAGATATGATGGATGTACTGACACAAAATTAGTAGTAATAAAATTAGTTCAATATATTTTGTTAAACATTTCTTGTAAGTTTTGTACTTGATGTGCTGATGGTACTTGACACATGAAACCATTAACAATAAAGCTCGTCTGAAGTCCCATTGGTTCTTTGCCGACGCATATCTGGTCGTGAGATTGAATGGTTCCCGTAATCGATGAGAATGTATGTATGTGTGAAGCTAAACCCATGCAAAATCTGGGTGTATAGGGGAATGTGAATGTTGAATTAATAGTGGTATGTTTCAGCTTGATGAAGCGGCGGGCAACGATGGGCCGATGTCCCTCATGCAGGTTGTTAACTACGACCCGTCCCACGAGGCGTACCCTACTGACGGCCTGGGTGACTATGTTACCAATACCACAGAGTCTACCAGCGCCTCCGTAACCGTACCGCACCTCCGTAAGTTTATGCTTTCCTATTTAAATTGTAATGAAAACGTATTAAATTGATCCAATATGGTTTGTTTGACACAATATATCGTGTGTTTATAGAATTGTATGCCACATATTAATTTTTCATCCATAAAACCCATGGTATTAAGAATAAAAATATAGCTCAACATAGAATATTATTTTACGATTTCAGAGGATCAAAGCTATTTGAGGTTTCATCCGAGGTGTGGTGCATTGGTCAAACTATCCCATTTCAATAAGTAAGTTATTTGCTAATATTTTGATTGAATGAAACAATAAGCAATATCTTCAATTAAAACTGTCAAATGTAATATACGTAAAAATCTGCAAGGAGATGAAACTAATATATAATACTCGGTGATAATGAAAATTACTTCTACTAATTATGTATATATATATATATATATAATGTATTAAAGGACGGCGGAGCGCGACCGGCCCCTAGATGACTACAACGATGCCGTGGTGATGACCTGCCGACCACTCTTCGACGGCGAGATCTTCGAGATTCGCATCGAGCGCCTCGTGCACAAGTGGAGCGGCAGCATAGAGGTCAACACACCCAAATACATACAAACACTGTTTACAGATGCAATAACATTAAGTCATTACAGTTATACCTTGTACATGGCACCGTTGGGTGTGCTAAATGAATACCCGTGATCTCTCCCTACCTGTCAGTGTTCATTTTTTTTAAATGAAATTATAGGTGGGTGTAACGAATCACAATCCGGCGAAGATCCAGTTCCCATCGACTATGACCAATATGGAATCTGGTACGGTGATGCTCTCCGGTTCAAAGATCCTCATCAACGGCCAGGGAACCTACTCCGAATACGGTTCCATGAACCTCGACGAATTGAAGGTACGTCCGAATTCAACCTATTAATATATTAATAACCTATGTATATATAATATTAAAAAAACACATTATCTTACAAATATGCTGATATTTTTGTTAAGAAACTCCTACCACCGGTGTCGCAAGCCGTTGAAGTGAAAACTCCTCTAGCCGCGTTGTACGATATTTGGTTGGGGAAAATCTGATAAGTTCGCGTGAGCAACATGCTTACAGTGTGTCAGCAAGCTTAGACGAATTTTTTTCAACTTTGAATTTTATTGTCAAGATTTTTGAGCCTGTGTTTCTTTTATTTATAACTTCAGTACAAATATTGTTTAGTAACTGGCTTCAGTCGGATTGTACCAGTGAAAGTGATTGTTAATTCTATTGTAATAGGAAGGTGACACGGTGGGTTTGATGAGGAACTATTGCGGTAGCCTGCACTATTTCATCAATGGCATGGATCAGGGTGTTGCGGTGCGGGACGTGGTGACTCCCGTGTGGGGCGTCGTCGACCTCTACGGCATGACTGCTAAGGTGCGTGTATTTCCCGTGGCCCTGAAGTTGATTGCAGAAGGATGCCAGTGTCCTTAGGAACTTTTTTTGGATGAAATTTATTTCTCTTGATTAAATCTTTGAATTTTATCGTTAATACACAAAGCTTTATTTTTCCACTATTGTCGCATCTTCCCATCTGTTTTGAGTATTCAGTTCTGCCCTGCCAGTTTTGTTTTTTAAGTCTTAAGTATTCAATTCGCTTAACTTAATAATTTATCTTTGTTTGGTTACAATACTTTCCTTAAATGTATGTTATTTGCAGGTTTCTATAGTGGATCCGTTCGAAGACAATATCGTTCAGGACTACTCCCCGCTGCCCAGCGTGTCGGTTCTAGCTGGACTCAGTACGTACATTGTGTTCTTCAACTTTAGATTTGACATTAATGTAACCAACAAATTTATTGTCTGTTGTGTTGACAGTGCACCGTTACAGACTAGTATTATATCTTTTAAATAACCTGATCGTAAGAAACATAACTAAAGAATTTATTTGGTGTGTGTAACTAGTCCAGCTTTAAGGCTCTTTAAAATGTTGGTGTTGATGTTTAGGTTCCGTTATTTATAAAAAATCTATTTTTTTTCAAGTTTTTTTTTTAATTTAGTTTCTGCTCCTTTGTTGTCCAGGTGATTTTCTACCTGATTTGAACGCCGACGTGGACACGTACGCGAACGAAGTCGAAGATGACAGTCATTTATTTCATTCGATGCATTCTTCGAATATTGTTATTATTAACAATGGTAAGACTGCTTATAGGCCTAAGTAAGTATCAAGTTTTATATATATTTCTATGTGCTGCCATCTCGTGTGCAGGGTTGCCATTGAAACGATCCTTTTAAATCGATAAACATTTTTTTTTACATTAATTAAACCAAGTCGCTTCCGCTGTCTGTTACATTAGATCTTGTAATTCATTTTAATACGATTTAATTAATACAGTGATTCAAGTTAAATGTATATTATAGTAATTTCAAAGATTTGTCGTAAAACAACATATTTTTGTGCACTCTGGCTGAACCTAATGAGATAGATCGAAATAATGTACTACGGAATTGTACATCGTAAAAAATTCTACAAAAAAGTCCGCGATGACATATGTCTATCTTTTAAAGATAGCTTACTGTACCCATTTCAACTTCTAAAGTAATGGTCACGTACACTGCGGTAAATGAAAATCCATTTATACGGATACAGTATTAATCCTAATTGAGTAATTATGTTAGATACTTTAAGCTTTTGATACGCATTATGATAATACTGTAAACCATAATAATTTAAATAGTTTTCGTAAAATAAAACCAATGCGAGCGAAAATAAAATCAAGCACGGGTCTCACTCCGCCGCACCAAGGTGGAACGAAGTTTGCACTCAGCTGGTAATTTAATAATTGGCATTTAACCAATGGCAGCCCTGTATACGTACAGAATGTTAGTTTTTTTTATATTACCCAATGGTCTACATTCGAAAATAAGTCCTTTTAGTGTTTGTTTGTACGTAATATTATGTTTTAATTTCATTTAGTATGTTCGTAACATGTGCGAAAATGTGCTTTCTTCGCAAAAAGCATTCAATTTCCTTAGAATAGATTAAATCAGTGTATTTTGTAATAATAATAATCTAAATACATACAATAAGTAGAATGTACACGTACAGCCGCTGGCTGTACAGCACCGTTACCTTTGCCTTTTTTCATTAAAATAACGATTTCTATATTATTCATAAATTGACAGAAACAATGACATGACAATACAGATTATATTAATTCAATTTTTTCTACATGAAAATACTTTTTGGATTTTTTTTAACTATGCACACATTTATACAATTGTTGTGTGAACATTTCATAGCGCTATGGAATTCTTCAACGAGGGGCTTGTGATGACGAATCGTGCTTTGAGAAGCAACGAATTGTTCCTAGTTAGAATCGACGTGATCGTACCGAAGTGGGCTGGGAGCATAGAAATCGGTGTTACGCAATACACATCCAACGAAATACAGTTCCCATACAAACTGAGCAGCGCCAAGTAAGTTCTTTTAATATATTTAAAATTATTAAAACTATCGTGAGACATTATCAATAAACTTTTTATGAAACGGCTTTACTCACGTCCGCGGTCTCGGTGTTTTGTATTGACAAGTTTCGGAGCTGTCGGAGGTCCTTCTTCAGGGTGAGCGGTATTAATTCGCGGTCATATTTAACAGTGGTAGAGCCTATAAGAATGTCTGTTGCATGAAGGAGCCGCCTTAGATACCACCTCCTCTTAAAAGACACGCGTCAAGTAGAGTATTCTCTACCCTTAAGAAAGAGAAATATTCTGTTTATGTCCTATAAATTACCATAGGGGGGTAGGGGAAAATATTTAAAAAATACTTTGTCAGAGTTTTAAGGGACTGTGCTAACATCATAATGGTCAAAAAATAATATTCGAGATTTTTTAAATTGTAAAATGCAAAAGCATTAGTTAAAGAAGTTATATGATAGTAGAACGGGCACGTGGGCGCTGGTCGGCGAAGACGTGATCCGAGATGGCATCATCATTAATTCGCAGTACACCAGGAACCTCAACCAGCTTGTTGTAAGGCTTTTGAGTTACTATATTTCTCTTCTAACTTACTTAAGTTAAGGAAAAACACAATCACATACCTATATGTCCATAAGGATGTTCCATATGGTAAACTTAAAGTAAACGACGAAAAAAACTTAAATGAAAAGTAGTGACGAAACGAAATTGAAATGTTTATTAAATTTACAGATCAGTTGGGAATTTCTCATTTTTGTAGTAATACTTCTTTTAGCGCTTGACACCGTCTTCATGGCGTTACCATGACAACCAATAATAACATTCAACCTACAGTTCCAAGTCGACTTACACGGGATTAATATTTAGTTTTGTTTTGTTACGCTAAAAAAGTATAACTTCTGAAGTGCGAAAATAAGTACACACACATTTTACTTTTGGTAATTGTCTTATGCGTATCTCAATTTGTCTATATTTATTTTTCGCGTGCAGGAAGGCGACACGATCGGCCTGATGAGGACCAGCTTCGGCGTACTACACTTCTACGTCAACGGCGAGGACCAGGGCCCCGCTGCGTACAACGTGCCCGATCAACTCTATGGCATAATCGGTCAGTTACTTGATTATTCTGTCTGTATCGAGGTTTCGGCGCACTACCCTCAATCAAATCAACAAATGCTAAACGTTTCTGATTCTGTTAGCAGAATCGATTAAGCCACAATTCCACTATACAGTATGTTTAAAATAAAAAAAAATATTTAACAATCGATCTGTTTTTAAAACTAGAAACAAGTGAATCTTTCTTAGCTCTGTTGCAATTTCCTTGCTCCATTCTCACTCTGAGTGATCAATTTAAATTGGTTTGATTGCACAGACCTATACGGGCGTGCCGGCCAAGTGAGCATCGTGGAGGGATACGTCGACCCACCCGTTTACACGCCCGAATCACCACTCTCCACTGAATCAATTGTGACGTCCTTTCCGTAAGTTTATTAAAAAATACAAATTTGTCACCTGAAAAAAGACCAATGTGTGAGCTCATTATTGCCAAGACTCTTACTTGAATAAAAGGCACTTCCATTTTAATTCGTACCGTAATTTTTGTGTTTCATATGTGTGCCCCAACAGACCATGGGTGCTTCCTACTCCTCACGTAGTGTAATTGATAGAGATAACATGGCTTGATATGTGTGTGTGCGTGTTAGGGAGATGTGTTTCCATCGCGTTCACGGGCGCAACGCGATGCTGTCGGGGTCGCGGCTGACAGCGTCGCGCGCTGCGGTCTACTCGGAGTTCAATGACGCCGTGCTCTTCAGCTCGCGGCCACTACGCGAGTGTGACATGTTCGAGTTGCGTATTGACGCCATGGTCGACTGTTGGATTGGCAGCTTTGAGATGGGTAACTGCTTCATTATTAACTTACGATTCACAACTGGATATAGCTCTTCCATAGTTATAAGTAAAGTTAAAACAACATGTGAATGTCGGTTATGGTAGGGGTGACCGGCATCCGACCCGAGGACCTGGAGAGCGGGCAGGTGGGCGTGGCTGGTGTATCTGGTGCTGCGGGCGCGTTGGCCGGCACCGCCACCGACCTGACAGGCGACACGTACGTGCTCAGCGGCGCCGCTATCATGAAGGACGGCGAGTGCGTGCGCAGCGGCTACCGGCTTGACCTCGACACGCTCTCAGTGGGCAGCAGAGTCGGTGAGGCCTCTCACAAATTTTATTACTTAATAGTCTGTTACTCTCTCTTTCTTTCTCCCTCCCTTTGTTAACTAATCTTGACTCTTGATTTGTGTGAAATGGTGCATTTTATTGTTTATATTTTTGTATATAAATGTTTATGTACTTTAGTCTACGGAACGAGTCTTGAATTTCATCGAAATCGGCCTTGTCGTTCCGGAGTGTATAGGGAACATAACAACAGACAGAAGAAGAACAGACGTCACATTTAATATATATATATATATATATATATATATATATATATATATATATATTATATCTTAATGTATAATGTGCAGGCATGATGTGGCACGCTGACCGCAGCCTGCACTACTACCTGGACGGCATGGACATGGGCCAGGCGTGGCACGTGCCCCACCTTAACATCTACGCGGTCGTTGATCTCTACGGGCAGTGCACGCAGGTCTGTCTCTAGAACTTTAAGACCAAAAAAAATAATTAAAAAATATGTAATCACGCCCGTAACCCAGAGGGGTAGGCAGAGATAATGGATTTCCATTTGGCGTGATCCTGGCATACCTTTCTCGCTTCTTCTACATCCATACATCTACGCATACAATGTCATCTGTTACTTACTCCTTACATCGCGCTTTTTAGTAAGTCACTAATCTGATCGATATAAGTTCACTGCCACTCATTTTGCAACATAAATTTGTCTCGTTACTCTCTCGTCATTCATCCTTTCAACATGCCCGAACCACCGAAGCATACCTTGCTCAAGTCACTACATCCACTTTTAAGCCACACTCCACTCTTATAACGCTATTTTTAATCCTATTATTTAATGTTACGCCTAACATACTTCTCAAGGATCGCATGTCAACGACATTAAGACCATATTTATACCGACCGCTATAAAAATTGTTCAAAATATGTGTTCTAGTAAGGAGGTACATATAAATGAATCATCGAGTCGATACGGTTTACACGGCGCCGATTGTTCTTATGTACTCTGGTTACAGTGTTACGTAATGTGTCACGTATCCATAAGTGAAAAAACAATAGGCACTTTGTTCATTAATTTATTTTTCGCGGGATTTTAAATACCACACTGCTATTTGCCTTTCAGCAAATTTAATTTCTATGTCCACTATTACATAGTAATTGTTCTTTTTATTGTTCGATAAAGAGTCGAATTCGCATTGTTTAGCCTAAGTGTGCGTACAGTTATAACGTACCTCATCGGTAATTTTGCCAGTCTGCGTTGTCACAAGTATGAGCAAACATTCCGCGACCATTAAATAATTGTTGTACATATTTTATTGACCTATATTGTAAAAGACAAACGAATAATTGTTAAATATCTCTTCAATTATATTTTTTACCGCGTAGGAGTTGCCTTTAAATAATGGGCTCTTATATTTTCTTAGTCCTTCTAGGATCCAAAGTCAGCCAGCCGATTTTGATTATTATCTTGTATAGATGTTTTCTGTTCTCTTTTCAGGTGACCATTTTGCAGAACGAAGCGCGTGCATTTAATTGCAACGCTGAGAACACATCAGACAACTCTCTATTAAGCATGACTCAGCAACCGTCTGCGCCACCCCAACCATACTGGTGAGATTCTACTTACAAATTTATTATCATTTATGTTTAATAAATATTAAACATTTATATATTTTAATAGAAACTCGATTAGAAACTTTTTTTTACATATTTTTCGTTTTCAGAACAATGATAAAAATAGATGACATTGTTCATATCCGGCTCGAAGGACCAAAATCGCATGTTTAATTAAAATGCAAGCGTAAAAATAGTTAATTCATATTTTATTTAAATTGAACAAAACATTGTATAGACAGACACATATCTATTTTTATCATTGTTCTAAAAACGAAAAAATATATAAAAAAGGTTTCTAACCGAGTTTCTATTAAAATATTTAAATGTTTAATATTTATTAAACAATTCAAAATTTACACATGTATTTCAAATTCTTTCGCGTATTTCGGAAATGGCTCCAACAATGCTTTGCTTTTTGAGTTCATATATATGGCCATATTTCTGGAAAACCATAGCAAATATTCATTGAACAAAAATTATTTTTTACTACGAATTATATGTCCTAAAAGATGTCTCTATATAGCCTTATGTCATATAGAGGCATCTTTTTTGGGTAGTTGTATTATTGTCAATGTATTAGCAACTAATACTTCAACATTTTGTTAGATGGCGCTGTATGATATGCGAATATTAAATAAAACGTCGATCCGTCGACCAGGGTAACATTTTAACTATCTGCAGTACATTCTCCGAGTACTGCGGTGACAACGTGCGCGTTACCAAAGAGTTCTCGGTTGCGACGCGGTTGACCGCGGATCCCACCGGCGCCCTCGTGTTCAGCTCTTCGCACCTCGCACTTGACGAGACGTTCGAGGTGAGCTTTATTACAGGTGACATACAAGCTGGATAGAAATATAACTCAAGCGATCCTATAGAAAACACACTTTTAGTGCTCTATGGCTTGGAGTGCTGACCGCGTATTGAGCGGACAGTCCTTGAACCTCGCCACTCTATAGAGGGTTCGCCTGATTGACGGTCAAATGCTGTAGAAACCTTAGAGGGTAATTATTAAAAAGGTTTAGTATGCGCTTTGTGCGCTCTACGATCGCAAGTCCGATGTAGCTATAGACCCTCAAGGCAAACAGTGGAAAGCCACTCCCGAATAAAGTAGACTTGTAATTGATTTAATGTGATATCACAGGTGAAAATCTTGAAGCAGCGTTCAGGATACGCGGGGGGTCTGCGCGTGGGCATCACCGACGTGAACATACTGAACGCGCACGTCAACCGCAGACTGCCCCACGCCGCTACGCACCTGCCCCACTTCACAGCGTACATCGACGGTAACATAACCCCCACCACATAATTCCTTAGCTTATAAATATTGAGTAAGTAGCTACTTTATAATATTAACGATGTGTGTTTCACGAGACAGGCAACCATATGTTCTATTCGAGGCCTGGTAGCCGAAACCGGGACGCGAGGATTGTTTTACCCTCGTTCGAGTGGCTGCGGCGTGGGGACCGCATTGGCCTCAAGCTGACGGCCGACCACCGCGTCATGGTCTACTACAATTACGAGCCGCTCGACTTCGCCTTCGAAGGCGTTCCCGATGTAAGAACTTTTATTTACTCAGTACTCTTACAGTTTTAATTTCGAAATACTTGTCGATGCCGCATTTGAATACACACTCAGGAATGTGTTCTATGGTTTCCAGAAGGTGTTTGCCGTGATTGAACTGTACGGCGAGGTGAGCAAGATCCAGGCGATGAACAAGACAGCTAATGCACTGCCCCCACAACGTTAGTCACTGATATCTTTGTTTATAAAAAATAAAAATAAACGTTTTATAAGAGAAAAAGTAAAATTATTAATTTTTAATGATTATGTTGCAGTTTTAAACGAATCATTCATAAAACGAGAAGTGGAGACGTTCCAAGAGATGACGGTGTTGAAGCCCTCCGAGGAGATGGAAGGCAGTCTGGATGCTGTGCAGTCGGAGGGCATAGAGGGCACACCGGCGCCGTCGCCTGCGCCGCAGGCCTCCGCCCCCGCGTACCGTAACCCTCGCCCCTACACCTTCCACTCAGTGCACGGTGTCAACATCAAGCTCTGCAGCTCTGGTGAGAAACTGACGAGAATATTTTCCCATTCATCGTATAGTACGTTAACTGTAATGTTTTTTTAAATTGACAGACACGGTGGCGATGCGCACGGCCAGCTATAAAGGCGGCATGGCGGTCGTCAGCCAGCCTATCATACGAGGCCAGAGCTTTATGGTGCGTTACTCTACATTGTTTATGTTACATTCATTAGAGCGATTACGTCCATTTCGATTAATAAAGTGTGAGAATATATATTATAAAATTAAAAGGTTCATAACTACACAAGTTTCCATATAACAGAATATCCCATTTTTCCACCTACTTAGGGTTTGAAAGTCATCTTCCATTGTTGGACTAAATTATAAACGGTGTGTTAAATTTCATACTTTTACATTCATACATTATGTGTCAGGATATGGTGTGTAGTGAAGGATGTATGATTGTAGTTCCGAGTGGACAAGGTGGATACCTGTTGGGCGGGCAGCATGGGCGTGGGCGCGCTTGGCTACCTGCCCGAGGACCTTCCGGACCTCACCGGCGCACTCGACACGCCCTCCTGGCTGCTCACGCCAGACCTATGCGCCGACAACGGCACATACGTAACTATTAACCTAACCTCACAAATAAAAAACTAGTCAAGTGCAAGTCGGACTCGAGCACGAGGGGTTCCGTACCATTATCTGTAATAAATCACGTTTGTTGTATGGGAGCCTTAAATATTTTTAATCTGCTTTTTATTATTTGTTGTTATAGCTTTAAGTTTCAACTGTCATTTTTTTGTGACCGAAAGGCCACTGTTTGCCTAGAGCTCGAGGCGGCAGGGCCCAGAGGGCGCCTGTCCTAAGCCTCTTTAAGAGTAACTTAGCTCGAGGGCTCCTCACTAGAGGGAGCCTCGGCTCGGGCCGTTACTTTATTTTTATAACATTGGGATGTGTCAGAAATGTCAGGAAAAGCCATTGTGAAACGATCGTATTAGCAGAATTGGGGGTTAAACAATAACAACAAACAGCACAGCATGACAATTTGCATGCATGCATGCATACAGAATTTCAAATGGGGGGGAATACAATATTAAAGTACAAATTTATGTAGAGCCAATAGTATATAGAAGAAGCGAGAGAGGTGTGCCAGGATCTTTGTATGTGATTGGCGTAAATTTTTATTTATGTGTGTGTGTCAGTTCCGTCCGAAGGCTGCGCGGGCGTTGGAGGAGGTGTGTGAGCGGTCCGTGGTGAGCGTGGAGTTCCTGAGCGATGGGCGGCTGGCTGCTTCGATGGACGGACGGCCGCTGTGCGTGCTCGGCTACGTACCCGCCGCTGTAGACCGCCTCTACCCCCTCGTCGACGTCTACGGCAAAGTCTGCCAGGTGACCTATCCACACGACGATGCTACAACTCGAACGTACAACCCAATATATAAATTGATCTGTTTAATTTTCTAATTATAATCTACATTACAATTAATGGCGTAAATAAATTTGACTACAATAATATTTTATTTGTTTTACAGGTGTCAATTTTACTTCACCCATACATATTAGGAAGCGGAGCTTCTCTAGACCTCCCGAACGTGACAGGAACACTCGAGGACACCTCGGGGGTGTCGGAATTGCCCGAAGACGATGTCCCGCCGTTGGAGCTCGAGGCCGGGTCCTCGCCAGTAAAGCCGAAACTACGCGCGCATAGCTACAGCGCCCTCGCCGAGGAGCTCGCGTTGACCCCGAGCAAGCCCCGAGTCGACGGTGCGGCGCCGATGACCATGCACTACAGCCTCATGCTGCCGCAGCCCGACCGCGAGCGGATGCCCAAGAGCCATTCCAGTCACAGCCTCGGTGAGGCACGACGTCACGGCTACGCCGACGACCCCTTCGCCGAACAACAGCACTGCGACACCAACATACGTCATAATGACCGCTACCCTGAGGCCAGCGAAGTCGATAACTTGGACGTCGAGATTGTGGACGCGCTCACGCTCGAGACGGGCAACCTGCCCGACCTCACCGAGGAGCATTCCTCCTCTATCGACGACTCGACCCGCCGCGACGATCTCTCCGCGGACACGCTTTCCACCGAAAACCTGCACTACCTGGGCGGCTTGCTCGGCTTAGATCGCGGTGTAGACGGCGATCACTCGGATTGGGAGCGGGCGCCGGGCGAGAGGGAATGCGAACACCTCGCTGTCGTGCTCAAGTACTGGAAATTCCTGCTGCAGCCGCACCCGGAGCTAAAGCAAGGCTGTGCGTGGGGCCGCGCGGAGTGCTACTGCGCCGTCTGCATGCCCGACGCAAGCTCGCCGCTAACCGGTAAGTGAGCTGACAGATATCGTAACAGGTAGCAGTGGATGCTGACTGAGTCCTCGATTTTTTTACTAACTTTAATAACTATCTCATGTTAAACGTACTGCATAATACGGAGCTTGCGCTTTAAATCTTGCTCATTTATTTTATAGGTAAATAATACAATACAACAACTAACAAATACAAATTTAATGGGCTAGCCTAATCACATTGGTCTACATAGGTGTTAGATTTGTCGTGTAGCTCAGTACAATACATAGAATATAAAAGCAGTTGAAGATGAATTGTAATAGTTGATTTTATGATTTGTGTGTGTTTAGGATGGGTGCGCATAGAACGTGCGGACGCTGCGGGTGGAGCGGCGCGCGCGTATTGGCCACTTGAGCGCGCGGCGGTGGGAGCTGCGCGCGCGTGCGTCGGCTGCGCCCGTCGGCCTCGACGCCCCGCCGCCCTCACACCCTCTCTTGCCCGCATCCCAGCCTCGCTCTATGACGTGTAAGAATATGCCCTATCTGTTTCCACTACCACTGCTGTTATATTTTATGTTTCTCTCCATTAAAGTTTTTTACTCTTACAACAAAGCTAGAACATTCCAGAATACATAATTTTAAATTATATTGTTTACACGTTCCCGTCTATTTTATTCATTTTCTTTGCATTAACTTCAGCGAATATTCTAGATGGTTCGACTCAGAGGGCAAGTCGCACCACTTCGTGCTGGCGCTCGAGATTGATGTTGAGTGAGTTATTGCATTAATTTATATAATTGGAGTTAATATATGATAAACAAATGGTGGATAAGTTAATGTTTGCGTCCCGTGCCACGTGCACATTGGTGTAATACGTGAACATTTCCACTACTACACTACACTACTTCGTCCGATGTTCAAATAGTTTGCCGACCGCTACACAGACAATAATAACTACAATGCCTCTCACTTTTGCAATATAGATTTGCCTTTGTCATACATTCTTCATTCAAATTTAATGAAAATATTCAAGCTTCAGTCGTGTTACGAGAGTTCATTTAAAATATGTCGCTAATATTTTTTAGGGGAAAGACGCCAGAGAACGACTGTCTGTTGGCGTTCCTCATTTACTTGAAGCCCCACGAGACCCTCGCTACTGACAGCCCCTCAAGTCTCGAGGAGTGAGTGGACAGAGTCCACGAAGGAGCCCGGGACAGGGTCTAAGCCCCGAGCTGATCATAGTAACACAAAAGATGTCAAAATTTTCAAATCATTATTTATTGCAACTTACTGTACATGAGTGTCAATCATAGAATCAAAACGTGAAATTTACTTTACACTTTGTTTTAGTGCCATCTAACGTAAATTGTGTAAACTTATTACGATTTGGACAATGTTTAAATGACAAAAAAAATTGTCGCCAATTATATTGATACAACCAATGTGAGAAATATTAAAAGATACCGTATCACCGGTCGATTGTGAACTTCGTCAGTTCGTAATCGGGCATATTATAAACTGTCAGCAAACCGTGAACTGAACGTGACGTCTCTTACAAGTAGAGTTTGTAAGTGACGTACTACCAACTAAGTTCTATTACAGTTGTTATTCCAAAACATTAGTATAAATAAGTATTTGTTTGCAATTTAATTTTTTTTTCTAATCATCTGCTTTTTATACCAGTAGCCGGCAAAAGATCAAACGTCTCACCAGATATCAAGTGTGAGCCACACATAGTCATTGTATTTGGTACCCTTAATGGCCAGAGGATGGAAATGAACTGACTAAAGGAATTCTGAATTTCCGAAGTCGTGGTATTTCACGGGACGAGACGGCCGGTTCATGCATTTTTTTGCGAGCTGTACCCTTGCATTATATTATATTTTTATTATATTAAGTTATTATTTTTTGCCTATTAGTCATTAATAAATATATTGCTTAAGATTAGATTACGATTTAAAAGTTAATGCATTTTGAATGTTAGATTAAGGTTTCTAAATGTTATGACGTCACGTCGTGACGTGTATCAAAGGATCTCGAGCCAAAATAAACTAAATAGTGATTGCACTTAATTATGATGCACGTAAACTCCTTCATTTCAAACCTATACATTTATCACACATAAACACACACACATTTCGATAAAAATCAGTATAACATATAATTCACTAAGAATTCTAATTAAAAAATATATAATTCTGAACTTACATATCTGGTATTTTAATTAATAACCATTATTACAGTAATGTTCTATATATTTTACCATTTAATGTGTAAGTAGGAGTAATTATATTAAGGAACAATATATAATCTCTGCTTTCGAAAACTTTTAATGTGGGTTTCCACTGGCGTATTAACTAAATCTCTTATTAAAAATAACTCAGGCGACAATATTATGTTTTGTTTTTAATGTTTTCCGCAGTGTACACCCAGGGTTACGTTGTTATCAAATCAACAAATGTCAATACACTGTAGTGCTGATATATAATAGACTTGTATTAGGCCAAGACATAAGCATGTTTGAAATACAATATAATGTTTGAGTATAAATAAATGTAAATTTGTAAACTTTTTTTTAAGATTTTCTCAAAAAAAATTATTGTGGTTCTATGCGATTAAATTAAGCCATTAATAGTATTTCCCTTTGTATTCATATGATTT
This sequence comes from Papilio elwesi, assembly GCA_029849275.1. Taxonomy (NCBI): domain Eukaryota; kingdom Metazoa; phylum Arthropoda; class Insecta; order Lepidoptera; family Papilionidae; genus Papilio; species Papilio elwesi. The sequence goes on along the minus strand of CM056717.1, from coordinate 18,069,354 downwards.
AATTTTGAACGTTCAGTCTTAATTAATACCTCTGTTATATATTTCTCTAATTTAACTCGTACCAAAATGTTTTAAATGAACACGTTGTCCACTCCATGCTTAAGCAACGTTCTAAAGAATTTATAAAAAATCTTCGACTTGTGCTTTTACGTCAGCTCCATGAATGAGTAAAACACATTTTCAAATACATTTTGTGACATATACATCAATGCGAACAGAGATACCGACTAGTTTATGATTCATGCGACTTGTTTCGAAACATAATGTTTAATAAATATATGTGTTGTGTTTTTTAATATTTGATATTGTACCGTGTAGTACGGTTCAGTACTGTCTTACCGCCGCATCTATTAGAATATATTTCCTCGAAGCTCATATGTGTAATACAACTCTATATTATGAATAAAGTTTTTGAATTCAATACTTGTTTTATTAAAACACCCAAAATTTTTTTCCGAATCAAGATAGTAAATTTACACATGCCATGCATGGCGGCCATTAAACTATTTATACTTCAATTAGAAATGTAATGTGTAAATGTTTCATTTTGATTTGAAATAAACTATACACCTTTCCATGTTGACAAATTCTAAATAATAGCCTAAGGTTGAAATCCAAACTGGAGGCGTAGTAAGAATGGTGTGGTTTAGCGATATATCATTGCGGTAACATATGTCACCTTTGAAGGCAGATGATTGGTTTATAAAGAGTTTTCTATTAGAAAGTAGGCTATTCACTTATAAATTGAATAAAAATCCAAGGAGAGAAATTGCTAATCACCCTCCGTTTGGATATTATCAAGGATATCACATTAAAGGCTTTCTAAAATACACCGGGTCAATTATTTAACAACCGCTACGGGCTGCCAACTACTTCCGCTGTTGTACGAATGCAAAATTTAACAGTGATAGAGTCCGCAACAACACCTGTTTGCACGAATGGGCCGGCTGGACCGGTGAAATACCATGATCTTACAGAAAACAGGCGTGAAGTAGAAGTACTCTGCGTTTAGTTTGATGAGTGAGGTGCAGGCCTAATCTCAGTCCTCTTCCCCTTCCCGCCCTATCCTTATGAGGAAAGGGTGGGAAGGGGAGGAGGATTAGACGGGTAGGGGGTTAAGGGAGAAAAGGAAAAATCCTTTTTTCTGTCTATGCCTTCCTTTGTCCTTTGAAGGTAGGCAACGCATTTGCGACACGTTTGCCTGTAGCGAATGTTTATGGGCGGTGCTCACTTAACATCAGGTGATCCGCTTGCTCGTTTGCCACCTTTTCACATAAAGAGTAGATAATATCATTTCGTTTAAGTCAACGGCTGGTGTTGAATAAAACAACAAATAACTAAAAAAAATGATTTAATTTCGATGTTCAAAGAAAAATTACAATCGAATCAGATAATTAACTTAAGTAATACTTACAAAAAACGAACGAAAAATAATTTAAAACGTACGCTCCCTTATGGCGGTTGGGGTGTGTGGCGATCCAATTCGGGAGGGATCGGTTCTTCAGAAAGAGCGCTCGGATCTTTTCACTCGAAAACTAGCAAAAAAGCTACGAGATGCGATTTACGATCGACCAAATATCCTGGTAAAATGTAGGTGAAGATTTATGACCTACTTTATTATATACGCTAAAGACTGTTCCTTTGCAAAAATCGACCCCCCTGGTTCAACTGTAATTTTAATTGGCAGTGGGATGAATCGCAACATTCACACTGCCACCAGATTAAAAAAAAACAAACTGGTATACATTCAAACCTGGATATAAGTGAATTGGATAACGAGTGGATAAAGAGTGAGTAGCCCTATCTAGTCATTTTTACCCTCTAAACTTATATGTATTATTTGTATTTTGACCTCTGTTAATGAGGTGGAAGTGACAGTCAAATCTGCAGGTAAAATTTATATATGTTAATGAAACATTGTTATATTGTCTGAACTTAATAAGTCATAAATACCAGCTGGTACTGTTTGTAATTTCCAAAATTCCGGGGAACTAAGTGACCATTGTCTTAGCTTGCAGTTGGACCTTAGGCAATGCAGTTGATATTATCAATAGCGAAGATACGTCCTACATTATGTCCAAAAAAATCCAATTGTATCAATACAAATTTACGAATTGAATTGTACAAAAATTTTAATAATAATAATATTATTATTATTATTATACCTAGGGTGGGTCTAAGCGCAGCACTGCTTTTGTGGCGCATTCGCCAGATGTTGCCGAACCCTTATTCGCGTGAACAAAATTCTTATTTGAATTTTTGAGTATCGACGAAGTTTTTGGGTAATTACTGTGCGAAAAAGAGATTGTGGCCCCTTGAGCTCACTTATCCAGTTTCGATTGTATATCATTTTTTACGCGGCAACTTGTGAAACATGAGACGAACTTAATATAATTACATAAACAATGAAATAGTAATACTAAACGAATGAAAATTCACTTACATGCTATCTCTAATCGTCAAGACTACACTAAAAAAGTTGAAATTTTGAACCTCTACTCTTATATTTTAGGTTTATTATTCCGAGACAAGAAAGGCCAACAGTTTTGGACCCTAGTTGTGACGCTGTCGCGATTAATTTTTTCTAAACTTTTGAAGTTATACTCCTTTTGGCGCATTGTTTTCTAATGTTATAATTTTTACCTGTAACTCCAATTTATCTAATTAATCCGAATTGTCAATTTATATCTTTTTGACAAACTAAGCGCGCTGACTGGCACACAGGATGCAATGATTTAGTTATTTTTCTTTTGTTATGAAAGAAGTATAACTTCTAACGTGCCAACATACTAATGATTTAATACAAAAAGACATGCCATAAGCGGTCGAAAAGTGAAGACTCGAAAGCGTCCTTTAGGTTACGTCACGTGTTCATATTTACGCTTAAGTGACAAACACTAGCTGTCCTCTTTTTTTCTATTATTTTAATCACGCTATCCTTTTCACACCAATCGACATGCGTTAATGTTGGTGTCACTACTTGCATTAGACCGGTGACTTTGTACGAGTATAACATATCTATAGTATAAAATATCATCGACAAACATATTTTTTTTTTAATTTTGAAGAAAAATTCTATAGAAAAAACGGATCGCGATGCGTCAATCAGTTGGTCATGGCAGGATAATGCCTGACCGGGGCCACTGGAAATTCTAAAATGTATTTATTAGATAATTACTGGCAATACATTTAAATATTCACATGACATGACAGAATCGAAGCAACTACTTTTTTTTGTTTTTTTGTTTTTTTTTTTAATTCTACAATTCGCCAAAAGGCGTCTATGACATATTGCAGATACGACTTATTATATTAGTCTCTCGGATTAAATAATTACTTACGTGGTCTATATTTTAACATACATTGATAATTTACAGGCAAAGTATCTTTATGTTAAGTAAAAGAAACCGTTAGTATGCTTCTTGGCAGATTTATCCAAGTAGAATAAATAAGCTACATTAGCTTCTCACAAGATGGCGTCACCCGTCCAATATATACAAGGGACCAGAAGACCCGTCTTTGTGGCAATTTGAGAGGCATCATTCTAATGAGTGAAAGTGATGCCTTCCAATCTGATCGATATACATCTATTTCGGTTCGTGCTTCTAAGCTGTATTGGCCTGCGTGTTCTTTTACGGGACATTGTATTCGTTAGCAAGGAGTTTTAAATTTACAAAATAGCAAACATGGGACAAAAAATCATATTTTAACGTGATTTATGACTTTTAACTTATTCCTGGGTTGGCGTCAGGCAGACCTTAAAAACTGTAGCCGAACCATTATGGACTACAATTATACCGATCCATCCCCACGTGAGTGGGAAAATGCCATGAGACTTTACAAGTAAAACTAACTATTAAAAAAAGAAAATTGGTATGATCCATAATAGATATACTAGGTGCGTGTTAAAAAACCATCCAAATCGCTATTTGAAAAAGTTCAAATTTGTCATATTAAAAAAAATACATAGCATAGCTTAGCTTACTATTTAAATGTTATTTAAAAATTTTTCTTTATGGTAATCAAAAATTGTTAAGATACAATAAAGAAAAATACATTACGATGGTTTTCTGTATAGGATACATTTGTATTATCAAGTGATTTAAAATTACTGAGTAAGTGTGTAATAAATGTGTTATTTTACAAGGTGATATGTAAAGAACAATGGCCGTTGTTTACTTGTATTTTAATTTATTAATGAATTGATTCATTTGGTTAGCTATTCCTGGATGTTCATTTAAATGTATTGAACATTACAATGTTTAATTCGAAAGGAACATAGAGGTGTTGTAAAAATTTCTAACAATTAATATTTTTCACTGAATTACTTTTAAAATAACTAACATTCCTTTCTTTGTCCCCAAAAGTCAAGTTATATCGCATTTGATTTAATTTTCACAAAGAATATGCTATAAAATTGTATATGTTGTAAGCATAAGCAAACACGCTGTATACGATTTTGATACACTTTTATTTCCTTACTTTAAAAACTAATTTTTAAGCATACTTTATATAAGATCTGATATGTGTAGTAATTAATTTGTGTTAATTTGTCTAACCACATGATATATGGTAATGTGTAAAGACAAAATACCACAATTTAATACTTTAACAATATCTTGATCACTGTCTACAAGGAGTCTGGATGGCTGGCACTGTACAGTCTCACGTTCACGTCCTTACCCCGGTCATTCCAGTACAAGATGACCGTTTTAAGAGGCGTCCGCAAAGATTTTAACGTGTGGAGAGTTCCTCTAGGTGAATTAGCAATTGGGGTAGTCGCTAGGAGCATATTTAGCGAAGGAGGACAACATTACTTAGTCGTCGACGGTGAAGTAGGAGTTGTAGAATTAGTAGATTCTGACGGGGAACGGGTATTGTGTGGAAATAGGTTGGATAGGAATATGTTAGGGTGTCTGAGCGTATTTGCCGTTGTGATGATTGGTTGTGTTTTGGTAGAACCTTCAACCGGAGGCTTGGCCAATTCCTACCAAACGTTGCACTTCTTCTTGGGGTTCATGGGCGAGCCGTCGGGGCAGAAGAAGTCGCGCGCAAACTCCTTCATGTTGGACATAGGGCCGATCACGCGGAAGCGGCCTGGCGCGTGGAAGCCGGTCGTGACCCGCAACTTCATTGCCTCATTGCGGTACACCGAGCACCACGTGCTTGCCGCGCTCAACCAGAATAACTACAACCACAACAGCATTCCTTATTACATATTCATTTGTAAATGCTTATCAATTGCTTACAAGAATTACCTAGATTTATAACATCTAAGGAGACTATAATGCTTTAGCTATTTATGTTAATATAAATTTGTCTCAAAAACTAGATTCTTTTATTGGCTCCGACTTTAAGAACTCGCAAGTTCTGCTTCCTTAAAAGTTTCAACATCATTTGCTTCAATGGTGGAAAGACGATTCGGCGTGATGTTCTTTAATCGGGCCGACGAACGAAAACCTAAAGCTCCTTCTTAGTGGTATTAAGTTACTCCGTACTCCTCTCGATCCGATTATTTAAACGAAGATCGAGGTCTACCAAAGATCTGGTCAAAGTTGCAGGAGACCACTGAATGAAGGTGGCAGGAGACCGATCTTTGTGGCGAGCAAGGGAGGAGGCGTTCAGCAGTGGCTCTCGAGCCTACTTCTTGTATTTAGTTCCTAAGAATGAGGTGATCGTACAGCTTCCTGTGAAATTATGTATGGCTAACCCATACATTACTTCACTTCATACACACACACTTCGCAATAACGAGGAAAGTTACCTGCTTGGGCGTGTACTTCTCAAGGCCCGGGAGACGTGGTTCTTCGCCGTGGCGTTTCGTCCATGCCTCGTATGCGTAGTATGCGCTCTTAATTCCGCCGTTATCTGCTATGTTTTCACCCTGCGTGTTCACTCCGTTCAACTGCATACAAACAAATACGTCTCAATGTCTCATTATTTATGTATGCTGTCAAATATAAGTCGATGGAATTTATTTCTATAAAAAAATACTCCAAAGCATAAAGATGTCGTCACATCTTTTCTTAAGCCTACCCCTACCGACACATCCCTCTACATTCATATCTAAAACTCACTTCGGCACATGCCATTCTTCCCTCCTCATAACATGTCCATACCGTACCGTACTAGTACCATGCCAACCTTGTGCTCCTTAACTTGTCCACTATCGATGCTACTTTCAGACTTCCTCTAATATACTCATACCTTATCCATTCATGTTACTCCACACATCCATATATATATATATATATATATATAATCTAATCAATACACAGTCTCAAAACGCAATAATCGTATGAACGATACGATGTATGATACGGGCAATCATAGCATCGCTAGTTTTTATTTATAGTATTTGTGGCAAACGAGTAAGCGGTTCACCCGATGTCAAGTGATCGCTACCCAACCATCTGCAACTGACTAAAGAGTTGCAGATGCGTTGCCCATCTTTAATGGGCATAGGATAAGCAGAAAATGGTTATTTCCAATTCCTATATAGCCCCTCCACCGTCAAGTTTTCTTCCCCTTCCCATCTTTTCTTTATAAGAAAATGGTGGGAAGGGGGAGAGAACTACAATTAGTCCTCCAGCACCTCACTCATCGGACGAAACGCAGAATACTCTGCGTCACGCCTGTCTGTGAGGTTATGGTATTTCACCGGTCGAGCCGGCCAATTCGTGCAGCAGATGTTGTTGCGGACTCTACCACTGTTATATTATTTTCCCTACTCACCTTCATGCTGATCTCCTCTACGGTGTAATTGGAGTATTGATCGATAATGCATTGAGCTCTATCGAGATAATTCTGCATCGTCACGTCCTCCCACCAATTGAACAAGTTTCCTTCCTTGTCAAATTGACGTCCCTGAACATAAAAATATAACATATAAAATGACATAACATCGGGTTAGAAAAAAAAACACGGAATGCCGAAGGAAGTGAAAACTCAAAACAAACAATAGTTTAATAATAAATAATCAATAAAAATCCCCTTGTGTCTTAACAATTAAATTAAAAATTGAATCCAAGATAAATTAACGACTTCCAATAGCCTTATCAGATCACAGTTTTCGTTACGCTCTCGTAACGCATTCACTAGCTTACGTCAAGTCAAGTGTGCCTAAAGAAGCTTACACTTCAAAAACTCCTCTTTTAAAGATAGCCAGAACTGAGCCTGTTTTATTTATTAAGAAACTAGCTGTTTCTCCCGGCTTCGCACTTACCCTTTCTCATTTTACTTCCTGGATTTTTCTATAACTTGATTTTGAATACAATTACTTGGAATTATTTGTAACAACTTTTAACATTTCCTTGGTGACCAATATTGTATGTGGTGCTAGGCCTATTACAGTCCCTACTATGTAGACTATAGCACTTGTCTATTTGATACCAGGACCTCAATTTTGTCATAATGGTTTCGTAACAACGTAATAATGGCACAAGTGGTTGGAGAAATACCAAACAGTGGCTAAACTACCGTGACACGATTAGGGGGGCTGACAACGTAAAACTTGCAGTACATCTGGTAGTTTTACGTGTTAAAAATTTATTGACCTGGTCGTCGAAACCGTGCGTGATCTCGTGTCCGATAACGAAGCCGATGGCGCCGTAGTTCATGTAGGCGGGTCGTAGCGCGGAGAAAAAAGCCCCCTGCAGAATGCCCGCTGGGAATTCTGAATCAACATACAACAAATTTCATTATTTGGCTACCTAGCTCGTGCTAGCCATTATGATAACCAAACCTTACCGCCGTCACTCAGTAGTATCAAAGCAACTGAGTGGAGTGCTCAGTACAATGTGCAACAAATTGTAATAGTACTCTGAAATAACCATATAAAAATATGAATACACTCCCCCCCTCCTCCTGGAAGGAAAAATGAAAAATCTTAACGTAACCATAACCTAACCTAACACAGCATATTACGATCACCTAGAAGTGACAAGACATAGATGCTGTGGAGTACAGATATTATAACTAAATATGCCCGGCATTAAGTTGACAGACGTTGGCGTGAACGGACGTGCCGCGTACGCACTAATTGATTAATTTCTATATTTTATTCTAAACCACCTGTATCATACGTGGACAGTTAAAAAATAATTAGTTTAACTAACGGATGCTATTTTCGATGGAGGAGTAGAACGCGTTGACGACGGCGGGGCGGCCGTGCGTGATCCAGTCGGTCTTGTTGACAGGGTTGCGCAGATTCTTGAACAGGTAGTCGGTCCCGAACAGCGTCAGGTTTAGCACCGACGCCAACAGATTGTTCTCAGCCATTTCCAGCTGCACAAATAAGCCATTAGTCAGACAACAGTCGGAAACGATGATGTTCGATAACGAAAACACACTTACTCCATCGTAGAACTCGGTGAGTTTCTCAATGTTGAGCATCTCCTCGGGGTAGGCGATGTGGGCGGACATCGCGTCCAACTTGGCGAGCGCAGCCTGTCGCGTCGTTTCGTCCATCCAGCTGATCGTCTCCAGCCTGCGGCGGAACTCCTGACGAATGTCCTCGACCATCTCCAGCGCGTACTTCTTCGACTTATCGTTGAAATTTCTCTTGACGTACATTGATCCCACAGAGACGCCCATGCTACGGATATTGTATATTTTTATTACATGTGAAATTAAAATAGTTTGTGGTCAATGTTAGCGTGCATGTGTGCGTGCGTGTGTCTTAGTGTGTTAGTAGTAAGTGCGGGCTCACCTCGAGCTGGTCATGTCAACGCACTCCTTCCAGCGGCTTTCACGCTCTTTTTTGCCGGAGAGCTCGGTGATGTAGTCGAGTTGTCGGCGACGCAGTGCCTCGTTGAGGTATGATACCGAGGCGGCGGCCAGGCGCCACATCACGTAGTTGGCCTGCACGCGCTTCGGTGTTTTCTCCAGGAGCGTCTACAAATTAACACACGATTTTACTCTACGGTACTCTTTTATCGCCTTTATTTAGTTTGTTACAAATCTGGTCGAAATAAGTTCTTTTGAGGCGTAGGCTAGCTACCTATTAAGAACGTCAAGCGTGATGCGTTCGAACTTCAAATTAAGATTCTTTGATGACGATTTGATTACTAAATTATATTAGGAAAAAGCCGAATTCGATGTAGTTATAAAAGTGCAAATTCGATTCGCAAAATGCTTGGTTTGAAATTGGACTTTTAACAGAATTTGAAGTCAAAGAACCTATATTTAAAAAAAAATTAAAAAGCTTATCACCTCTAGACTGGTTACGTAGGTAGGCACATTCACGATGATGACCTCGTCCATATTGATAACAATGTGAGGGGCTAGCAGGCGGTTGACGTAGTTCACCCAATTGACGCTAGAGAAGGAAAATTACTTATAAGAAATATACTTTCATAAAGTTCTAAGTGTTTCAGTTCAAGTTGAAAGTAACTTTGATATTAAATAACAACTATACCGTTTCATTGCAAGGTATGATTGTTGTAAACAAACAAATGTCATTCACCATACATGGCGGCCTTTTTGTAATTTCATCGGAAATCTGTGTAACAATCTTTCATCTGCTATAATTATACTTTTAGCAGTGGAGCCACTAGTAAGGTGTCACATGACAGCCTTACATACCAGCTTGAAGCTAAGGTATCTTTAGCTTTTCGTATCGTTGAGTTAGCGCCATCCCATTTCTTCTATGCTAACCTACTTTCTAAATATAAACTTGAGACTCGTCAATGTTTCGCACATGTGAACTTATTTCTTCTTAATTTTTTAATTAATTAATTATTCTATATTGATTTACTTACTTGGGGACGAGCTTCTGCAGCTGGGATACTGTCATTGGATTGTACAGGGCCGTTGCATTGCGTCTCTTCTCTAATGGTAAAGAGATCTGTAATAAAACCATTTATATTAAAAATAAAGTACAAAAGTACTGTATTAAAAAAGTATACTTTTTTTCTAGATAATTTATACACCATCATGACCGTGCCCTTTCCACGCGTTTGACCGCAGCTAAACTCCTTACAGCCAGCCTGCCAGACGGCAACCTACCTCGGGAGTAGTTGATTGCACTTAAGTTCTTAATGTCCCGAAGACCGAGATAAAGAACAAACGTACATACACTCATCGCCTTATATATTTATATATATACAATACAATGTACATTTTAAAGCGTTAACAACAACAACATCTGAGGCCACCACTTCACAGAAGACTCCATCAGACCACGTCAAGAAGAAGTTATATTGTGCGTTTCGTCTGATGATAGGTTTCTAATTATGGATGTATGAATGTTTGTTATTCTCTCACGCATAAACCGCTGAACGTATATGGATTAAATTTGACATATAGTAGATTACTGGTCTGGTAGTCTATATATGCTATATATGGGCTTTTTATCCAGGATAAATGTACGGTTCCCGTGTGATAATTCTTATGTCCACTTATATAAAAAGCGATATTCTCTATGGATTACATAACAGCTTACCCGGAAGCCTGGCTGATCAGTAGTCTTACAATAATGCTTGATTTTACTTCGATGGTTTTTAACGAATTCATGGCACCATTGAGTTGTAATTTGACCCTCCGCCAATCAATTTTACACACAAAGCATTTACCACTACAGTGTAGGCGTCAGTTTTGGCATGAATTGACAGCATGCATGTTAAATATCTCACTGTTGTTTTACGCACTTTTATATACGTTATGTTCACACACACTTTGAAAGGCCACTGCGTAAAACGTACTGCTTAAAATTAAGCTGATTTTATATATTTAATTTTCGTCAGTAACGTAAACCATTAACATCAACGTCACTTTAATATACTTGCTTGTATTTTAATCAAGGAAAACGTTTTTGTATTTTTTTTATTTCCAAATAGTGCAAAATCAATGACAAACGGGAATTCCCCGGGCATAAACAAATCATTCTGTGTCTACAACGCTGTAGTGACTTTTCTAAAACACTCGCCGTGGACTTACGCTGCCGAAAGCGTACACAAAAAAAATATTGTCATCTCATTTTTTCCCGAGATACGAAAAGAGATAGAGCTTGTATCGCGAAAGAATACGAGGGGATTCTTAAAACGAGAAATTTGTAGCATGTCGAAGTATTGGTAAATTATATAGTTATCGGTATGCATGTCTATATTTATTACTTCATGATTCGTTTAGTGTGAGCACACACTTCTTATGGCTTATGTTAGTGAGCTTGTAGCCATCTCTGACACCTACTATGGTAATACGAATATTTGATTTCTATTTGGCGCGATCCTGTCACAACTCTCTCACTTCTACGTTCATACTTCTACGCATACAAGATCGTCGGTTACCGGTACTCCTTATATCGCCCTTCTTTAGTAAGCTACTAATGTGTGATCACGCCCTTAACTCAAAGGAACTTGGATACATTGATTTCTATTTGGCGCGATCCTGTCACACCTCTCTCTCTTCTGCATTCATACTTCTACGCATACAAGCTCGTCGGTTACCGGTACTCCTTATATCGCCCTTCTTTAGTAAGCTACTAATCTGATCGATATAAGTTCTCCTAACAACACCGCCACTCACTTTTGCAACATGAATTTGTTTCGTTACTCTCTCTTCATTCATCCAGTAATTAATTAAGAATTGACTTACATTCGCGAGGGTGATTTCGAAGTCGAGCGCTGCTCTAAGTTCGACCTCGGCACGTTTTCTGTCGGCGCCCAGCAGCACAGCGATGTCCACCATGTATTTGTAGTATGCTCGCACCAGCCTCTCGTCGAAGCCACGGCTCATGAACTCCCGGCTGAGCCCTAGCGAAGGCTGGTCAAACTGTCCACACAACAACAATTATTGCAGGCCCATGTCGAATTTAAATAATGTAATCACACATCAACATATATAACAATATATCCATCGCTAAGCGGACGGAATTGCAAAACATTCGCGCACCACAATTGCGTTACAATACATTGCAAAAATCAAGGAAATAATAATTTTACTGAATCTATCAATATTAAATATCAAGTGCAAACTCGCCCCGCGATGTGCAAAACAATAAGCCATGAAACAATTAATGTAGTCACGTCAAACGAGAACTAGAAAAGCATCTGCACACACTGGCTTATTATTTAAAAGCGTTACGCACGAGCCTTGACGACGCGTCTTACACCTAGACAAAATGAAATACAAGGAGTCTAATAAGCTGCAAATTGTCTTACATCGATAACCCTCTTGGTGGAGTTCTTGACGTCGACGGTAACAGAGAAGTCGACGAAGTAGTCGACGGAGTAGCCGGCGTTGCGGAAGCGGAAGACCGATCTCTCCCAAGTGAAGGAGGTTTCATTCCAGTTGTCGCCATTAAGCACCGGCCAACCGCCCATCTCCGTCATCTTGTTCAGCAGGGGAGTCGCTCCGCGGGCTTCAATCGCAGCTGCAATCGACACATTCGTTACTAATTCTATGAAAGTTGCAATCGACACATTCACCACTTCGCTTGGTGTTGCGGATGTTCATGGACGTCGGTGATTAATTTAAGCCAACCCGGTGGAAGTTTGACCATTATAACATATAAAAAATAATTTAATTGTGGCTGAAATCGACTCAAAAGATACAATAGTTCTATCACAACTGCCATACACATTTTTTGATACTTCGAATGCCGATTTAATAGAATTGATTAAGAGTTCCGTAAAATAAAAGGACTTTGTCGAGTGTAATATTAATGGTATGATTTCATAAATAAATTATACTCGTCTCCTTGGTGGTTGTAATAATTTTGCCTTATAGAGAACGATTTAATTCAAATATCCTATTTGTAATCGATGAATTTAATTATTATTGATTTATGAATTTAATAATTGAATTTGTGGCGTTGAATAATTTGTAATTTTTGTTTGTGAGCGAACTTGTGTTTTGATAATTAGGTCGAAACTATATTTGTTTAAATAGTGAAATGAACACAATTCGGCATGTTCTTTGCACGGTCAAAAAGTCACAATGGCGCGGACGGAGCGCACACTTCAAACGATGTCGGCGAATTGATGGCGGAAGTGGCGTCACGTCACTCACTTTCACTTTTTCATGTAACAACTGTATAATTGTCGTACAGCCGTCACACATTTAACCTTACTTAATATTATAAATTCGAATTAAAATCAACGACTCAACTAATCGTCATGAACATTTTTCACACACATTGTCACACATGGCCACGTGTGTCACTGTTCCATTTGCTTTAATGAAGAGTTAAGAAATTGATGTAACCCATCCAACATAATATAATTATATAAGATTTGATAAACCAAACTTCCCACCGAGGATGATACGTGAGAGTATTAAAATTGAAAAAAAAAACATCCTAATTTCAATAGGGAAGATGGCTGGGTACAACATAATTTTACTGATATTATGAATGCGAAAGTTTGTAAGCATGGATGTGTTGTTTGTTATTCTTTGACGCAAAAACTTTTTAGTAATATAACTTATACATCAAAATAATATATAGGCTATAATTTATAAAGATATTGTGTGAATTGACCAAAGTAATGTGTCAAAGAAGGAGGAAAAAATTCCGCCATATGCAACCTATTCTGATGTGCGCTGCAAAAGTCGTTAAAGTTACACGTATATAATGTTTAGTGGAATTGCTTGTATTAAATATTTCTACAAAAAAACCCCGCGACACTTATCTTTTATATGTAAGACATTATCCGGACCAGCTAACATACATATAATGCGAAACTATTTTTGTTAAAAAAAAGTAGCTGTATTTAAGTGTTTTCGGATGGATAAAACTTTTTGGTTTTTGAAGAAAAAAAACATTGAATTTATTCGACGCCATCATCGTCGAAGAGTAGATGGATTAAGAACGCTTAGATGTCTTAAACATTATTTGTTCTTCTTAGTTTAGGCGGTGTGGTCATTGAAAGGCATAGTAACAATAAATTCTTACTACTAACTAATTATTATTTAAGACAAATTTGCGTTCAATGTAATGAAAGGTTTAAAAATTTGTTTTTAAATAAATCTCTACTTGATCGCGAGATATTGAAAATATTATAAAACTTAAATCATATAATCTGATTGATATAATGACGAGTCATTACCATGTATTTATTCACAGATCCATTATTCATACGTCGCTTTAAATTCACCTGTGTACTATTGTTAAAGTTATTAGTTGATGAAATAATCCGTCGCTGAGTTTTAATGAGTAAATCTATTATACACATGTGGTCAGGTCAACAATCGTAACCATATTTCGAATGTAATGAACAGTCTGACAATAGTTTTACGGAGAGATGACTCGGCATCGTGAAATATCGATAACTCGTATAGTAGACGATTTGGGTTGATGTGCATGTTGGTCGTCAAATCGTACTTTTACTTCCACATTATTGTAATTTATATATATTACTAGCTGTTTCCTGCGACTTCGTCCGCTTGGAAATAAATTCGAGAAAACAATTTCGAGGTTTTTTCACTTTGCGCGGAACCCAAAATATTTTGCTTAAATTAAATTAGCCTATTTGAATCTCGACAATAGTAGCTATCTTCCAGTAAAAGTCCCATCCGAATTTGTGCAGTCGTTTCGGAGATTACCCGGAATAAGCAGATAGACAGACAGACAAAAAATTTAAAAATTGTATTTTCATTATAAGTACCGTATATACATCATGTGTATTGAGTATAGAAATGTTATTTTAATATCCCATACAGACACTTTAATTTTATTTATATAGAGATACCATGTATTATTTTTATTTGCATCTATTTTGACCACAAAAAACATACGTTATGCACCTGTGATCACAGACTAACGTAATGTAGGTATGGCATAGTTCATCGAATAGCCTTTGTGTGGTTAGCTGGTTGCGCAAATTGAATTACTTTACCCCAGGTGACTTTGAGTTTCAGTGACTTGTTTTGTACGCCTTTCATTTCAGAAGTTAATTCTTTATTAATTACATCATCTATTGAATTAGTATTTTGATACTCACTTGTATTCATGCAGGCCTTGTACAAAGTCTTGGCGAGGGCGTAGGGGCGCGGTTCCTTCGGGGTTATGGGCTCTTCCAGAAGGGTTCGTATCTGTTCTTGAAGCTTGTCGGTTATCAGCGAGAACGTGTTGACGGACGACTTGTCATCGGGTATGCGAGTATTCTTTACGAACATGCCGCAAGCGAACTTATAGAAGTCGTCGCACGCCTCGACTGTCTGGTCCATGATAGAAAGTAGCCTCGATGCTAAAATATATACTTGATTTTTGTACTCTCGCTCTGCATATTTATTAAATTAAAATAATATAGTATAGTACCACATGGTATCTATTACAACTTTAGCGAAATTAATGGATGGATGATAATTAAAAAAATATAATTATTTTGGGCAATATTGAGCACTGTTTTTGTTGAACGTTGTTCAATTGTTTATATAGTACTATAGTACAAGAGCCAAGAAACAAGGACACATTTTGGTTCGAAAGTAAAGATTACCGTCATACCTGCATGAATACATCCTGGCGTCTTGCAAACTTCGTAATCCGATCCAAAGACTGCGGGAGGCATGGATGGAGAAATTCTCATTTCACTAGTTTGTGGCAAGTCTATAATAAACATTCAAAAAAAAATGGCAACATTAAAAACAAAAAGCAGATGCAAAGGTGACGCAAAAAAAATGTAAAAAGTGCTAAATAATAAGCATTTATTTTATTAATGAAAGTTCAAAACGTTTGGTAATAAATACGTAACTAGATATAAGAATTGTGCAGAAGAAGTGAGACCAATTTATATATATATATATATATATATATATATATATATATATATATATATATATAAATTCTACATTTCACAACTTATCTGAAATAATCGCAATGGTCAAGATATAGGGTACGAGGAAATAATTCGTCGAATGACAAAGCGATCGATTCATCAAACCATTTAAACGGCGGCCTCGGCATCTCGCCTCGCTCATTTGCCGAGGTCGAAGCACAAGCTGATGAACTCTTTTTATTTGCAAGTATTCCCCTCACACATATGTTACTTTGTAAATGCGTATCGATATAATGTATATGTATAATATATATATATATATTGCTTTCCTAGATGCTCGGGCCGATGAAATCAGGCCTAGCAACTGAAAATGTACGAAATGTTTTCACGCTACAAGTCGTGGGTTCGATTCCCACCCAGGACAGATATTTGTGTGCGCGAACATGTCTGTTTGTCTGAGTGTAATTATCTATTTAAGTATGTATTTACAAAAGAAAAATAGTGTATGTGGTATATCAGTAATCTGGTTGCCATAGCAACAAGCTCTGCTTAGTTTGGGATCAGATGTCCGTGTGTGAATGTGTCCTAGGATATTATTATTTGTATGTATGAGTGCTTATACAAATTTCTATTTACTAATGAGTATATTCAAAGTTCCAATATTTACTTACAACGATTGACTTTTTTAGTATAATAATTTTTGATTACAAAGCTTAAAGAGTACTAATCGTAGAGCGCGTTGGTCCACAATAAACCTGTCAATTGTTAGTTCGGAATTCAATATCCCTACTAATATAAATGTGAATGTAAGTCTGTTTGTTACGCTTTCACGCGAAAACTACTCAAACGATCATCATGAAACTTTGTACACATATTCTTGGAGGTATTAGAAGTAACAAAGGATCCTTTTTTATCAAAAAAATATATATAAAATACATACATACTCGCTATATGTACGTTTCCTATAGACTCTGAAACGGCTGGACCGATTTCGATGAAATTTACAGGGATTGTCCAGATTGGCACATTCGTGTGTTTGGTAGCGATCGGATCAACATAATTAGTGGTACCTGGGTCAAGCCAGGGCGGGTCATTAGTATTATAATAAATAATAAATAGGACTTTATTTAGAATTTGCAACTGCAGGCACATAAGCCTCCTCTCAGAGAATTTAATACTGTTAGTTGTAATTTTAAATCTAACCTGCCCTGCGTTGCAAACGTAACACTGTATTTGCGTAATATAATCAGAGTCAATGACGCAAGCAAGTCGGTGCGCCATTTAAATCGCGTAAACGAAACAATTACCTTTCGATTTGCAAGCATACTGACAAAAACTCGGTCTAAACAAATTGGATATTTCACTCTCGATTCTGGTGCACTGATTTTCTTTCCTAATATCTTACACAACTGTAGCGAAACGGTCACGAACGAACCGTGCGTTCGCCACTCATGTACCGACTGCCAGGGTAAGCCCTGAATTCGTGTTTATACTTTCTTGTACTTCTTGAACAATATAATAGAGGGAATATAACTGATTGATTATTGGTAATGTTTTATTCTAGTTATATTAAGCCTAAAACTTTTAAATTATGATTATATTTTATTCAGTACAGCATGAGATATTTATTATCAAAGTTGCTGGCAGTCTCACCTCTATTTTAACGACTTGATGTCCATTATTTTGATTTGGAATAAAGCACGCAACAACATCTGTTGCACGAACGAGCCGGCTCAACCGGTGATATACCAATGCCTCACAGAAGACATGAAGTAGAAGTACTCTTGCGTTTCGTCTGATGAGTGAGGTGCGGGAGGCCTAATTTCAGTCCCCTTGCCCTTTTAAGGATAGGATGGGAACGGGAAGATTGGACGGGGATTGTCTATCCCTCCTCTGTCCATTTAAGGTAGGCAATGCATCTGCAACACATTTGCTTGTTGCGGATGTCTATGGGTAGCACTCACTTAACATCAGGTGATCCGCTTGCTCGTTTGCCTCCTTCTTCCATAAAAAAAAACATTTTCTTAAATACAATTTTGTGTTGTATAAAGGCATTAATGCCTCGACTGTTTGACTAAGATATGCTTTTCCACGAAACAAAACATTGAATTATCCATAACAAAAAACATTTATTATTTATTTTATTATTATTATTTAATGTCCATTGTAACAATAATTGAATTAGATGAACACCCATCCAATGGTAGGCCACAAATTTGTCAGAAATTATTTTAACTTTAATGTTAAGTTTCCAGGTATTTTCTTTTCAAATTTGTTTCGCAGTACCTACATGTTACGATTCAGTTAACACATGTTAGAATTAAGTTATTTTCCGTAACTTAACGTCTGTCTCTCTTTCACAAGCGGGATGTGATCGGGACGCGACGATGACGCAAATTGTAAATAAGTTAAACAATTATGTAGCACAGGATGTAAGCATAACGACGAATTCAAATGATTTAATTGTCAAAAATTCTAGTCTTCGAGATAAAGTTAGTAAATTTCACATGACATGTCATGTCGTGACGTGCCAGGACATGACATGACATGAATTATACGCGAAATCATGAACCTAAGACACGTGCGAAGCCGCGACCTACAGCGCGTAAAATCATTGCAAATTTATTCTTAAAAATCATTTACAGTACAGCAAATCTTTTTCACTTCGCTTCCAACATTCTTGTCCCCTGACACGCCGAATAGTTATTTCGGTCACGTGTTCGTGTATTGACTCTAAGGTCCATACGAAGGCCGTTAAACTTTTGCACGATAAAGTTACAGCGCGTACATCTCAAGAACGGGTAAACAAAATGAATGTACAGTCGGAATGGGGACGTCGGAATTGTTTTAGTGGTACCGATGCCCATTGTTAAGGCGTTTATAAAAACACCAGCAATGCACCCCAGCGTACGTTGATGTTATCCGGTCGCTACCAAACAGGATAACGACATTACCATTATTAGGTAAGGCCCGTAAAGATTTTCTAATTTTTATTGAACATACATACACACATCGGATTTTATATAGATATGTAGAAGATGTAATACTAGTTTTGACCCGCAGTTAAGCCCGCTGTGTCGTTTAATTTATCCTATTCGAAAGAATTTGATTATTGCTGAATAGACAATGTGTTCAGTTACATCTTTGCTGAAATCTTATCTAGATAAAACAACATATAACAGTCCACAGTCTTTTGCGAGATATTAGTACAGTTATCCCGAATCCTGGTCCACTTAAAACCCCCGCTATTACATTGTTTCTAACTAAGATTTTAAAACAGTGAAATTCCTACGATTGTCCGATATACTTATATAACAAATGCGAATGTAAGTTCGTTTGTTTGTTACGCCTTTCACACCTTAACCAATCGTCAGGAAATTCGGTACACACTTTGGTAGTTTTATGTCAAGAAAAAACCACGCATTCGAAGGCACGAGCTAGTAATCTGACATTGAAGATTCGCTGTTATATAAGTTAACTGAGAACGCCTTCCGAATAATGATTGCTTAGTGCTGTGTTGTGTTACGATGCAGAGCGACCTATCTTATCTCGATTTAGTTCACGATTCACGGCGAAATTTTCTCTCATTAAGTATTCTATGGAGTAGGCGAGGTCACTTCCAACCGGCTTTATGGCGTACTCAAAACACATACTAACCTCATCTTGAAACTTTACACTATTACTATTTATTTATATATATTATATATATAGCGTAATAAAAAATAATAAGAAAAAAAGGGAAAGCTAGTGTTTGACATTTAAGCGTATACACATGACGTAAGCTAGAGACAAAACGTCCCAACTGGGACGCATGCAAGTTTCAGTTAGGCCAAGTCGTCCAGCAGAGGGCGACTGATGGCTAAAGGGACACAGAGGTTAAACTTTCAAAGTAATATAATAATTTGTACTCATGCTAATGCATTGAAATGGTTACAATTTTTCTTTCAATATTTGTGTATTTAACGTTTGAACTTTCGTAATAAAGGAGGTGCATTTAGGGTTGCCATATACTTTTTTTGTACCAATTACATTGATCATTGAATCCAATTTTAATAAGTCTATAATAAAGCGAATCCAAAGAAAAACAAATATTTTCACTCTAATAATAATGAACTGCGTGTGGCAACCCTAGATGCGTAGTGGCGTACTTACAGTTGAATCCATTGTCGCGGCGGTAGGCTGCAACGAGGAAGGCAAGGAGAAAAGCTACAGCCACCACAGAGATGACCACGCTGACAATAATAAGGCGTCTTTCCAACTTCGTCCGCCTGTTCCAAAAAGAAGCCCTGCAAATGAAACAACATGTACAAGAATTTCTCATTTGAAATTAAGTATGAATTGGGTCGACTTCGTGATCTTTTACCCTCGACCTTTCCTATCACAACCAAATCGTCCATTGTCTGGTTGTCTCTTATTGGTGTCTGTAATATGACCCAAAGTAGCTGAGATTTTTTTGATAAGTAGTAGTCGGATGGTGATTTAGAAGAAGCGAAAAAGGTGGTAGAGCCCGCAACAACAACATCTGTTGCCGAAGTGGCCGGCTCGACCGGTGAAATACCACGACCTCACAGAAAACAGGCGTGAAGTAGAAGTACTCTTCGTTTCGTCTGATGAGTGAGGTGCCGGAGGACTAATTTCAGTCCTCTTCCCCTCATAAGGATAGGACGGGAAAGTGAAAAGGATTGGACGAGGAGACGGTTAGTGGGGAAAGGAAAATATCATTTTCCTGTCTGTGCCCTCCTTTGTCCACTAAACGTAGGCAACGCATCTGCAACACATTTGCTTGTTGCGGATGTCTATGGGCAGCGTACACTTAACATCAGGTGATCCGTTTGCTCGTATAAAATCTAGGAGTATGGGCATTACTAGACATGTAGATAGCAATAATGGTGGTTGCTGTATTGTGGGGTAAACATTTACCTTTCTGCGGATGTCGAAGGTAGATTGTGCATTTTGTACACCTAAATGTCCTGCTGAAATGAGACTAGATTCGAACCTACGATTCTATCTATCGAGACACAGATGTTTTATTCAATGATGAACGAAAAACTAATTAATACTAAATATAATCAGGCAAGGTATAAACTTGCGTACGCTTTTACTTTATACAAGAAAATGGCATCCATATTTGCAGTGTGTTATACTAATGCAATTTTCGCGGTGCCTCGATTCGCTTTAGTCAGTCAGAGTCGCGCAAATTTATTCAACTCAGATTCAGATACCGTGTTCATTAATTTTACATGACCAGATTTGATCAGTTGCTTACTCCGTTTCAATGTCAAACTAAAATGTTTACTAGTGGGCCACGGTAGATGTTATCATACCTGGAAATGTATTTAATAAATAAACGTCGATATTCGTAATAGTTCTTATATGAAAAATAAAAAAAATATGCGCTCACGCCCGCACGCATAGGGGTAGGCAGAGATCATGGATTTTTCTCGCTTCTTCTTCATTCATACATCTACGCATAAATGCTCGTCGGTTATGGGTGCACTTTACATCGCCCTTTTTTAGTAAGCTACTAATCTGATCGATACAAGTTCTCCTAGGGCGTCCCCTAGGAGAACTTATATGTAATCCTCCCTAACAACAATGCCACTCACTTTCACTACATGTTTCGTTACTCTCTCTTCATTCATCCTTTCAACATGCCCGAACCACCGAAGCATACCTTTCTCAATTCTAGTCACAACGTCCACTTTTAAGCCACACTTTTCCCTTATAACGCTATCTTTAATCCTATCATTCAAAGTCTATCCTAACATACTTCTTAAGGATTGCATCTCAACGGCATTAACTCTACCTAGCATGCTTTTCCTGCCAAACCCTGCTCTCACTTCCATACATTAAAGTGGGGATTACAGAACAGATTGTGTATTGCCAGACGAGCCTTCATAGACACAGTCTGACTCCTCACTACTGTACCTATAGCCCCATTCATTCTATTTCCCGCACTCACTCGTCGTTCAAAATCTTTAACATGCCTACCATCTCTACTAAACATACACCCCAAATACACGAACTCTTCCACCTGTTCCACTACATTTATATCAATTATTGTACTACTTTGTTCTCTTTCAACCATATGAATAATGGTTTCATAGAAAATGAAATACGACGTTATCTTAGACAAAGCACGGCTCAACCTCATAACTAGATAAGCTGTAACGAAGCATTGTTGCCAACGATAGCCTTAACGCAAACAATCTCTAATGCATTACGATATATCGGAGATTGGCGACTCAAAACATAATTTATTAATTTTATTATACTTTAAATTGAAAGGGGTTTAAAAGAGCCGTGTTAAACACGTGATTATTTTAAAATTTTTGTATCGTTATGAGCCGTGGTTTGATACGTTTTATATTAAACGGACTACATATTACGTAGTTCACTCTTCACGGCGGACAATAGGGATACGTTACTTTCACGCCCTTAAACCGTATTGGGATAAACAGAAATGTGGTATATTTTGAAATAAACATAAGGTGTTATATTATAAATTATTATGTTAATTATATTTAAATTAAATTAAATTATTTTAACCCACTATCCTAATTCCTTTAATAATTTAAATGCGACAGATTGTAAGTATGGATGTTTGTTACTCTTTCACGCAAAAACTACTAAATGTATATTAATGAAACTGTACGATAGTAGCTTATAAATTAAAATAATATATAGGCTATAATTTTTAAAGATATTGTGTGAATTGACCGAGATATAACGATAAGTGTCAAGTAAGGAGGAAAAAAATCCGCCATACGCACGCTATTCCGGTGTTCGCTGCAAAAACCGTTAGAGTTACACGTATATAACGTACAACGGAAGTGTTTATCGTAAGTGAAACATCTATTCATTATAGGGCGGAGCGAAGTTTGCCGGGACAGGTAGTAATATATATATTTGAATGCATTCACACTGACAGTTGACATTCACACTGACAACAATACATTGTTGAGCATAGCCGTCAAATTCATAATTAACAAGGTCCCATTTCGACCCGTAACTAACTAGTGTGAATGTAAAAGACGCGACAGTGGTGCCCCGATAAATTATAAATCCGTACTCTGTCTACCCCATGTTCCTAACGTTAGTGGATACTATATTTTTTACATACGTTCACGCACGAATTAAGCAATACCGTCGTCTCAATGTATATCGAGGACCAAGCTCAGGGCCTTCAGGTCGTTGAACCTAGCCGTGAATGCCCTGGACTCGAACTTGTTTCATTAGGCCACTTTCTCTTAACAAATCAAGATACTGTCTGATAAACAAATATTTGAAATGCATACACAAAATTAGCTTAATATACATTCCATTCTAAATATTAATACGAGTTATTTGTTACAGAATGTATACAGATATATAAGACGGGTCGCAGAAAACTATGGTCTGGGTACGTTGAAAGGATGAATGAAGAGGGAGTAAGCGAGTGTGTGCGTGAATTATGGATTTAGAAGTGTAGAGGTGTGCGCGTCAAATGGAAATCCATAATCTCTGCCTGCCCCTCTGGGTTACGGGTTGCATATGTGTTGTAAATATGTACGTATGAAGGATATCACTTCAAACACCGTCCTGAGTGGCGGCCTTGTTCTCTGTTTGACCACGATCCCACCTGATGTTAAGTGGCGAGGTCGTTTATTTTCTTTTGTACCATTCCGTCGTGGACGGGTAGTGCCGGTAAATGACGTGTACTGTCTGACTAATATTAAAAAATTAATAGATAAGTTTTTTATTGTTTATATATTAATAAATAAGTTAAATAGGAATTTGATTAAATTTCGATTAAGATAGTTGGACATCAGTTCTTCCTTTCGATTGTAACTTGGGTTCATTCAAAAGAATTGCAAATGGTCTGATGTTAAACTGTTAGAATTCCAAACATGAAATGAAGGACAATTAATATCTAATCCTTTTGTATGGCAGCCATTATTATCATTGTAGTGGTATATATAATGTACATTTGATTTCTTTATAGTACTAGGTGGCGGCAAACGAGCAAGCGGTTCACCCGGTGTCAAGTGATCGCTACCCATAGACATCTGCAATTAACTAATGTGTTGCAGACGCGTTGCCCACCTTTAATGCACAGAGGAGGGGACAAACGGAAAATGGGTATTTCCAATTCCTATACATCTCCACCGTCAAGTTCTCTTCCCCTTCCCATCCTTTGCTTATAACAAAGGGTGAGAAGGGGGAGAGAACTACAATTAGGCCTCCGGCACCACACTCATCAGATGTAACGCAGAATACTCTACTTCACGCCTGTCTTCTGCGAGGTTGTGGTATTTCACCGGTCGAGCCAGAGTTGAATTTAAATTGAAGTTTGCATTAACAATCCACTATGAAATGAGCGTAGTGATAAGAATTACTGTTACACTATGAAATGTATACAATTTATTTTTTAATAACACAAATATTGCTACTGGTTTGCATATATGTAAATAAAATGACGTTTGACAGCTACTTTTTCCGTTGACCATCGGAAACCGTGCGTTAATCATTTGATTAGTAAATAATAATAAATCGGGCATTTTTAAAATGTTCCCACTGTAGGGTCACAGGCCTCCTCTCAGAGAGAGGGGATGAGCCGTAATCCACCACGCTGGCCCAATGCGGGTTGGCGGATGTCACATATCTTCGAATGGGTGGTTCTAGGACATGCCGGTTTCCTCACGATGTTTTCCTTCACCGTTTTGAGCAGTGGTGATGAAATAAATTACACAAAGTAAAGCGCCTGCCTGGGTTCGAACCCGCGACCTACAGTACGTAAGTCGGGGCCTAAACCGCTGAGCCACCACTGCTCTTATCATTTGATTGGTCAGTAAAAAATAAAGGAAATTCGCCATTCAATTTAATGTTATATTTCATTGTATTCGTAAATTGAAGTCAAACCACGAAACCACGTCTAGTGACGCAAACGTCTTTAATGTAGCGACCAGTACCGGTTTGCAATGATTCGCTGGGCATGACTATTTTGTTTTGTAGCTAATTAAAGGCTAGCAAAAACCTTTGTATACTAAATAATTTGTACAAAAACGTACTATAATACACCTTGATATTGTATATCAGAATGAACTAACAGTTGAACATAAACCCACTCGATGTTGTGAACCATAATCCCACCTGTGGTGATGTGGTTGAAAGATTGATTCTAGTATACCTTATACATTGTACAGCCTATTTACTAATATCTTGAAGGTACTTGTTCGAATCCTTTGCGATTCTTGCAGTCAACGAAGTCCAAGTCAAAATAAATTCGATTGAATGTGACAGGCTAAACGTTCAATGACAATGGGGAAATTTATTTGATTTTATCCCCCCATTTCCTTTTCACCATCGGATGTTTATCTTAGTGGGTCACCGTACCATGAACAAAGACCTCTTTGTTGTTGAACTTCTGTCTGTCAATTCTGTATTCTGTCTCGCTGTCAAACGTGGATAGCTTAGCGATTCGCTCGTATCGTGTTCGTTTGGCAACGATTTTTTATGACAGCACTTGACAGTGTACGTCTATTTTTCTATAAAATAAAATTATAATTTAACAATACTAGTGATCCGCCCGGCTTTGCAACCGTTTCGGAATCCATAGGACACATCGCCTTACACGTAGACAAAAAACCAAAAATATGATCCCACGAGAACCGTACAATTTTTCGGGATAAAAAGTATATATGGTAATCCAGCCTGCAATCTATCTCTGTGCCAAATTTCATCCAGATCCGTTCAGCCAACATTGCGTGAAAGAATAACAAGCATACCCATACTTACAAACTTTCGCATTTATAATATTAGTAGGATTAATGCGAGAGTGTGGTTAATTCTTTTTCAACTACTTAACGACTCAACTGATGATCATGAAATTCAATACAAAAAATAACGTGACGTACCTTTTATCCCGCAAATGAACAGTTCCCGAGGGAAGAAAATATATATGAAACCATAGATTTACATACCCAGATACCGCATTACATACAGATTCAACATTCAAAAGTGAAGCTCGATTTTGCCGTGAATGTGAAATATGACGTTCCTTTGGGATATAGCTTATTACACGATTTAATAGCACAAACCGTCATTTATTTTTAAATACGGGTATTTTATTCGTGAACAAACAAATGACAGAGTTGCAGTTTACGAAGTCCCCAACTGGCGAGTTAAATTTCACTTAATACAGTTCAGTTTCTAATTTTTTCTTCATTTCATACGTGAACTCGAATTATAAAAAAATCAGAAAAAAAAACCGCGGGAAGCAGCTAGTTTAAAATATATTGCAAGAATTGACGATATGTTGATTTCTAACCAAAGTTAACTTTAATCTATCTGTGAAATGTCTAGGTTCTATGAACAGAGGGATTATAAATGTAAATTCCCACCTCATCCGATTAAGCGACTTCCACACACATAATCGAGACCGAATCAAGTTGACAAGTTAAATGAATTATTGTGTGCGCATGAAACTGTTGAATAATTATACAGGCAGGTTGCTCGCAATTGATTAATTCCACCGACTTGAAGTTTCTAACTAACTAACTTTCGGTTACTTTTACTTTTGAATCTTGCCTTTGTACTAATTGATTCCGTATATCAACGCACGATACTACTAGCTGTGTGTACGAGAACTTAGAAAGGATTTTTTACCCATCCTGTAATTGTTAAAGTTAGCATGGGAATACTACCCATGCGAAGCAGGGGCGCATCACTAGTTTTTTGATAAAGTATGGTAATCTTAGTATAGTTTTAGATACATCTATTACTATGCATAGTTTAAAATGTAATAAATGATAAAGACGAGAATTTTAGATATCGATGGTTTTAGATAAAGCGGAATGGATAAGAGGTCATGTACCTTACGGTACACGGGTACCGGTTATGCTTAATCGTGAAGAATAACTTAAAGAATACGCATTATAAGGCGCCATTGAACATCGAGTTCATCGGCCTCTATTACAGCGGTCCTGGGTCGGGGCCGAGGCGCTGCGGACCGGTACTCTAGCCGTGCCGCGACGTATCAGGACACGTCACCTTTCTCCAGCATCTACTCACAAACCAATAACACTTTTTTGTACTATTTTTTTATCATGTTTCCTAACGTCATTTGACACTCAAGGTCGTTTAAATGTGGGTAATTAGATCTCTGTGATCGCGTAATGGCTTATAAAACATTCACACAAAACATAATGTATCCTCAGGTTTTCCAGAGAGATAGCTTGTATCGCGACATGTTTATACGTCAGTGGAAACCCACGGTTAGGATCCCCTGTCAACTTTAGGACGTCGAGATCTCGGTGTGGATAGATGGCGATTGCTAACTCCTATAGAATTAGTACAAAAAATATTTTGTTCGCGTATTCATAACAATGTTTCATACAGAAATCGTAACGCAACCCTGTCTAAATATATACGCACTTATGCTCAGGCTAGATTTTAATCCTAGATACTATAAACCAGGTACTTTTCCAGAAAGTTCCACAGAAAACATTGTAGGTAACACAACAATTTCGCTTAATTTAAAATTTTATTAGTATACATTTATTTAATTACCATAGATTTTTAAACAACTACATGACAATAGGAGCAGTGGTGGTGGTTCAGCTGTTTAGGCCCCGACTTACGTACTGTAGGTTGCAGGCTCGAACCCAGGCAGGCGCTTTACTTTATTTAAATGATTTTATCACCACTGCTCCAAAATCGGGGAAGGAAAACATCGTGGGGAAACCGGCATGTTCTTAGAACCACCAAATTCGAAAACATGTGACATCCACCTACGCACTGCGCCAGCGTGGATTATTCCCTCGGCTCATTCCCTCTCTCGGAGAGGAGGCCTGTGTCCCTGTGGGAAACATTCTAAGAAAGGTTGATTTATTATTAGTATTATTATTACATGTCTGATCATGTTTACCCGGTATATGGTATATCTAGTGAGTCTAACGGGTTACACATTCTATGATTGAATCCCCGGTGTGCAACTAGTTATGTGCGTACGAAACGAGCTTCACGTTACCGAAGTCGCGTCCCATATTTTTTGCGCAACAGTAAAAACTGTAATGTGGTCGCAATCCGGTGTGTACACTACTTGTGTTCGATTCACAGTTAGTTACTTCAATACATATCTCGTTGACAGGGATAGTGGTTGCGCTTAGTCAGGGCTCTATAAATTTAGACTTACTAAACATGTTAAAGTTTTCGATTCTACGGGCAATGTCGGATTCCTCGTGCACTGGATGAGGGCTCCAGGTTAATCACATTTATTGAACGTGAAATAAAAAAGAAAATGAAGGTACTCAGAATGAGTTAAAAATCTTATTAACTCTTTTTTTAAAGCTACTCATACGTTTAAGTTTTGGTTGGTATTGGTTCGTCAACGTTACGTATACAAAATATTAAAGCGTATCTCAACAAGTCTTTTCGAGCAGAGTTTTTATAGTGTGTTCACCAAAACTAACCCATCTATCTCACAACAGCTCTGCGTTATGTAAGCAATCCATAGGCCATCGGATCCTAAACTTTTTAGACAAGCGAACACTCGAAAATGGCTTTTCGTTTCACACAACCCAACATCTGTTTTTGAACTGTTTTAATATTTCATATTACCAAGATTCGATAAGAATAATCGTAAACTACTTTAGGAATATCTGTCTGTCTGTCTGACACATCTTACATAGTCATGAGTAGACCTAGGGGTAGGTTTACTAATAACCAACCCATGATGTCAATAAGATTAGATCTCGTTCGATGCCATCCAATTATAACCAGTGATGGATCCAGGATTATGATTTAGGGAAATGGGGGCTCGTTGGCATACTATTTTGATATTTATGAACACCAGTGTACTAGTGACCAGCCCCGGTTTCGTCCGGGTACCACTAATCATGTTGATCCGATCGCTGCCAAACACAGGAATATGCCAATCTGGACAATCCCTGTAAATTTCATCGAAATCGGTCCAGCCGTATCGGAGTCTATAGGTCTATAGGGAACATACATATTTCGCTTTTTTATACTATTTTTTTCATAAAAAGTATCCTATGTTACTTCTAAAACCTCCAGGAATATGTGTACAAAGTTCATGATCGGTTGAGTAGTTTTCGCGTGAAAGCGTAACAAACAAACTTACATTCACATTTATAATATTAGTAGGGATATTGAAACAGGCTTCTGCAGAGTGTCGTTGGTGTCTTGTTGGTGTCAATACGCTTGTCCTCACTCTGATGTGGAAAGTGCCTTATTTAAATCAAATATGTATTGAATCGATGTTAAATTAGGTACGGTCAGTCGTACGCATAAAACGATGCCACCGAGTGGTTTTGCAACGTGTTCAAAGCATACTTAAATATTCCCTAACTTCCATTGAAATTAACTGTCATATTGATTTATAAGTGTGGACGTAAATTGACGCCTCCGAATGCTCTACGTCTGAATACGAATTAATTCTCTAATAATAAGCTTTACGTTCTGCCAGGAGGGGCTACTTTACCGTCAGAGTAAACATACTCCTTGGCTATGACTGCAACTACAGCCATGTGTCTATGCGAAGCATTAGAATATATTTTCCATTAAAGTATTCATTGGTTCGTGATTGAATTGTGTGCTATTATCCACTTGGGCAGGTCTCGATATACGTATGCACTCATGCAGGCCCACGTCGTATTACCAGAGAGCGAGATTTTATTCAATTTCTCCAAGACTTGCTCTCTTAACGAGTTTTCCAGTAGAAACTGCCAGACCAGATTGACGGAACATGAATTTTATTAAAGTACGTATGCCATGTCGATTCTTCGTCCGTCTGTATTATCTAATACATCTCGAGCTCCAGAAGCGTAATCGGAAGCAGTAAGGATTTAATAGTCAGTAACAGATTGAAATTACATTAACCATTTCGATTATTTCTCAATAACTTTCGTATTTTTGATATAGGAACGGAAATCACAATAAAAATACATTTAGAGTAATTCTGAAATTTGAACTCAACTTTTCTGTCATTGACCCTGGTAATAAAAAAACCTGTCAACAAGGATTGTCTCCCTATACCACTTCCCAGTTATATATCCTTGGATATAGGAAAGGAAATATATTGATATTTCCTTACTTTTCGCTTCGCTTTATCAGCGTCATAAGTTGGCAGTCACGCTGGCGTGTTAGCACTACATCTTTCCAACTTGTTTTAGGTCTTTGACCGGGCAGAGAAAGCGTGTTACCGATGTCAAGTGGCTTCATTTTTACGTGACCATACCATCACAGTTTACTTTCCTGCGTCTTATCGTCGATTTAGTGCACACCAAGGCTACCTCGCACGTACCTATTGTGGATCATATCGCGTCTAGTTACTCCGCACATTCAAACAAGGTATTTGATAGATGATTTATATAAGTATATTGGTAAAAACAATAAGTGATTTATACTTTCAATACAATAAAGGGTTCATGACTCTACTAAGGCTACCACGATATTGTAGTGAGTCTGGCATGGACATGCGTACAGATGGCGTCTTAACTATCGTACCCAGAACAGCATCCCTGATGGTCTGAGTACGATAGGTCGCCTGAGCACCGTGGCGTCTAGATGGAGCTCACCATTCTGGCGGCACTGTGTAGCTCCGCATGTAAAATTAACCTAATATTTATTTTACATGTTTATTTACCCATTTTATTTTATATTTCTTGTACATTTTTTTGTGCACGTACGTAATAATGAAAATATTTATTATTGTATTTTATTAAATACGTGGATGTAGGAAAAAAACATCGCACTGATCGAATCAGCGCGTGAGAGCGGTGACGTATTCTGTGCACACAAACACACAAATGTACAAGTGAGTTAGAGTAAGCCGGTGATTGCGTAACCGACACACAAGTCGATGTAATGGTTGCGAATGGCCGTTCGCTTGTTATTAACATTGCGATTTATTTTACTTAAACCCTATACGCTCGTACATCGAATTTTAGTAAGCATGTTAGAATTACTACTAATAGTTGTCAATCTATTGTTCTGTCGATCTGTCAATTATACTGCGCAGGTAATCATGTAAGGCAGTAATTTTGTGATTCTAATAAAGTAATAGCGACCGGAACAAATTAAATTTTATGTGTTATTGAAAAACCATAAAAAAAATATATTTGGCCTATGTTAATGATTTCGAAATTGACCAAGAAATTTACGGCGACATAAAAGAGCCGAATAAAAGATAAAAATGCTCGTAAACTTGTTTACAACGCAATCGTATATTAGAATCCGTTTAAACCAAATGGATTAATTAAAGTCACGTACTTACTAAAGAACAGGTACTTACATTTCACAGTGCTGCAGAATACTATAAATTGAAAAAAGCATTCTAGAATAGTCTGTGCGAATTCTATATCCGTATAAATAACCAAAAAATAACCGCTTAGTCGAATTCGCTTTTTTATAATAAGTTATATGAAATTCGAAGACATGTAACATCCACCAACCCGCACCGGGCCAGCGTGGATTACGGCTCATCTCTCGGAGAGGAGGCCTGTGTCCCTGCAGTGGGAAACATTAAAAGACTGATTTATTATTATTATATTTCTTAGATGTATTATGTTACGTGTGTTTCTTTTCGTTTAAAAATTGTGTTATTCATTTGTTGTATGTTACAAAACATTTTTTTTATTGGACGTGTCTTTTTTATCGGTAAATCTTTATTTGATGTTGTATTTCAATAGAATCTATAATTCCTTACGATATGGAATTATTTTTTTTCTTTTATCGAGTCTCCTACCTTCTCAGCATACCTCAACGCGATACGTCTATTTTGAGAGGACCAAGTTGTTTCATATATATACTAGTGACCCGCCCCGGCTTCGCCTGGGTACCATTAATTATGTTGATCCGATCGCTACCAAACAGGACTGTGCCAATCTGGACAATCCCTAAATTCCATCGAAATCGGTCCAGCCGTTTCGGAGTTTATAGGTCTATAGGGAACATACATACTTCGCTTTTTATATACTATCTTTTTTCATAAAAAGTATCCTATGTAACTTCTAATACCTCCAAGAATATGTGTACAAAGTTTCATGATGATCGGTTGAGCAGTTTTCGCGTGAAAGAGTAACAAACAAACTTACATTCACATTTATAATATTAGTAGGGATAAAATACAGGGTCGTTGTTTTCATTTATTGTACACCAATTGTGTGTTGTATCGAATTTTAGTACGGGTTCTATAATCCAGAAGGGCAGGCAGAGATTATGGATTTCAATTTGACCCGATCCTAGGCAAACCTCACCCGCTTCTTCTACATTCATACCTTGGGTTTGTTAACCTTCACTTTGTCTTTGAAAAAAAAATGATATGACAAAGGTCGCACTACCGAAAATGTTGTGAATATTTTCGGTAGTGCGACCGTGGGGTCAGTTACATTATGTTAATTTTTATTTATAAGCCAAGTAATCTAAGCCCAGTAAGTATTAGATACTGATAAAAGTTTTTGGGCAATATGGTTGGCAAAGTATGAATGGTATAATTTACTTCGGCCTTAGTTAAATAAAATAAATAATAAATCAGTCTTTTTCTATAATGTTTCCCACTGAAGGGACACAGGCCTCCTCTCCGAGAGACGGAATGAGCCGTAATGGCCCAGAGCGGGTTGGTGGATGTCACATGTCTTTGAATTTCATGGTTCTAAGAACATGTCGGTTTCCTCACGATGTTTTCCTTCACCGTTTTTGAGCAGTGGTGATGAAATAAATTACACAAAGTAAAGCGCCTGCCTGGGTTCGAACCCGCAACCTACAGTACGTAAGTCGGGGCCTAAACCGTTGAGTCACCACTGCCGCTCTTTAGTTAAATACGTCGGCCAAATAAAGTACTTACAAACTAAGTCCCGCATATACCGCATACATATACAGGGCGTCTCACGGCTTCGCCACCTGGAGAGTTCCTACTTCAATTTTGTCAGACACGAAATTTTACTTTCGATTTGATTTTAAGGCAAATTAACAATAATATTTCAGCTTTGTTACAACACAAAAATCTGTGTCGGTTTGGGTGTGATACGAACTCTTCGTGTAGTACAACATCCGGCATCAGGAATTTATATCCTCATCTGTTATTTGATTAGTACCTAGATTATATGTTAAGTAATATTTGTGTATCGTCGAGACTATATCTGGGGCTATCACAGTGTCGTTAAACCAAATTAGATTGAGCCCTTGTGAAACTCGCCGTTGGTGATTCTAGGAGTCAAGTCTATGTGGACATATTTATTAAGTTATGCAGTATGTGTTAGTGTTGTGCAATGTGTGACCCCACATTTAAGCTCGGCAACTCACTTGTGATTTATAAAGGTATGTACATATAATCTAAAAACAGATGAGGGTATTATTTCCTCATGCCGGATCTTAGACTACTAATGTTGTGTCAATACAGTAGCTACATAAAAATACAATCTCAAAAGTAGACTCGCGATCGTAATACCAATAAAACTATTTTTTTTATTTAAATAGCCAAGGAGGCCGCGAGCACCGCCGTTGAAACTCTGCCAGACTATTATTGTGGCGCAAAGTACATAATAAAATAGTGAATACATTACATCGGCACGCTAGCGCCGCTTTTAACCGCTGACCACAGACGACTTCGCGTATTATCTTTGATTTAAATAACACAAACAAAACAATAAAGAATAAAATTGAACACGCTAGAATGCGTGTTACCGAAAAGTGTGTAGCGGAGGTGTGAGCATAGGAGTAGCGAAATTCGACGTGTGCCAGGAAAATCCTTTATCTCTGCCTAACCCTCTGTGTTACGGGAGTGAGGTTGAGGGAGTTAAGGAAAATTTATGACGCAGTTAATGCTTAGGACTGATAGGGATAACTCCTAGGTGAACTAATATTGACCGGATTGCTGATATTCTAAAGAAATATACTACACGTACGTCGTGTACGTGTCAAACATGTATACGTTGGTATACTTTCATGTCAAACCCAGTAATCAATATTACTCGGAATGCGCGTGAGTATCCTATTTTGTACATATAATAAAACTGTAACTGATCGCTGTCTGTACATGGAAGATATTTGAGTAAAACTATTATTGGGGGCCTTTGTAAACGCAATAAATCCAAAACAATGATTATTACAATTTTTGTCTGTTTGTCTGTGCGTTTGTTACCGCTAATCTCAGAAACGGTTTAACCGATCTGGGTGCAGTTTTCACTAATGTATTGTGGTAAGCTTCACTTAACATTTAGTGTTTGTTTTATCTCACTCGGTTCATAAATAAAAGATATATACCATATAGTATGGACTATGCTCACAGTTTAAACAATCATATGTGGTTGTTAAGCTTTGCTACGGTCGTGTCGATGACGAGGTTAGGGTGGTATTTAAGTAGGTAATAAGTATATTCATTTCGTTTAAGTCAAATTACAGGGCGGGTGGAACCGCGGGCACAGCTAGCTATTACTAAGTGTACTTACTTGGCGTTTTCCCTCATCGCAAATTCTCTTGGATTGTATTCTCCTGGCCCACTGCAACAATAATTAATTGTTTAGTAATATAACAACACCAGATACTAAGAGGTCTTATGACATATTAATACATTTGATTCTGATTCTGGAATTAGGGATTTGGCACATCACTCATCAGACGAAACGCAGAGTAATTCTACTTCACGCCTGTCTTCTATGAGGTCGTGGTCTCACCGGTACAGCCGGCCCATTCATGCAACAGATGTTGCGGGCTCTTCCACTGCTAAGCAAATGCAACTCGCTAGCTTGTTGCAGATGGGTATATGGGTAGCCTTGTGCCATAAAAAAACCATCCTATATATTATTTTCAGTGTAATAACAAAGCGCCACATTCGTATTCCTTGTGTCCGCGTAATTTGCTTGTAACGAGATATTTCCTAATTCGGTCGACTTCACCGCACTTCCGCTACTAAATACAACTCCTTCTTACATCCCGTCACAGCCGACGCCTTTTGTAACAAACCAACAAATATTTTTACACATTGTTACATACGTAACAGTAACAAACGTAAGGTAAGTTTAGTCACATTATTAGGACCCCGAAACGGCTGGACAGGTTTCGATGAAATTTGCAGGAAAGGCTCAGATTGACTTCCCGTGCGAACCTGGAGCGGGTCACTAATTTAACTGTGTGTATATATATATATATATATATATATATATATATATATATATATATATTTCATTCATAAGGCCGTAAGTAATTAGACTACATAAAGTTAAAGTAAGTAATTAAAAAAATTAATACCAACTAATGTTGTGGACATAAATGTTTGTTTGTTTGTTACGCCTTCACGCTTTAATAATTTAATAGGTAATCGTGAATTTTTTCATACACATTGTTAGGAGAATAGAAAATGTCATGAAAATGGCATAAAGGATTGTATTCCAAAAAACTATTCCAGAGGAATAAAAAGTATAAACTTCATTTAATATGACTTGTCATGGGTGTAAAAACTAAGTTTTGAGATATGTTAAAAATTATTTTTAAGTTATACGCGGAATCAAGTCAAGCGTGATAATAAAAATGCGAAACAGTTTGTATGTTTGTCCACAATGCATTCCTAAGTCATTGAGGCGCATTGTGATAAACCCCACGAACTACGCTACGTGTTTCGAGGTGTGTGGGCCCAAAGATCCATGTACACCAAAAGATATATTTTTTATACTTTTCGCACAAGTCTTTGCTTTGTTTGAAAAGAGTTTAATAATAATAAAATCAGTTTTGTTTATTAAAGGTAATAGTTTTTAATTTAAACAATTTAAACGGCAAACATTTTTGTTACTTGACGTGGTGTTACGACCCGATTACTAAAAAAACCTATTTTTCTAAGTGTTACAACACGATACAATATAAACTCTGGGGAATTTCCTGCGATTGGTATTTTTTCAGTATTATGTCAGTTGAATCAGCCAGGGCTGGATTAAGGTTTTTTTTTATTAAGAAAACTTAATACAGCCAATTAAAAGTTTCTACATTTAAAGAAGACAGGCGTGAAGTAGAGTATTCTGCGTTTCGCCTGATGAGCGAGGTGCCGGAGCCCTAATTCTAGTTCTCTCCGCCTTCCCACCCTTTTCTTTTAAGGAAAGGATGGGAAGGGGAAGAGAACTTGACGGTGGAGGGAATGTATACGTATTGGAAATAACCATTAAAGGT